>CAIJEO010000010.1:673722-1347445 GCA_903819665.1 Aureobasidium mustum
TAGCCTCAACTCCATTGCCTCAGAAGAGTAGCGATGCTACTCCTGATCTGGTCCCAACTGAGCAGATTCAGCAAATGTCCCTGGATGCCTCTATGTTCCATACCAATGGTCAGCAGCATGACGCAGGCGAGGCAGCTCCTAGACATTTCGTCAATCGCACGAACGGACATACAGTTGAGCCCTCGTTGCCAGCTCATGTAGCCCAAAATGTTCCAACACCTGTCTGGAGGCAAAATGCCCCCGACCCCCAAGGAATCTCGAATCATGCTGCACCCGTTTCACGAGTCCAAGACACAAACCATGCCTCTTCGACCAGCCTCGGTGATTCTACCCAACCTGCTTCGCTCCACGCGATTACGGGACCGCTTCTCTCGCCCGTCGCCGAAATTCGCACGCCATCGCCCGCAATTGGCCGGGCGGCCGAACCCTCGAAACATGGGCCTCACCACAAGCTCGCGCAGAACGTACAGATAGTGAATGGCAAGCACGCAGAAGCGGCTTCAAAGTCACAGAATGGAAACTCCAGCCGCAGTGACGGTAGNCAAACATCAAGCTCCTTCAAATAACGCCAGCAACTCTTGGCAACAGGCTCCAGCAAGAAAGGGGCACAAGAAGAGCAAATCCAACACAGCTTCCAAGGGNNTTCACACGCTCCCAAGACTGGTGGNGGAGAGCCTTTGCCAGCCAACGAAGCCGATCGAAAGGGTGGATGATCCAGTGGCTAGATCGCAGGAAACCTGGATGATTGGATACCTGGCCCAGGTTTCTGCTTGCCACTCTCACTCTGACGTTTTGCTTGAGGCAGATGGTAGCCGACTATTTGCATGATCGAAAAGAGCACTGTTTCACATATCTGGATTTACTTCATGTTTTGAAAGGCCACAAAAAATATGAATATAAACGAAAAGGGCGCACCATATGGATTGTGCAAGACAGCGGAGCAAAAAAAGGCGGAGCACAGGAACATCTTCATGTTTTCCACAAGATACCATCGAGCGTTTTCTTTGTCTCTTCATGTCGANTTTCATTTCGTTTTCTTTTCAACCATTCTTCCATCTCGGCATGGCGTGGGTATGGGGCTATAAATNGAGTTTTGCATGGCGCTTTGGCAGAGANNAATGCATATGGTATCGAGGGTTTAGCACCACGGTTTTTTCTTCTCTTGCGATGTATAGAAAAGGCCACCCGGAAGAAGGAAGACACAGATAAAAGGACAAAAATGATCACAAAAAAGTTGAAATCACCAAATGTGTACCACATCTATGTGACAATGCTGACTTGGTGGACAATGGACAATGAGGTCCTGTATTGTACATCCATAATAATGCTCTCGCACCTTCCTTGACCATCTGGGGCAACTGTGGGGAGAACATGCAACCCTGTCGATCACTACGACTATGATATCCCGGATTAACTTCTTCTTCCACCAATCGTTGGTCGTGATAGACCTAACACCATGTAGCATGTACTTCAGATCTGCCGTTATGGGCGAAAGAATTGTCGACCCCTCACTAGGGCAGCAGCGAGAGGAACGCATCACCCGAATCATGACCACATGGGTGAGAAGTATAAGATGTTGAGTACTCGCAGGTCCTCCAGTGCTCATGAGCAAAAATGTCTGGCCGCCAAAGTCTTGTTCTTGGGTATCTCGCACTCTTGGTAGGCGTGACTGCCGTTCCGAGAAATGTTCGATTCAATTGGCATGACACTAAATATATGTAAGACCTGGGAATCCAGAAACAAGATTCATGACTGATCTGGATCAGGATAGCTTTTGGGGATTCGTACACTTACGTCCAAGGTACTGCTGGTCGACAGAATTCGAGTTTCATCGGCGACTACTTTGACTTTTCGTTCTCGCAAGATGGGCTGTTGAACAATAAGATAGTCCAGAATCAGNNGTCAGGAATACATTGAAGCAGACTTGAAGTAATGGATACTGATGTGTTCAGGTAGACTGCAACTGCTGAAGGAGGACCGAATTGGCTTGAATACCTCACAGGCTGTGGTCTGAAGCCAGGTCTCAACTCACCACTCTCATGCAAAACCCAGCTCTGGGACTTTGCGTTTGGAGGTGCGGATATCTCTACCAAGTAGTACGTGCTCTTGCTCTGTCCAGCGTTCAATACTGACGACCAGCAACAGNNTACCCCTCGCCATCACAATTATACAGTCATGTTGGAAGAGCAAGTGCAACAATTCCTAACCTATGCTCAACCAACACTCTCAAAGTTCGTCGATCCCTCAAAGACTCTGGTCGCTTTCTGGATCGGCATCAACGATATAAACGACAGTGCCAATTATGCAGTGGACTTTCCATCCTTCTACGATAAACTCATCACAACACTATTTGAGTCTGTTCAGAGTGTTTACAATATCGGCTATCGCAACTTCCTCTTCATGAACCTGCCTCCTCTCGATCGCACTCCAGGCAATATCCTAAAAACAACCCCTCTACCCAATACCACGATGATAAATTGGTGGGATGAGACTCTTACCTCACATATCCAAGCTTTTAGCAAACAGAACCCTACAACCAATGCTTTTGGTTTTGATGTCAATGGTTTCCTGAATGGAGTCTTGGATTCTCCTGACAAGTATGGGATCAAGAATGTCACGGGCTATTGCAAGAATTACGATCAACCGTATATCAATACTGAGCCAGAGAGGTATGGGTGTTTACCCTTGGATCAGTATGCGTGGTTCAATGATGGACATATGACTTCTCACATCCATGAGATCTTGGCTAAGGAGGTGAGGCAGTTTCTCAAGAAGCAGTAGGGTAAAGTTGAAGAAGGAACTTCGAATGTCGATTGTGTTCTTGCTCGGTTGGAATGTTGGGTGATTATGGAGTGTATACTGGGAAACAAGAAGACATTTATCTCGATCTAGACTGGACAGCCCCATGCAGAACTGGACATCTTTTCTTGTGCGATTGGATCTTCGAAGCAACGAGACCACGAAGAAGCGGCAATGTTCTTTAAGTCAAAGTATTTGAAGTCACGGGCTTGACCATGACCGAGAGAAGCGCTCTCCTTGGATTGTAAAAGGTTGTCATCGTGACTTCTGACGGACACCAGGTTGAGAATGACTAAAAGTGACATGTATATGTGTGTGTATATATCAAGCACGGAGTTATGTCATGCTCATGTACAAGAAATAAGGCAAATCGCTCAGAACGCCAACCCAATGCTATCTATGTATATTAATGCTCAAGTATGCTTCCCCAAGAACTCCATTCGTTGCAAAGATTTGTGCAGAACTTATCTGCGGTGCTTGCAGTCCACGCCGACAATCTCTGCTTGACCCCAGGCATTCAGCACCATGGCAGAGAGTTGATCGCCGTTGACACAGCCACTGTCAAGGCCCTTGCTCCATCTCTTTAGGTTCAGGCCGCGAGGACTGTCGTGGCCGTAGACGACAACAGATGGCTTGGAGTGTTTGGCCAATAGCTGAGCTTCTGTATCATCGTCTCTGCTGTTGAGCATGTCATTCCGTGATTTCCACCAGTCCCTAGCCTCTGAAGACTCGGTGGTGAAACCGAACAGCCAAGGGATGAAGGATGAATGAGTGCGTGCAATACGGTCGTTGTACCAGCCCCAGACACGTTCCCAAGGAATGCCTCTCTTCCGATTCTCGCTAGGCACATGATTGGTTGGGGACATGGATCTCATGTTCATGACGGAGAAAGGGTCTTGGCGAAGAAGAGGAACGGAAGGCACTAGGCCGGCGTGTACGACATTGATATCATCTAGGATCTGGAAGGTCTTCTTTTGCTTCTTCTTGCTCAGAGTATCCGGAACAATAGTCGATGGAGCAGAGTGTCTGGGTGGATTGAGTGCGGGTATATGAATGATCAGTGGGAGGGATTTGAGCCATTTGATCTGGCGTGGTTTGAGGTAATCAAGCAGGGCCTCTCCTTTGAGCCCAGCACCTCTGGATGCAGCCGAGACGTCGCTAGAAGACTCGTCATTTTCGTCGACAGAAGCACCAGTGGAGTCACGCGAGCTCGCAGCCAACAGAACACGGTCTTCATGATTACCGCGCACGGATAGAGCGTCCAGGGACATCAGCGTGTCTATTACGCCAGGAGAGTCAGGCCCCTTTGCAATGACATCGCCAGTCGCGATAATTTTGTCCGTGTCCTTGTTGAACTCAACAGCCTTCAGCAGTTTAAGAAGTTCATTCTTGCAGCCGTGTATGTCGCCAATGAAGATCAGACGTCTCTTGCCATCCGGATCAGATGCACCACCGGGCACAAAGTCGGTAGGAATTTGTTGTAATTGTGTAATGTCACTGAGCGGATCGGGCATCTGATGGCCAAAGGATTCCGGATTGTCGAGACCTTCTTCTATAGCCTGTCGCTCGCGCCATGCCGGAAGAAGGATGCCGTTGCACAGGAAGTACAGAGCGAGAAAAGCGACTAGGACGAGAAACATTGCGCGGCGGACCTTGCGGTTTGCGCAAAAAGCATGACAGAGGTTGATGAACGAGGCGTCTGAGTCGAGATCGCAGCAGTGGGTGAGTTCGTGGTCGTCGTCGTCTCCGTCCGAGTCTAAATCGTAATGCGATCGTTCTGAGCGCTTCTCCTNCTGGCGGTGCCAGTTATTTACAACGCGATCAATAAGAGGAGGGTTGTTAGGATTGTATTGAGAAGGAAGGTATGAGTAGCGGCCGGAAGGATGGGTTGTGGAACTCATGGCCGCGTCACCACGAAGTCTAAATGTTGCAAGACAGCATAAAACAAGCACGAAGTTGAAATACAGAGCAAGTCGTAGGGTCAAGAAGGGTTGATGAAAGCCTCCTCACGGCTGCAGCAAGCAGGGCAGAAATCGATCACGTTCGATTTATTCTTTTGGCCATCAAACAGATCAAAGGAGGATTGCTCGCCAAGACGCGCGGCATCTCTGGGCGACGTGCTTTGTCGGGTGGTTCAGAGTGACAGGAAAGGAACAGATCGAAACCCAGATCCCATACAGCAAGCACACAGAGGTAGTATCATGCCGGTAACCCTATCGAGCAGGAAAATGCGGCCCATGAACTGGGCTGGGACAAGTGCAGGCATTAGTATGTATCATCAACATCTTCGAGTCAGGACATCGTCGAGCGAGTCGGTGAGATAATTGCTTTCTGTCCTCCCCGTGTGCTAAAGGATGTAATTTTTACTGTACTCCGACTACAGTTGAGAGCAAAAAGCAGACTCTAAACAGACGCAATTGTGTTCGAATTAGAGGCGTGTCCACAGAGAGCCGACACATTTCTGCTTCTCAGTGGAATTGTCTTGTTTCCTGTTAATATTGTGCATCTCTGCCTGCAGCTACACTGTGACTGTCTTTAGCACACGGGGAGGATGTGTGACGATGTCCTTCGTGCTTGCCTTCAAAGCCGAGTGGATGAAAATGGCCAGACTGCCGACTTCTAGGCCAACGACCATCTTCTCCTGCCAACCGCCACTATATCATTTGTCTCGCTATCTATACAATTCCTATTCGCTCTCTGCTCTCACCAAGCCTTGACACACTATGGCCTCTGCAACTCTCAGTCCTCTTTCGTCACCTATCGGTCTTGTGCCATCATGCATCGCAACTTCATCGACGACATTGGTTCTCACGCTGAATGACATCAAAGTGGATGCCGGTGCTTAGGACGCAGGCGTTGTAACCCCAGGCCCCGATACTTCTACCGAATCCGTCACCACGTTGTTCACCCTTCGCCCAAAATCTAGATGGCGTGCGACCAATCTGTTCATTAGAGACACCAACGACGCTGTCCTCTTTCGCCTAATCCACAACACATCAATGCATGGGACCGGACGCAAGTGGACAGTCCAACTGCCCGACGGCACGGATTACAAATCGGTTGGATCCTCCGACTCCTCGAAAAGCTATTCGTGGAAATCAGGTATCGACTTGAATATCGAAAACCTAGCGGGGGACGGCAAACCGATCACGCTCAAAATACGCCAGCCGAAAGGCCATTTGGATCCAAGCTATCATGTCCTGGTAGATGGACAGCTCGTTGCAAGAGTCACGAAGGAAAAGCCTGGATCCCGGTCCATTTTTCCGAGCTGGGAGGTCGAGATTGCCAAAGGATTCGATTTGGCTTTGGTATGTTCTATCTCTTGGAGTGAAAACCAAAGAAATCGATACCTCACAAAATGATGTGCTGACTATCTTGTAGGGATTTGTCATAGGCAGGATACTGGCCTGGCACCCATTGACCAGGCTTTCTGGGGGTGGAATTCCGAATTCAGCTGAAGATGCAGTTTCGTTATCAAGAGCACTCGCATTAGCAAGGGCGATGATGTTGGCGGCCACCTGAGCATGGCCGATCGGTTTCTTGCCCTGTATTCACCTATTACGAAATCAACTCTGTGTTCATTGCCTCCCCGTGTGTAAAAGTTTATAACGCGTGAGGCTGTTGAAATGCACGATAGCAACAGGAAACGAGACAGTATCCACTGAGAAGCGATGGGGTTTCGACTCTCTGTGGATAACGCCCTGTTTCTGAGAACGACTGTGCCTTTCATAGTCTACATTCTGCTCTCGGCTACAGTCGGAGTATGGTGAAACTTATATACTTTAGCACACGGGGAGGTATTTTGTCTTCTTAGATGTTGTTCAGTCACGAACGTACAAGACGGACCTTGACACAAGAAGACCAGGTGTAATAAGTCTCGTTCGATGAAAAACTCTTGTGATCATGAATCAATGAGCTGGAGTCTGTCACGGATGGAGAAGGAGCAATTGTAGCAGAAGTGTTGTCGTCTAATCATGAAGATCTATGCTAATCTAGACACAAGTCTATCAGAGTATCTAGTGGTATCTCAGGAAATTAAAAACTTTCAAAGGGGTATATTTAGAGCTTGGACTCCTTCTGGAACTGCTCGCTGAAAGGGTAGTCGGTGTAACCCTTCTCGCTCTTGGCAGCGTAAAAGGTGTCACGGTCGTAGTCGGCAAGCGGAATGTCCTCCTTGATGCGGTAGACAAGGTCGGGAGTGGAGATGAAGTATCTGCCAAAGACAATGACAACATCCTTGTCGGCGTATTCCTCCTCAGCAGCGCGACGGGCACTGTCAGCGCGGAAGCCGCCAGCAATGAGGATGGGAGAGGTGTTGCCCCAGGCGTCGATGGCGAAGTTGATCTTCTCAGTTGACTCGACATCAGCGTTGCCCTGAATTCTGGACTCGACCAGGTGGACGTATGCGAGCTTGTGCTCCTTGAGGCCGTTGATGAGGTAGGTGAAGGTAGGGACGGGGTCGTCCATCTTCATACTCTGGAAAGGAGACCAGGGAGACAGTCTGATACCAGTCTTGTCGGCACCAATGGCATCAACAACAGCCTTAGTGACCTCGAGAGCGAAGCGAGTGCGGTTCTCGATGCTGCCACCCCACTTGTCGGTACGCTTGTTGCAGACATCCTGGGTGAACTGGTCGATCAGGTAGCCGTTTGCGCCGTGAATCTCAACTCCGTCGAACCCTGCACCCTCAACGGCGTTCTTTGCGGCGTTGGCGTAGTCCTTGATGAAGATCTGAATCTCCTCCTCGGTAAGAGGGCGGGGCTTGGGCGAGTTGTCGCTCATGGGAAGGTCAGAGGAAGAGCAGAAGTCGTAGCCATCCTTCTTGAGAACGCTAGGGTCAGCAGCACGGCCGAGGGCCCACAGCTGCATGTAAATGATACCACCCTTGGCGTGGACAGCATCAACGATCTCCTTCCAAGCCTTGATCTGAGCGTCGGTGTAGATTCCAGGAACGTTGTTGTAGCCACCAGCGCGAGCGGAGATGGGAGTGGCTTCAGTGATCAAGAAAGTTCCAGGAACGCAAGCACGCTGAGAGTAGTACTCCTTGACGAAGGGAAGTTGAACGTGATCATCGTCGGCGCGGAAACGGGTCAAAGGAGCCATAGCCAGGCGGTTCGACAACTTGGCCTTGCCGATTTGAAGAGGTTGGAAGAGCTTGCCGGCCATTGTGATTGAGTTGAATGAAGTAATTGCAGATGGAAAATATGACGCTCGCTGAAAATGCTGCAATTGAATTGTATACGAGGGGACTGAGTGAGAGGAATATTCGTTCGACACCTACTTATATGCCTAAATACTCTAGTCAAGCACTGCTTTATTAAGCAGGCTATAGAAGTTGAGAGAAAACGGGTGAGGACGCTGAGGCAAGTTCGTTGCCGAATGGCCGGGGCGTGCACGACCGCTTACCAATCCGTCCTTTGTTTCCAACGCAGATGCTATTGTAAATAGGGCTCAGTACCAATTGCGCAATCGACTTGCTGATATGGCAACTATGCTAAAGATTCGAAAGCATTTGCTGACGCTGAGTGAGCAGTAACTTCTGAAGAGGATTTGTTATCTGGTCGTCCTTCACTATATCGCTTACAGGTTCAAAGGGGAAGGTGGTAACCTGCTACGTCACCCGAATCTTCGCCGTTACGGCTAAAGTTTCACGCATCACGGGGCGCCTCGCACCGACACCGGGCAGGCAAGCTGTCGCCGCGGCCTCGAATACCGTGCAAGGTCTGGCTTCCCAGCGACGATGGAGTGAAGAAGTGTCGGTGGCTCTGTTGAGTTGATCAGTCTAAGTCTTTTTACAGAAAGCGACCCCGCTCATGGCTGCTTCTGCTGGAGACATAATATACAATGTAGTCGATGATAGTATACAGAACCGCTGCAGAAGAAAACAGCAGGATGTTGACCCAATGGCAAGCCTTTCATGAAGCTTTGCTCTTCCAATGTTGTATCTCTATATATATGCCAGGTCCATCTATGCAACAGCATATGAAACCCTGCTTGTTCCTTTGCTCCTGCTGATCTTNNCCCTGACTGTTGTCTTGCCACAAGCTGAGGTGCTGTCAACATGAGTGCCACCGCAAGGGTAGGTATCTGCTCCGACAATCTTGACAACTCTGAATTTCTCTCCCGCTGCGACATTGGGGTTGTCGGTGATTAGTCTTTCGAGACCATTCTTCTTGAAGTCCTCCTCGCTCCACCACTCAATCTCGACCGGCAAGTCTCCGTCGAGGTACTCATCGACCTTCTTCTGGATTGCATCTTTCCACTTGCCCTCGATTGACCCTTGAAACTCGCAAGATGCAGCGTCAGGGAAGTGGGATGCCTTGAGCTCATCGAAACCTTCGATCTCTTTCTCAAGCAGTTTTCTGGTTGCAGCTCCAAGTACGTGTCCTGCTGTGTGTAACCTGGAGTAGAGTAGGCGCTTCTCGGTATCAATTTCCTGAGTAACAGCTTCTCCTTCGGCGAACGCGCTGTTTCCAGGCTCGAAACGTCCAAAGTGCAGAACTTGTCCGTTGGAGACGGCATCCATGCGTACAGCACTAACATTAAAGATGCTGTTTGATGTCTTCATGATGCCGACGTCGGATGGCTGGCCACCACCTTGAGGNNGGTGGAAGATTGTTTGTTCGGTGATGACCACATGGTCGTCGTCAGTGATCTGTTTGAACAAGGATTGGTTGGCCTCTTCTAGCGAAGTCGCTGAGCGTATTGATCGGACCGCTGTGGCAAGAGAGTACAACTTTGCGTTGTGCTGGAACGCCAGATACGTTCTTGTGGAAGCAGCCTATAGCAATAGTTAGCATGAATTGACAACTTTCTAAGGATCGCATTGTATAAATCAGGATTCATGAATTGGCATAAGCACTCTTGATGACGACTTTATCCTAATACCACTGTCGTGATGCAATTGCATATTTCAATGAAACGTAATTGCGTTCGAAAGTTGAAGAAAGGAGAAGGTTCGACTTACCATCGTTTTCGTCCAAACCCTAGAATACCTCTTGCCTTCTCCAATGATAGGTAAATAAAAGTACAAAGTCGCCCAATTCGAAAGAGATAAAGATGCCACGCCCTGTCGTTGACGGCCGACGGATCGGCAAATCTTGCCGCCAACGTGCCGGCCGCTTTCTATATACGAGATACGACGACTTTGCTTTCGATGTGCAACTTCATACTCTGCATCATGTTACAACGATCATCCAAAATGCTTGAATAACTACAGCTGCATTTATTCTGGCTGTATGTCATTGCGTAAAAAACTCTTAGCACGCTCAGGATTGACATCTTCGTACTGTACGCCACCAGAACCCACAGACTCGCACGAGCACAAACATGCTACAAAGTCTCTCAATCAGCAGATATTCTTCGAATATACTTCTCACCACCGACATGTTCTCGAGAGACAGGCAACTTTGACACTCAATCTAAGCAACAGAATGTATCGGTGTCCTGTGCGGCGACCTTGGAAGTTTCGGGACTCTGGAATTGACCCTCCTCTCCCACATGGCAGCAGACCGATGTTGCGACAGGAGTTGTCGCAAGTTGGTGAACAGATGGCGGTCCTTGCCTGCTAGAGCTGATAATCCTCATGAGATTGAAACTCCGCAGAACTCTGAATTCAGTATACGGATACACCTCGAAGCTTGATTTAAGCCCCACATGAATCATCGGAAACACTATGCATGAGGCACATCTGATGCCCACAACGAACCTTGTGCGTGTACACTTGAGAGGGTTCAGTTGATGGAGTGTAGCGTGATCTGGTACAAAAAGTCGATGGTTTCCCACCATCGTTGTAGAAACTATCCTTTCCGTTTACGCAACATTCAATCATGCTGACCCGGGATCGCAAGAAAAAATCGTACGATGTTATCATCACCTTGTACGACACCATCAAGGAGAACGAGTATGGATCGAGACATTACGCGACCGAGCTTTACCAAAACACGACTGCCTTGACATTATCTCCGAACACAAAATGGCGACATGTAGAGGCCGAGGTTTGGAGACTGATCACNTTTTTGTACGGCTCCATTGATCGTGCTGANAAAGACGATTACTCTGTCAACATGTCGATGAGCTACACCATCCTTGACGGTGGCAAGAGACGACGACTTTCCAAACATTCAAACGATCGCGCCTTCTTCGGCCTACTCGCGCGAGATGACATTACCGACCTCGAACTGCGCGTCAATGTTACGTATCGACACGAGCCGCTATGCGAGCATCTCGAAAAGGTCAAGGCTCGCAAAGCTCTTCAAGGGTCCAGCAGAAGCTCAATGAGCTCGGAAGAATCAGTCGAGAATCTCAAGGTGGAAAAGTCGGAGTCGACTGTGACGGTCAAGGAGACGAGAACCCGCTCCTGCATCATACAGTGATGCATCGGCTAGCCTCCAGTGCTACCGACTGCGGATCAAAACCCCTTACAGGACACTTCTGAGATGTGAGCTTCACCATAACATACTGTATTGACCAAACAATGCTAATCGTCCAAAGCTTATTATATCACAACGTATTATGCACTGGACTATCAACAACAACAAGTTCCAGCTTCGAAACCGGCGGCTGTATTCGATCAGGCTTCTTTCAATCTCCCAAAAGTTCCTTGCAAAGTCGAGAAAAAAAAACACAAAACACTTTTCCCACGTTCTTTAGCTTCTCGAAAATATAACACTCACGTTTCTTCCCTCACATGTTTTCGGCGCTCTTAGATCCCGCATCCGTGACCTTGCTCCCAGATCGTTCTGCATTATGAGAGGGGAAAGTTGTCGAACTTGTTCCGAAATTCATGGTCACAAACACCCACTTGTTTTCGTGTCGAAGGCAAGAAGCAGGACTGTCAGCGTGATTGGACCAAGGGCACACATGATACGATGCACGAAGGTACAAAGAGCCGAGAACAGGAGAGAAGGCATCTGTCATTATGTTCGTATGACTTGATACACACAACGTCCACTTGCTTCACCCCTTTTCTTGCACGATCTAGATCTACACTTTTATCTAACACTCCACAGAATTCCTCCAATCCCTATGTTGACAATCAGATGCCACGCAACAGCCCAAGCCATAGCATACAGGTACTTAGGGCTGAACACTGTCCAGATAAACAGATGCGTTCTCAGCATAGTACAAGCTACCATGACAGCTAGCAAGCTTGCAGAAATGAAGATCGACATTGTGCTGATATGTTCATGCCAGATGTCGTGATCCTTCTTGTCTTGCTTGGTTGCAGATGCAGGAACGTCCACAGCTTGTTGACGCAACAGCTCCCTCTCCTCGTGAATCCACTTCTTGTTACCCAAAGTTCGCTGTCTTTCAGCTACTTGCTCGAGACGATCAAGAGCTGCTTCTTCTTGCTCGATGGAAGGCAGAGTAAAGAGCACAGCTGCGCAGGTACTCCAGTATATGGGACCTGCCCAATTCGATGCGAATAAGAGCACACCGACGGCAACGACATTGTAGCCGCTGACACCGTTGTATGCATTACTGAGATCAATACTGGAGATTGCGTTGGAGTTGCCGAGAGCGAAGAATGACGTATGTGCCATGAGAAGGATGGTAACAGTTGTGGAGAGTACCGGCAGAGGTTTTGTATACGTGTGAGAATTGGGCGCGGTGGGTACGGTTGGTCGCGAGAGCAGATGGAAGATGATTTGAGCCTGCAAGTCAAAGAACATGAAGAGTGGGATGTTCTGAGCGCGTGTTTGAGTAATGAGAAACAGTGTCAGAAGATCGTGGAGGCGCGATGTAAGACGAGAGTCTGTGAACCCGCTGGCACCCCTCTTTGCTGCTTCATCATCGCGTCCGTATCCCAGGACGACCATAACGATAACAACTAGAGTGGCAATAGACAACCCTACGAAAGCGGTCCTGGCTTGAGTCACGAGATCCAGCTCGGAAGTCCACTCTCTAACGGACTCAGCAAGGCCGCCAACCAGTTCTGGCGCATCGGCCTGAGTAAAGTTGAGCTTGAACACAAACGAAGGCAAGACCAGGGAGATGGCAGAAATGGTTGCGAACTCGGGAGCCAGGATGTCAGCAAAAGTTCGTCGCCCGATGCGGAAGGCTAAGTGAATGTAAGCCGTGATAATGAGCATCCACAGGATAATGTGGTGTTCAGGGAAGAATGTGTGAGCTACATCAGGATCGCCAGCGTGTTTCTGACCAGTCTGATTCCAACGCGTCGATAGACGGTGAAGCGCGACAAGGACAAAAGCGGAGGATATCACCGATGTTTGAAGCCCAGTAACTTTGGTTCTGAGAAAGGGCATGTTAGCTGACGTTTTACTAGTCAAAATGGTCGTACATACTTNTGCGGCATATAGATAGGCCATCCAAGCTGCTGTGGCCCAGTACCAGAAGTGTTGCTCTTCTTCGACATAGCTAGTGGCAAACATCATAACGCCGTAGAGAGTGGTGATCAAGGTGAAGCCCATACCAGCAGACGTTGGTGGCCACACATTCTGCTTCGAGAAAACAGCCAGGACGAGAGAGACGGCTGACATTGCAGCACCGATGATCAAGCGATCGACGTTATAGCTGCTCGCTGTTGTACTTAGAACATCCTGGGCATCAATAAGGAANNCTGAGAAGGCGTCAATAGAAGTCGTAAGATATGGATTCGCTGTACTGACCTCATTCAGATGAGTGGCCGAGTTCACAAGCTCTCCCGATTGCATGTCGTTGGACACGGCATCTCTAACCAAGTACCAGCGACACATTAGCCTTTCTTCGTCTTCCGAACCTTCGCAATCCGCACAGATGTGGCCATTAACTTTCGGATCGTACTCCCAGGCATCGGAGTCCCCGAATTTGGCCTTGATAATGCTCAGCATCTGCAGGGCGTTCCTGTAGAGCAACTCGGCTGCGACATTCAGACCCGCACTGCTGACCTTCGTCTTCCAGAAGCCAAGCATCTCGGGAAGGATGATTCCAAGGTTATTGCGAGGAATCGGAATGCCCAAAAGGGCGGAAAGCGTAGGCACTAGATCGTTCTGAGCAACCTTGCGGTAGAACTCAAACTCGGTTTCTTCTTTGGGGTGGGTGGNGGCGGAATATGCTGGCTTGTCCAGATCCACAAACTTTGGAGAGATGAAGACGAGAGCGGGCTCGGTCTCACCAGGAGCAGAACCTCCGTGGTTTCCACCAGAGTTCATGCCGTGATCGCCAGCCACAACGAGCAAGGTATCATCGAGGTGACTGTTGAGTTCCATGGCCTCGTATATCTTCTTAACAATACTGTCCATCTCTTTTTGCTTTGGCAGCATGTTAGGGCTCAGAGGCCCGGCTTTGTGGCCGATGTGATCCAGACCGAGATAATGCATAATCATGACATCCCAGTCAGGTTGGTCCAACTCTCTTGGAACATGGCGCGTAACGTTGTTGTCGACCTCTGTGAAGTCAGAGACGAAGAAGGAGCTGGTACCATCATGTCGGGCGAAGAAGTCGGGGAATAGCTTAAGCCAGGTGTCGTCACCATAGAAGATGAGGTTCCCATTGTTGAGGTTGGCTTTGGCCTGAGCCAGCCATGTATCTTGAGTAGCCAGAGAAGAAGTGGTATCGCTTTCGGCAAAGTTGAGAATGACGTCGAGGAACGAAGGTACAGAGCCAGTGGTCAAAGCCTTGACTCTAGGCATGGTGATGGTAGGTGGAGTGGCATGTGCTGTGAAGGGCAGTGCAGCGCCAGAGCGTATCAACCCTTGGGTAAAGGTGAAGCCTGATCCATGGCCATAGACAAAATCACTGGCTGGCCATCAGCAACCTAGTCTTTCTTATGTGTCCTTGGAAGAACGTACCCACCTCCTCAACGCGTCCACAGTCATGAATATGACCTTGTCGAATATCCTCTGTGGCCGATCATTGCCCTTGAGCAAGCCAAGTCCCAGCTCTTCGTTCTCGACCTCTTCAAATGTGGCCAGGCCAGACAGGAATGGCTTGTAGGGAAAAAAGCCTGTTGCGAAGACGAGTACCGCGATGGGTATCAAGATATTGGAAAGGCCGAAGGCGATGCGCTTAGACGTCGTCATTGTTGTCATTACACTGTACTGTCGTGTTATACTCGGCTATCCATATCTTCCTATTTCAATCTGTCGCGCCTGCGAAGTCGTCGCAATTGATGCTAATACTAAATGTTATCTCCTTTCCATCTTTCTTGTCCGGCTGGTGACGCGCTTTCGGTCCGCCTTGTGGGGAAAGCTCGACCTTCCTTCTACTCACCCTGACCTCCTAACATCGACCATCGTTTCTTGCCATTGTCACCCACCTTCGTGCGTTTGTCGGACTGTTCCACTCAGTATACCAAAATACCTGTGACATTGCCATTTCTGCTATAATGCGCTTCTGTAGCCAAATTTGACCGATTGCGTGCTGTAGGATGCGAGCACGACATGCTTACCAGCTCGATTTGACTCATTATGGACATGTCTCTAGAGATGGTTGAGTATACACATGTATAAATAGGTCTGAATCATGTACATAGATACTAAATTCGCAGTCATTTCACTCACCTGCAATTATGGCAACTGATCTGGAGAAACATCCGGAGCAGATCCAAACCTCTGTTGGCCGACATGTTCATCGTAACGATGTCGATACCGCCCTCGAACTGCTACAGAATAACGCTTCGCAAACCAGACCCCTGGATTCAGAACAGAACAGACGGCTTCTCCGGCGGATCGACCTCCATATCATGCCAATGATCTGTATAGTCTATTGTAAGGTCTTTCTTGCTAATCGCTGCGACCAATTGGCTCACGTGCCCTTGTTCNNAGTCTTGCAATATCTCGACAAGATAGCCATCTCATATGCTAGCGTTACCGGCATCAAGACTTCAGCCAAACTGCACGGTAATCAATTCAACTGGATTGCAAGCATNTTTTTCTTCGGTCAACTCGCCTTCGAGTTCCCTACTATCCGCCTGCTCCAACTTTTCCCCCTTGCCAAATATGTCGCTGTCAACGTGACCATCTGGGGTGCGGTCCTGGCGAGTCTCGCTGCTTGCAAGTCCTTCGTCAGTCTCATGGTCTGCCGTGCCCTACTCGGAGTTGCCGAAGCTGCCATCGTGCCTGCTTGGGTTGTCTCTACGAGTCAATACTATCGAAAGGAGGAGCAAGCATTTCGTGTTGGTATCTGGTTTTCGATGTGTGGGTTCGCTCAAATGCTAGGCGGCTTCTTCTCTTATGGTGTTGCCAACCACGTTGGAGGTGACGAGCATGCCGCTCTTCGAGGCTGGCAGTTCATTTTTCTGTTTCTTGGCCTACTGACTTCAGTCGTCGGTATCATCTTCTGGTTCGTCTTGCCTGATTCTCCCCTCACGGCAAAGTTCCTTTCCTCTGAGGAAAAGGCTCTACATGCAGAACGTATGCGTGAGAACGAGCAAGGCATTGGGTCTCGCATTTTCAAGTGGAACCAATTCTGGGAGGCTATCCAAGATGTCAACACTTGGCTCTACGCTTTCTGGATTTTCGCTGCCAATATACCTAACTCAACGGCCACCAGTTTTGGTAACATTCTTGTCACTGGTATGGGGTACACCAGGAAAGAGAGCTTGTTACTTGTGACTCCACTCGGTGCCTATGAGGTTGTTGTCCTGATTGGTCTCACCTATTTGGCCGGCAGAACAAAACAAAGACTCTGGTGTTGCATTGCAGGCCACATACCTTCGATCGTTGGTGCGATTTTGATGGCTACCACCAACAAAGTGCCTGCTCTGATAGGCTTTTACCTTACTGGAGGCATACCAATAGGTTGGACCACAATTCTTGCACTCCAAAGCACCAACGTCGCTGGCACAACCAAGAAAGTTACCGTGACGAGTATCGGTGTCATTGCCTACACCGTGGGTAACATCATCTCACCGCAGACATTCCAGACCACAGACGCACCAAGATACNNCCCTGCCAAAATCAGTATCTGCATTCTCTACTTTCTGATCACGATCGATGTGTATCTGATCCGATGGTTCGCCGTTAGAGAGAACAGACGAAGGGATCGAGAACGAGAGGAGCTAGGCAACAAGTACGTGGTGGAAGAGAATCACGAATTCCTCGACCTTACAGATCGCGAAAACAAAGAGTTCAGATACGCTGTTTGATTTTCTAGAGGCATCTATCTGCATGAATGAGAAGCGGTTTCTTAAAACATTACATAAACTAGAAGTACATCTAATGTCTCATTGAAGTCAACGCTTTGACAGCTCGCTTTTCTTCACGCATCCGGAAGTCGTAAGCAGGCAATTGGAACTTCTTAGCTTCACCACCAAAGCTAGGCAGCGAAGGAAGAGACTCGAAGATCCTTTGGAATCCCGGTCGCGAGGTTGACCTGAAGATAGACCTGATCAACCAGATTCCGATGTCTGACTGAGGAGCGGCGAGCTTAGGCGCTCTTCCACCCAACGGTATGGTGCCGTTTTCTTGCACAAAGCCTTCAAACTTCTTTCTGTAGTTAGCAAAGGCTGCAGCTGGGTCTTCTGGGTTGGCTGCTAGTTCTCCTGCGAGAATGTAGCCTCCAATGAGAGCCATAGTGGTGCCTTGTCCTGTCAGAGGAGAAGGACAGTATGCCGCATCACCGACCAGAGCGCAACGACCACTGTGCCAAGTATCGAGTCTTACTTGCACAACTCTTGTGAAGTAGAAGTCCTGCGACTCCTGCATGCCCTGTAGTATCCTGTCTCTGATGCCAGTAACTCCTTCAAAGCGGCTCTGTAAGAGAGTTTTCTGTTGCTCTACGGTTCCATGTCTGGCTGCCTGTTGCAGATCTGCAGCGTCCGTTGTCGTGACGATCACATAACCAGAAGCTCGACTTCCAGTCCTGTCAATCGGCCGTATCCACATTACGCGTCCTTTATTGGCATGCTGCAAGACTGAGTAGGTGGTCCGGTGTTTGGGGTCGACTTGCATAGAGAAGTATGCCACATATGTATCAGTTTGCTTGAAGCAGTTCTCAGTTGCGGCTTGGCCGAAGGTCAGGTTTCGTACTCGAGAGGCAACACCGTCTGCGCCTACGATCGCAGTGTACTCTTCCGGTTGGTTGGTGTCTGAGAGGGTGGCTGTTACGGAAGATGTTCCTTGTTGGATTCCGCTCACGGTGCATCTAGCAAATCGTCAGCGGAATGTCATCGCTAATCGACAGAAAAGAAAGACTTACCCGTATCTATACTCCACTCCCTGTTCTTTTGCAGCATCCATAAAGATATTCGTCAAAGTACCACGCATAANTCTATCCACAAAATTAGCAACAACTCCCGCTGATCATCTCATCCTACATACCTCAATCTCATTAGTAGGCGATAAAGTAGTCTTGCCGTTATCAGCAGGATTAGTCCCAACCATCCCAATCTCTTTTCCCGTATCGTCCAACAAAGCAAACCCACTCTCTCCAGTAGTGTTATCTTTGATTTTCTCCCACAAGCCCANTTTTTTGACGATGCCAACTGCTTCGTCTGTGATGTCGATACCTTGTCCGTAAGGAGGTACGGAAGAGCGTTCTGC
The DNA here is from genome assembly GCA_903819665.1 of Aureobasidium mustum. NCBI lineage: Eukaryota > Fungi > Ascomycota > Dothideomycetes > Dothideales > Saccotheciaceae > Aureobasidium > Aureobasidium musti. The sequence goes on from CAIJEO010000010.1 coordinate 692,007, forward strand.
GACTGTTACTTTGAAGCCTGCTTTTGCGAGCCATAGGGCGGTGCTGGAGCCTGCAGGGCCACCACCGACGATGAGGATTTTGTGCATGTTTGGGTCCTTCCTTGGAGTAGTGTTAATCTGTGAGGAATAGAACCTGCTGCTGAAGATAGAATTGGCTGAGGAACCGTGTGTGGTACTTGATATTGTCGATGCAGGTATGAATAAAGTAGCTCTTGTTCTTAAACAAAACAAGTGCTTCTGTAGTATTGATTTCTGCCGTAGGGTATACATGATGAGATCTGAAAAAATACACGAAGAGCTTGCTGGTATTTATGTTGGCACTTGTTTCATGATGTAGAGAATGCTTAGGCAACTATTTGGTGGTAGGTGGTGTCTTCGGTACTTGGAATACCCCATTAGGCAAAGATCGACGATATATCTCGGGGAGCGGCCCCCGAGCTCTGTGTCTCCTGTCGCGACAGGCTCGGTGAGCTGCTTAGAAGAATAAGTGCTCGATCTTAGTAACAAATTGCCTTAATAGAAACTCATTGGACATTTTCAGTTGGTTGTGAGAGATTCAACTTTGAACTTGTTCTTGGGTTGTTCACTGAACGATGTTACTGGAATTGAGCATCGAATGTATATTAACATAGACCGTTGATATATTCAGTAGCAGGAACTGCTGTCAACAACTCAATCTGATAGATGTGTGATATACTCAATCGACCAAAAAGCAAACTTCTTGCAGAAGTTCATTGACGGAGGAGTAAGTAATTAGCGACTTACATAGGTAATAAGCCACAGAATGCCAGGGTGCTCCCAGCAACGTGCCTTTGCAGGTTTGTTTCGCGTCTGCATCATTGTATGTATCTATGAGGTCTATACAGGCTGAAACGGAGAGCTCTCAGAAGTGTAAAAGGCATGGGCAGCGGGATAGGTAAATGAGGTGTTGGAGGAAAGCACGTTATGCACATGCACAAGCATGCCAAGCCATTTTATGCAGCCAGGCTTCACAAAAAAAAAAAAAGGGTTCCATGTCCAAGTTGACAAAATTTGCTTCTCGACCCGTTCCACCATCTTCTTCATTTACAAGCATTTATACCGGTAACGAGCAAAAGGATATTGACGAGAGTGGGATTTGAACCCACGCCCTTTCGGACCAGCGTATTGGATTGAACCTTAAGCTGGCGCCTTAGACCGCTCGGCCATCTCGCCCTTGATGAAACGGCAATCTGGGACGGGTACAAGACGGACCGAGCGAGAACTGCGCATTGACCGTCTGGTGAAGCCAGTCGCTGAGCATTCCAATGTTGTCGACGTAAGAATCGTTCCTGAGTACCAGTCTTGCCAGCGTTTCGGACCTCCGTGTAATGTCGATGCTTCCGTGTATCACCAAGACCAAGGGAGACCATAGACGGGAGCGGATGAGTTCAGATTAGCTTGGCTTGACCAGTTGTTTGAGCAATGTATCGAGGATGAGGCTTCCTGTCCAGCAGGTGTTACGTCCGATGACCAGAGATTCTGGACGATCTGATACTCTCCAGGAGCTCGCACCTCGCCGAGAGATCTCACCGTCCCTTGGGGATCGTGCTCTGCAAAAGTCCTTTAGTATGATTTAGGCGTATTGATGAATGGTGGAAGCGTCCAGACATTAGGCCTGTCAGGTCCGGCATGCTGACAACAAAACATAGTAGTGTGTTGAAGAGTGCCAGTGATGATGTCTTTGGCGTTGGCCTCATGAGCGAAGACGTCGATGATGAAGGATACTAACCGTCGTCTTCTTATGTAACCATCACGTCCCGTTCAATTGAGCTGTCTCGGAGATGTGTTTTCACATTTGTCCTCGTCGGCCCATGGCTCCCTGTGCGATACCCATCTGGAACCGTGGTCCGGTGTCTGCAATCCAGATCTGGTTGTTCCGCGTGCCTGCACTAAGCTCTCTTGACGACTGGAGGTTGCTTGCAATCACACCCCACAGTGTATTGAGACTGCCCACAGCAACATTGAAGGATGGTTGAGAGCCATGATCGGGATTTTCGTCATCATACACTGTGTTTTGGGTGGCCAGAGAAACTGCGAGAACATAAGGAATCATTGTTTCAGAAGTCCATGGAGTCGGAGTCGGGATTTTGGAGTCGAAAAATGACTGCAGCGATGCTTCATTCACAACCAAGCACATCTTTGGCATAAGAGCTTCATGCACTGCTTCGCTGGGGGCGACAAAGCTGCAGTGTTGTTCTGTCACCTGCTGTAGACTGGCACTCTCCAGCTGTGGATTTTCGATCCAATCGATCCTGAATCGACGGTTGACATCAGATATGCCGTCAACGAGAGATTCCTTGTCGAAACTTGAAGCAATCACAGCGTCCCACTTGGATTNGAACTGGCTCCACCGCTCATCGTCATCATAGCAACATGTTTTGAGGACGACAAATCCCCAAGGTTGGTCTCCAGGATAATACTGCTGCAGAGCTTTCATGTACAATGGCATCTCGGTCTTGCGCAATTCATCTATTGTCTGAATTTTTTCGCCGCCTGCAGCAACTCGTGCGGCTTCCTCTTGGGCGACGCGTGCTTTGTGGTTACGACTTGCTTCCGTCATGAGCTCCATGAATCCATCTGTGCCGAGAGCGGAACGCAAGCTGTCAAACATGCGGTTCTTTTCATCATCTGAAAGAGAAAGGATGTCAGCGGAGGTAGCATGGAGCAGGAACTCCTTCGACCAGCCGTTTGGCCAATACGCTCCTGGTATTGAGTCAAGACTTGACATTTTCCTGCAAAAAAATCAGATGTGTGTTTAGGAAGCTTAGGAAAGTGACATGGAGAGTAGTTCTCCCGTGACACTATTGATTGTTCTTGCATCCAACCACTTATCTGGATTTTGATGATCAGCGCAATTGGTCAGAAACCCTCGTCATGCAGCATAGACGCCCACACCGACCGAGCTGAATCTTCATATCGCTATCGAGAGCACACGATCTTGCTGTTGACAATGACTGGTTGCTGCGAGAGAGCTCAGCTCGAAAGACGCTCAGACGCTCGCGCTCGCGATCGCATGCAGACTGTGGGGGAGCTGGCCCGAGCTCCAGACGTCAATCCGACAACGGCAAGCCATAAAAACAGCGAGCAGCAAAGAGTGCCCGTGCCTCCGCGACACATCGCACGAAGAATCAGGTGGTATGTCTGATGAGCTCTGCGCGTGCGTCTATCACCGCCATGTGCCTCTCAAATCTCCAGATGCTTCCCCCTTGCCAGGCACATGCCCCACCGATCTACGAGCCTAGAGAGCGTGCATCTAAAGGTCGGGGCTTCCCGCTTCGACATCAAGCTCGCGCTGTCCACTCTTCCTCGGTCGGCGACAGCGATGCTTCTATCGCCACCACATTGCTTCACGTAAATCCAAACCTTGCAGCAGCATACTGCCCATGCTGCAGCTGTACCTCCTGTCAAGTGTCTTTCTCAATAGAAGCTATCGTGCGTAAGTGCTTGTCTCCTTCCTTATCAGTCCCCAGCCAAGACTTGAGATAGACTGTGCGTCTTAATCTCAACCATGTACGCTCCTGATCTACACTCCATCAAATGTTTGCTGCCGCCCTAGGACCCGTCTTCATGACTTCCTCTCGTGCCATTTGCTGTCCATTTTTCGGACTTCCGCGTGCCAAGTCGCTTTCAACGAGCCTTCCACGCTAGGAGACGCACATCAATCTATCATTACCTCAGAGAAAGTATGGTCATCGCCTCCAGACCCTCTGTTGTGCCAACGAAGGCTCATGAGGCCATGCCCTCACAAGATATCACCATCGTCCTGGGTTATACTGCTTCTAGGATACGATTGGCGTCTCTTGGCCCTCGTCTCCTGCAACATGCAGCTTTTATGGTTACCTCTTGTTGAACACAAACCCCTCTCGGTGGACTCCCGCTTTTGGAAGGAGAAGTGAAGATAAGAATTGCCAGCATACAATATAAAAGCGTTGCTCAGTCTGTAGAATCGTGTGGTGCTTCAAGGTTCAGCTTCTCTCTTCCAGCACAAGATGTTGTTTAACATCGCCACTCTTTTGGCTCTTGCCCCTTCTGTTCTCTCAGCAGTCACAGACAACAGTGCTCAGAAGAAGCGCAATGTCGTCCCTGGTGGATATATTGTCGAGTTCGAGGATGTCATGTCCATTGCTTCGGATGTGCGTGTCGATGATTCAGCTGCTAGACTTACCATTGACATGTTCAACAGNACCAAATCCAGTTTCTATTCCGAACTTTCNAGAAAAAAGATGAACCCTACTCACCGCATGGACCTCTCGTCATCGCTGTTCAAAGGACTTTCATTCCATGTTGATACTGGTCTTGACCAGGCTGTAGTTGCTTCAGATATCCAAGCTATGCCTGTCGTACGCAAGGTCTGGCCTATCTCACTATATGATACTCAAGATTTCGCAACCGCTCCTTACACCAATGGATCAAACTCTACAACTTCTCCTGATACCTTCTCTACCCATCTCATGGGTCACGTCGACAGACTACATGCTGAAGGTTTGACTGGAAATGGAACTTTCGTCGCTATCATTGACACTGGCATTGATTATCTTCACCCTGCTCTCGGCGGCTGCTTCGGTCCGGGCTGCAAGGTTGCCTACGTACGTAATNNTCGATTGAGACTAGAGAACACTTGCTTACTTTTGAAGGGTTATGATCTCGTTGGTGATGATTATGACGGTACTAACACTCCTGTGCCCGATCCTGATCCGTACAGTGCTTGCAACGAGCACGGCACCCACGTTGCTGGTATTGTGGGAGCTGATCCCAACCCCTACAACTTCACTGGAGTTGCGCCCGATGCAATCCTGGGTGCATACAGAGTGTTTGGATGCTCTGGAAGTGCCGGTGACGACGTTTTGATCGATGCTTTTACCCGTGCTTACGAGGATGGAGCGGATATCATCACTGCCAGTATTGGTGGCCCTAACGGCTGGACCGGTAAGCCATCTTATGATGCTTAGAACGCAACATACTGATATTGAATAGAGGAGCCATGGACTGTTGTAGTATCTCGCATTGTTGCAGCTGGCACTCCTTGCACTCTCGCTGCTGGCAACGATGGTTCTGAAGGTCTGTTCTACGGCTCATCGGCCGCAGACGGCATCGGCGTCATCGCTGTTGGATCTATCGACAACATCGAGTCTCCTGTGTTCACTACCTATGGCACCTATACTGTCGACAACTCGACGAATGGTCAATTCGGCTATCTGGCGTCTGCCATTGGTATGCCTAATATCAGCCTGCCGCTGTGGGCCGTCAGCAAGGACAGCACGATTGTTGACGATGCTTGCGAGCCCCTTCCTGCCGACACCCCTGATCTTGCCGGAAAGCTTGTCCTCATCCGCCGTGGCACATGCACTTTCGACACCAAAGCTGCAAACGTAGTTGCCTTTGGGGCACAGTATATTCTGTTCTACAACAACGCACCTGGCCTTACCTCCCCTAGTGTCACTGACCCTGATGTTCTTGGTGCAGCCATGGTCTCGGCTGAACAAGGTGCTTCTTGGGTGGCCAGTCTTGCTGCAGGTTCCGCTATCCAGGTCAATATCGACGGCAAATTGACAGTCTTCTCCAGCCCTGCCAATAACGTTACTGGCGGCCACATGTCTACATTCTCGATGTGGTACCCAACTGCCGAGGCTTACGTCAAGCCAGAGATCTCTGCTCCTGGCGGCAACATTTTGTCCACTCTGCCTCTTGAGCAGGGTGGTTACGGAGTCTTGTCCGGTACTTCAATGGCCACTCCTTTTGTCGCCGGTGTCGTTGCCCTCATGAAGGAGGCTCGCCCTGACCTTGATCCTCACACTATTCGTACTATCCTTGGTACCACTGGTCATCCTGTCACTTTCAACGATGGCAAGACCACCTATGATTACCTTGCTCCGGTAGTCCAGCAGGGAGGTGGTGAGGTCGACGCTTTTGCTGCCGTTCACACGTCGACTGTGATTGATGTAGCAAATCTTGCTTTCAACGACACAGCACACTTTGTCCAGGAGGCGAACTTCACCATTACCAACCGCGGTAGTAGCGACATTACTTACAATCTTGACTACGTTAATGCTGCCACCGCCTACACTCTTCCCGATGATGGCAGCACTCAGCCTCAAACTTTCCCTCCTGACCTCGTCACCTCTGGTGCGAGTGTGCATTTCAGCTCTGGTAGCGTCAGCGTTGCTGCTGGCAAGTCGGAGGTTGTTATTGTCACTCTGTCGCTCCCTGAGGACCTCACAACCGCTCGAATTCCTGTATACTCAGGCTTTATCACAATCAACGGCACCAACGGCGACTCTCTCAACCTTCCTTACGCCGGCGTTGCCTCTTCGCTGAAGGACGCTACTGTCCTTGACCCCAGTACTGGATATCCTTATATTACAAGTACTTCTGACAACACCTTCGTTCCTCTGGATGCTGGTACCGTCTTCACCATCTCGATTGCCAACACGACTATCAACGGTACCACGGACAACTCGACTGGCCTTCTGATCCCCAACTTGAGAATTGGTCTCGTCATGCCGTCATCCCTAATCCGTGCCGACCTCCTCCCCTCAAACTCCACATATGGCACTTACACCAACACCACTACTATCCTCGGCGTCAAGACCCTTGGTGCTATTGCTGGTACGCCTTCTGTCTACCAGCCCAGAGCTAATGCCTGGAGTACCGCTTTCTACGGTGTCCTTGACGACGGTAGAAGAGTTCCTGCAGGAACTTACTCTATTCTTGTCCGTGCCTTGAGGATTTTTGGAGACGCGACGAATCCCGACGATTATGACAGTGCTGAGACTCAGTCCTTTACGATTAGATATGTTCACTAAGCGTTGGTCTAGATGGTGGACGTGCTTTTTGATCTTTCGTTCTAGATAGACGGTAGTTCTATGATCTATTGATTTGTCTTGTTTGGAAACCCTGTCTCCTGTTTGCTACCGTATCAACAAGGAAAAACAAAACGTATAGTCGTACCCATAACCTTGGTGCGATCAGAGAGAGGTTCTCAGTCTGACACTCTCACTAGACAGCAATGGTATTCAACATGATATCGTTCATTTCATAATCAGTCGTTAGTAGGTCGCTACAAGAAGAGAAGACATGAGTATGATGATATATCGACTTGATTTCTGCCTGCAGAACTCTATGGTCTATCTAATAGGTCATTTATCTCATTCCAACGCTGTAAAATATGCATAATGTCCTCAAACCATCGAAGAAGAAAACGAAGGTGAAAGCTTAGCAGGCTCTGGCTCTGCTATCGAGTCACCTCGAAGAAAACCAGGCAGTTCAGTCAAAGACGGCCTTGTACCTCGCATACTGCGTTCGAGCTCTTTGGGATTTGCTGTCAACCAGTGAAGCACACAGACTGAGAGGAAGACTATTGCGAAAGTTAGTCAATGATACTTGGGTAGGAGCGAAGTGTGAGAATAAGACTTACTGTCCATGTTGCACTGAGTAAAACAAAGCCAGACGTGTTCTCTTCCTCCAGTGACGTAGAAGATTGTGGAGTTGATGACACCCCAGCCGAGGATCAGAATAGTGCCTATCAACGACTTGTATGCCAAACCACGAAGCTTGCAGGGTTTTGTGGAAGCAGGTAGGACGATACCACTTGCAGTAGAATCGACCTCTTCCTCGCGTACCTCAGCACCTTTGACGATACTGCTAGGTCTGGCAACATGGCTCAATCGATTCAACCTCTTGCTAAAGGTGACGAAGCGCTCAGGGACTGGTGGGAACAGTTCTGTACGTCTGGTGCGTCGAAGCATGACAATGAAGACTCCGGTGAGGACGACATAAGTCACGACCTCGTAGATTTCGAGCGGTGCGACGACTGCAGGAGGAATGCCTTTACGGCATCTGCCATCGTTATTGGCGATATATGCGACCGGGTTCAAGAAAGCCCAGACGAGCAGGAAGGAAGCAAAGACACCCACACAAGCTGTGGATAGAATCCAGATAGGATCATCGCGTCTGCGAAGGTAGTCCAGATTTGCAATGTGTGCTCGTTCAATGAGGAACATCTGGGTTGTGAGTCTACCGATAAAGAGGAAGCCGATGCAGAAGTAGATCGCCGTCCGGCAAAAGCCACCTGTTTGGATGCCGACACCAGAGATGGATATAGAGGTTATGAAGAAAGCGATGGAGACGATGTAACTGGCGTAGACAAGAAAACGTATCCAAGAGATGTGTCGGATTGTCCGCCAGCGGACTTCTTTGACTCGACGCCNCTGGTAAGCGGTGTTAGATGTGTGTTGGAAACTGTTTCCTAGTGTATACTTACAGAATAGATAGCAGGTTAGGACTAGTGGTAGACATGACAAGGCGCTGTAGATTGCTCTTCCCGGTACAGAACTGTGATGATATGCTCGAGGTCCAGGCTGGTCATCTTCGAAGATAGCGAACAAATGTCTTCGGAGCAATGCTGCCATCGTTATGATAAAATGTAATATCCAGTACTCAAATTGGCGAGGTAGAGGAGGCAAAAACTCGACAGTGAGCTGAGTCGCGTGTGTGGTTTCATATAAGCAAATTCCACGTAGATCTAGAAAGAGATCATAGCATACCCTATCGTCAGTTGTCGTTTTGAGTTCAGCGTGGTTTTACATGTATAAGTAATCGTGATGGACGGTTGCATCTGGCCTAGATCGTTGAAGACGTTGGTTTTAGGGCTGCATCTGAGACCGGAGTCCACCCCTGCATCCGACAGGGGCCGCGGCATGACAAAACCAGTTGAAGATATCCGAGGCATCATTATACTGCTAGGCAATACTGCTTACGTCTGAGGCTCATGGTGCATAAAGCACTCGAGGAGGCCAGTGAAGGATAGCCTGTGAACACGTCTGGAGAGCAATAAAGAAGATAGCGCGGAGGCAACTCCGCACTGGCTGTAGAAGACGTTCCTATGCGAAGGCAACGGTTCTGTATCTTGAATACTGGAAAGTCATAAAGATGCCCTTCAGACGACAATATATCTGACAAACAGCAGCTAAGCGGAGACCAGGTTCGGAAGTGGAGTTCTGTCTGAACTTCAATATGTCGCGGCTCTGGTCAATCCATCGGCTACTGTGACCTACAGCTTTCACACGCTGGCCGTTGATCAGCTTTCTTGTAGACATTGGTGGGTCTCATCCTTCCCGGTAAACGTATGCCAGAGCAGGTCTGGAAGACTGTATCTCGGGGAGGAATATGATGAACGCATACGATCAGTCCGAGATGTCGAGTCCGGCATTGTTCACGGTGTTGAGTGTACTTTCAACCTTGGTACAGATGAATCGGTGAAGAAGCATGCACGCTTGCTTTCCTAGAAAGGAAGCAAGGAGAAACAGAAATGGAAACAGAGGTCATGTTCGGTTGCGCTTGCCTATCCACAAGGAGTGTCAAGGTTACGGCCGGCTAGCGTTACCGACTGCGACATTGACATTTGTCGTCAAACCCTTCCCAGACAGCAACCACCGATGATATTGGAAAAGCCCTCCCACAAACACTGAAAGCCTTTTGCGTAAACTGCAAGCGGAAGGCGTCTAGCACATTTTAACGGTTTCGTAATGTTTTAGCTGAAGAGGAGGCGGCTCGACCGAACAGACCATCGAGGCGTCGCAACGGTTCAATAGATCTGACTCGTACCGTATACCATGTATATCATTCAGCTCAGAGGCGTCAACCTCTCGGTTCTTCAGATTATGATATCTATGGCTGTGAATTAAAAATTGTAAATCATATGCGTGCACTCTTCTATACCGACAAATCTAACAAAGTGGGTATCCATGAACAAAATGTGAACCCACGCATTCTATGTACGCAGGCATCGAAGCCAGAGCAGAATATAAACATCCAGAAGCTCTCCAAACTACTGTGCCTTGCCCAGTGACTGCAAGGAAACCAACTCCCAGTAGCGTCCTCTCAAGTGAATAAGCTCCGTATGTGTGCCAGACTCCACGACCTTTCCAGCATCGAACACATAGATCATATCCGCACGTTGAATCGTGGACAGACGATGTGCGACGGCAATAGTAGTACGACCCTTAGCAGCTTTGTCCAGTGCAGCCTGAACGACCTTCTCGGACTCACTGTCAAGGGCAGAAGTGGCCTCGTCCAGAAGTAGAATCTTGGGGTCGCGCANAAGTGCTCTTGCAATAGCAATACGCTGCTTCTGACCACCTGACAACATGCTTCCCTTGCTACCTACGATGGTGTCGAAAGCATCCGGCAAGGACATGATGAAGTCGTAAATGTTGGCATCCTTACAAGCTTGTTCAATGGCTTCCTGTGGGACGTTCTCTCTATCGGCACCAAGAAGAATGTTTTCTTTCACAGTACCCTGGTAGAGAGTGGGTTCTTGCGAAACGAGGGCGATCCAGGAGCGGTAGTTGTTGACGTTGAGGCTTGAAACCTCCTTTCCGTCAATGTAAACACCACCAGCTAGAGGATCGTAGAAACGCTCCAAGAGCTGAATAGTAGTTGATTTACCGCAACCACTGGCACCAACGAGGGCGACGTACTGACCAGGCTTGACAGTCAAGTTGAGACCTCTAAGGACGGGTTGCTCGGGGCGAGTAGGATAACGGAAGTGAACATCTCTGAACTCGATGTGACCCTCGACGTTCGAAAGCTTTTCACCGTCCTCACTCCAGCTATCGATCTCAGGCTTGCGGTCAAACAGTGCCTTGAGCTCAGCAGCAGCTTGTTTGGCTTTGCCCATATCGGGGGCGAAGGAGAAGATGGTGCCGGCAGACTGAGCTCCGAAAATTACAGCACTAAAACACAGGAAGAATTGGAACTGGTCTATTTCCTCAGCAGCAATCAGGGNTTCTGGTGATAGTTAGCAAAAGGCAGAACATTCGAGCAATCTAGCTTAAACTTACCCTCCATACCAGAATCCGAGAGCTGTACAACAGAAGATGAGTGATTGAGAGGCAGCGTAGAGACTAGAAGAACGCAGGATGGAGACTAGAGACTTGCGTTCTTGGTCCACGAGCTGATCATGATAGTGAAGGTGTACGTCGTCTTCTCTTGTCAGNNGGGATGCGACTGTGCGAATAGCAGAAGTGGCTTCGCAAGCGTAACTGGCAGATTTCTCGTAGGCCTTCTTGGCTTTGGCCTGGAAACGAGCAAGCATCCAGAAGCGCAGGAAACCGCATGCAAGCAAGATAGGGACTGTCGAGATACAGACAAGACTGAGTTTCCACTGAATGGCCAGAGACACGGAGAATGCAGCGACAAGGGTGACTATGACGGAGAGAAGCGTGCCCAGAGTCACACCAGACATACCTGCAAGATGAGTGGTCTCTGTAGACAGGAATGAAGTCAAAGCACCAGCAGTGTTTTCTTCCTTGTCGAAAAAGGCGATGTCCTGGCGAAGCATGGTCTTGAAAGCCTGTTCACGAGCTCGGTGGACAAGTCTCTCTGAGCAGACAGCAAAGACATAACCCTGGATGATGAAAGCAGAAAACTGAACCAGTGCGAGCATGAAGTACATCCAGGACCAAAAGTTTGCCTGGGATCGGATCGTGGCCTTCTGTTCAGGTGTTTCGTTATCTCCAGACAGAGCTGTGACAGCTTTAGCGAAAAATACGGCTTGAGTCGGGTTTCCGCCTCCGGTAATGACAGAGCAGATGATTCCAATGGTCATGTAGAGCCACTCTTGCCTGTTGAAAGCCGCGACGACCTTGATTAAAGTCCATAAAGAATAGCGGTTTTCGACCTCAGCCTTCTTGTTCGCAAGAATGATACTAGATTGCGACTTGCCAGTTTGAGTACGAGCAAGCTTGAGATCATTCTCTGGCTGTTCGGTCTTGGTGGCCACGCGGGTGAGGTTCTGGTCTTTCTCATCGAAGATGGCGATTTCTTCCTGGTCCTTGTTTTCGTTCTCGGCAGCAATTCGTTGAGCTTCAACCAACTTATAATAAGCTCCNNCCCTCTTTTCGAGCAGAACGTCATGAGTGCCCTGTTCTACAATGCGGCCGCGAGACATTACAACAATGTTATCGGCACCCTTGATAGTAGAAAGTCTGTGAGCAATGACAATGGTTGTTCTGCCCAGAGCAGCTTTGTCCAGAGCTGCTTGCACAACGCCCTCAGACTTGGTATCTAGAGCCGATGTAGCCTCATCGAGAAGAAGGATTTTGGGATCGCTGACCATGGCTCTGGCAATAGCAATTCTTTGCTTCTGTCCTCCAGAAAGCAAGAAACCGCGCTCACCAACGTTGGTAGCATAGCCTTCAGGCAGTCCAGTAATAAAATCGTGCGCATTAGCGAATCTTGCAGCGTTCTCGACAAGCTCACGAACTTTTTCTTCTGACTCGGCCTCGTAGGCAGTTCCGATAAGTCCATGACGAATGTTTCCAAAGATGGTAGTAGCAANAAGAGTAGGTTCCTGGCTGACAAGAGAAATCTGGCGACGGAGCCAGCGCAAGTTGAGACTGGAGATATCCTGGCCGTCAAGGTAAACACAACCACCCACAGGGTCGTAGAAGCGCTCAACAAGACCGACAATGGTACTCTTGCCCGAGCCTGACTCACCGACCAAAGCAGTTGTCTTGCCAGCGGGAACAACGAGACTAACGTCTTCCATGACAGTGACTTCTGGACGAGAGGGGTAGATATGACGGATGTTGCGCAGCTCAATATGACCTTCAACGCTCTTCAAAGTCTCTCCTGATTCGGAGGCGGGATCCAGGGGAGAGACACGGTCAATGGTAGCAANAATCTTAGCTGCGGCGGCAACACTGGTCGTGAAGGCCTGGATGTTGGGAGCCACGTTACCGAGAGCGAAAGCTCCAATCATGATACTGAGGATGATAGTAAGAACATCACCAACCTGGATTCGTCCGCTAACGAGATAACGAGAACCCATCCAGAAAGCCAGAGAGTAGTTCAGATAGACGTAACACATCAAGAAGCCAATCATGGATCCAGTGACGGCCTTCATCTTGAAACCCCATTTCTCAGCTACAGCAAGATGCGCATCATACGCTCTAGTCAATTTTGCTTCTGTGTTGAAGGCTTTAGCATTCCTGACGGAGCTGATGACTTCTTCAGCTACGGTGCCGCCCTCAGCATAAGAGGACAAAGATGCTTTGTTGAACTTGACGATAAATCCGCTCATACCGCCCATGGTGAATACGATTGCAAAAACAGTCGACATTAGGATCAATGTGAGTTTCCAGTCTTTGATAAACGACACAACGAAGGCAGTGACAAAGGTGGCAAGAGCAGTAAGTGTCAATCCAACCTTTTCGGAAATACCGTCCTGGACAAGATTGGTGTCCGACGTGATTCTGGTTGTGATTTCTCCAGCACCAAGTTGATCAAAGAACGCAATATTTTGACGAAGAATAGCCTTCAAGAAGTTCTCGCGAATCTTTCCAGAGACATGCTCACCAGTGTAGAGGAATCCAGCTGTGGCAATATACACGAAGACGAACTCTCCGATAGCCAGGTATAAGAAGTAAAGACTGAATCTCGACAACTCGTGATTGAAATGTTCTTTGGTGATAGTTTTCAGAAAGAAGTCTTTGAAAGTTGTTGTTAAACCACCGAACACGATTGTCATGAGAGGCAGCAAGGCGCCTCCTATTATGGAAGAAAGTGCACTGAGCACCATAAGGAGTTTGTCGTTGAATGTTGCATAACGGAACAACATGAAGTAGGTGACTTTGACGGCCGGGATGTCCAGTTGACGCTTCAAGACAGCCTTCTCATGCTCGGGTAAATGAGCAAAGGGATCTTCGCCCTCATCGTCGCTATCATTGTCTTTCTTCTCATCCTGGCTCTTGTTCTTCTTGTTCTTCTTCGTCTTTTCTCGTTGACCGGTACTGCCGGCGCAGGCGCAGGTGCAAGCGGCAGCGGTGCNCTGGCCTAATTGTGTCTTTTCGTAGTTGGTGACTTCGACGTTGACGGTGTCGCCGCTGCTCGATGAGTCTGAGCCATGATGTCCCTCACGCACGGGATCCATATTGTTTTGGCAGAAGGGCTATAGCCGCCCGGGGCTTGTTGACAGCGGGGGAGAGGCGATTCAGGCTGTGGGGAGATGGGATCCTGACTCAAGAGATTGTATCCAGTGAAATCAAGCAAAGAGTCGTTACAAGAGAAATGTGTCGAAGATGGAAATCGGTGGGCAGCACCAGATATATTTGTCGTAAGATCAAAAAATGAAATCGGTTTCAGAAAAGGAGCAAGGGCTCACGGTCCTAATATCTCAATCTCCAGATCGCCTCGCCCTATGAATCTGCTGTATGTTCTTCCGTCTGGAGTATTTGGTATTGTGACCCACAGTCTGGCATGCCTCCATCTGTGCAATTAACATGTAGAAGGCGTGCTTAGATAGGGGTGAAAGTACCACATCCTTCTGCCTAAGGGATCCTTCGGAACCTTCATCTTCCGTGCCAGCACATCGGTGTATAACAATCACCGACCTTGCCCAATTCGTCACCGAAGAGTAGACCAAATCTGCATAACTCTAGCACTAAAGCTGGCCTAGCTCACAATGCTATGCATAAAGTCGTATCCGGCTCGCGGTCGTGGGGGTCTTCACCCCGACTCTGTTGGGAATATGCATTGTACGACCTACGAGATACGAATACGAGTACGTTTGCGAGTACGTTAGAAACTAAGCTGGTCGCTCTACGACAAACGAAACACGCGAGACACGTTTACGAATACGGTGCAACACCTACTCCCGATGAATCATCCTTCTGACATGTATCATCGTGTTCCTCTCTTCAAATAAAATAACACCAACCACCTTGTTGGACAAGACGGGTCGCACTCGACAGATGAAAAGCGCAGGTTCGATATCCAGTCCGGAATGTTGGGCCGTCGAGCTATACTAAGTAGGCAGGTAAACATTGCCGTCGAACCTTCGAGACTCTAGATAAGGACTCCTACTAAATTGTCTGCCTATGGGCTTGTGTCTAGCAGATCATATATCTATGCCATCTGCACCAAATACTTATACAAGCGTGCACAGGAACGTTCATAAATTTTTGAAGTCATAGAGTATGTAGTTTAAAACACGAGCAAGACCAGAAGTCTCGAAGCTCGATAATGTTGAGAGTTTCTGAAGCCCAGAACTCCAATGAACAGGGCCGGACTGGATGACTCGCAGCCTCTGCGCAGTAACACGCTCAGCCAAATTGCTTGCAAGAGAATCAAAAGGACTAGAAATAAAAGCAAAACCTAAGGAGGGGGGAATCGTGCGATTGAATAGCAGTAACAAAAACAACGGAATTGAATCGGAGCAAGAGGAAGGCAGCACGAATGACTTTTGGTTGATGTAAGCAATAAGGCTGCCACGATCAACAAGCATCGACGCCTGCGTACAGTGCTTTATTTTGGTGGTGAGATGAGCTCACGCAATTTTTCGTTCTCGATGTATCGAGAGAACGGGATAGTGTTGTCGTCTGGATTGCCTTGCTCGACAACTGAAGGAGGCGATGAAGGNNGGAGTGGGAGGTCTTCAGGTCTTGCGTGAATGTCCAGCGCGTTTTCTAGCCCCTGGGAATCGGAAAATTTGTTTGAAGCAACGCGCACCCTATCTGATCGTGGACTGTTCGCGTCAAAGTAAGAGTCCAGATCATCATCGCTTGACATGATTGTCGGGGTTGTCAGCTCATGTTGAAGATTGAAGGGATCCACCAGCTGTTTGTCAACCGCAGCAGTCGGCGTTTTATCAGCAGGATTGGCTTGCCATTCATGCACTGTAGGAATGCGAAGGTTCAACTTTCCTGCAGCATTCGGGCTGATGGCACTATGATCACTGGATGAGGACAAGGCTTGAGCAACGTGATATTGTAAGTTGGCGTCTGGTCCACTCTCCTCGGTACTATCCTGCGTCGATGCGGAATGCTTTCGGGCGAGTTCACGGCGCATCTTCTCTTCTGCCCAATCTGCGCCAAAAGTGACGACTGAAGCTTGCTTGCCATGAACCATGAATCTAGCCGCCTTTCTCTCCAGTCCTGGAGTGGCCTCGACTGATTCATCGGCACGACTCCCATCTGAGCGAATAGTGCTAGCACTCTCCTTGCCTCTTCGGTGACGCTGTGAAGTAGATGCTTCGCGACGCCCATCCCGCAGCGTACGGTGCAAACTTCTTCTTCCGCTCTTGACCTTGGAAGAGCTTTCTGGAGTCGCGTTTGACGATTCAGGGTGTCCAGCGGATGAATGAGTAGCAACAGTCGCCGTTGGGACCAGAGGGTCTCTCGCGAGAAGCACTGCTTCGTGATCGCGACTCTCGAAACTTCGAGTAGGTGTCAAGCGGCCATTACGGGAAGCGGCGTCAGAGGCAGCAGATGAGAGGTGTCTGTCTCCATCTGGTACGCTAGAAGTGACTGACATAGCAGCGCCACTGTGCTTTCGGATAACAGACTGCGCATTGCTGATAGTGGAAGGACGACGGGCCTGTTGCGAGCTGTTAAGGTCCAATGGACTTGTAGGAAGCTGCCAAGCATCCCCATATCTTAGTGCATGTTCAGGCGGTGTCTTGAAAACATCTCTGTTGAATACACCTTCGCCCTGACCATCGCTGCTGTTCAGTCGAGGCGAGTGGGCTGGCGACTGCGGGCTTGTTTGTTGGTTGATGGCAGAGCTGGTTCTTGAGACCGTCTTCTGAAGCCCACTAGTCTTGCGAATAGTCGGTATCGGAGCTGGTAGCTTGCTATCGAAAATGTCTCCATCTTCTTGTAAGTCCAGTGAAAGGATGTCCCTGTGACACTTGGTCCGCCAGATGTCACGTCTGATCCATTTCAAGTTGGCATCCATGCGTGCGGTGGCGTGACACACGTCTTCTCTTGTCTTCGGTTGGATAGGTGCCAAGATGAGCAGATGGCGAGCATTTCGCATCATGTTCTCAAGGTTCCTGATTGCATCGGTCACCTCTCTTTCCGACTCTACTATGGTTTGTAACATGATTTGTCGTCGGGCAGCCAATACCTGCCTAACAAGCTGAGGAGTAAGATCCCTCTTCTCCATAGTAACCTGCCCGTCATGTGTTATTGTCGAACCCAAGGCAGAGCCAATAGATGCATTGATTGAGGAATCGACAGATGCTGTAGAATTGAGTCTGCCACGACTGTTGATTGTGACATCGGTGTCCGTTCCGCCAATGAAACCACGAATTCTGACACCAGCAGATCTGAAGGCTGCGGCGTAGTTGATCAGAGCTATCCAATCATTGACCTCGGATTCGTTTTCGGCGAGCAAGACCTCCTCTTGACCGCCATGACGGACCAAAGTGAAAGCGTCCTTGTGCTTCAAATAGCTGCGATCGAGCAAAGCAACAGCATCATCGGTTTTGATAAGAGCATCCGGCTTGAAATCTTGAATTGGAGGCTTGAAGATTACAGGCGCGTTAGTACCTTCTTGCTTGACATGTGAGTGATGCTGTGACATCAATCCCTTCACCCAGGTAACATTTTTAAAGAGGTAAAGTTGAGATCCAGTTAAAATAGCACCCCACTCTTGCCATGGAGATCGTGTCTTCTTGCGCTTTGTCGACTTTCGCCACAAGACGCCGACTTTAGTGACCTTGAGATCTACCAATCCTATGGCTGACTCACTAGGGTTGTCGCGAGTAGCTTGTGACTCAAAAGCAGCGGGTCGAGACCGAGCAGAGATGATCTGGAGGACTGCAGTATTCACAAAAGCTTTTTGCAATTTCTTCATGTCAAAGAAGTTTGCTGTGCCCAGGTAACTGTAAGGATCTTCCATGGTTATCGAATCCTTGATTGAAGGGCGCAGAGAATCCAGTTTGCCGTCACAAATCAAAGCGTAGGGGTCGATTGGTCCACTGTTTTTCCTTCCAGGGTCGGGTATGCTTCCACGAAGCTTGCTCTTCTTTGGCTTGAATGTCAGCAGGCGCTCTCCATTGATGTCAACTTCCTCCTCGAAATGAATGAAAGGAGTGTAACAAATATTGTCGTAGAAGCAACCCAGAACATCGTCTGATACGTTCTGACCACTAGTGTTCTTGATGTAGTCGTGTTTCTGCATCTTCCGCTTGTTGTTCTTGTTGAAAGCATCAGTATGCAGCATCATCAACGAGAAAGCGATAATATAAGCTTGATCAGGGGACATGAAGATACCAGGGTTGCACTCGTGGTATCGATCGGCAAAAGCTTGTATAACTCGATCCACTTGCTGTGTTTCCTTTGGCAACTCTGCTTCCAAGAGGAATTTGCGTAGCGACATATCAATCGGCTCTCCGAAGAAAGAGAACTTGCGACAATAACTTCGCAAAACAGCCTGAGCGAATGGGTCAGATGATTTCGATAGTATACCAGCGATAAGACTTCGTGAAACGGCAGCTTGCAGTCGTTCTAGATATTTGCCTGGGGTATCGCCGTCTTCGCGATCAGGTATCACTAAAGGCTCATGCACGCTAGGAGATAACGAATTAGACTTCGAATGGAATCCAGGCGAGGAATTGCGATCCCGAAGGTCGGAATTGTGTCGGAATCGGTTGAATCCAAGAAGACCGCCCAAGCTAGTCCGTCCCGAAGTT
This sequence comes from Aureobasidium mustum, assembly GCA_903819665.1. Classification (NCBI taxonomy): domain Eukaryota; kingdom Fungi; phylum Ascomycota; class Dothideomycetes; order Dothideales; family Saccotheciaceae; genus Aureobasidium; species Aureobasidium musti. The sequence continues at coordinate 710,506 of CAIJEO010000010.1, forward strand.
GAGGTCGAGTTGCGAGCGCTAGACGGTACAGGCGGCGTAGGAGGAGTATGGTCCTCAGAACGGCGTCCGAACGAACTCACGGTCGAAGACCTATCTCGTAACCCGAATCGACGTGGTGGATGCAGTACTGGTGAAGAGCCATTCGAATGAGCAGAGATGCTCGAATCATTCCTGAATAATGGAGCGCCCCCGTGAGTGGCAAGAGCAGCGATAGATGACTTTGCAAGTTGAGCAGGCGCTGGAGAAGACGAAAGGAACAAGCGTGGGCGCGAGGCCTCAGTATGGCGTCGCTGTAAGGCACTAAGAGGAGGAGGTCGTCTCTGTCTTTCTGGCGACTCAGTATTAGAGTTTGTCGAGATAGCGCNTGGTCGAGGGTCGAGGTGTGCCATGAGGGGTTTCTGATTCTGNNGAGGTGGGTTGGGTGGAGATGACTGTTTATCAGGTAAGGGAAATAGCGATTTATTCTTCTTGTTACGGCGGGGCAGTCTGAAAAGCGTCGTGGTAGTAGAGATGGTATGAGTAGTGGTAGTGGTAGCATAAGTGACGTGTTCTCCAGAACTTCGCTGCTCACCCGACGAATCGGACAAACGAGTGACAGGCAGTGCTAGGGCCGAGCTGGATTCGTCGCCATAAGGTGGAGGAGCAACAGCGTCAGGAACGAGACGATCGAGCTCTACAGAGCGGCCTCTGCGCCATGGACGGCGATCTTCGGTAGACTCCCGACGTTGTTTCGATGGGCTAAGCTTTGAGATCTGGCGTTTGAAGGGGCTCTTTGATTTCCTAGGGCGATGGACAGGATGATTATGTTCATCCATAGTGGGGGCAGTGGTGATGATCTGAGGGTTCGGCACAGNGGGCTAGAAGATAGCTATGAGCTGGAGTCGACGGAGCTGACAGAGAATGGCATACGTACTTTGCGATTGATGTTCAAGCGGGACTTGAGGCACCGGAGGAGTCTTATCCGCCTCAGCATGCAGCTTTGCTTTGGCTGATAGCTGACCGTCGGAAAAGTGCCTCCATCGTAGCATGCTAAAGCGAGCAGTAGCCGGAGTAGCAGTCTGAATGGGCGGAGACGGCGGACCAAGACTGAGAGCGTCCATGGGAGAAATGGGATCTTGAGCACTCATGGGACGGTGCGTGTTAGGCACAGGGGTTGCGTAGCCAGAATTTGGAGGAGCAGCATCTTCCTGAGTATTACTACGGATGTCGCTCAAGAGGTTGTCCAGAGTACTGCGGCGACGCGACATAAGAGGCATGGCCGGCAACTCGCAATGAGTGGATTGTCATTTGGCAGCGTAGCAGCACCGTGTCAAGGAAAGTACTAGGCGTTCATGCGTCGGAGGTGGAAATATGGACTCTGGTGGTTATCGAAGGGGTGCAGGAAATTGGAGATGGCGGATCCGGGGGTAAACGAGCGTGTCTCTCTGTGGAAAGGATAGCGGACTTCGGACACGCGGGCTCGAGTGGTGTCAGAGATTGGGATCAGAAATTTAGATTGACAGAGTAATACAGAAGTTGGACTAATTAGAAAGCGCGACTGCCTCGTCAGCACCACGCACAAGGCTTGCAAAAGGTCCCACATGGGTGAGCAGGGAAGGCGCGAAGGATGTTGCCAAGCTGCCCCAGTCCCTGCCTCTCCACAGCCTCCGGGCCCTCTGCCCAAGCTGCGACTTTCTCGATCTTGATTTGAACTGGAAAGTGACTGCCTGCACAGTAGCATCCAACAATGCGCGCCTCGTCGTTGCTGCTCGCTGCCGCCTCGACTCTGCTGGTACCCACCGTCTCTGCAGTCCCCTCTCATCCGCAACCACCACCACTATCCCAGCAACCATCGCATCGCCCGGTATGGCGCTCCGTCACCGACGCCATAGTTCGCAACATCTGGAATCCGCCGGTAAACTCTCAATCTGAGCCCGCTGTCAATCCTCTACCGCACCACAAGCACAGTGACGACGTCGTTCTCCGATTCAACATCACCAATGCTCAGGATGCCTCGAGCCTCGCCGATGCTGCCGACACTCTCTTCCTCGACCTGTGGGAGTTTACGGATGATTGGGTCGACATCAGAATGCAGAAAGACTTGATTCCCTCGCTGCTCGGCTTGCTGCCTTCTTCGTTACACCAAGCACATAATTTGCTCATGGACGAGTTCACCCTGCAGAATGCCATCTCAGATACATATCCTTCTTCTCGCTCCACCCGTATGCTTCAGTCCAATGCTCCTACCCACCATGATGCCTTCGGTCCTAAGCTTGGTCCATCCTCGTCTGACAATATCTTCTTCAACGACTACCAACCGCTATCTGTCATTCAACCTTGGATGCGACTGATGGCCTCCCTGTTTACAACTCACGTGCGTGTAATCAACGTCGGCACAACCTATGAAGGCCGCCACATCCCTGCCCTGCGTATCGGTGTCCACCCAACCAACAATGACTCTCCTGAACGTCGCAAGACCATCTTGATCACCGCTGGTCTGCACGCTAGAGAATGGATCTCAACCAGCACTGTCAACTACATTGCATACTCGCTTATCACAGGCTACGGAAAGAGCCATGTCATTACCAACCTTCTCGAGGAGTTTGACTGGGTTCTTGTTCCCACTCTGAATCCAGATGGATACGCCTACACCTGGGAAACCGATCGTCTGTGGCGCAAAAACCGTCAACAGACTTCTCTCCGTTTCTGCCGTGGCCTCGACCTTGACCGAAGCTTCTCTTACCAGTGGGATGGTGCAGCAAACACGAGATCGAATCCTTGTAGTGAGTCTTTTTCGGGTTCCGCGCCCTTCGATGCTTTCGAGTCGAAGAGTCTGGCTGGCTGGGTACGCAACGAGACTGAGCACAACAATGTTGATTTCGTGGGTCTGCTCGACCTGCACTCATATTCGCAGCAGATCTTGTATCCTTACTCCTACACCTGTGACGAAAGTCCTCCCAACCTGGAAAACTTGCAGGAGGTTGCCGCCGGTTTGTCAAAGGTTATGCGTCTTTCGGGTGGACGCTACTATCAATCTGCTCCTGCTTGCGAGGGCAACGTCGGTTATGCCGCTAGTGGCGACCGTCAAGTCTTCCCTCGCTTCGAGATAGGTGGTGGCAGTTTCCTTGATTGGTTCTATCATGACATCAAGGTCAAGTACACCTACCAGCTCAAGCTCCGTGATCGCGGCACTTATGGCTTCCTGCTCCCCAAGGACCACATTGTCCCTACAGGCAAGGAAGTTCTGGATGCCGTGATCTACTTTGANAAGTTCCTCGGCGGTCAGCTCAACTTTGCTGTCGATGAGGAGAAGCAGAGTAATCTCAAGCAGTCCGAGCAGCATGACCAAAGTCAGGAACTTGTTAAGGATGTGGAGGATGAGCTCGAAGACGAAAACGAAAGCATCATGTGGGAATTGAGGCGGCGAAGACGTGTTTGAGTATGTAGTTAGTACTTCTGCTTTTGTCTTTTCATGTCAATACCTTTAATGTTCAATCCCAGCTTTCACATCTATCTCTCCTCCCCATGTGCTGAAGACAATCACAGTGTAGCTACAGAACTGCACGATACTGGCGTAAAGAGTGTTGCCTCCACAGAGAACATCCCATCAAAGGCTATCTGGATGGCGAGCCTCATATTCAGACCGCAACTGTGCATTGCGATAACTTATAGTAACTCTTATACCTTGAATGGTGGAGAAGAGTTGGATGCAAAATTGAGTGAGGCTGCATTGCATGGTCTGCCGGGTACGCTCATGTTCACACGTCACATAATCGCTAAGCACGTAGTCAAATCTGCACTGCTGTCGAAAATATCGGGTCTCTAACCCTGTCTCGTTGGATATCATATCTGCCAGGGTATATATGAAGGTCTGCACAATGCTCATACCAGGGAAACGTAACCTTTGAGCTTTGTGGAAAGCCCGTAGCCCCATCCAGAACGCCATCGCTGTGTTGAGGAAAGAAGAAAAAAAAAGAAACAAGCACACCATACCCCCATTTACACCGCATCATAGTCATAGTATCAATACAGTTCTCTGTGCTCCTTCAAATTCATGTTGTCTCGTTGGTCTTAGTTTGCATGTTCGGTGGCCTCCAATCCATCAGATCGAATGCCTCTTTACTCCACGGTCCAGTATCTTCATTCTNTTTCTGTTCCGTGGCCAAAATTTGAGCCGTTCTTGTGCTTACCACAGGGGCCGCTTTGACAGTCAGAGGCTTGAATGACCTTGCAGAGATCGTACTAGTCCCTCTACCAGTCGGCCTTGTGGGTTTCTCGATTGGCTCTCTGCTTGGTCGTGTAGGCGGCTGGGGAATAGAGTCGTCGATGATAGGGTCATCGAAGTCCAAGGGACCAACGTCTGCGAATTGAAAGTCATCTAACAAGGGATTCTCAGGTGAGTCAAGTCGAGACATAACAGCAGAAGTGGTCTTCCTCAGGCCAGTGTTACTGGTAGTCTTTTCCACAACAGGACGCTGCTCAGTCACATCTGAAGAACTTCTTTGCAAGCTGGGTTTCTTCTNTTTCTTCTCGATCCTTGCAAGTCTCTCCTGGATACGGCGCTGAAAGATCGAGTTTTCAGGATCTTGTTCGACTGCTGGTTGTTCTGCTGTGAGATTTGCACCCATTCTCGCCGGCTCCTTAGCTGGAACGAGACTGCTCTCCTGTCTCAGACCTTGAGCCTTGCCGTGCGAAGCACCCTCCGTTCCAGTCTCAGAGCTTGACGGACGTGAGTTCTGTGATTGAAAGAGTAACATTTTTCTTGGAGCCCCACCGACAAGCTTCAAGGACTTTCCTCGCACCTGGGAATCAGACTCCGCCGCAGTAAGTCCACCTCTCAGAGGCTCATGAGCTACCTCTTTAACGCCCTTGTTCGTTGCCTCACGTGAAACACCAGTCTCCTTTCTGGATTGAGCAGTGTCAGAGACAGCAGGAGGATCAGCATGCCTCGGGCGATTCGATGCCCTAGCCGAAGGAGATTCAACGATAGCTGGTTTCGCTGCTGTAGACTGTCGGTCGACGGGACGGAAATGATTCGAAGCAACTTGTCGATGGGCAGGGCTCTCAAGTAGGCAGGCGGGAGAGGATGTCGCCAACAACTCAGCATCGATAGCACGACTTGCAGCTTGAGCTGCCGAGATGTCGTCGGTGTCGGAAGAAAGATCGATGACTTCACATCCCAGATTCGAACGAGAGACAGGGTTCGCCTGCTTATGAACCGCATCATTACGACGCTTGGCTGTCTTAGGCGTTATCTGAGCTGGAGAATCAAGCCTCTGTCGTTTACGTTCTCTTTGGTCCTGGGCTTCAGCAGCCTGCAAATCTCTGATACGTGCTTCGTAAGGAGATTCTGTAGGAAGAGAGGCCTTCCCTATGGGTCGTCTTGACCTTCCAAGCAAAGCATTAAGAGACTTATGTTTCATAGGCGTCGTCGAAACAGCATGAGGGGTTCTGGGCGTGACAGAGGAAGCAGCGGCAGATGGCGGTCCATGGCGCACTAATGTTCTTGACGAGGCAGGGTTTTTAGCCGGGGTCTTGTCTTTCCGCTGTAATAGGTCCGAGAGATCTGTCTGTATAGTGCCTATTCTTTCAGAAACTTGGACCATGATGCCGCCTTTCTCGAGAGTCATCTCATCACCCTCTTGAAGGTCATCGCCGCTGGTCCAGTGAAGGTCGCCGAGGAAATTCCTAGGAACATCGTAGACCATGACACGTTTGTTGAAGGTGTGGTAGCGTAGAAAGCCATCCTGCCATCTCTNTTGCTTTCGCCTGAGGTCGTGTGTGTAGAGGCAGTTGAATTCGTGCACAGGAGCAGTGTTCTGGGTTTGAGGAACCGCGAGGTTTGGAGAATTACGCAGGACTGCTGCCGTCATGATCCTCGATGGTGATTTGAATGTGCGATCGTCAAAGCCGTCATTGCGTGAAGAAATCGTGAGCAGCGTTGGCTCAAGAGGCGTCGATGCAACGAGCAAATGTCCAGAGCAGGCAGTAGACCATTACGGAAACCACGATGCCTCCCGCAGGAAAGTGCTGTTCTTGGCGCGTCACTCACGCGTCACCCCGTGTCGAGCACTCGGCCATTAAGGTATGTGCTCCGCCCGTGACAGGAGACGAACATTGCGCAGTGCGGTTTCATCAAAGACAAACTATAGATGATCTTACCAGTCCTAAAGATCAACTTGGCGCCGCGTAATTCAGACAGTACAATATAATGGAATAGTGCATATCACTAGTGAACAATGCCTGCCACCCGCTTCCAGGTTCTGCCAGGCCGAAGCCTTGGCCCCGCTTGCAATACACGTTGTCTCAACACCGACCACTCTCGGAATCCTTCAACTTGATTGCTAGCTCTTCACTCGTTCTTCCTCCTCTGATCGCAATTCTTCGCTCGGCGTCAAAATGCAGAATGTGCAACGCAAGTTTGGTAAATTGATGAAACGGTCTGCCGACAGATCTGATGTGGGAGGCATTTTAAGTGAATTCAACACTGCGGACCAAGCGCTTGGTAGTGTAAGAAGAACATTGTGCTCCGAAATATTTCTATGGGTACTAATCGATGTTGATAGNTTCATTGATGCAACGAAATCATGGCGAAATGCCTGGGACGAGACGTTAAAGACTCAACTCTATGTTGCAGAAACTTTGCACTTGCTGTACAAACCTATCGAAGTCGAAGATGATCCAGACAATCCTACACAGCACAAGCCAGCTCCGACACCGCGAAGATACCTGGAAAAGGCTGGTGACTTGCAGACGATCTACGCACATCTTGGAAAAGATCTGAGCACCGAGATCAATTCAATTGAGCCCAGACTCCTTAGACCTGCCATGGATGCTAAGGATTCTCTCAAGATGCTCAAGAAATCGATTAAACGAAGAGAAGATCTGAAGGTTAGTTGGGTTCACTAAAGGTGGTCATGAGTCGACGCACACTAATCTTGCCTGCTANNGCTTGACTATGAGCGTTACAACTCACGCGCAGACAGCGCTCGACGCAAAGACACAAGGTCTGCTAGAGAAGAGAACGCTTTGATGAAGCATGAGACCGATCTTGCTCGCGCCAGTGCTGTGAGTGATGGTTTAATCATGCGTGTTCAGACGATGGCTTACCGGCATTACAGNGACTATCAAGCTGCTGATGAGCAGCTCAGGAAAGTTCTGCCCCCTGTGTTGGATGGCTTATCAAACCTTCTGCCACATCTTCTTGCTATCCAGATCATGATTCAGTACCAGCTGGTGGGTCAAATGTACACTCAGCTCCATGAGTATTGTCAGACACATCAACTGCCTTCGCCCGCTCCAGCTTTGGAGCAGGTCGTGAACACTTTCGAGGTTGAGTTTACGCCTTTCAGAGAGGATCTCGAGCGTAACGTCCGGACCATCTCGACTGGCAAAGCTATACACCAACCCATGAGTCTTCCGGACAAACAGCAAGGCACTGTGACTGGACTTGGTTTGCGTAATACTTTCGCTCGTAGAACGAGCAGCCAAGGGTCGTTGCCTAAGCCTAGTATGTTGGGACAAGGACAAGCGCGCATCGAATCCGGCGATGTCGATGATGAGCCAGCACCTGTCAAGCCTCCTAGACCTGGTCGTATACCTTCTAGTGCCAGACTGCATTCTCACTATGAGGACACAGCTACACCCAACTCTCACTATGAGGACGAAGGGGCACCTCCAGTAAAACCACCTCGACCTGGAGCGGCTCCTAGTATCGACATGGGTAGCAAACCACGGATCCCTTCTAGCTCTAAGCCTCCTCCGATGATTACGCCCGATGGTTACGCCAACGGCGGAGCAGCTCGACCAATGTATTCGGCTTCAAGTACACCTAGTTCGGCATCAACGCCATTCCTGACACCGTCTTCTGTATCGCATCAGAATCAGGGCTCGGACTACTTCAGTCGAGAGCGCAAGGCTTCTACGTCTTCTGGAACAATCAGTGTCGTGGGCAAGAAGAAACCTCCACCGCCTCCGCCCAAGAAGAGAATGGCGTCGTATCAGAGTGAATTTGTCACTGCTATGTATGAATTTGCTGGGCAAGGGTCAGGGGACCTGTCGTTCCGTGAAGGCGACAGAATTAAGGTGGTGAAGAAGACAGGATCGACGGACGATTGGTGGGAGGGAGAACTCAATGGAGTGACGGGTAGCTTCCCAGCAAACTATGTCAAGCTTGATTAAGGTTGCACAGGGCCCATGGGGATGTAGAGGTGTAGAAGAGAATTGCAGAACAACAAACGCAGAAGGTGTAGAAGAGGCTTGGCTGCTGCAGTGGCAGGTGGGATCTGCAGGGACGAAGGCTGAATTGGGGTCGAAAGGCGCGGGAAATGGCGGGGGGATCGGGCCTTCGTCGTCATGGGCTTTGGGCTTGTTGGTTGGAGGTCGGTACCTTATTTAACCTGACACCTAGAGATTCGCTCATCTCTTGACGAGGAAACGATCCACACGTACGAATGACCCCGTCGTCGTCCGACGTTCGCATTCTGATTCATTCCCTTTCTCTCCGCCCTCCGCGACCCAATAGCCGACGACATTCTCCAACTCGACCTTCATACACGAGCCTCAACCATAACGTCGGGTTCGACGCCTAAGGATTCTCTCAGGTACCAGAAAATGGATTCTGTGCTTCTCGATGCACCACCGACCAAGCAGGTCCCGCCCAAGTCGCCGCCCTTGGCCTTCCAGGTCACCTCCAACGACTCTCTCTGGGCTCCCTCATTCAACCCAATGGCCATGCAGTCGTTATCCCAAGTCTCCTCGCCCTACTTTCTGGGCACTTCTCCGACCGAAAACGATATGCAGGCCCAGCTCGACAAGCTGAATGAAGCCCTGCGTCTGCAACACCAAGCTTTTGTTGCCGAGCGAGAGAGCTGGCAAATGGAACGAGACAGGATGCAACGCCGTGTTAGCGCCCTCGAATCCCTGCTCAAATCCCCCAATGGCCAAAGGTGAGTCTTAGAATAACAGAAGGTCGAACACCATGTGTCTGATTTAGCATCCACNAGCCCGGCACGCAGTCCTGCCCTGTCTCCTCAAAACGGCGTGAAGCCTGCCCCATCTCAACTGCCTAGCATAGCCGAAGTCGACACTTCTCGCTTGTCCCCGGAAATGCCCCGTGTAAAGAGGGACGCTGCACCAGTCCACATCGATATACCCACTTTGGCAGACGCCTCTGTCTTTGACAGCGACGCTCCCCTGACAGAAGTTCTTCACGGTGACCTGCCCGCCTCTCCACCAACTACTCGAAATATACTCAGCCCTCCTCCGCCAGCCAACCTAAGACATGCCGGTCATACTCCTCTTAAGGCTCCTCGTCCTGGCGAATTCAGCCCTGCTTTGAGTATACGCTCAGACAAACTCACCGATACGCCAACCCGTGCCAACACTCTCATGAACGAGGTCATGTCACAAGACGACGGTGCCGGAGAGGACAGGTCCCTGAAGGGTCCCTTACACATGCCTTCACTACCCTGCAATCCAGGCGCCGAGAACTTCACTGTGGACATGTTGGACGCAAAACTAAAAGACATTTCTGAGCATCCCGAAGAAAATCAACCAATAGTGTGCCAAAGTACGATCTTGGCCCTCGATGAGCCTTCTGAGGCCTTCCCTGTCCCGAACGAGAAAGTCGATTCGGCGAGCTGTGACTCCAAGGAAAAGGCTGAATCACCCAGTGCAGAAAGCAAGGACAAAGATGCTCTGGATGTAGGCATCCGCCTTCGTACTAAAATGAGTTCAAATTTCGGCGCGCCCCTTGGCTCAATGGGTGGATGGAGGCGTTAGGACGACTCCCTGTTCTGTATCATGGCTGGCTCCATGTACTGGTTTTATGAGTCTTGATCATTCTTATCAAACTTTTGCATTGCGATATTCATTAGATGGGTTTGCATAGAAAGGAAAGAAGCAGAGAAAGACATGGCTGGGAGACGGCGTTTCTTTTCTTGATGTTTGGCTATTCGCTTCTTGATACCCCTTCTAAACACCTCACGCACGCTCAAAACATCGTCGCAGATAGCAGTACGATGAAGAGAAGGAAAGGGCTCTCTTCTAGACCCTTTTGTGCGAGGAATGCAAGAAATCTGTTCCGGGTCTATACGACCTGTCCCCTTGTTCATCCACCCCTTGCTTTTCAGCCTTCCGCTCAAGCTTTTTCCTCCCTCTTGTGTCCTTTTCCATGCGCTCAACGCTTTTGCTTCCATGCTTGACGCATTCACATTCCTGTGTAGAATAGCGCCACCTCTCGCTTGACGACCGAAAAGGCCCAATTCTTCGATGGCCGCTACCTTTTGCTTATCTCTGTGCTCACGAGCCGTGTCTTTGGTAAGTCGGAACTGAGTTTTTCATGCAATGGTTTCCAGATTAGGAGTCAGGTCAGAAAGGCATGTGCTTGTACGTGTACGGGTTTCATGCTGACAAGAAAGGGTGGTATGATTGATATACGGTAGGTGGTAAACACACACTTCCTCTTCTTCTCTTTCTGTGATTGGGAAGGGTCATCGTTGAGAGTGTTGTTGCTCTTTTCTTTAGAAATTCTCGAGATCTGCCTGGTGTCGTTTCTATCAGGCACAACCATCGTCGGGCCATCCACACTACCTGGTCATCGTCTTCCTCTTATCAACAAAGGAAGAATCATGGCACGCCTATCTGGTCTTTTCGTCTTCCTCACACTTCTCCTATCCCTCTTCGCCATCTCCACTTCTGCAGCCCCCACAACCTTTGCTGAAGTAGAAGAATCATGGCAAAGAGGTCTTTCCGAGGTAACCCATTCTCTCTATTCCTACCTTCTTCTCATGCATCCCTAACCACTTACCTCTTACACCAAATACTAATCTCTGTTTGCGCGAAACAGNAAAGACATACACATCGCAATAGGCCAACATCCCACTCCCTCCTACCACTCTCATCTACCCTCTCACCAACACTCCAACGATTACAACGATGGGAACACAGAAACAGCATTTCAAGGCATGTTGGACGAACGCACCATGGCCGTGCGCAGAAAACTGCACAATGTGATTGGGAGAAGAGGTGTTTTTGGCGTCATGTTTGGTGGAAAGGCAGAGGTGGAAAGAAGGGAAGAGATAGAGGTGTTGAGGCCGGTGAGGAATAGACGGTGGCAATTTTGAGAGGTGTGTTTGATGGTTGTCGACAGACTCCTCTCTGTTGTTTGGTTCGGGATTGGAGGGTTATGGTTATGGTTATGGGTAATGACTTTTGACGGCCAGATGATCGTGTTATGTGGTAGATAGAATGAGACAAATGGGAATTAGATCAGAAATATGACGAACAGCTGGGTATCTTTGAAATTTGTTATAGAAAAGTGCAATAACTTTGCTTTGCTAATTATACTATATTGGATCGTCTTTCTTTGTTGTTGAGTGGGAATTGAAAATGCCGTAATCTCGTGAATTCCCCTGACGCCTGCATCTCGAGCCCACTTGAGATATCCTCTTGATAAAAACGACCGGAAAAAAAAACACCAAAAACACCTGATTTATGAAGTGAGAGTCTGCCAGAAATCACAAAAGCAAAACTTGTCGTCGTCTACATGGCCATAGTGTTGTCATGGTCAATGCCAGGAGTGACACTAGCCATGAACTTGAGGAAAACGATAAGGTACTGATCGACACGGATGGCCACCTCGTCTTCTTTGCCGTCGTCAGTCAAGACCTCCCACTCATCATTCTTCTTCTCGTCGGCTTTCTTGGCATCGACCTTGTCTTCGTCCAATTTGAGTCCACTGGTCTGATCGACTAAGCCTTCCATGCCTTGGTTGGAGACTTCTTGGCCGTTCTTCATCTTCTGGATACGCAACTTCAGAGCGGCATCGGCGCGGTCGAGCAAGATCTTCATGACGCTGGCGTGGCGGCATGGATGGATCGAGGCGGTCTTGATGGGTGGAGAGACGAAGTTGAAGTCCTCAAGGGTGACGGTCTTGTCCTTGTAGTCGCCAACAATGTCTTCCATCATGGCCATGGGTGGGAGTGGTTCATTTGAAGATGAGTAACCTGAGAGATAGAGTCGTGGTGTCATATAGTATGTTGAGTAGGTAATGTAGATGGTGTAGTTGCGGAGAGTNNGCTAAGCGCGGAAGTTAGTCTCGTGAGCTGGTTATTGCGGTAAGATGACGACTCACTCGTTGGGGCCATCTTGAGCCCTGGGGTCACGGATGATGGCATCGGGGTCGTCCTCCTCATCCCTCAATATCAGGGACATCCTCTTCGTAGTCACCACTGTCTTNNGCTCGACGTGACCATCATCGTCAACAGTGCGGATATCGCCAGGACGGGACTCGGGCTTATGGATGTCACCGCCGGTTCTCAGCCAGCCATCGTCGTCATCTCCAGTAGGGTTGAAAGCTTCACCCTCCTTGACCAAGTCGTCGAGACCCTCCCTGCCGGCGAAGTTGTCGTTGAGACGTCTCTTGCAGGCAACACCACGAGTGACAAGGTATTGCTTGTTTTCAGGCAGGTAGGAGACACGCTGAGCCGGGGTGGCAGCTCCAGACCACGACCACGAGGTGAACTTTGTTGTGAGGAAGTCTCCAGCCAGGACAAACTCGTCGGNGGTGAGCTTTCCGGTTTCGCGGAAGTTGGATGTGGTCGAGGGTTTGGCGTAGTCGCGTATTGAGTCGAGAGCGGTATGGATGTATTTGTACATGGTTGTGCTTGGTGTGATTCAGTGGTGAGAGGGGTTGAGGTGCAAGAGGGAAGCAAATGGCAGGTTAAGGTAGTTGAAGATGCAAGACAAAGCGGTGGGTGAATCATCAGGGTTGTGCCAGCTGAGCGGGGCAACACGGCGATAAACGACTGCACCTGATAAGTCCACCACCCTCTGTCATTATCTGCCTAATCCGGTCACGCTCTACGATACCATCATGATATCCAAAAGCAGTAACTTGACATGCCCTCCTCATCACAACTTGCCCTCACGTCTCAGACCCTCGTACATTGACCAAGCAGCCAATGCTTTGCTGTCTCTGCCTCCTTCACGGAACAGCTCTTCCAGTCTCACCACCTTCAAAGTGATCTTCTCGCCATGATCGCGCAGTCCTGTCAACTTGCCCTGCCAATCCTTGAGCTGTTTACGAGGGATGCGCTGCTGGTGCAAGAAAATAGGCACAAACTCGTCGCATCCTCCAGCACTAGGATACATAGCCTTTTGCAGCTTCTCTCCATCTTGAGTCTGCTCGTCTGAGCTGAACGTGAGCTTTGTAAGATCGGTGAGTTCGTCCTCTTTGATCTTGAGGCCTGTCTCCTCTTCGATCTCTTTCGCAGCACCACCTGAGAAAGTACCTGCGTCGTCGAGCATGCCTGCAGGAAGCTCTGAGAAACAGAGAGACCCAGCTGGTATGCGAGGTTGTACGGTCAGAATGACATGCTTGTCTTNTTCAGAGCCCTCCTCAACATCATCAGGTTGTAGAACAANGCTGTGGGGGTCAGTCAACAAATGCAGTGTCTTGCTATCTCATGCTGTACAACTCACCAGCATCGCAACACTGCCTCCTCTCAAGAACACAGAGCCAGGGAACTTTTCTCCATTATCGTTCGAGACTTCTGCCTTGAACTTTATGAAACCAATGCGTTCACCACCGAAAAAGTCCACGCTCTGAATGTCGATGCGTCTGAGCTTGTAAGGTGCTTGATGGAAGGTGTGTGTCTTTGATTCTTGCTGTTTGAGTGAGTGTTGGAGCGTCTCAGACCAGTTCTTGAAAGCCGGGAATGATAGAAGTTGTTCTTTTGTGAGATCGTCCGTCAAGTGGACTGGGCACTCGGGTGACGAGCCTGGCAGTGTGAATGTGCTCATGATTCTGGTGTTGAGGTTGTGTCTTGTGACCGTTTTGCTCAATTGTCGATGAAGGTTGTGGTGAAAAGTCGTAGATATCAATTTGAAGAGCATGTATGTTCAAAGTTCGAAGTACAGATGGATTGTGTTTCGAGTTGACTTCAAATGAACTGTATATCGATGACGTAGCGGCTCTCAAAAGTGAGACTCAACTTCTCTCACACGATCACAGGATATAGCACCGCATCAATCATACGTGTTCGTATACCGGTGAGTCTTGAGTACTAACGACTTCGCTAGGTCGTGTAAGCTTGATTCATTTCTTCACCTATTGCATTTGAAACTCTGGATCTCGAAGAAACATGGAAGTGCTATGGTTCAACGTGACAATTGTATATCACCTTGATTTCACCCACACTGTCATAACGCGATTCTGTAGCAACATGAATACCAACAAGTAACGTCAAAATGTGTCTCGATCTAGTTTAAGGAACATTTGATTGTTACGACCCTAATCAGATGAAGAAACAAGACCTCGATGGTTCGGAATGGTCGTTGACGATACCACCCTGGCCTTGAACGGATAGCAAATCCACCGACTAACAATGGTCAAAAGCATTCACCAGAACAAAAGACAGAAACTAGTGTTTGACGATGTGATATGTGGGCTTGCATTCAAATGTGCAGCTAACTCATTGAGAAAGTCGAAGAAAAGAAAAACGCCAAAGAAATGCAATCGAAACGGACCCCCTTGATTTCCAGCCATGCGTGGAGGCTGCTACCGTGAACTCCTCATGAAACAAACGCCATAGCAGAAGCAACAGTCGTGAACAACCCTGTCTTATCATGCAAGAGCTCATTTCTTCTTTCTAAGAGTCTGGCCTTCACCTGAGANAAAGTGTTGCTTCTTTTGCTCTTGCTGCGTCTCGTCCTTCTTTGCGGGCTTAGGCTTGACTTCGTAGCCAAAGAAGAGCTTGTTCGGGTCCAAACGTAGAGGTTGAGGACCATTTCTGCGAGGCTGAGGTTTGGCCATACCAGGAATACCGACGGTTTCTGCAGGCGCTGGTGTTGATGTACCGGTAGATGAGGGAGTTGNCGTTTTGCTACCTTTCTTTGCGACTAGACGGTGACCTTGAGAAAGGAAGTGCGAGGCAGCTGCTGCGTGGCCGGTGGCTGCGTCTGTGCTGGTCGGAGCGATGGCGGAGTAGTTGATGGCTTGGGCCATGGTTCCTTGAGTGTGCATGGGGCCGCCCATAGACTTGACCTGAGCAGGTGTGGATGTACCGCTGTTACGCTCAGGTTCGACATAGCCGACTGGCGTGGCAAAGTCGACGCTCAGATCTGTTTCTTGGACACTGATGGAATGAGAGTCCTTGTCTGGTTTTACTTCTAGAACGGCGACTTCGTGGATCTGGTCGACGTAGCTGAAGGAAAAGATGTCGCCTTNTGTCAAGCAAGAGTAGCTGCGGAAGACGTTCTCGAGGACAGCCTTTGGGTCGGAGATGTCGAGGAAGGCTGGACTTTGGGGTTGCAACTTGATGAAGGAACCGGAGGGCAAGTCGGTGGACTTGATCTGCAGGAGGTCACCAGGATCGAGGAGGAGCGAACGCATAATCCAGTTAGGAAGATAGATCTTGCCCTCTTCGGCAGTGAATTCCAGGACACCGGCATGCGTCTTTGTCTGTTTGGCACCGTTGATGAGCTCGAAGAGCATGGGGTAGGTGATGTGCAGCTGAGTGAGCTTGTCCAGAGCAGAGGCAGGCAGGTAAACCTTGCCGCCGTGAATGACATCTTGACGGTCTGTCTTCATGAGGACTGGGTAGCATCGGTAGTACTCGTCGAAGCGGCGAGGGCGGCCGCCTCGCGCCAGCATGCCCTGGTTGTACATAGCGAGAGGATCGTTGCGATACTAGAGCGACGTCAGTGATGCACTTGCTATGGTCTGAGATCAACATACCATGATGGATGGATGGCTGCAAAGGTCTCGTTGTTGTCAAACGTCAAGGCCAAAGGTGTCTGTCTTGTGAAAGTCTGGAGTCCCGCCATGACGAAATCCCTACTTCCATCTGATTCGGTCTCACACGACGACAACTCACTTAATAGCATTCTCTTTGGGTGGAATCCACTCATACTCTTGTCACTAGTCACTCCAGTTGTAGATCCAATATGGTCCCAAAAGATAGATGTGATAATATGATTGATAGGACAATGCTATGCTCGATCAGCACAGACCCATGACGCACGATTCGACATCAACACAAAGTGCTCAGCTCCAGACTCATCCAACAAACACATCGAACAACTCGATTCTATCCGACATGACGGGCGGTCGCAACATGTCTGGCGGACACCAGACCATCCCTGCTGGAGGCGTTCGTCCCAAGCGCACCGCCGAAGCTTCTGATCGCTACATTTCTCCCGAATCCAAAAAGCCGCGATTCGACCACCGCAACCCTTCAACCCTGGCTCCTGACGCTCCCGAAGAAGATGCCATACTGGAACTGGACGAAATCGGCAAAGGTGGTCTGCAGACCAAGCGCAACGCTGTGAAGCTCGATGGCTACGAAAGCGACAGCAGCGACGACAATTTTGAGGCCAGAGCAGATGAAAAGGCAGAACTCGCCAAGCAGGAAGGAAGAAACGGCGGCTCCAAAGGTTCAAAGAATGCTGGATGGGATCACCGCGGTCAAGATTCTGGAAAGTCAAAAGACGAAGATGAGATGGATATGTTTGCCGATGTCGACGAAGGTACTGGAGGTGTAGGAGGCACAGCAGATGGTGACGACGATGAAGAGCTCAGAGGAGAAGGCAAGAAGACCAAGAAAGACGTACGCTTCATGGACATCGATGATATCGAAGGTCAAGTCCACAAGAGCAAGTCCGGCGGCCACGTCCGCGCTGACTTTACTCTCGATCCCAAGGGCAAGTCGCGTGCCGATGACGATGCCAGTGTTGAGAGTAGCAGCGAGAGCGGCAGTGATGAAGAACGCGACCGTCTGGACGAAGAGAATGAGGATGCCGAGGAGCTAGGCGCTGGTAGCAGNAAGAGACACGCNCCCAAACTCGATGCTTTCAACATGCAACAAGAGGGCGAAGAAGGTCGTTTTGACGAAGCTGGAAACTTCATCCGCAAAGCAGTCGATCCTGACTCTGTTCACGACAGCTGGCTAGAGGGTCTGAACAANAAGGACATGAANAAAGCCAAAGCCGCCCAAGAGAAGCGTGACGAGGAGCGAAGGAAACAAACCGCTGCCGATGACGCCTTGTTGACTTCTGATCTACTCTCTACTCTGATCACACATCTGCATAAGGGAGAATCGGTTCTCGAAGCTCTACAACGACTCAATGCAGCCGCTCCCAAGTCAAAACAGAAGAAAGTGCCCAAGTGGAAACAAAAGAAACTAGCCACCAAATCAGATGCCATGGATGTAGATGCGGAAGGAGGTGCCCAAGAAGACGAAGCCGAGAAGCGTCGCATAGCTGCCGTCGAGGCTATCACCGCTGCTGCAGATGCCATTTTCAGCCGCAACAATCCCGACATCTACGACCATGAACGCGAACTGCTACAACGTCTGTACAAGCGTGATACTGGCGAGGATTGGGTTGATCCCGTTGTAGACACACCAGCAGATGAGAACGCCATGTATGAGTTTCGCTGGGCGGATGCTCGAGATGGTGGACAGACGCATGGTCCTTATGACAAGAACACCATGCGTTCATGGCGCGAAGCTGGATATTTCGGTCAAGAAGCCGAGGTAGAATTCAGACAGGTCGGCTTGGATGGCTGGTCAAGAAGCGCAGACTTTGACTAGTCACCATCACCACTCTCTCACGCGAAGACCATCAAGTAAGCAAAGATGCCAGGAACGGCCTCATTCGCCTGAAGGAGTGTATGTCAACTCATCCGTCGACTATATCCTCCACCCATTCGTCGAGCAGCGTTCCAACATATTCCTTCAGCCCCTCTCGAATTCAAGTCTTTCAAACCCTAGAGAACCGTTCATCTCATGGGCGAGGTCTGGTTGTTGGGTGTGGCGAGCGTTGCCGTGGAGCTGCTGACAATGGCGGTGGCAAGCCTCGTCTGTCTGGTATAGGCGGGACTGAAGCTGGTGGTCGAGGTCCCTTGGGACGAGACTTCGTAGGTCTATTCATTGAAAATGTGGACGTGCTCGCATCACGTTATTTCGATTGCTCACTACGAAGATGAAGGAAACAGCATATCCTGCTCTTGTGACACTACTATCCAAGAGACTGTGATGACTAATTCTATAGGATACTCTACTGTAGTGAAGGCGAAGCTCGTCGAATATGATCTATGTGATACGAGGCTTGTGGAAGTTCGAGTATGAAGCTGAAATACAAAAGAAAATTCAATCGTGTTACGAACCAAAATCGAACTCACAACCAGCAAAAGTAGGTCGCGTTACACCTACTATTCCCGGCTAGCATACAAGAGATTTTATTATCGAGCAAGTATGCATACGCGAACCGGCTATTCCGCTCAGCCAAACATAGTTTCTACGCATTACTGACTGAGTAGGTGGAAGCAAGGCAATCTTCAAAGGCTATATAGGCTCACTCAGGGGCTCCCCAGCTTGGGCTGAGCTCATTCTTCCTGGAAGGGTCTATGGCGCTCAAAGTCATCCCTATCATAGCTGCACTTTGCGTTTGTGTTCAACTCGAAAACATAATAGTCAGCAAACCGGCAGCAGAGATACAAAACCCGATTTTGATTCGAGTATGCAGACTATGTATGACAACGTCTATTTCTTGGCCTAGGCTCTTGTCTTTCACAGGAGCTCGTTGCCAACCAAGCATTAGACTTGGTGAACAGACCAAAAGAAAATACTCCATACGTCAAAGCAATGCCCGAACATTCTCCCAAGCAAACCTCTTGGGGAAACGCTCTGCACTAAGTAACAAGGAATAGTACAAAGAAAAGATCGAGAAGCAAAAGTGACGTGGCAGTGTGCTGAACCTGAAAGAAAGCCTCTAGCAAACATTCTGCCCCACCACGTGCAACCATCCCTTTGACACCTTGCTCGCAGTTTCAGAGATATAAGCTTGTGCCTGTCACAGGATATCGTGGTGACTTACACACAACCCAGTCACGAAGCTAGGAAGGGTGGTTGGCAAAGACAACATGTCAACCACCTGACCATGGAAATCACCAACCATCACCACTGCCAACGATGCTAAAGGATATTCGCTGGATATTTTCGCTGTCTCTGGAGATATCCGTGGGTGTGCGGTGTTCAACAGCGCATTTGCTTGTCATGAGCTCTCCCATACGTGTTCAATGGCTGGTATATAACGACTTCGCTTCTTCGATGGCAACATAAACAATCCATCAACAGCAAAGTCTCGGAAAGTGCAAAGAGAACTATCACATAACAATCTGGACAACCACTCAACTCTGCCCATCGAACCCTGAAGTTCAGCACAAGTTTCCTTGTTCACGCAGCTCTACGACATTGCGTTCAGCACAGAAGAGAGAACCCAACTCTCATCCAAGCAAAGTCCAACAGCTCAAGCTAAAATCGCCAACTGGAAGAACAAAGTCCAGACATTCTTCTGACAACATCAACTTGTACGAGGATGTGTAAGTCTTTCGCAACCAGTTACACCAACTGCGGCCATACACTCAGAACCCCATGGCTGTGTCAGACAGCGCAGCGGCGAAGACCTGTGTACGCATGTCCAGGTTGGTCAGACCCATTCAGAGAAGTCCTCCAGGTCCAAGACAGAGATTGTCCACCCTGTGAAGATACAGCAGCCTTGAGAACACACACACCATGGAGAAGTTCCGACAACCACAACTTCCGAGGAGATGTGCCCATTCGCAGCAGACGAGGAAGTCTGCCACAAAGATATGTTCCTACTCCACCTCTTGCAAATGCGAGAGGTTATGAGTATATCTCAGGCTATGGATATGGAGCGAGCGAATCGAGAGGGGCAAGAGGTGATCCAGATCCATCTCAACACGAAGTCAATCGCCGTGTCTCTGACTGGGCACGTCGTGTACCTCCTGGTCCCCCTGCTTCGTCCCGAACAGGCACCGAAAGAGAGCCATATAGGCCGCGTGAGCATGACAGGGTTCACACCGTATCTTCCTCAAGACGGCACTCCAGTGCTGGGGTTGAAAGCCATGCGTCTCGTCACCACAGAAGACAAAACGATATATATGATCCAAGACGCTCTGACACTGGACGTTTATCCAGAACGGTGCTTGGAAGAGATGAGAGCACAAACTATATCCGTGCCTCAGATGCAGAACGCCGAAGCAGTCAGCCCACCAGACGTCCTCATCATCCTCCTTCTTTCCCGTCTGCAGCCGAAGGTCCCGCAACTCATGTATATGGTGACTCTGAGATTACAGTCACCACAACACACACCGAGGCAGACGGAACAGAAGTCATCAGAATGATCTCCTACGGGATAGAATACCAGTCTACACGTTCAGAAGACATCAGTGCTGGAGATACCCAGGCCAGAAGGACAGGAGTAGTACAAGATACCCAAATCATTCGCCAAGGAAGAGGTATATATGGAGGAAGTGGAGATATGGGATATCTCAGAGGTCCGCAGCCACCTCATCCACCACGCAGACTTTGATGAATGGCGCGTTTGATGATGATGGCATTGTTTGATATCGAAAAACGGACTCAGTGCGATGTGTTGAACCCTCGAGTGTGGAGGTGGACTTTGAGTTCATGAGATGAGGTTGTTTCAAGAAACACCCTGTATGTCCGATGATGATCGCAAGGAAGGTCTTACCAATGTTGATAGTACTGTTGATACAGACAATAACAAATGAGAATGAATGTACATATCAATATGGAAGCTGCGATGCTGCAAAACTTGTGATCGACTCTGGAAGAAGTACCATCGAGCTGGCTCTTTCCACCACCACGTCTCACCACCGCTTCACACTAACCCTATTCTTTCTTTACTCTCTTCAGTCGAAGTTTGTCTTGGAAGCATGTGTAGGTCAGTGGGGTCTTCGTTTCGTAGGTCGACTGATATCCTCACCAGTCAAAGTTTCCCAATTGCTCTGTGGAAAGTGTCCACAACTTCAGCTTAAATCTCCTGTGATCCTTTCTCTTTGCTTTCTTCCTTCCTGCCTCCCTCGCCATCTTCAAGAAATACTCAAGAATAGAGCAGCCCGTCATGCATACCTCACTGCTGACAGCCACTTTCCTCTCTGTCTTTTCTCTCTCCAACGCCTCCATCCTCTCCAAACGTCAAGACCTCAGCGGCACCTCCATCTCAGCAATCGGCAGCGCCCGCCGCTCGGCATTCTCTTCCGCCTCCATGGCTTTCGCCGGCGCAACCCACATTCCCAACAGTATAATCTGTCCTGGAGTCATTGGCGCCGCTCCCACGCCTTCAGAGCCTCCTGACGATCATGTCAGATTGAGGACCGATCCTGGCGCTGTCAGTGCTTTGGAGCAGAGACAGAGTATTAGGCCGCATGAGAGTAGGGAGGGAAACAGGAGGACCAAGAGGCATTCGAGCCACACCACTGCACCGGTTGAGNNGGGGGTGGTGGCTAGTGTTACGGATGTTGCGAAGGCTTCTTAAGACTAAGGATATTCGGTTTTGGTGCTTCCTGTTGATGTCTGAGTGTTCGTTCAAAGCCGTCAAGATCTAAGTGCTTCGAAGTCTTTTGGGTGTACGATACCAGACTGGTTCGGCTTGAGATAAACTGCCTCAATCAAGCTCGCTTCCCGCCACTGATCCTGTTAGCGCACCCTGTTTCTCGTCAACCTTTATATACTCAAATATCTAATCCCCTTTCGATCAGCAAAACCAGCCGTGGTGGTGTAGTGGTAGCGCACCCGATTCTCAGTCATTCCTTTGGTTGGTCTTTCATTCGTTCTTAACACGTTCGTTAGAGTCGGGAGGTCGCAGGTTCGATCCCTGCCTACGGTATTCTCTTTTGTCAATATCGCTTGCTGTGCAGCATGTCCTCTCTTTGTCGGATGTTGGCTCTAAACGAGAGCTTTGGAGATATGTTGTTCGTAATCTTAGGTCCAAAGTCTCGTGAAGGTTCACTTGCCTGGATATACACCACATATTGGTGCCCTTTTATAGGAATCGGTAGACTTGCAGCTTTTTCGAATGATATCGCCGAGATGTAGGAGGTGAGATGAAAACAAATCAGAGGTCAAGGATTTTGTTTGTGATATTTGAGATTATGAATGTGGTCCAGATAGGTCTGATTTGATCCGTATTGATGTAGTCTGCCGTTGAACCGAACGTGCTCTGCTTCTTACGTCTGATCAGGGAGTGTTCCTAGTCTGACCAATGTTAATTCGCTCGATAGTCAGCTAATTGACACTTACCTATCGTACACCACTGACCATTAGTCGATGTGACCTGTGATATCAAGCATTTCGCAGCTACGGTCAACATCATATGCTCAGAAGCCCAACCTGCAGATGCTGCCAACATGAACAAAACTCATATGCGAAAAGAAAGCAAGGAGATTTTTGGGCCAAGAGCTCAGGCCGATCAAGAAAGACCAGCCACCTTCACGAGCTCCTGAAAAAGTATGATTTTTTGTTTTTTCTGTTCAAATCAAAAAAAAGGAAGAAGGACTAGTAAATCTCAAGAGAATGGCAGATGCGCAAAGAAAGAGAAGGAAGAACCGCAACGCAAAGCAAAGAGCAGCAAGGGGGTATCGTCGCACACCTACCAAAAACGAGAATCGGATAGATCGCGCCTCCTGAACTGGGTTCCTTGTCTGTTCCCTGTTTCCATCAAAACGCCACGTGAATGCCCAGATATGTAACCCTCCGTCGTTAAAGCAAACGAGCAACAGGAAGGAAAGCGCACAAAGGCAAAAAAAAGCAGAAACGATGTAGAAAACGCCAAAATGTTCCCAAAATTGCCAAAGAAAAACAAAGTACCTAAAGATTCGTTGATCGTTGAAAAGACGAATGCGAAAATCCGCTCGCTCTTGAAACTCCTTTGCCAATGCTACCATTGCCGCAAGAACATCCGAGAGAACGTGAACCCCAACGTGCCAGGCGTTGTACCCGTCAATGAATCCAGTGGCTAGTGGAAAGACAAAGGCCAGAAAACCAAAAGTCTCGAGAAAGGAAAGACCAGAAGTTCTAAACGCCATGTAGAGCCACTCCCACTACCGAGCAACGAGTGAACAAGAAAAAGCATAGAGCAGTAGAGCGCTGGTCGAAAAGTGCAAAAAGTGGCCACAGCAGGCAAATGAGAATCCAGAGGGGGCAACTAGGTGAGTTTGAGCATGCCTTTGAGCTTGGCCTCCATGCCCTTAACATCAGGCGAATGGTCATGTTCCAATGGACGTTGAGGAGGAGGTGGCTGAGGTCGATGAGCTCCAATATACTGCGCAGGGCTGTGGTAAGGCTGAGGCTGATAATGATGCTGCTGGGGCGAGGCTGTAGAGTTTTGAGGACGCGAGATGAAGGGTGATTGAGACTCGAGGTAGGCACGAGGATCGAAAGGTTGCTGCGCATGACCAGAGGGCTCGCGCTTGGGGGTAGTGTTCATAGTGGTCTGAGGCGAAGAAGGAGTGCGAGCAGCATGGAAAAGTGGTGTCAGACTGCGGTTTCCGTAGTGCAGAGAAGGATCAGCGTCAAGAGTGCGCTGCTGCTGAGGCGTTTGAAATGCAGGATTTGGCTGAGCGCGAGGCTGGGCAGGAGAAGTGGTGGAGGGTTGCAAGTTCAAGAAGTTCTTCAGCGATTGGGTGTAAGCCTGCCTGTCGATCTCTGCCTGGTTACGATTGGGAGCAGGGCTGCTAGAAGAGTCAATGTCTAGGTTGAACATGCCCTTTGCTTCGGGTGGTGTTGCACGTCTTTGGGCTAGAGGCGAACTCTTGATTGCCCGCTCCTGCCTGTCGGCGTTGAAGAATATATCGAGCGGAGATCTCTCCCTCGACAAAGCTTGTGGGGCAGCATTGTCGAGAGACGGTGACGGAGCACTGAGCTTTGTGGATTCGGCATCGAGTTTCGCTTGCAGGGAATTGCTTGTTGTGACAGGGGGTACCGACTTGGAAGCAAACTTGGGCATTGGCAGATTTGAAGCGGCGGGAGAAGCATGGAAGGTAGGACCAGCATAAGCAGCGGGTTTCGCAGGTGTAGCGGTAGGAGATTTGTGAGAAGGCTTGGGCCTGGCGTTGGCAGACTTGGGCACATCACTGTTGGAAGCGGCGCGATTGTCGTTCTGTCTCGGTCTGTTCTTCTTCGGCCTAGGAGTAGTGGCTTGCGAGGGGAGTCCCGAGTCGGATTGAGTGTTTTGAGCGTTGTTGTGGATGTTGACGTTGCGAGTACGCGGCGGCCTGTTATTGCGCTGGGCGGTAGGTTGTGTAGGACTGCTTGACATGTTGTGATATTGGGAACCAAAGGTCGAAGGTTGTTGGAAGGGAGCAGCGATTGCAGTAGACATGACCAGTTGGCGAGATGGCGGCTTGGTCGAATAGGGAGATATGGACGGCGCGTAAGACGGAGCAAGGTAGATGTGTCGTGAGATGCCAATGAGTGCCAATGAGTGCCAAAGTGCGAGTGAAGGGATGAAGGGCACAAAGGACAGGCGACAGACGTGTAGTAGGTGTCTTTGGATTGCTGAGACAAGGAGAATGAATGAGTTGGGCGTGAGCGCAATGGCACAACCCACGTGAAGGTCGTCGTTGTGTCGATGGCGCCCGGTGTGGCTAATCGCACCAATCACGAAGGCCGAGCGGATCTTATCTGAATCTGATCTGACGCAAGCGTGCTCGGCTCAAAGCGCCCGAGCTTCCCGTACCTCGTTCGTTCCGCGATTCAAGGTGTGGCAGCAGCTGCCTACGCTTGCCATCATCAAACATTCACCCTCGCATTCACTCTCACAACCTTACGACGCCCAACACCTTCCTCTACTCTTCTCGATTCTCGGAACACTTGTGCTTCTGTCGCACACATCCTCAGCAAACATGGCCGACGTAGAGATGACCGACGCACCTCCCAAGACCAAGACCTCCAAGTCCGACACTGCTGCCGATTCTGGAAAGAAGCGCTTCGAAGTCAAGAAGGTGATAACCCACGCCGCCTTGGATGAAGAAGGACCATGACTGATATGCTTGTTATCANNGTGGAACGCTGTCGCTCTCTGGGCCTGGGACATTGTCGTCGACAACTGTGCCATCTGCCGCAACCACATCATGGACTTGTGTATGCTTGCGCCGTCCTACTACTCTCGCACATGACACTGACCATAATACAAGGCNATCGACTGTCAAGCCAACCAAGCATCCGCCACCAGTGAGGAATGTACCGTAGCCTGGGGCATCTGCAACGTGAGCGACAGCAATTTCGATTGATTGTCATTTGTACTAATTTTATTCAAGCACGCCTTCCACTTCCACTGCATCTCACGTTGGCTCAAGACTCGTCAAGTCTGTCCTCTCGACAACAGAGACTGGGAGTTCCAAAAGTACGGTCGATAAATCATTGCTTTCGCCACTTCGACCGACCACCTACCCTTGCTTCACCATGCTCGCATGCATTCCAGCGTCGACTTCCCGCAGTCCAGCCGTCTGCCACATATCACACTATACCCCTGAAAGAGCAGCACTGCGGGTGGAGGGAAGAACATACATGATCAGACATCGATGCGTTTGGCCAACCATCACACGACCAAAATGATAGCATTGCAACTTGGCGCACCCTTTTGCGCCCAAACTAATGAAAGGCAGAGAATGCCATATTTATGATCCCATAACTCCTGTGCTTTGACATTTCCCACAAACGCCTAAAACCCCATGCTTGTTGGTTTTGGACCTTTCTTTGATGCGGATAGGATTGTACATTTCCACAACCACGTGTGACAGACGTCTGCACACGGAAGAATAGCTCGTCTCGAAGAACAAACGAAGGACTCGACACAGCCATATAGATAGAGTCGTAAGGTCTATTGCACTTTCTTCCCATCGACTGTGATGTTTATGTCCGAGACGGGGCCAGACTTCTTTGCAGGCAGCCATTTGACAGGATCGTTGTTGTAGAATGGCCACGGCGGCACGCATACGACGAATGCGAGAGCAGCTCCGGCAAGTAAAATCCAGAGAGTGTATTGAATGTTTTGAGTTGCGAAGCCGACCATGAAGGCAATGATCTAGGGTGGGGTTAGCTCCGTGTGATGTGGATGCGTCGAGGTGTTGTGAGCGGAAGCTGATAGTGGAATGCGATGGGAATGTCGAGCATACAGGCCGGACGATATAGAAGAATTGGAAAGTCATACTCCGGCAGTGGTCAACAGTGTCGTACTGAACATCTCGACCAGACGTTGACCCTCAAAGTNCCTGGGAACTGTTAGCTTTCATCCTGTTTTGTGTGAGGTATAAGGTCGTACAATTTCGCCCTCCCAGATCTTACGACCGGACTCGATGATTGCGTCCATTGTGAGCTTGGTTTGTGCTGGCGAGAGATGTGAGATTGTGATATTTCAAAGTTATCAACAAGCTACATAGGTGTTCATCAGGGTCGCGAATGTGCTCGGGGAAGACGATGCCGACTCAGAATGTCCGTGCGTCATGACCGCTTGCGCGCTTCCGCCGACCAGGTTGCCAGGTTTGGACTTGGATGCTTTTACTTTTCTGACCAACTTCACATTATTCTCTCTTGGCCCATCATCAATTCTTTTTATTATTCAATTCACTCGTCTCACTTCTCGCAATTCGGAGTCTTAGAACTTGACTTGCTACAACGGGCTGTATCTCTAAGATCAAACTTCTGCCGGGACCCATCACTTTCTGAAAGCCGTCATCCCATCTATTGGCAGCACAAACGACTTTCACTTGTTCCTACTTCTTCTAATCTTTGTGTAAATAAAAGTTCTACTACCGAACATACCCCAACATACGTTTGCAGAGAGGACAACTTCGCAACATTCAACCATCTCTGGCCAGAGAAGGCTCTCGTCCTGTCGAAATTTCTGTCAACGAATCCGCCCTGCCTACAAACGGCGACATCAGTAAGTCATGGAAGATCTGATGTTGGTGAGATCGGCGGGAGAAATACTGACAATAGGTAGTGGACCAGACCAACGGTGCACCTCAAGACCACGATGCAGCCGCCGAGACTGTCGCTGCCATTGCCCAGGCACAAGCCATGAGCGCCGGTAACATCACCTAGAACACCAAATTCCTACAACTGGTTACTAAGTCTGGACANGATGAAATTGCTCTTTACGACCGCCAAATCCGTCTCTGGGGTGTGCAGGCTCAGGAGAGGTGAGCACTTTTGCCCTGCATACGTGCAAAAGTGTGCTGACCATCCATGTGTAGAATGCGCTCTGCCAACATCCTACTCATCTCCGTCAAGGCCTTGGGTACAGAGATCGCCAAGAACCTCATTCTCAATGGCATTGGCTCCTTGACCATTGTAGACAGCGAGCAAGTGACTGAAGATGACCTGGGTGCTCAGTACTTCGTACGCGAGGAGGACATCGGTCGCAACGTGCGTTTATCATGCCAATCAATGTCTACTCCTCAACTAACATTCTCCCCTAGNCGAGCAGAAGCTGCCGCAGAGCGCCTTCAGGAGCTCAACCCCAGAGTCGCTGTCAGAACTGACAGCAGCAACATCTTGACCAAGGATCAAACTTACTATGCGCCATTCCAACTCGTCATCGCATGCGACCAAAATCTGGAAACCATGTCTACCATCAACGCCGCATGTCGTCTTGTAAACCGTCCATTCTACGCTTCTGGTATCCATGGCTTCTACGGTTTCATCTTTGCCGATCTAATCCTGCACGACTACATTATTGAACGCGAGACATCGAACATGCCTACCGTCATCAAACAGGAAACTGCAACACGTAGCATCGTCGGAGTCTCGACCAAGAAGCAAAACGGCAAAAACATCGAAATCGTCACAAAGCGTGAGATCTACTCGCCGCTACTCCTGGCCAACACTTCACCTTTGCCCGACGACTTTATCCGCAACCGTCGTAAGATGAGATCTGTCACACCTCTCCTGCCTTGTCTGCGCGCGCTCTGGGACTTTGAGCGCAACCATCATCACCTACCTGACCAGAACTCTAAGAGCGACCTGGCCGAATTCACTCGCATGGCCACCAACAAGCTTAAGGAGCTTCAGATGCCTGCCGAGACTCTCACAGCCGAGTTCCTCCGTAGCTTCTTGCATAACATCGGCAGCGAGATAGTTCCCACTGCTGCATTCGTTGGTGGTAGACTGGCAGAGGACGTCATCAACGTGCTCGGCAAGCGCGAGCAACCCATCCAGAACTTTGTCATGTTCGACGGTGAGAACTTTGACGGACCGATCTACCCTCTGCAGACATTCTTGCAGCCCAACGGCTTGGGTGTCCCTCAGGTGCAGCCTTCAGAGCTCGAGATGCAGCAAATGCAAAACGGACACAGCAACGGAGTACAGGTCCACAATGCCATCTCCTCAGCACCTGCTGATGGTGACAACGCCGTCCAAGGAGAGGACGTTCAGCCTATCATGCTTGAGTAAATGGCCCCACTCACACTCTACCACACACATGCAGACGACCTTGAGGGTCGTCTGGTCTACTGTGCGAAATAGCAAAGACAGCAGTAGTACTCCGAAACAGTCTGAGGAAGCACAATAGTCCGGCGGGGGTACATGGATAAGACGCAGAAGACAGCACGTCCGCCAATATGCGCGGTACGTACGTTGAGCTCGAGCAGACACAGGTTACTGTAGTCAAATGCCGAGTCTAGACGAGAGATGAAAAGAAGGAGAGAAGCTGCTTTTGGAAGCATGGGCAGGAAAAACTGTTACTTAAAACGCTTTGGCTTTCTTCACTCTATCCACACAGTAATTCATCCCCAAAAAGAAGGATCCATGGTCTACGGATCTCAGAACAGAGAATGAAAATCTTGAAAACGAAGAACGCCAGATGTGCCACTCTCCCACATCTTATGCCAGTGATGATTAGGTAGTCTTCTCCTTGTGAAACTGTCCTTTTCTTCTCGCGCCTAGCCTGGACGTCAAGGCTTCCATAACACCTTCGTTACGCTTGAGTGACAGAGCAACAGTCGTCAATTAAACAGCGAGCCGGATGAGCAAGGGCAAGCTTAAACAGTGCCAGCAATGCTCAGCTCACGAATCTCCTGCAAGACCTGCTCGACCCTAGCATCCAGATTACCATTGGCATACTGATCTCTAGTGTCAGGATCCAAGTACTGCTGCACCTGCGCCATTCTCGAGTAAGCCTCGGCACAGAAGCGCAACTGGATCTTGACGAGAGCCTCGAACGAAGGATCCAGGTAAGGAACGCGCAGTTCGATGAGTTGGGGCAGGTCGTTGAAGAGTTGTTCGTTGAGTTGTTCGTAGGCGGCGCGGGTCATTTCTGCTTCCTTTTCGGTGCGAGGCAGTTTGGTCACGTCCTTGTCGGGCTTTTCGGTTAGGCGTTTTACTTGGGCGCGCACGCGGTCGTAGTCGAGGAGTTTGTGGTTGCGCTTCTTTATGCCTGTTTGTGTGGATGTTGATTAGCTTGTGAAGCAAGAAAGCGAGATCGAGAGTGAGAGGAGTCAAGACTGACACTCATTGATGTCGGGGAAGTATGCGCAGAAGCGATTGATGGGGTCGAGGACAGTAGAGCGGAAAGGACCATCCAAAGCCTTGATAGTTTCGGCATCCAAGTCTTCAACAGCTTGCTTGTAGCTGCGAGAGACACCATCGTTGGCACCAGCATCACCGTAGAAAGCGTCGATGGTCTCTGCAATGCGCATCTGCGAGGCAGTCATTGCGCGCAAGCTGTCCAAGTAGCCCTTTGATTCCTTCTGGAGACGAGTGGCGGCGTTTTCCATAACTCTGTAGCGGCGTTCTTCGACTTCGTAACTGCGGTCATGGGTCTGCTCGACATGGCCGGTCTTGACCATGACTTGGGTGGCAGCCCTGTTGACGTTCTTCTTGAAGCCGGCCCACGACATGGTTGAGGCTGACTTGATGGATGACTTGTCGTTTGTGTCTAGCTTGTAGTAAAGATTGATCCAGGTGGAGTTGGGTGCGCGGGCAGAAACGGCGGCAGGGTTGGTTGTTGTGGATTGCTTGTTCAGTGACTGCGGTATAGAGGGCTCGGCGGCAGCAACCAGTGCGTTTGGTTGCGCGTCCAGCCGCTGACGCTGCTCCTCCGAAGGCTTTGGGGCCCAAGACATTGTTGCCGACCTGCCGACGCGGAGGATTAGCACCTTTACCGATGATCCGCCGCTAACGCCGAGTACCTCCGCGAGTCTCGCGACGCCGAAGTGCTTCTTTTTGTAGAGCGTTAACAGAACATACCTTGTGTGTTTTCGATGTCGTCAAAATTGTGTAGTGCAGTATGCACACGCTCTGTGAAGCAGAGTGCTGCAAAGCGAGCACTGGCACGCTTTTACAGTGCTGAAGCTTCTCCATCGCCAAGAGTCATTTTCTCTGGTATCCAGCCTACTGGGGTACCACATCTCGGCAACTATCTGGGTGCTATGCAGCAATGGGTCAAACTACAGAATGAGGCCTCTTCTAACACATCCCTGATCTACTCGGTAGTGGATCTTCATGCTATCACAGTGCATCAGGATCCTAATGCTTTGAGAACATCGAAACGAGAGATGTTGGCTGCTCTTCTTGCTGTGGGACTAGATCCTCAAAAGTGTACTATCTTTTCCAGAGCGATGTAGGATCAATCACTAGTGACGTTATGTAGGAGAGCCTTGGGCTGATGGGAAATGTAGGTACCTGCTCATTCTGAACTCATGTGGATATTGAGCTGTTCAGCATCTATGGGTTATCTCTCGAGGATGACACAATGGAAGGTAGGTGTTCTCTATCGATTCTCCTTCTTCCCATCCCCCTAGTCTCTTCTCTCGTATCAGTTATCTCCTGTCTTCGATCCGTCCTAACACTCATCCAAGAGTAAACTCGACTTGGACGAAAACGCCAACCCTTTGGATCCTTCGACCAAGACAAAGTTGAAGCTCGGCCTCTTCTCGTACCCTGTCCTACAAGCGGCAGATATCCTGATACACAGAGCCACACACGTACCCGTCGGCCATGATCAGTCTCAACATCTCGAATTTGCACGAGAGTGTGCTGCTGGCTTCAACCACCTAGCTGGCAGCAAGATTCTCGTACAGCCAGAGACATTGCTTTGTAAGCTTTACTCGACATCGAGCACACTTTGTGCCTTGAAAACGCTCTAGGAAAAGAAAACTAACGTAGATCTGTANGCTCCTGCAAAACGTGTAATGGCCCTCGACCGGCCAACGCANAAAATGTCGAAATCAGCACCGAATCCAAAGTCACGCATCCTGATCACGGACTCATCCTCCACCATCTCGAAGAAGCTGCGTGTGGCTTTGACCGACAGTATTGAAGGCGTGACATACGACCCCAAAACTCGACCTGGTGTATCTAATCTCATTGAGATTGCTTTCAACCTCGACAGCTCGAATCATGGTGCAGTCAGTCCTGCAGATTATGCCAAGGAGTTCGAGGGACTGAGCCTCAAGGCATTGAAAGAAAAGGTTGCTGAGGTCGTGGATGGACATCTCGCGCCTATTCGTGCAAGGTTCGAAGAGATTGTTGGCGGTGATGGAAAGATCATCGAAGAAGCAGCACAGACTGGTGCTGAGAAGGCACGGAAGTCTGCCGAGTTGACTATGCAAGCAGTCAAACATGCAGTCGGCTTTTGAGAGCGATGCATCGTATATACAGACTCGCAGCTCTTCAGATCCATCGTGCTGAAGGCAGATTCACAAGAACAGCCTTCTATCTACGCTCAGGGGTATCGAACAATATAGACGACAATAATCATATCCACTCCATCCACATCAATCTTCATCACTGTCTTCATCATCACTCTCCTCCACCTTCTTTCTCTTATTATTCTTGGCCTGTTGCTTCTGTACTACGTCTCCCGCACCCTTGTGCTGGAATACGTAGCTCCTTGACAGTCTCTCTTCACCCTTCCAACCACCACCTCCTTCGATGTTGCCCAACGTGCGTGCATGAGAATATCCAGGATAAGCATCAGCCTGGAAGCGGAAGCTGCGTTGAACCTCCAAGCCAGAATGCCGAGCCAAATCGCGGATATTCCAGAGAGTGTAAGGTTCGCCTTCGAAGAGTGTAACAATGACAGTGCCATGAGGGGCCAACAGAGGCTTTATAGCCTTGAAGAACGAAACAAGCATTTNCTAGAACCCACAAAATCAGTTTCCGCAGGCAGGATCAAAGGTCGGTGTGGTGGAATCAAACATACCTTGATTGTATCTAACCTGCCTATTCACATCCGTGCTCTTTCCTCCCACGTGCGGGAAATTGAACAGCACTCTTTCCCAACCTCCAGCTTGTTTTTTGACTTCTTTTTGCCCTAGTTTCGTCGCATCTACTCCATGTAACACCCTCTGCTCTTCTGCCTCGATTGCATCTTTGTTCTCTTGTGCCTGTGGGTATTTCTCCAATAATTCGATCTCGGTGTCGTAGGTTGTGGCTAATAGTGCAGCGCATCCATGTGTATCCACCAAACTCCTGCTGAAACTCAGATCGCCATCGCCAATGACCAGAATACGGTCGAGGGCATCGAAAGGAATAATCGATTCTTGATGTTGTTGCTGTTGCTTTTGCGCAGACGCTGCAGTTTTCTTGTCTGCACTAGGTTTGGCGTGCTGTTGCGATTTCGATTGCTGGTGTTTTGGTCGCGAGGGTCCGTCTCGGACGTTGAATTTTGAGCGTCCGCCATTTGATTTCTCGTTGTGTTCCTTGCGTTCTTGCAGCTTGCGACGCTTTGATTTGCCCATGTTTGTCGTTTTAGTGGTTTGTTCAGGAAGGAAGTTTCTCTTTTCTCAGATTGGAAGATTGATGGCGGCGCGTCATTCAGAGATCGACGAGAGATACGGGCCGCCTCCGCAGCGCATGTCTGCAACTGTGCAACATTCGAGATATCTTTCCCCCTCTTCATCCTTCAGGCTCTCTGCCTTCTTAATCACCTTAGCTAGTGGTTCATGGCAGAATAGAGCGATCTCTATACAAATTCTGACTAAGAACCTCTCCGTCACGAAATACTGATATAAGCACATTCAAAGTATCAGAATCAGTGAGTGCTGTCAGTAACCTGTTCTATCTATAACACCGCGGTACGTTATGGTGATCTAAACAAAGTTTGACACGGCACAGGAAACACATTGACGTCGAAGTGGTTGATTAAAGATTTTGATTTCGCTTTTTCGCTCTTTGGAGGTTGAAGCCAGGGTGGCTCTGGGCACTTCGTGTGCTAAGCCAAAGCTATTGTCGTATCTCGCCGCGTCCAGCCAACCTATTGCTGAGCCCTCTGTCCTTCGTAAGAATGCGCCTCATCATACTGAAAAGGTATGGCGGTACAGCTGACGCCCAGGAATGGCAGCATATGACACCACATTAGATGACAGGCCGAGCATTCAACTTCCTGCATTCAGATTCGTTCCTTGAATCTACATATGACACAAGATGATTTGAGCGGAAGCTCAAATTATCCAAGAGTGTCCGATCATTATTGAAGCAGTTGCTTTTCGAGTAGAGGGATCACAACGATCACGGTGCGTCTAGATCATGTCGCGTTAGTTGACACGGAAATAGTGTTGAGAGAAAACGTGTATCGACCAGCCTCCTGAACCTGTAGGGCTCTTGCTGGACGTTATCGACGTGTCTATCCCAGGAACACAAAAGGTCGCTCTTCAGAAGCAAGTAGCAATGAAGCGACGAAGAAAAAAGCAGGGTATCGTAGAATGGGAGAAAGAGTCTCGAAGGTCGATGAATGATGTTTTTGTGTGGCAGCTGCTCGGCCAGGACAATGGGCATGTGATCTGCGTGGCCGAATGCTTTACCACAAGATGGGCATTTTCTTGATCGGTTGGCGATAAGATTCTGTACACAACCTTGACAGAAGGTGTGACTGCATAGTTTGAGGACAGTGTTGCGTAGGTTCGAGTTGCAAACAGGACAAATGGCAATTTTCTAATTGTTGTTAGNTTTGCGTTCGGTCAGAGACCATTTGGCTGCACTTACACGCCAGTCGTCCGATTCGGACTCCCGTCCAGAACCCTTTCTTTTCATGCTTTCAAGAGATTTTCTGGTGTCTTCTAGGCGAACCTTGGTCTCTTCAAGTTCAACCTCAGCCTGTCGCTTCGCCGATACCGCGGCTGATGAAGCAGCATCTTTTGAAACAACCAACTTCTTCATGTCTGTGATCTGAGTGCGAAGCTTTTCCAGGGTTATGTTTCCTTCACTAAGTTTTTGTTGCATTGTTCGGTTTTGCTGAGAGAGAGACGTCAATGATTCCTTGGACTCGGAAATTTGCTTTTCCAGATTGATAATCAAGGATCTGCTGTTGTTCTCGGCGTCCTTCAGTTGCGTCACAATCTCAGAACTCTTTGCATTCTGTGCTTTGAGAGTTCGTAGTTCGTTCTCGCGAGCCTCCTTTGCCTTCATCGCGGCAAAGTATTTTTGATCGGCCTTTGCCTTTTCAGCATTGATGCGTGTGCGCTGTTCTTCCCATTCGATAATCTCGGCCACTTTTCTTTCTGCCAGGCTCTTGGTCTTCTTCCATGCTGCTTCCATAGAGGGCAACTCATTGTTGAGTAGTAGGTGTTGGTTCTCTAGCGTCTTCAGCTTGGATCTCAGCTCTTCGATTGACATGCCTTCCAGAGCTTCGTCAGTAGTAGCCGCAGTGCTCTCTCCAATCTGTAGCTTGAGACGTTCCACCTCTGATTCCAGTGCAGCGATACGAGTCTCCCGAGCAGCTGCCAGTTCCTTTATCGAATCCGAGGCCACCTGACTCTGCTCTTGCGATCCTTTGCGGACAGAAAGCTCGGCTGAAAGCTCGTCTCTCGCGTTACGGATACGGGCCAGATCAGACTCGGCGCGTGCGAGTTGGCTCTCAAGGTCGGTAGCATTTGTTTGTGATTCTTCTTCCATGTTGTTGCGATAAGACGTTCTCTCGGCCTGTAGTCTCTGAGCCTCCTCACGAAGTTGCAAGTTAGTGGCTTCTAGATCGTTGACGCGTTTAATCACATCTTCGTGTTGGGATTTTAGCAGCTTGCAGAGGTCGGTTTTGGCATAGTCCTCGTCAGACAGCGAAGTGAGCCGGACCTTGGCAGATGTCAATTCTTCGGTTAGTTGTTTGTTTTCTGCTTCAAGTTGTTCGGTCTGAAGTTTGCGTTTCTCAGATGCAGCGAGCGCTTCCCTGCGCGCCGTCTCTGCGGCTGCATGCACAGCACTGTCGACATCACCATTTGTTTCGACAGCATCGTTCTTGGTCGGTTTCTTTTCTGAAGTAGAACTGGCCTCAGAGGCTCCACCCATTGTTGCCTGACGCTCAAGCTTCTGCACTTGAGCGCTCTTTGCGCGATCAAGTTTCTTTTCGGCGAGAAGGTAACGATAGGATGCCTGTTCCAAGCGTTCTGACAACTGGTCGCGCTCACCAATAATTCTCTGGCTCTCGATGACATGGGCCTTCTCGGTGGCCAACAAAGCCGCCAGTCTTTCCTGCAGACTTCTGACTTCAGGCTCGGCAGCAGGCAGTCTGCCAAAAACATCCTTGATGGCAGCTTTGATTTTTGCAGAGCGATTTTTGAGATGGGATTCGAATTGAGAGTGTTCGTCGAAAAGCAAAGACGAGCGGAAGAGTTCACCAGGCTCGGGTTCTTGGTCTGAGACGAGGTCGCCAACCAGAATTCTGATCTCGTCGAGTAANNCTATACAATCGGCGGCGTCAGCGTCGAGAATCGATTTGTGGGGACATGTCGGGGGTTTATTAACCTGGGTGAACCATGAGTCGACGATGCGCAGATGGTCGTCATGGTACTGGGAGCGCTTGGACAGGTCTTGGACTTGAGACTCGTAGAGGGATTTCTCGCGCTTGTATTCCTTCATCTGGCGGAGGATGGCGTCTTTCTGGAACGNACTGTTGACAATGTTAATGTCGATAGTCACGTGGAGGTTGTCGGGCAGGGACAGAAGACTCACTTCGACATCCTTCTCCTTCTCGGAGTCCATCCTCATCTGGGGCGCATTCTGGGTGGTCTGGTGGCGCTTGCTGGGATAGATGTCGTCCGAGTCGGGCTGGATGGATCTCTTACGCTCGTCCATGGTGGGCTTGTGCGAGTGGACGGAGAGGTTGGTCGATTCGGAGAGCGTCATGTCACTCCAGCTGGTGCGCGGCGAAGATGGCGACGCTTTAGCTGTCGTGGTGGCGTGGCAGCAGAAGGCTCGAGATGAGTGAAGGCTGGAGTCGGCGAGAGAGGGAGGGAGTAACTTCGACAAGTTGAATGTTGCGTCGAAGACGGCCTTGGCACTTTCCCTTTCCGCGTCCGGCGCTTGAGAAGTTGGACTTTCCAGCAAGGTTGTTGCTTCCTTCCTTGACTCGACTCTTTTTTCTACGACCAGACTATCTTCAGCTATCGCCAGTCGACACAACCGCTGCTCGTCGTGTACAACAAAACTTGCAGGAAATGTGCGCCTAGTCAACATGGCGCCCTTGACCAGTTCAGCCATCAGTGCGGAATCCCATTCAGACAAAATCGCGACGCCCCTCACTAACGCGTCTGCCAGACAAGGGCAAGAAGCTCGCTCCCAAAGCCGCGGTCGCCCGTCGTCGCCCTGCTGCTGCTCAACCCGCCGCTGCTACTCAGCCTTCTCAGCCTTCTCATCTCGCCCAATCTGCTCAAGCACCCGCACCAGAAACCACTTCCTCCGCTACTGCTTCCGATACTGCTGCCGGCGCTGCACAACTAGAAGCATCTTCGACGCAATCCGACCGCCCTGCTTCTAACCCTCCTCTGCCTACGCCTCCCGCAACTCAGCAAACGACCACCACTCAGTCTGCCAATGTCGTCGCTCAACAATCCATCAGACAGCCCACACCCCCACCAGCGCTTCCTCACCATGTAGAGCCATCACCTCTATCTCTTGCTCAGTCCGATGTATCGCATCACCAAACAATTATCTCTCCCTCTCTACAACCTCTAGTCGCTTCTACTCCACCTGTAACTCAAACTGAACCAACTCAACCTGATTCTACTACAAACCAAGCTTCGCCTCATGTTCAGCAGCCGTTCACACATGGTCCGCCTTCTCCCAACCAGCTGGCTGGTCAGAAACGAAAGCGTCCCACTCCACCGCCTGCTGTCACATCCGATGAATCTACTGTTCGCCAACCTTCACCAATACCCGCTACTCAGCAAGCACAGCCCACACCAGCATCTGATCCCGAAGCTGCTTTGATCAACACTCTCATTAACCATCAGGAACAACCTCGGGCCCCTGTAGCTCAGATGCTGCCACCCGCAACTACACCTGCAATAGCCCCCAAACCTCGCGCAAAGCGACAAAGAAAGGCTGCTCCTACCGCTGAGCCCTCGGTCGAGGCAGATGACTCTTCTCAAGCTCTGGAAGGTGCTCAGGAAAATGACTCGAGCACGACACCCGCTGCGAAACCAAGGAAGCCTAGAGCCCCGAGAGCCAAGCGCGCACCAAAATCGGCGGCAACAGTAGTGGAAGACGAAGGTGCAAATGCCATTGAGACAGAAGACACCGCTTCTCGTCCTGTTCCGAAGCCAAGGAAACCCCGTCAGAAGAAAAAATCACCACAGTCGTTCGAGGGAGAAGAAGGAACTGGCCAGGACGACATCGAAGATCCAGAGAATCACGAGATTGATGTCGCGGAAACGACGATGCTTGAACTTACCAAAGACAGAGGTCTGGGCAANAAGTCGGAAAGAGAATCCAAGATGGCCGCTATAGATTGGGACGAGGTGCACAGAAAGAGAGTGGCAGAAGCAGAAGCTATCCGAGCTGGTATAGACCCTGCTACTCTCAACAATCAGCCGACAGAGAATACCGAAGCTGGTGACGGGGGTGAAGGCGAGAACACCGAAGACACACCTCGACCAGCACCCGTCGCAACTGGACCTCGACTACGTATAGATGCCGAAGGCAATCTGGTTGTGGACGAAGACAGTTTGCGTATTGATCGCCAAGCTCAAGCTGAGCGAAACGCCGAAAATCTGGTCGTGACTGAAAACGATGATTTGACCAAACGTGTCAACCAGATGAGCTGGATCAACGAACGTCGACGCGATCCTACTGACCGAGTGCCTTTCTTCAAGATGAAGTCCGATCCCTGGAGTGACGAGGAGACAGATCGCTTCTATGAGGCTCTCCGTATGTTCGGCACGGACTTCTTTATCATCTCGAAAATGTTCCCACCCAAGACTCGACGTCAGATTAAGCTGAAGTTTATTCGCGAAGAACGACTGGATCCTGATCGTGTGAATCGTGTCTTGGCTGGTGAAGCAGTTCCTATGAACCTCGAATCATTTGCGGAAGCCACTGGCCAGGATCTTGGAGGTTTCAAGGACCCACGCGAATTGGAAGAGGAATTGAGGGTTGAGGGAGAAGAGCAGCGTGTAGAGATTGCTCGTAAGAAGAAGGAGATGGAAGAGGCCAAGGAACAGAGGGACATACAAATGGCCGCTCGAGAGAAGGAGCAGGAAGAACGTACGGCACAGAGACGCGAGAAAGCTGCTATGCGCCAGAACAGGCGCAGAGGAATCTTTGGTACTGGCACTTTCTGAGCGCAAACTTCTGCGCATGAGGTGCACACAGTCATTACTTAGACTTGCTAATAATCACGATGCTACGCTACTAAACGAACAAATAAAAGACTTCATACACAACCCAAGGAAAAGGGAAGCAGTCACCAACTTTGTACGCATCGTCGAGTCTGTGGTATTCACGCCTGAACACTCCGCTCGTCGGTTAACCAGTACCACATGGCACTAGCCAAGCAGAAAGGCATTTACACTCTGCAGAGTCGTCCGACTGGGATTAGCATCCGGCTTAGCTACTGAAATCCAACTGAGTCTCTGTTTGATGGTCTGCTTGTTGAGCCCGTTCGGAGGTTCTTTAACCTCCTCGCTTGGCCTTATTTCCCCATCATCAGTGATAAACAAGCACAAGATCGCCAATGCAATACCCACTCCTTGATCCTTGCCACTGGCGTCTGCAACCACGATACGAGACGTTGGAGATGTAGCAAGTTGTGCTTTGACCGAGGTGATGAGGTTGGGTAGACTGTGTCGTAGTTGTCGACTCCCTACTTTCCCGTCCGCAACAGCAAGGTGCAAGTATCGTGTCTTCAGCCTTGATCGTAAGACCTCACTGTCTTTGGGCGATACTGTGATTGCAATGTCTGTTTCCTTTGCATCTGTCTCTGCCGCATCGACCGTGCCGATCGCAACTCGCTTTCCAGGCCCGACCTCAGTGAGCTGTGTACCTTTGTTGCCATCGCCTTCGGCAATCAAACCTGCAATTACTTCCTCGATCATGTCTTCCGGCGTAGAAAGCAGGGTGTCACTATGTTGCCAGAAGAGAGGGGCTGTCAGCCCTTGCGCCCATGCTTCAGCATCGTCTGCAGCCCNCTGAACATACCCGGTCTCGGATGTCGATTCTGAGCCAGAGACGCGGGAGGATGCTGTAAGCAGTACTACAGGATGAAACGAATCAAATTCTGGAGGAGCAGTTGGAAGTGTCGATGTCGGCGTCACCCAAATTGGTCGTAATGGTTTGGTGAGATTCTGTCGAATGGTTGAAAGGTCAAGATCCAATGTCTTGAGAGACTCGACGAAACCTGATATGCGTGCGGCGATCTGGGCGTGTTCTGATGCCCCTACTACTGTTGGTGGTGTGGCTACTTCGTGGCTCTCTGGCTGTTCGGGAAATAGAACACGGTTCATGACTGCTGTCCAGATGGGTATCGTTTNTGACAAAGCATCAGGCATGCTCTTGCCTCGCCGTGTAGAGTCGACTATAATGCNATCTGGTACACATCAGACAAACGACACTTTATCATCTTGAAGAAACAGCATAACATACCCATCAAACTTCCCTGTCGTTTCCAAGACCTGCAAATTCAATCTTCGCAGACTGAAACTCCACTGTGCCATATGCCCATCGGTGCTCTTGAAATAAGCACTTTGTCTCTTCTGCTCTGGCGATATATACCAACTTCCACATCTCTCGTTGGCTACTAGAGGCAGTTGGTATGCTGCAGCCACTTCGGACACAAAGTTTGCATCTTGTTTGATCGAGCGAAGTCTGTTTGGTATGGATAATGTGCTCCTCTTGAGTTCCCCAAGGACTTTGTTGAAGGAGTTGTTGCTTGCGTTGTTGAAGATTAGATCTGAGAGTTGTGGGTAGGATGAATTGCTTGAGTTTGATTTCCCATCGTCGTTGTTGTCTGCCATGATCTTCTTCAAGAGATTTTGTATTGTGACTGTTGTCCTAAGCAGATGTAGGTTTCAGGATCCAGGTGCCGAGTGTTTCCTTCACGAACTGAACCCTCGCTGTGAGAAGATATGAGAGAAATTGCTGT
This sequence comes from Aureobasidium mustum, assembly GCA_903819665.1. Lineage (NCBI taxonomy): Eukaryota > Fungi > Ascomycota > Dothideomycetes > Dothideales > Saccotheciaceae > Aureobasidium > Aureobasidium musti. The sequence goes on from CAIJEO010000010.1 coordinate 750,670, forward strand.
TGCTCGATCTGGTTTGCAGTTTTTGGATTACAAAAATGCTCTTGTTCAGATGATCGATATGGCATAAAATTATGCAAGCAGGCCAATGTTCTGCCGGCGTATAGCCGTGACTGCCTAATTCAACCTCAGGCCGTACCTGCTTTCAACTCTTATCATGTCAGCGATCGCGAAATCCAAATACATTTGAGGATACTTGCAATTGATTTGGAATGGTCAAAGCATTAATACTCAAGCTTGTATCTCTACGGTTAGCGCAGAGGCGCGGACAAAGCAGGTAGGTGTTGTCTGACTTGCATGAATGCCTGATGTTTTCTGGAGCAACATTGACAGCTGGGAACTGTCTCAAAAGACTGTTATTACCTGTCAGACGGTCATAGCTTCGTTGTTTCTTGTGAGTCCTGGCAACACACAATCAGATGCCTCTGCAATTTCAAGAAAGAAGGGTGATACACTCGCTCATCTGTCAAAGTCAAAGACAACATCCGACCTCTATGAAAGACAGGCCGGTTGAGCTCTGCGGCACCGAGACATCTCTTACCAGGATGCCATCATATGGGATGAACTTGTACAGATCTTTCAACATATATTCTATATCTTCTGTAGATGTCAAACCTTCAGCTTTCACAAGGCACAAGTACATTGGAATGAAGAAATGAAGACTCTACGCGTCTGAGGATTTACTGCCGGAAATCTCTGGAGATTCGAACGCGTTCCAGGACGACATCATCGTTGTACGGACGATAGTGTTTCACGTTCACTTCACGTTCGCGTGCGCTGTGTTGCTTCATCCGCTTATCAACTCACAACACCCACCGTGATCCGAATTCTTTCGCTTTTCATCACACACATCCATCACGTCAACCAACCACCACTTCATCACAATAACTACATCAACACAACTACACAACAAGATCTCATCAAGAACACACAACAATGGCACCTTGGAACGACACCGAGGACCGTCAGCTTCTTCTGTCCGTAATCTCCGTCGCCCAGGTCAACCCTAACTGGGAGGAAGTCTCTAAGCAGATGGGCAAGACCAAGGAAGCCGTTCGGTATTGCTTATCACCTCCACCACTGCTAAGATCTGTCACTGATATGTCGCTTTAGCCAGCGCTTCGCCAAGCTCAAGAAGGAGGCTGGCGAGATCACCACCACCGCCGCTGCCGAGGACGGTGCCAGCCCTGTCTCTACTCCCGCCCCTCGCAAGCGCAAGACTAAGGCCAAGGCCAAGAAGGCTGCTTCTGACGATGAAGATGAGGATGAGGGTACTCCTCTGACCAAGAAGTCCAAGCAGCCCAAGAAGATCGTCAAGACTGAGGACGAGGACGAGGATGAGGCTTAAGCGTAAGACTTCTTGTTTACCACAAGATCTCTATTCGTACTGACCACCTTTACAGTTCTTGACACACCTTCACCCAGAACATGGCTGCATTGCCATCGTTGTTCTCTCACCCTCCATAGTTGAATCCAGAGAGGCAGGTTACAATTACTCGAGGAGCAATCAATAAACACTTTCATCTTTCCCAGAATTCTATTCTCTGTGCCTTCCTCTGTATTCTTGTCGTGTCCACGGTATTGATCTCTCTGTAGGTATGCCTCCACTTCTAAAAACAACTTTGCGTTTTTATAGTCTATATTTTGCTCTTGGCTGCAGTCGGAGGACCGTGAGAGTTGCAGACTTGAGTACACAGTGAGAAGCTAAACTCGATCGATTGATAGACCCGATGGATCTTGATCTTGCAGATTTAGACAGATCTGTATGCCAGCTTCTAACATTGAGTCCAGTCAGCTTTGGGACTCTTGATAAGGTCGCCTCTATGAGGTGCTCTTTTGGGTGTCAACCGTACAACAGACAAGGCAGTCACTATCTGGAATCCGGGCTTGTGGCATGTCCTGAACATACAGATGCCCAGACCAGATTGTTTTTTCATTGTTGTTGATTGTAGTCAGCGTTAGCATGATCGACACAGTTGGCCTTCTGAGAGCTTCTTTCTTCGATATCAACTAGATAACAGACCGGGTACAAGGTCGCACAAGAACCGGGTTTACAACATTTCCTGATCAGATAGAGGGTTGGGATATGTCCGTCTGTCTGTATTCCTTTGACATTGACACTAGTCAGCGTTGATATTGCTTACCGGGTCAGTCTTTCGAGGGCTTCTTATTATCAATCGATCAATACTAGACCTGGTACAAAGTCACACAAGCACTGGGTTCATTGGGCTATCTGATTGTATGGAGGGCTGATACATGTGGTTCAAAATTCCTTGAGATTGATACTGCTCAACATCAATTCAAGCACTCTCATCTCTGCGAAAGCTTTAGTCTTCGAATCGATCACTTGACATACTAGGTGCCGAAGCGAACGAAGACCAGGTTCACTAGTTATTGCTGCCAACTCGTCCATCTTTGTTCACTCTCATCGACGACTAAGCGATTGTCCCGGCGCCCAATATCTTTTCCTATTTCTTGCTTCAGTTTTCCCTTCTCTCCTCCATTCGAACTCCCGAACCATTTCATCTACTACCACGAACAGTTTTGTACTTGCTCTCTTGCTTGTCCAGTCCCATATCTATCTTACATCAACACCACTACCACTCATCCACTATGCCTGCCGACTGGAAGAACATCGAGACCATCGAGCGCCTCGTCGCTGCCATCATCGCCTCTAACGGCGGTAAGGTAAGTAACAAGATCTTTACCTTTTGCTCATCACTTCTGATCGCGATGTACGTATAGGTCGACAACCAGGCTGTTGCCCGCTACATGAACGAGACCTACGACGCCATCGAGAACCGCACTCGCGTCTACAAGAAGACCGCTCAGGCTCTTGTTAAGGAAGCCGAGGACGCTGGTCGCATGGACATGAACATGAAGAAGAGCGGCAGCACCAAGAAGACCACTGCCACTCCCAAGAAGGATAGTAAGTTTTCTCCCTCACTGATCATCGATTCTTCTCACGTACTGATGAAAGCACAGCCNGTCAAATCTGGCCGTGTCACCAAGCGTGCACCCAAGACTCCTTCCAAGCTGAAGCGTTCCAACTCTGACGAGGACGAGGACGAGGACATGGGCGACGCTGGCACCACTGCCGGTGCTGCTAACGAAGAAGTCTGGTTGAGCACCGCGCTTAATAGCGAGCACTGATATGAAATGTCTCGTGCTACACGTCAAGCAAAAGTCCATGTAGAGGACGTCAAGAGCGAGCAGACCTATATGATTAGGCCGGGTTCCGCGTAACAAAGCAATGCGGTCGATAACGAAGCAATCAATGGAGCAGAATCAAAATCCGTGTTTGCTGTTTTTCCTCTTGTCGTGATATTGTGCATGTTGGTTTGTGGAGTATGTGGTCAGACACAAGCGCGCATTCCACCAAATGCTCCGTTTCTAGCTGTGTTTGTATTCTTCATGTCGGATCTTGCGAAGATCATGGCTCTCAATGGACATCATGCTGTTTTCTGATGCCTTCGTGCGTTTTTATAGCTCTGTGTCATTCCTTTGTTCACAGGGTTGTACCTTTCTGGTTTCGATCTCATTGGCGACCCTGTTGCTCCTCTCTCTTATAAGCGCAATGATCCCTCGCGAGCATATCTCGATCATGATATGCTATCAAAATACAAAGTACTTCTGGGAGGTAGAGCGTTGTCCAGTGAAGAGTCATCACTCCACAGGCTCTGTCTGGACAGTATCGCTACTATAAGTATAACTTGCCTTCTTACATCAATGTCAGCAGCGTATGTTGCAAACAGAAATTCGCAGTGTGACCGAAGTTGCACTTATGGCTGTTGTGTTGATAAATACATCGTTCTATGGAACGGCAGATGGACCGCGCTATGCATTCTACAGACCCACTGGTAATCCAACAGAAGCAAGCAGAGTCATGCATCCTATGCACCTCCTGGGGGACGAGGAGACCTTGTACCGCCAGGATCCAACAACAAATGTGGCTTGATAAAGCCCTCATCGATCCTGGAGAACAGAGTGCCGGCATCTTCGGTGGTTGCATTCATCAATTGACTCAATGCTCCACGAGCCGTGAGGTGGCTTGACTCTGCCTGACCTGCTTCGATAGCTCTATCATCGGCGTACGGCGTACTCTCGCCAGATGCCGTTGGGAATGAATCTTTGAGAGGCGATCGCTTAGCTGATGGTGGCAAGTCGAGCCCTGATTCATCATCGTCAGATGCGTCTCCGTTCTGATCTGGATAAAGCAGACCTTGTTCGGCCGCGGCCTGCTCTCGTGCACTCCTGCTGCTTGCTCTTCTGCCAAGTCCATCACCAGGACGAATTGGAGGGCTGCTGGCATTGCTAGTGCTGTACAGCGCTGCTCTATTCGACCTGCTCTCTGCACGTGGTCGCCCGTTTGCAACACTGGCTAGAGAAATCCCGCCCACGCTTGAGCGAGGCATGTGTCCGAAACCAGATCCGCCCTTCTTAGAAAAGGTGCCGTTGGATCCTGGCACAACTTCGATATCGAATTCATCATCACTGTCGATTTCTTCCACGACTCCAGTACGGATCTCCAGAATCTCCAGCATGCGCGCCGTAGTGCCGCCAAAGATGATGACAGTCAACACTACGACAACCAGCACCGTAGCACGCAATGCAAATCCGTTAGGACCTTGTAGACCGGCAGCCAGAGCGACACCGACAGCACCGCGGAGACCAGCCCAGTAAAGCATCATCTGATGGTTCTTCGGTAGGACGTCTGCTTCCTCGCGGCCAAGCTTACGGGCTCTATACCGGATGAAATAGTTGATAGCTTTCGATAGTGGGAAGACTGCGCAGTATCGAGCAACACAAATTCCGACCACAGTGATGAGAATGAAGAGAGGCTTGTATTCCAGTCCAGCTTCGGTGAAGAGTGAGAGACCTAGGTAGATGAAGATGAAGTTCTCAGAGAGCTGAGCCATGACCTGGAAAATGAATTTTGTTGTCAATTGCGTGCGACGAGACATGTTGTGGTAAGCATAGTGCTTCATGCAGATTCCGCAGAAGAGGAGAGACACGATTCCTGTTGCAGACTATTAGCTTCGCACTTTCTTCGAAGGCGGGCACGACTCACCAGACATATGGATGGCGTTGGAGAAGAAGTAGCACGCATATGCAATGAGGACAACGAGACAGCTCTCAATCTTGGGGAAACGCCTGACAAGGGTATACTTGAGCAACAAACTAGTGCCAATGCCGACAACCAAGCCAATCATCAAACTGCCAAAGAAGACCAGCAAGAAGACACCGATACTCTCAAAGAGACTCAAGATGGTCAGATGACCTTTGGCAGCACCCTCCCTGTACTTTTGAGCGGTCTCGAAGAGCACAATGGCAATAGCGTCATTGAGAATCGACTCTCCAAAGATGACGGTGTAGAGTTGTGGGTCGACTTTGTAAGTGTTGAAAATGGCAAGNNGGATGGTGACGGGATCGGTAGCGGAGAGAGTTGCGCCGACAGAGATGGCCTCGACGAAGGTGATATCCAGACCCTCGAGAGGGATGCGGGTCCACACGTAGAGGATCAGGCCCAAGACCATGGCAGAGATGAAAGTGCCAGCGAAGGCAAATGTAAGAATGGTTCCAATATTGCGGAAGAAGTTTCCTTGGTGGAGTTCATAGCCGGAAGCTAGGATGATGGGCGGGAGAAGGAGATTGAAGAAGAACTGGTAGTCGAAGCTGACAGCGCCGAGTACGGATTGGGCAGCGGTCAGACGAAGGATCAATCCAATGACCATTCCNNTAGACAGTATTTAGCGGACAGTACTCCGACAGAGGATGGTACGAAGGAGGATACCTGCGAAGATGGACAAGACGGTCTCGTGTACGGCCTGGATCTTCCTCGTCTGGAGCATGTAACTGGTGAACAGGGCGACAATGAGGAGCATGATGAGAATGAAGAGCGACCATGATGCGAATATCTCTTTCTGGCCAGCCTCGGGCTCTGTTGCGTCGTGTCAGTTGTCTTGTCGAGGGGAACGAGTGGTGGGAGAATGGGTACCATCTGGGTCGGCGTCTGCAGCCTCGCGTTCTAGAGGGTCGCTATCAGCATATCATTCGGGATGACAGAGGAGAGAGATATGCATACTGATGAGCTCAAAGACGGTGTCGCGCAGGATTGAAGCCATGTTGTCGATTGGGTAGGGTGGTGAATGGTGGGGCAGGTCAACTGCCTTGGAAGATTGTTATCGCATACGCATATACGGACGAGTAAGTGACTAGGCAAGTTCGGCTTGCACTCAAGTGCGAACCAAGAAAACCCGACAGCACAGCGTGGGTGATGGTATATCTTTGATAGTGTCAGTCTCCCTTTCTGCCTGGTAACAGCTTCCACTTGGCTGGACAAGTTGGAGCACACCGCACGGACGCCTTAGGCGGACGGGAGAGCAACGCGCGCGTCACGTCCCCACAAGAAGGTTGTTTCGGCCCGCTGCTGATCTGGTGCTGCCATCTTTCCAACAGTGACCCTGTCCTTGGTGAACCACGAAGCCTGAATCAAGAGATACGTCATGCTTAGCACAAAGAGACGTGGGCGAGGTGAGACAAGCACATGTCTGTTGAGCCGTTACCAGTGTTTTGTACATAAACGACAAGGCTGCTGTGTTATCCGACTGTAGCGGTCCCTGAACAAGCCAAATCTGTCCGGAAGTCTTTCTTGACACCGCCAACGACGCTAGCCAACTCTCCCGCTATCATTCGACCCTTCATTACCAACGTGCTCACCCACCTGCACTCGTGATCATCCTCCTTCTTGTCAAGTCATGCTGCTTGTCGTCGACTCTCTTTCCTACTAGCCGTCCCTACCCTGCGACACCTTTGTCCACCGTCAATACCCAGAGCAACCCGACACGAGTCTTTGTCCATCCAGATCGCATGTGAACAACCACCCCGCAATCTGATAAACACACCAAACACTCATCATCACCCTACACCGCCTCTGTCGACTCATGTCGAGTAATAGACCTCTCGCATCGCCTCGTCCGAGNGGCATCCTCAAAAATGCTTCGTACCACCGCGACTCGTACGATGCCAGGCAGAGCGCTTCCTTGGACATACAGAAAGAGCAGGAAGACCAGGATGAAACTTCCCCCTTGATAAGACCACGATCCGAGAGTCTCGAGTCTCCCCTCACTATTTCTGATATGCCTTCTCCCGAGGACTCGGAGAACTGGAACAATGTCAACACCGAAGAAACAAAAAGCCAATGGTACCTGATCCTCTTGACTTTGTCCATTGGTGGCCTCCAGATTGCCTGGTCCGTCGAGCTTTCCAACGGCTCGGTGAGTTCACCATCATCTCCACCGCTAGGCTTCTCGACTGACCACTAAACANNGCCATATCTGCTCAGCTTAGGCATCAGCAAGTCTCTCCTCGCCTTCGTTTGGATTGCTGGCCCGTTGTCTGGTACACTGGTCCAGCCGTATGTCGGCATCAAGAGCGATAGGTGCCGCTCGCCGTGGGGAAAGAGACGCCCCTTTATCATTGGTGGTGCTCTTGCGACCATGATCTCTCTCGTACTATTGGCATGGACCAAAGAGATTGTGCGAAACTTCTTTGGCCTCTTCAAAGTTGGTGCCGAATCCCAAACTGTTCACGTCGTCTCAATCGTGTGGGCTGTAAGCTTCATCTACATTCTTGATTTCTCCATCAACACCAGTACGTCTCGAACTCTCTCGCTGTGGAAGACTTATCTAACCATACCCCTCNNCACAGTCCAAGCTGCCATTCGCGCTTTCATAGTAGACAATGCACCGACTCATCAGCAAAACGATGCTAATGCATGGGCTTCCCGTATGTCCGGATTCGGCAATATCCTAGGTTATCTTTCTGGCTACGTCAATTTGCCCAAGTACCTTGGCTTCTTTGGAAACACGCAGTTCAAGGTCCTCTGTGTCATCGCAGTTTTGGCCTTGTCCATCACGGTCGGCATTTCCTGTATCAGCATCAAGGAGCGCGATCCCAGACTCGAGGGAATCCCGCCACCACAGAAGGGAGGCGTTTTGTCNTTTTTCGTCGAGCTGTATCGCTCTATGAAGCGTCTACCTCCGCAAGTCCGAAAAGTCTGCGCTGTTCAATTCTTCGCCTGGATCGGCTGGTTCCCTTTCCTGTTCTATATCACCACTTACATTGGCGAGATCTATGTTGAGCCATACTTCACCGAAAACCCTCACATGTCACCCAAGGAGATTGATGCCACCTGGGAACGTGCAACTCGCATCGGCACCTTTGCATTATTGATATTCGCCTTCACAAACCTGGCTGCTGCAGTCGTTCTGCCCTTGTTGATCGCTCCTGGGTTTGAGCCTCCATCGCCTCAACCTCACACTCCACTCACGCCTCGCGCTTTCACCCCTACTACACCTCGTTCCATGACTGGCAGCGATTACTTTGCCTACACTCCGACACACTCTACAAGCAAGCTCAATCTGTCAGCGCCTAGCCGTTGGGAGCGAATCAAGAGCCGCATGCCATCTGTTCAGATGAGTGCCTTCACGCTTCGGCGTGCCTGGATCCTGTCGCATCTGCTGTTTGCTGGTGCTACTTTCTTGACCTTCTTCGTCCATGACACAACTACTGCTACTGTGCTTGTTGCCTTCATCGGTATCCCCTGGGCTTTGAGCAATTGGGCTCCTTTCGCGCTTATTGCTGCTGAGATCTCGAAGCGAGAAGCCATTCGTCGTAATGAGATTCCCGCTCCAGCCACTGCTGAGGGTCGAGCTCTGGCCAACGGAGATGATCCCGCCCAAGGTGCAGATCAAGCTGGAGTCATCCTGGGTATTCACAACGTTGCTATTGCTGCACCTCAGGTCATTGCGACCCTTGTATCGAGTGCGATTTTCAAGCTACTGCAAAAGCCTCGTGGTACGCCTGGAGATGACAGTGTTGCCTGGGTCTTGAGATTCGGTGGTCTTGCTGCGCTTGTCGCCGCTTTCTTGACCACACGTATTGCAGAAGAAGGCGAGGAAGAGGAACAGCTGTAGATCGTACAGTCGATGATCAACACATCGTCTTCGTCCATGGGTATGCATGACTTGATTATTGGAGTTGGTTGGTTTTGTTCTTCTAGATACCTTTTCCTTGACTTCTACCCTGTTCCCTACCTTTCATACCCCTCTACATAGCACAACGCAACGCAGAAATGATACACGAACGTTCAAGATGATTATCCTCGTACCTTGAGGTATCCACTGGGTAGAAAATTTGCACTCACATTCTACATTACAAAATACCAGCAAGATTTTTTACGGCCAGAAACTTGCTCGACCTGTCCACCCCCTGATTTCGAGATCGTGTGGTTATCTTTGGGATCAACTTGGACTCGACTTCTTGTTGATCTCTCCATCTCCTGGTCTCTAGCGTCCGTCTCCAAATCGACCTCCGCTTCACTTGTGGCCGATCAGATCCAACTCTTCCGAAGCACTCCTCTCACTCTCCAGGTACTCAACATTTCCTTCTCTCGTCACAATTCTTCTCCCTCGATTCACTCTCTTCTCTCTTCATCTCGTATCTTCCTATTTAAACCCTCACCCGCGCTTCCGCTCCTCTTCCTTTTTCTTCTTCCATCCTACTCCACCTTCATCCAACTCTCATCAACACATCTGCTCCGCACACTACACTCATAACAACACGTCCAGTCAGCCGCGCCCATCCATCGACGCGTCTCTTACTTTACTCTTCCTCCTTTCAAACAAACAACAAAGAACATCAGCAACATGGTTGTCAAGTGGAGCAGTGAGAAGGACCAGTTCATCCTGTGCCACATTCTCGAGGACAAGAACATCAAGATTAGCACCGAAGTCCTTGACTCCATGATTGCTGCCTGGCGTAAGTATCCAAATCTTTTACAGTGCCTTTCGTTCCCCTTGGTTCATTTTTCAGACTTCCTTTCTTCATTCATCATACCTTGTCCCTCTATCTTGCATCTTCCTTGATGTCCTCCTTATACATGCTTCTGCACTGCATCCACCTAGTCTACCCCTTCACACTCTTGTCTATTATCACAATTATACCAGTTCTGTATAACCACCACTAGGATCCCAACTAACATCATCCCAGCCGAGTCCTTCGGCGCCCCACCCACCAGAAAGGCCTTCACCGAACACTTTTCCAAGATCCGCAAGACCAACAAGGCCATCGCTGGAGGCAACGCTTCTGCTCCNAGCACCCCCCTCGCCGCCGCAAAGCCCAAGAAGACCCCCGCCGGCAAGGCCAAAGGATCCGCAAAGCGCAAGAAGGCACACATTGAATCTGACTCCGAGGACTACGACGAAGCCCCACCCACAAAGACACCCGCTAAACGCCGCAAGAATGTCTCTGCAGCTGAAGATTCTGAGGATGACATGGAGAAGGAAGTTGCAGAACTGGGAGGTGTGAAGGTCAAGAACGAACCTATGGATGAAGACGAAGACAGCCCTAGCAACAAGAAGTCTGCTCGTCGCGCCAAGGAGCAGGTTCAGTATGCCGAGAGCGATGATGGAGATGTCAGCCACCCTGAAGACGCGGATGAGTATGTTGACAAGGAGGTTGTTGCTCACATGACTGCTTACCTTGAGTCTCCTGACTCTGGCGATGAGGGCGCTGAGGTTTGAGCTTTCTGATTCCGAGACTTAAGAGAGATTCTTTCCGGGAGGGAAGGGAAGTATGCAGGGGATGCAGAAGAAAAGATGAGAAGTGTACCAATAGCAGAGAGACGTGCACAAGAAGAAGAGGTAGAGCAAAAGAAGCTCCCCATGATATGAAGAAAACTTCGATTCCAAACCTTGTCTTTTGTTTACTTCTTTGTGTATTCTTTTGTGTAGTATGTTCCCCAAGATTTGCTCTATTGTTATTTTAGAAAGCTTCATATGATACAACTCTGTCAAGTTTTTTGGGGCTCATCGATGACAGATAGCCCGGTCCAAGTCGCTGTTCCAAAAAAAAAAAATTGTATTGGTCTTTCTGTAAGGCTCAAGTACCTCTATTCGATCTTGAGTATTCTGGCAGAAACGTGGCACTGTCAATCGTCGACTAGACACTGCAGCGATAGCCGCCAGCAAGCTATGCTCGACAAATGTACCCTCTTCCATGTGCTGAGTCATGTCGTCTTTGCCGTCGTCAAGATGCGCAGGTCTGCCCGCATCTGGATCGACCCCAGTGAAGGTGTCATAAGCGATTAGTCTTCCAGAAAGACCGCTTGGTCAAGATGACTCTGTCCTCAGCTTCTGACCAAGTCTACATAGCGACGACCGAGGTTATCAAAGCGTCTCCAACACCTCCAGAAGCGTGCTGGCTCGAGATGAAGCAGCCGTGCGATACCGTTGGCATTCTNNGTGAAGTTGAGTGGGTCTAAACCAGGCAATGATGTATTAGCTCATGAGCTCTTCCACATCGTAGCAAGGGGTCGACATTTCTTACCATTCCGGATGAAGTAGAATCCGTCAAAACCTCATTTTCTGGTTTCGAAAGTTCCTCCAGGGTAAGTTCATGTTTGAGAGGGCTTCCTCCTGAGATGGGCCTGCNCCTCTTGAGATGCTTTCGCTTCTTGTGTGCTGGAAGCTCCTGTCTAGCTCTTCTGATCTGAAGAAACCCTCGTTTGAAAGTGCGTTGGCAAGGGCCACATCGTTGTTGAGTGCGGAGGACAATGTTCGAGGTACTCTTGCAAGCTGCCTTGGAAACAAGCCTTGGTGCTGGCGGAGGAGATGTAGAATCATTAGTTGGTGGTGGTGAAGATGGACTTGTCTTGTTCGGTGTTCGTTCAAGAGTTCTGCCTCTGCTCGGTGTCCCATTATCGCTGTCATTGTTGTCGACTGAGGTTTTTGCAGGGTTCTTGGTCTTTCTCGTGGTCTTTGTGACCCAGATGGTGCTGCGGCATGTCGAGCGGTGGAATTGCGCAAAGTGGTTGCAAGAGTAGTGTAGCGAGATCGTGTTACACATGATTGGCAACCTTGTTTGGCAGGTTGATAGGAAGATCAATGGTTGATGAAGATGAATATAGAAGACGAGTGCGCGTTTCCCTTGAGTGGCAGATGTCGAGGTTCCAAGAAGGCAAAAGTGTCACACAGAGCGGCAGCGCGCACGTCGGTGGAAATCGAAGTGATATTGTTGCGGACAATAATTGCTTGTTGATGAATGCTCGTGTGTGCCTTCCTTAAGTGTGATTGGAAGGCATGCTCTTTCACGTGCCTTCCCTGAGTACTTGTTTCAAGCCATTATTGTCATGTCGAATCTAAGTCACTTTGTTGTCTTTCACACCCGGAACATTGACATGTTGAAGATGAATTCATCTCTACCTTGAGATTCTTTTTCTGTCTTACAATGCTCAAGTCTATCGACGTGCTAGACATGGCACGTCCGGCTTCTCACAATTGCCTTGGTAATGAAACATTATCCATCGAGAGGTGCCGATCAATCAGTCCATTTGGATATGTCTTTGATATGTAGACAGTTGTGCACTATCAAGGTTTAGGTATCACTCTGCGTGGCTGTGGAACGAACTATACATCACAGGTTTAGTATGGCGACGTTATATGGCAATGTTTTTGAGATTGAACAACTTGAGTTGTCCTTTTGGGAAGCTTGCGAGACAAGAATCTTACTCACATGTACCGCTGGCAGGAAGACAGTGCACAGATACGTAGTACATGGCAGAGTCAAGGATTGGGCGTGGAGAAGAGGATCGTTGATGATTTACATTGATGGCTTACTTGAATCAGGCAGGGTTGACGCCCACGAATACTGCGCAACATCGACACTGTACAGATGATTGCCATAATCTTACCCATTTCTTGCGAAATCTGCACAGTCTAGGATGCACCGAGACCGCTGCTGGGCTCTTCGGCGGCACTTCTATCCGAGTCGGGGCGGTTCTGGGGACGGCTGAGAGCCTCAAAGTNTACCTATGGTATGTGTCAGTTCACCATGTAAGTCTCATTTGGGCCGAGACGTGTCTTACGCTGAACGAGGTTGAGACGAGTTTGAGTGGAGCCATCCTGGGTTTGGAAGGTATCCATACGAGCATCGGCCTCGAGATAGAGAAGAGTACTGGATGAACATCAGCATCGAAGAAGAGCAGGCCTGATCAGGAGGATTGATGTCTCACCNNCCTTGGGCAGGTTCAGGAGCACATCTCTGCCAGGGCCCTCGGAGAAACTGGCGACTCTGAACCAGCTGGTCTGTCTCTCACCATTCTCGTTCTTGGGGCCACTCTTGACACCAAGGGCATACCGCACCATCTCGCGACCAGTGGATGTGGGAGTGAGCTCGGGCTGGTCGGCGAGACGGCCAATGATTTGCATACGGGCCAGCGCATGGGCAGGCGAAGTGGAGAAAGCGCGAGCGCCATTGAGTGCGCGAGGGACGGAGCGAGCGGCGAACATGTTGATGTGGATGGATGTGTACAAGAGATGCAGGGCGAAGCTGTCAAGCTCTCAGGCCTGGGAGACGCGACTGCGACGTGACCGCCAAGCATCAATCAACCAACGCCGACCGCGATGACATCGGGGGAATCCATCTATACCATCTGTACGAGTACCATGCATTGAATTAATTGCTTTTATACGCAATGATACAGTCATAGTCCGACTTCGATCTCATGGCCTACGACCCTTCAGGCGGCTATGCCGCTGCCGCCAGCAACATCCCGGATGCCTATGACCCCTCGCTGCCTGTCTTCGACGTACAGCGAGTGCAGCTCCGCTTCGATATCTCGTCCGACTTCGTCGCTGCCCAAGTCGCCAACAACGTTCTGATCCTCGCTCTCTCTACTGGCCGCATCTTGCGATTCGATCTCGACAGCCCCGAGGACATTGACGACATCGACCTTCCCAAGAAGCCCTCCGAGATTGGTGTTATTCGTCGTCTGTTCCTGGACCCTTCGGCCTCTCATCTTGTCATCTCGACCGCTCAAGGCGAAAACTACTATCTACACACCCAGTCTCGCACCCCTAAGCCATTGGTCCGTCTAAAAGGCGTCCAGATCGAATCAATCGCTTGGAACCCCTCACAACCCACTGCCTCGACCAGAGAGATCTTGATTGGTGCATCCGATGGCAACATCTATGAAACATATATTGAGCCCAGCACAGAGTTCTACAGAAGAGAGGAAAAGTACCTGAAGATGCTATACAACGTACATGATGGTCCTGTTGTTGGTTTGTCCGTCGATATTGCCTCCGATGCGCGTAGCGTTCTGGTAGCCACCCCTACACGATTGTTGCTTTTTGTGGGCAAAGGCGGTCGTCAAGACAGTGGTTCCATCTATCCTAGGCTTCTTGAGCGTGAGACACCCGTGGTACATCATCTCAAGGATGCAACTTCAGGTCCCTCGACCTTGGTCACTATCTCTGAACCGGCAGATGCGTCCTCGTCAGAGTCCGCGCAGGAGAACGTCTTTGCATGGCTCAATTCTCAGGGTGTTCTACATGGAGACTTTGCTGCTCTGGTACAAAATGCAGAAAATAGTCCTTTCTCATTAGCGAAATTGCTACCAAGGTCGACCATACCTCCCTCTCAGACCTCTGGAGGCCGCAACAAGCCATCCATGGAGCCCGTGTCCTCAATCTCTTTGACACAATTCCACATTTTACATTTGATCGAAGGTCGCGTGGTGGCGATAAACAGACTTGATGGCAGCTTGGTGTATGACCAGCTTGTTCTAGAGCCTGGAAATGCGCCGCTTGGTCTTTATGCCGACCACAAGAAAAACACATATTGGCTGTTCACTCAGCGTGAAATTTTCGAAGTTGTTGTAACAGACGAGGCCAGAGATGTGTGGAAGATAATGCTCCGAAATGAGCAATTTGATGCGGCATCACGCTACGCCAAGACTGCAGCGCAGAAGGACGCTGTTGCTACCGCATCTGGAGACCATTTGGTATCCCGAGGTCGCTTTTCAGAAGCTGCGACTGTATATGGCAGGAGCACAAAACCGTTCGAAGAAGTCGCGCTTACTTTTATTGATCAAGGCGAACAAGATGCTTTGAGAAAGTACCTCTTGACAAAACTCTCCGTCCTTAAAAGATCCTCAACTATGCAAAGGATTATGGTCGCTAGTTGGTTGGTCGAGCTCTTCATGGCAAAACTGAACCTCCTGGACGACACTATTTCGGCCAAAGCAGAACTCTCCGAAGCAGCTCCTATCGCCCATGTACAAGAAGACTTACCTTCGATGCGCCGCGAATTCCAAGAGTTTGTTTCCAAGTACAAATCGGACCTGGACAGAAAGACCACTTATGAGCTGATCAGTAGCCATGGACGAGAAGAGGAATTGCTCTATTTCGCAAACGTCATTGACGATTACAACTACGTCTTATCATATTGGGTGCAGAGAGAACGATGGCAAGAGGCTATGTCGGTTCTGAANAAGCAGACAGATCCAGAGATCTTCTATCAGTATAGTAGTGTCCTCATGACACATGTTGCTGTTGAGCTTGTGGAAGTCATGATGCGACAAAACAACTTGGAGGCTAACAAATTAATTCCGGCTCTTCTGAACTACAACAAAACGGCGGACGTCCCATTAAACCAGGTGAGCAACGAAGCAACTAGGCTCGAGAACTATACTGACCAGATCACAAGNAATCAAGCCGTTCGCTATCTCCAATTTTGCATCAACCAAAGACACTCGACGGAGACCGATGTTCACAACACTTTGGTATCCATCTACGCTGCGCATCCAACTCAAGACGAAACTGCCCTCTTTCAATATCTTCAAACACAGAGTGCCTCTCATGAGCAAAATTACGATGCAGACTTCGCTCTTCGTATCTGTATTGCTCACCAGCGTGTTCAATCGTGTGTGCACATCTACTGCACCATGAATCAGTATGCTCAAGCTGTAGACATGGCACTCAAACACGACGAAATGGATTTGGCTGCGAATGTCGCCGACCGCCCTGGAAATGATCCAGCTCTACGCAAGAAGTTGTGGCTGAAGGTTGCTAANAAGGTTATCGGACAAAGCAAGGGCATCAAAGCCGCCATGGACTTCCTCAAGCGCTGCGAGTTATTACGCATCGAGGACTTGATCCCCTTCTTCCCAGACTTTGTGGTCATCGATGACTTCAAAGAGGAGATTTGCGCTGCTCTTGAAGAATATTCACGACAGATCGAGGGATTGAAGCGGGAAATGGATGAAAGTGCGAATACGGCGCAACACATCAAAGAGGATATCAAGTCCCTCGATCAAAGATATGCTATCGTCGAACCTGGCGAGAAGTGCTGGAGCTGTAGGCTCCCTCTTTTGATGCGCCAATTCTTTGTGTTCCCCTGCCAGCACTCTTTCCATGCCGATTGCCTTGGCAAGATGGTGCTTCAGAGTGTCGGAATGGGCAAAGGCAAGCGCATCAAGGAGCTGCAAACCGAAGTAGGACGAGCTGTTGTCACCGGCAAGAAACGAGAACGCATGGTCAAGGAGCTAGATGCCCTAGTCGCAGGCGCTTGGTAAGTCACATTTTGCTAGTCCCATGAGCAGCTTGCTAACGAATTATCAGTGTGCTTTGTAGTGAGATGGCCGTCAAACGCATCGACGAACCCTTCGTGACTGCCAGCGATAACAAGAACGAGTGGGCCATCTAGGATTGAACATCTGCTATAACAACACTCACCGATACCCCTGTATACAAATGTAATTTTCCGCCACAGCTCTAGCTGTCTCCTGATCAACGTGCCATGCCCATCGTCTATTGCAACTTCAACGTAGAAACGCTTGATGTCACGCCAGTATATCCTTCGTTAATTCGATATAGGGTTGATTGAAGTGGGCGCAACTTGCGAGCAAGCCTTTCCAGGCCCACCTCATGCAACCTGCCAAGGGTCTTGGTGACTGGTGGGTCGATATTTGAAGCTTGTAGGCGTTCAAGGCTTGGATACGAAAATCACACGGCATGCGGTTTCCGCTTTCCGCTACAACCTTACTAAAGTCGATAGCTCACTGTTATGTAAGAGAGTTTCAAGCAACAGCTCACGACAGTCCCACTGGGCTTTCTTTCAGGTTGCAAGACCGTTTGTCCAGATGTCCTCGGAATAGAGGTTCTGGTCAACCTCCTGCCGCCGTCTCTTAACAAGACGATATCTTTTGACCATGTTTGTCGGATCGGCATAGAAAAACTCTTGCCGCATCTACCACGTGTGCGATCGACGTGGTATCAGAGCGTTAGCCGAAAATGATGGGCAATTCTTTGACAACCTGCCACTCTCTGCCGTTCCATCGGTTCTGACGGCTACGGTTCTCCCGAGGATTCGAGCGATGTCAGCAGAATCGGGCCGAAAAGGACTACCAATATCGGGGGGTGTGTCGTGGGTGTGCCAGAAAATGATTCGGAGACCCCAAGCTTGCTCCAAAGAAAAAAGTGGTGCTGGTGGTGGAGGAACCACATAAACCCCCAGCTTCACCCGGCTAAACACGATTCAGGAAAGTGTGTCGGTGAAGCCACGCTGTCATGGGGATGCCTCAGGTACAAAGGCTGGCTTGTCTTGAATTCAGACGACTATATCATCTCGTCAAGCAGGTAACGAAAGAGATTTTCAAGTAGTGTCTGTCACCTGTCGCGTGTCATGTCGGTATCCTGATTCTTGAAGGAATGCCATGTCGATGATATCAAGGCGGAGGTTGGCGCCACCTCCGATGCTTGTGCGCAAGCCAACCGCGGGCAAGGCGTGTTTTACGCGCTTGGCGCGATGACGCTTTTGCGTCGGCCATAAGACCAGTACCATTTTTCGGGTGTGCCATGTAACGTTGTATGAAGGAACGAGCGGTAACGGAATCATTCCCTCTGAATATTGGTTTTGCTCGTCGTCATGTATCTTGGTCTTGTGCATCTGATGGGGAGTATTGTATGTTCGAAGGTCTCGAGTACTTTGCTTTATGACTGTCTGATGCTTACCTACAACAAACTCATGCTCCAAGCTTGATTGGTGTTCTTAATCATAAAGGACTTTATATTCCGTAAAGTTCTCAAACTAAAGCCATGTGGATCTCTAGTCACCGGGTCACATTGCGAGTTGCGAGCAGGGTTTTGCGGTTGCTGCGAGGCTCAGAGTCAGAAGATCTGCAAATCCATCGACTCCGTATCCAGCTGTTGGGTGACATCATGCTCCTTCCTTCTCAAACTGAAAAACGGCCATATAAAGACCGTAAGATCTTACCCTTGCGTGCTACCTTCCCCAGCATATTTCCCCTCTCCCCAGTCTCCCCAGTATTTATATCTGACGGGTTGCATTCGACCGTCAGATTTTCTGGGATATATACATTCCATCTGAGATTACTTGCTTCTCGGATACTCACAATAACTATTATATCTTATTAATCGCACAACGCTCAACATGGCCGGCATGTTTGAGAACGAAAAGGTCGACAACACGGACTCGTCTGAGCCTTCGATCGAACGCAGAGTCGACAACTCCGAAGTCCCAACCCGTAAGAAGGAGGGAGGTAACGGATACGGCGGCGATGGCGACAAGATCATCTTGACAGAAGATGACTGCTACGAAGAGCTCGGCTTCTGCTTCCCAACCTGGAAGAAATGGATGATTCTCAGTGTCATCTTCATCGTTCAGGTCTCGATGAACTTCAACACCAGTCTTTACAGCAACGCCATTACCGGTATGACAGAGGAATTCAACATCAGTGCTCAGGCTGCTCGTTGTGGTGCTATGATCTTCCTTGTCCTTTACGCCTTTGGTTGTGAACTTTGGGCACCCTGGTCCGAGGAGCTTGGAAGATGGCCCATTCTCCAGCTCAGTTTGTTCCTCGTCAACATCTGGCAGCTTCCTGTCGCTCTCGCACACAACTTCGGAACCGTTATGGCTGGTCGTGCCCTTGGTGGTTTGTCTTCTGCCGGTGGTTCGGTCACTCTTGGTATGGTTGCCGATATGTGGGAGGCCGACGAACAGCAGTATGCTGTCGCTTTCATCGTCTTCTCCTCGGTTGGCGGTTCCGTCCTTGGTCCTGTCGTCGGTGGATTTGTTGAGCAATACGCTCAATGGTATGTCTGACCCTAACGCATGTCAAAATCTTTATAACTAACTGTACAGNNGCGATGGAACATCTGGATCCAATTGATCTTCGGTGGCTTCGTTCAAGCTCTTCACTTCTTCCTGGTTCCTGAAACCAGAACTAGCTGCATGTTGAACAAGATCGCCAAGAGACGTCGCAAGGCTGGTGAGACCAACGTCTATGGTCCCACCGAGTTGATTCCCTGGAAAGACCGCTTCTCTGCCAAGGAGATCATTCAGACATGGATCCGACCTTTCAAGATGTTCTTGACTGAGCCTATCGTCCTTACACTCTCACTTCTCTCTGGTTTCAGTGACGCCCTGATCTTCATGTTCTTGCAGTCATACGCTCTCGTCTACGACCAGTGGGGCTTCTCTGCCTATCAAGTTGGTCTTGCCTTCTTGCCTCTTCTTATTGGATACTTCATCGCCTGGTTCTCCTTCTTCCCTGCCATTGCTCGCAACAAGAAGCAACGCCGCGATCATCCCAACGATGAGCACGCTCAGTACGAATCGCGTCTTTGGTGGTTGCTCTACACTGTACCCTGCCTCCCCATTGGTTTGTTCGGCTTCGCATGGACCAGTGGAGGACCTCCGATTCACTGGATTGGCTCCATGATTTTCAGTGCCATCATCGGTATTGCCAACTACGCAATCTACATGGCCACCATCGACTACATGATTTGCGCCTACGGTCCTTACTCAGCATCTGCCACTGGTGGTAACGGCTGGTCTCGTGACTTCCTTGCTGGTGTGCTGACTGTCCCTGCCACTCCTTTCTACACCAACATTGGTGGCAAGGATCACTTGCAGTACGCTTCTACCATCCTGGCTTGTATCGCCTGTCTCCTCGTCGTCTCGGTCTATGTCATCTACTGGAAGGGGCCAGTGCTCCGCAAGCGTTCGCCCTTCGCCCAGCAGCTGTCTTCTGCTCGTGAGGAGCATGGTGGAAGAAGAGCTTCGGCCATCTACGGCCCTAGCAGAAACAACTCGATGGCTGGAGCTTCGGTCAAGTCGAGTGCGTCCAACAGACAGTCTGTCTAGACTCGGACACCCAAAAGGACTTTTTTGTAATATTATCACGACTTGTTTTATTTTATGTCGTAAAAGACTAGATACCCAATTATCAACTTTATTATCTCGTAATCATGATTATCTCCCCTGTGAACTGTGCCCTGCCTACTTTGCATGATACCGATGACAATGAGAATGGAATATAGCTATAGGTGTTGATTCTTTGTTTGGATACTGGTTGCTATACATGAGATGAATCGACAAGAACAGATTTGAAACACGCTAGAAAAGGAAAAACGCCCACCGCTAAGGCTGGAAGATAAAACAAGCCATATTCATGTTTGAGCAAAGACAATGATTGAGGAAAGTCATGCAACCTGATATCACTACTCCATGTCCGAGGGTGCGTCGCTCAACTCCGAGTCACTGGCAACACCGTTCTTCTTTCTTCGGCTTGACCTCTTGGGAGCTGCAGCCGGAGGAGCTGCTTTCTTGCCTTTGACGCCGGCACGACCTGATCGTCTTGTTTGAGGTGCTTCTGGTGCTGGTGCTGGTGCTTCGACCTCTTCTTCTGGTTCCTCTGGCTCAACTGCTTCTTGTTCGGCTTCGTCGCTGTCTGCTTCTGCTTGTTCTGGCTCCTGCTCTTCAGCATCGCCCATCTCTTGGTCTTCGACGTCGCTTTCCTCGGCATTGCTATCGTCCTCGTCGGCGTCGTCGAAGCCGTCGACTTCCTCTTCGCTGTCGCTCTGCTCGAGGTAGCTTTTCGCTCCCGACTTGCGCGAGCTACGGCGAATCTCGCTCGCGGGCACTGGGGCAGTAGCGTTGGATGCTTTCTTCTTGGGCGTCTTGACGCTCTTGGCTTTCTTCGTCGTTGGCTTGGAAGACTTGCCCTCACTGGCTCTGGCTCGCTTCTTGGCTTGGGTGTTCGTGCTCTCAGACTTGCGCTTCTTGGTACGCAAACGATCTTTGACCAGATCTTCAATCTGCTCCATCAACTTCTCCGGTACATACTGCTTCTCGGCGATTTCCTGTGCCACTGCATGATTGGGCAGTGATGCAAAGAGACCGGTAGGAAGACGAGGCTTGCCTGAGTATACTGACATCGACCAGCCTTGTAGTTCTTGGTATCTGTGGATGACAGCTTGCGCAATGTCGGACAGACAGTATAGGTTTTCGCTCTTGTTCTCGTCAATACCGTCCCGAACAGACTTCATTTNTTGAGCGATGTTGTAAATCAAGGCGATGTTCGCTGGCGTAGCAACAGCCTTCAGATAGAACATCATGTAGTCAACAAAGTCTTGCAGGTTCTCCGCATCCTTTGAGAAATCTGGATGATGAGCGAGGACACTGATGAAGCGTGCAAAGGTAGTCTCCATCACAGTCTCGTTGGATTTGGCAAATGCTGCAGCGCGTCCCTTCAGCCATGTTGAGGCCGGGTTCTTTATCACTGCGTTTGGCTCGAAAGCATAAACAAACACTAGAGTGTAGAAGCGTTGAGGCAGTCTGCCCTGGCCGAGATACTTCTTGATGGCGTCCACGAATGCAGATCGGATCTCGGGCAGAGGATCTTGAGCGATGACAATGAGACGATTGAAGTTCTTGGGCTCCAGCAGCGCGTCGAATCGTTTGTGTGCGCTGCAAAGTTTGAGCAGCAAGATGGCAGCAGTCAGTCGTAGGCGTGCCCTGTGGGGCTTAGGAGTTTCACCCTGCGTCTTAGACAGCTCTCCGTCTTTGTCGACAATCCGGTTCAGAAGCTTGAAGACTGGAAGCGCTAGCTCTGTGACCACAGACTCCATCTCGCTGTCGGGTACAGACAGAGCATAAGATCTGAGTCGGTTCGCTAGGATCTTGAGAGCCCAAATCTTGGCTTCGCATTCATCGTCCGGAACCTCTTGCCATTCAACGTCGTCTGACTTAGCTTTTGTCCGTACCTGCAAGAGCACTTTCTGGATTGCGATTTCCAAGATGTTATCGTGTTCATCCTCAGTGTCCTTCGCAGACAAGAGCATAAGTTGACTGAGTGCGGCCAACTTCGAGAGATATCCTTCTTCACCGTACTCAAAGCCTTGCACACACTTAGTGACGATGTCTTTGACGTACATATCCTTCTTCTCGTCCGCAGCAACAATGACAGAAACCGCATGCTTCGCCGCTATCGGTGGGTTTCCATGGAGAGCAAATTGAACCATGGCTTGCAGGAAGGCACGCTCGCGAGGAATCTCTTGAGGGTATCTCTGCGCAAAGCCTGCACACGCTTTCAATGTTTCGACAACTCCAGAATCGGTCGGTCTGTCTTTTGATGGCACTTGCTCCTGTAGTGTTGTGCACAAGCTGCGCACATGTGCCTTGAAGACCTCGGGATTGTGAGTTGAGATCTCCTTGAGCACTTCGTGCGCAGATGAACCAAGACCCTTGTCCTCTGTACGTGAAACGTCAACAATTGTGGGGACATGACTCTTGTTGTAAACCAATACGCTGGCTTGATAGATTATAGGGAGAAGGGTCGTCAAGATCGCTGGTAGCTGACCGGGTTGTTCTTCAACACGTTTTGTCAGTTCCTTGATAGCATTGATGACCTTCTTGTATTCGCTGTCAGGATTGACTGCGAATCGAATGAGCTGATAGCACCTCCTATCGTGCTTTTTAGCAAACTTCCAGAGGTGGTCATTGGCTACAAGAGGTTCAGGACGTTCTCGCGCAAAGAACTCAATCAATTTGGATAGTGAACCACTTCCTTCCTTGCCATTCTTTGCATTGATACCTCCATTGTAGTCTTCGCAGCGTTTCAGGAATGCCTCCAGATATTGCGCCCGCTTGGATTGTTTAGCCTGGAAAGTGAAGAACACTGTCTTAGCCTTCTGCTCGAGGTCCCGAACCAGCACTAAGATTCGCTCAGCACGAATGGCATCTGGGGCTGGTGCTTTCCCAACTTGCGAAGCCGGTATCTGGCTATCCTTGACACGTTGAGAATCGCCGTTGGAAGTGGATTTGGCTTTGATGGGAGGAAAGCTTAATGGCAGCAGTGAATCGTAAAGGACTTGTTGGACCAGTGCGGTGATCTCGCGGTCGTTGATGTAGATGGCATCGAAAATGCGTGAAGGGATCGACCCAAGAAGCATACGAACTCTATCATTTCCCTCGGTGATTGCACCAGCAGCAACACCCCAGATTCGACCAAGTAGAGACATGGCCTCGGCACGAACGCTCTGCTTGCGGTCTTTGATTCTGTCGGCCAGGTTTGACAATACAGAATCAGGAGTGGTAACACTGCCGCTTGAACCTATGCGTTGCACAATGGTCTCGAAATCACAGCGACCAATGGCCTGCACAGCAGCAAGACGAACATGATCATCTGTATCCACAAGCATATCGGAGATGTATCTGAGTAAAGCATTTTCCTCTTTTGGATCGAGACCAACGCCGCCAGCGGAAGTGGCCAGAATGCGACCCGCACAAGTCACCCAGATAGAACGAACTCGAGGTGACTTGTCGTTGCGACGGTTGAGAAAGCCTTGGTATGTAGAGGCGTGGACTGAGGAAAAGGCGTGAGGAGCGGCGGGTGTTGTGAGGAAATTGTATGTCCGNNGGGAGTATGCTGAAGGCGGATCTACGCTTTGCGAGGGGTATGCTGCAGGATCGAGCGCGACCGGAGTGGGAGGACCTGCTGCGCCGATACCAGAAATCAAGTCACCAACTGTCTCGGTGGCCAGCAGTCTTACGTCCACATTCTCAGCACTGAGTTCAGACTCGATCTGTGGGACAATGTTCTGTATGACCAGTGCGGCAGATCTCCAAAGCTCGCGCAGCAGCCTGTGAGCCTTCTCTAGTGACTTGAGCTCTTCTGCAGACGGGCCAGCAGGCGGCGCGTCGCGATCGTTCTCGTCTTCCTCCTCTTCCTCATCGTCTGCGCCAGGACGTCTTCGCGACGTAGCCTTTCGTGAGCTTGAACCATCAATGCCATCCGAGAGGTCGGCGATGATTGAGTTGAAGTAGTGTGCAACCATGCGCGACATCTTGTCGGGGCACGAGCTGCAGATGTTTTTGGCCATGTTGTAGGCCGGCGGGGGCAACTGAAGATGGAAAGGACGCGACGATTCGAGAGCGGATTTGTTGAGCTGAAGAGGGAAGGTGGTAGGATCGAGACGGAGGAATTGTGCCAGTATAATATCGACCACGTCGTTGGGCAATGAAGGGCTCTCGTCCACGACAGTGACGAGTAGACTTGTGACATGGTGCTCTACATTCTTGCCCAGCTCCTCGGCCTTGTCATTCTTGGAGGTGTCTGCGAAGATGTCAAAGGCACCCGTGAACAACTTGTACAGTAGACCATCGGCACCAGGAATATCGGTAAGCAGTACAATACTCTTTACTTCGTCGAGCGATCGGATGATGGACAGGTGCTGTTCGTTGTAGGGATCCTGTGGGTTGCCAAGGGCAGGCAGGACTTGGGTGATTATGAGAGAGAAGATCTGGTTCAATTGGGCGGCCTTGAAGGGGGCGTCAGGAGCCAGCAACTTGAACATTTCGACAATGCATAGGGCACACCAGGCCTTGACGCCACGATCGCGATGCTCGAGCAGGTTGCGGTGGGCCAGCTCTTGTGCAACTGGCACGAGAGAGTCGCGGTGTGCATCTTCTTGGTCCAGCTGGCTCAGCTCAGTGTGCAGTGTTCTCAGGCGACGTAGTAGTTCAGCGACGGCGATGGGCTTCCCGGCGCGCCAATTTAGCGATTCGGTGAAGTTCAGCGGCCTTGGGCCACCCTCGATGCTCTGATGCTCCTCCTCTTCCTCCTGTTCAGCAGGTGCTTCCTCGATGACGGGCTCTTCGACGACGACCGTCTCCTGCGCAGCACTGGCGCGATTGCGCGTTCGAGGCATGGGCTGCGGTATGGCGATGTACAATGTCGGTGGAAGAATATGTACAGTACAAGGCAAGTGCAAGCTGCTGAATGGTCGCGGCTAACACGCGACTGTGGAAAGCGCGTCGAAGCTCTGACGCGCGGGGCCGGAGATCGCTCTTTCCCGCCAATGCGTTTGCCTGGAGAAGAAGGATGATGAGAAGCGACCACCTCTGACACGCTTCACTCTGCTTCGCTGGGATTGTCGAGCTGCGGACGCTTGCTCAATCGATTGGGATCCCAAACTTACTCGCTCTGCCTCTTTTGAGATCCATCTGATTATATGCACAGTAATCAAACATATTTCACTGAGACGTTCTATCCTCGGCTTCCAATCTCATGTCAAAAATCAAGGCTTGTCAATTCCTAAGCGTCAGTATCACTTTTGTTACTGTCTGAAATATACGAGGCTATCTCAAGTCTTTGTATAACCTGCTATTCAAGATGCTGGCTCCAACCGTCCAAGTGTCGTGTTCTGCGGTCGATATATCGAGAGCGACAGGGTTGCCATTTCTTGTGATGAGGACGACCCTGTTCTCATCCAATATATCAGCTGTAGGCCTGGCGGTCCTGCTAGGGTTCCATGTACTTTTGGCCTATATGACAGAGCTGGAGCCTGCATTCTTATATTGTCCCGGATACCGATTTCCATGAGTGGATAAGGTACAGTATCTGTCTCCGCTGCAATCCTACGGTCGTTGCGGCTAAATCTGAAAGTTGCTGCCTCATCCATCAAATTGTTGCCCAGTAAGTTCAGTCGACCTCACCTTCCTTCGCTATAATTGCTGCTCGTAGTTCCGGTTTCTTGCTCTCATAGCTCTGCACACTTCCTATTAGATATCCCAAATCGTGTCTTGTTGCTTCAAGAGATGGTTAGGAGACAAGAAGCCAGAGCATCGGCCCCAGAGCCTCGCATGCGCATCCGCGGGCTCTTACCATACTTGTTTCTCGGCGACCACCCTCCAGGGCTACTCAACTCTTTGGCCGATGTGCCTGGCATTGCAGTCTCGACTCAAGAGATTACATCTGCAGACGAAAGCATCAATACTGGAGTTACATGTATCGTTCCACGAGAAGACTGGTTCCATAAAGCTTGCTATGCCGGTATCTTCAGCTTCAATGGTTATGGCGAGATGACTGGAGCCCACGAAATCACCGAGAATGGGTTGTTGTGTTCGCCTATCATATTGACTGGAACATTTGGCATCGGCGCTGCTCATCAAGAAATCCTCGAGTACGGTGTCAAAACCTTTGGCAAATCATTCATGGCGTTGCCTGTGGTTGCAGAAACATACGATGGCTATCTGCATGACTGTCCTTCCTTTGCAGTAAAACCTAAGCATGTGATCGAGGGGTTGCAGGATGCAACGACAAATATGGCAATCAAAGAGGGCAACTCAGGAGGTGGAAATGGTATGATCTGCCATGGTTTCAAGGGCGGCAATGGATCGTCGAGTCGACACGTCAAGATCCCATACCGAGATGAGACTTTCACGGTTGCTTGCATGGTTCAAGCGAACTATGGAGCCATGAAAGACCTACGTATTGCAGGCGTACCCGTCGGTCGAATTCTGGCCGAGGAAGCTCAGAAAGATGAACGAAAGAAGAAGGCAAAGGAAGCGTTGGAGAAGGCCAAAGAGGAGAAAGACGGCAGTATCATTATCATCATCGCTACAGATGCGCCATTGCTGCCACATCAACTCACTCGCATAGCCAAGCGCGCCACCGTTGGTCTATCTCGAGTCGGTGGTATCGGACACAATATGTCTGGCGATGTCTTTCTCGCCTTCTCGACTGCCAACGAGATTCTTGTCAACCAGCCGAGACCCGTGGAGGGCGAAAGCAGATCAACGATCGAAAAGGTCAAGGTGGTGGAAGANTTGGCAATGTCCTCGCTGTTCGAAGGTACTGCAGACTGTGTGGAAGAAGCAATCTACAACTCTTTGTTCATGGCAGAGACGATGGTGGGATTTGAGGGACACAAGGTAGAGGCACTGCCTCTGAAGAGAGTCAAAGAGATCATGGAGGAGTATGGCAGAGCACAAATAAATTAAGTCTTGGTTAGCCTCAGTAAGCGTGATTGCTTACTGTTGTGAACTCGAACGTTGAGATGCAAGATGAGAAGACGAGGCAGTTGCGTTGTTCGCGGCCGGCCGGGCGACATGCAGAGGATCATGAGGATCATAGGTTTAGACCATCCACTCTGGTAGCTGAAAGGACAGGTGCTCGGGGCTCATCAGGGGTGAGTGATCGAGATTGATGTAGAGTTTTGCTTCCTCCCCGTGTGCTAGAGACGGTCACAGTTTACGACTGACCTCTTCTCATCCCGAGCTACAAGGGTTGTTATAAGCTACCTATCAAAATGCACAATTTCGATCCGATTATAAGTCTGACCACTGAGATAACCTCCACTGAAATTCTCTCAGTAGGAACCATAATTTTCACGAAGATATTGTGCATTTGGACAGCTACACTGTGAGTGTCTTTAGAACATGGAAAGGATCTAAGCCATAATAGCATATACAAATGCCTTTGTCACAATGCGTGATCTTTTGGCAGTGTATTGCATGAACGACGTCGAGTGATGGGCGAGCCCAAGGGATTGTAAAAAGTGGTGTTCTCAGTCCTCTGAGTTCTGCGAGAAATTTGCACTCTCGTTTAAAGCAGCGAGTGAGATGCATCCACGCAAAACAGCTGCGCATTTGAACGAGATGGACCTGTTGATAGCCAGCGTTGCAAAAGCGACTGCTGCCAAATCATCCCGATTATTGGCACAACGGCTCCTCGCCGTGTCTGGGTCTTTACCAGAAACAACACCTCCTTTTCGTGCTCTTCTCTGCTGCTCTGAGATTTAACACGTAAAAATATCCAAGATTGAGAATGAGGTGGAGCTGGCGTGTTGTTCTGTCATCAGCCAGGCAGCAACTGATACACCGACGCGACCCGGTCATCAGAAAATTAGCAGTGACAAACTTGGTGCATCAAATGATTTATCAAGGCGTAGAAATACTTCTGAGGCCTGTGCAAGTTGTCAACTTTTGGGGGCTACCCTTATATACTTTTTTTTTTTTGGTGGTAGGTAATAATAAAATGAGGATGACAACCAGTTTAGCGCAGTGGTCTGGCCAGCCATGTAACTTTACCCTGTCTAGTTTTCCCGGCAAAGTATGAGGGGTCTTTCCCTACCTTCCAATCGGTAATCGAACTGCCTGTGTTTTTGCTCCAGAAGGTCACTTTTTCTTTTGCATCTGCTCGTGCTGTTTCCCTTTGACTGCGAGTAGTCTGGTATACCCTCTGGTGAGCAGGAAGGTGGTAGGATCCGGTGTTTGTTGTGGTTGTAATTTAAATTACGGCGAAAGGACCAGGGTTCAATTCCTGATGGCGACGCTCGAGTTTTGCTCCAAGTCTTCACTCCGATCGCCCAGCTCCCACGAGGCTTTGTGACTAGCCACCAACTCCTATATCCGCCAGCACATCTACCAGCATACGAGAAGTTCCTCGAAGAAATCGTGCCAGCAGCGGCGGTGTATTGTTGATCCAGTGAACGCTTGATCACCTAGGTCTCAACCAGAACTGTGAGGATGCCGCGAGTTGCGAAGGCGGCGATGAGTCCCTTGTTTCCGCAAACGTCAATCTGTGCAGCTGTAAAGATGTCCAGTACGTCGCGGGTGTAATTGAGTAGCCACAGAGATATGATTGTTGACGCATACCTCTAGCTTTATGACGTCTGCGTTAGTCTCTTGTGAGCTATGCCTTGTACATACCACTGACAGGAGCATCCGCTATCGACCACTGCTCTGGCTATAGCCCATGTTCAAATCCGAGCTCAGTCCTTTACGTTCAACTCGACACTTTCGACTGTACTGTGAACATTCCCATCGCACAGCACACTCACCAGGGGGCTGAGGGTATGAACAAAGAGCCACTCCTGGAGGTACCTGTCCTTGTGTTCTATCAACCAGCATAAGCCCAAGTATGTTATCCAAGACTAGAGCTGTGTATGATCTTCGATACGGTAGAGAAGCGTGTGCGAAAACGATTTCGTAATGTCCAGGCTTCTTTCTCTGGATTTTCTGGATGACTGTCCATGGCTAAGGCACGATAAAAAGCAGTTGATAAGCTTGGGAATCTCAAAAGGAAGTTTTCCCTCTAGCAGGGTTGCGTGTCATGTTGAAGAATTGACGTTCATGGTTGCTAAAGTAGCATCACAGTTAATTTTCCATGGAACCACGAAGAGACGTCGTCAAGGTCGTCTCCACACCTCATCCGAAAATGACGTGGTTGCCTATTTCGTGCTCAGACGGCTGTGTTGCCTACATGATGCCTTCTGATGCAAAATCATGGGGCTGGAGCAATATCTGGATGCTCCGAAATATTGATTGTTGGTGCATATAATACAAGGACGGAACCCCGTAACAACAGTTGCATGGTCAGTCATTACATGCAATATCTCCCGTGCTCTTTGTTTCATTTCTCCTGCTGTTGTTCTCTCTTTGCTCTAGCCTCGCTAGCGACACCCGGAATGCCCAAACTCTCGAACTCTTCTTCGTACTTTCTCCATACAGCAGCATCACGAGCCATGACTTTCTGGCGCCGTGACCGCTCACCATAGATACGCAATCGTTCGTCTGCTTCTATAACACTTCCAAAGATCATGCCGGACATTTGGAGGAAACTGCAATGGCGTGAGTTCATGTATAGTCTCTCGATGAAGAAAATCAAGAAGAAAGAACTTTCTAGATCGTTGTGGTCACGGCGAATGTACAAGAAGGTTTTGCTTGTGGAATGTAACGAAAGGGCGCATCGTAACAGGCTCATCAAGAAGCATAGCCTGGGAAAGAGACATTCGAACACAAGACTAGGAGAAAATTCGATACGTACACTTTGAATTGTACCGTCAAGCCTCGGTATACTGGTGAATAAGCATATGCAATGCCAGCTGCGACTGCTGAATAGATGCCCCACTGTCAAATATGTCAGTGAGATGACCAAGAACACCGTACGCTAGAAGACACAGGATATGAAAACACAAAGAGACTGCATCTTGGTTATACAGACTACTGTGTCCTTCAGACCGTCTCACATGTTTAGACTTACCCTTGCTGCTCCTGTAACAGCACCTCTTGTAGCTTGCCACGCCGCGGCATTCGTCTCCTCACTGTCTAGCTTTCCATGAGCACTGTTTGGTGGCATCTTGATCTCTCTGTCGGTTGGTCGATTGTATAGAAATCAATGGACAAGCAAGATTTTTGTCTTGTCTCGTGCTCTCGAAGATTGTTTCGGGTGCTCGGGATTAGGTTCGGGGTTTGAAGGTGAAGTGGAAGGAGATGATTACGTCAGGATAGTGCCAAGACCGTACAATCACATCGTCTGATTACGAGAACGTCTCCAACACGTCCAGCTATCAACACGCTCAAGTATAAAGCGAATGAAAAGTGATATTTGGCTATTCATTCTTGCACAAGGAATTGAAAAGTGATGATTTTACATATATTACAGAAGCGATAGTGTTCCCATGCAGCAACTATCGGCTTGATGCTTCCTTAGTATCTCGAAACAACTCTTCCGTTTGGAGTAGGCGACGAGCCAGCCACATCAGGCAGAGCAAAGCTTGTACCAGAACCGACTGGGTGAGAGCCTGCAGGTAGAGGTGGTGCCAAAGTAGCAGGGCCACCTGCGAGCTTGCGAGTCTTTGCCTTCAATACTTCAATCTCAACCTCTTGCATCTCCTCTGCAGTCAAAGCCTCATCCTTCGACTCTCCCATCAAAGTCTCCATAGTCTTGATACTACGGATGAACTCGTCCTGATCGCCACCCTGGCTTGCGATGATCTTGTCCATTACATGTTCATCCTTGCCGGCTTCAGCACTAATGTCCTGTTGTTGAACATCGAAAGGTGCCTTCAACCAGTCGCCGGGCTTCTTGTTCGCATTGCGTATAGGGTTCTTCTTGTCCACGACGCGAGAAGAGAGACCTGTCTTGAAGAGTTGCTTGTCGTAGAGTGAGAATTCGAATGTTCCGCCAGCGACGAAGCGGTAGACGAACACAGGTTTAGTCTGTCCCAGACGATAAGCTCGTCCAATTGCTTGCTCCTCCCAAGTGGGATTGAATGCGAAGTCGAAGATGATGACACGATTGGCCTGTTGGATGTTTAAGCCAAGGCCTCCAGCACGAGTGGATATGAGCAAAACATCTAGATTGCCATCAGCCATCGACTTCAGCACCTTCTCACGCTTGTCCTGGGGCATGTTTCCTTGGATGCGACTATAACGGGCTCTAGTGCTTGACAGCATGTAGTCCAAGAAGTTTAGAGAAGGGATGCTCTGAGAGAAGATGAGAACCTTGTCACCAGCTTCGATCGAAAGACGCATAATCTTTCGGACGAGCAGAGTCTTGTAGGATAGCTCAATAGAGTCATCTTCAGGTACAACTTCGAGCAAAGCATCTACTATAGCCTTGTTGATGTCATACTGAGAGATATGGGCATCTGCGTAAGCTGCGTCCTCGTCAACGACTGGCAGTTCTTCATGTGCACGAGCAGTCTCAGCAATTGTGACTACTGTTGATGCTGGAACAGGAGAGTCTGTCGCTAGCGTGCCTGCTGTAGACGGGCCTGCTGTAGACGGGCCTGCGGTGGGTGAGTCTGCAGGGACTTCAATCTCTGTAGCATCGAGCGTGTTTCTCTTGCCCTTCTTTTGCTTGTTGATGGGCTCAAGTAGCTTACGACGGAAGATGATAGGATGATTGCACAACAACTGTAGGATGGACAGCCACCCAAAGAGTTTGACCTGTGTGATTGTTGTGCCTTCCTCACCAGCTTTGCCACCGAGGATCTCTTTGACATAAGTTGCGTAGCCCAACTTCTGCTGTTCAGTCAAGGGAATTGTCAGAACGAATTCAACCTTGCTCTTGAGCGAACCTTTGAGAACCGTAATGTCGGCACGATTGAGCTTTGGAGCGATGATTCGTTTCAATGCTGCGAGCTTGGTCATAGACTTTCGGACTTCATATCTGGTGCTGTCGAAGTATGTTCCTGCTTCGATTGGTTCCTGGTAATCTGCTTTGAACTCGACTTTGCTGCCTAGGAACTTGGGTGCGACCCAGTCGATCAAAGCGAAGATCTCTGCGGTATTGTTGCTCATAGGTGATCCTGTCAGACCGATGCGGCGTTGGGTGTTGATTTTATGAACAGCCAGAGATGTCTTGCTTGAGTCGTTCTTGATCGAATGGACTTCATCGGCAACAACAATGTGAGGTTTCTGCAGAAGGAACTTCGTGACCAACGCATGTTCTGCATCATTGAAAGCTTGCGTCTTTCCACCCTTTCGATTGATCAACTTGGTGAACATTGTATACCCGCAAAGCATGATGCCGCCTAGATGGCGCCAACTCTTTAGCTCATCGAGTCTCTCTGCCTTGCCTGGTGTTTCGCTGCTCAGGCTGAAGACGTTGAACAGCTTGTGAGGGCACCACATGGCGATTTCCTGCTTCCAGTTCGCCATGAGAGCCGGTGGACACAATATGAGTACTCTGAGCTTGTTCTTAGCCTNTTTCAGGTCCTCAGGGAGGGCATCGCGCTTCTCTTTATCCTTCACGGTCTCAGCTACTGCGGTGAGAAGAGCCAGACTCTGAGCTGTCTTGCCCAGACCCATTGTGTGAGCCAACAGGCAGCCCTGTCCATCTTCTTCCTCGGGCGCAGTGATCTCTCTCCACATAAACTTGACGCCCTCAATTTGATGTGGCTTCAAGCGTTTGGCGATGGCATTGTTGAGATAGACATGTTCGGAAGGGTCCACGTCATCCGGCGCGTAGAGAGGCACCTCGCTCACTCCATCCTCGCCAGCCATGAATGAGCCGTTTTGGCTGTATTGCTGCTGAGATTCGTAGTTCGCAGCTCTCTCGGCTGCCTTGGCGCGTTTTCTGGCCGCGTCGTCATCTCTCTTGACTTTTCTCTTGCGGGTGCTCGAATGGCCTGATTTGGCAATCTCGATCTCATCATCGCTGTCTAAGTTGACCACTTCGCGCTTCTCGGTTGAAGCACCTTTCTTGAAACGCTTCAATGCTACCCAAGTGTATCTATGCCACACGCGCAGGTCATTGGCGTACTCTTCGTCCTCACCGTCCCATGGCCAATCGTGTTCGAAAGAAGCAAACTCGGATGGGTCTGAGTCGAAGAATCTGTGGTCTATGTGGAGAAAGCCCAAGTAGATCCTGGCGGCATCTCGCATGACTTCGAAGTCCGTTTCATCGTAGCCATCGAAAACTTCACTTCCCTCATTTATAGCAGAAATGGCAGCTCTGACTTTTGCGAGACAACTCGTCATGTTGCTGGTGAGGAGACGCGCAAGTGACTCAAGTCGCTCATCGCTCATGGTGGACGCTAGTACGTAAAGCATTCGTCTTCTGTCCCGTTCCTCTTCGAGATCCTCGTAGTTCCAGCTTCGAATTTGCTTCAAGGAATCGTTGTCTGGGTTTTTCGAATACGTGATCTCTTTAGGCATTTCCTGCTCTTGCTTGACATCGGAATTCTTCAGAGGGCTCGATTGAGTTGTCGTATGCGTCGAAGTAGGCTTAGCAGGGCTTGACGTAATTTCGATGATCGGTACATGCTTTTGCGTTGTCGATGGCCTGGATTGCCACAACGCCTCCAGAGAGGGCAGGCCAGGAGAGTCTTGTTCGACTTGCAGACCAGCGGTGAGTCTGTCCTTCTTAGGCGTCTGTATGGATTCGGAGGTCTGGTCCAGTTCTGTCAACTGCTCAGGAGGCTCGATCTCAACAGATCCAGCACGAGAGATCTCGTAGTCAAAGTCAGCTGGTACTTCGGTCGCATCGGGTATGTTTTCGTCCACCATCACGAGAACGTTGTTGTCCTCGCTAGAGATCACCTGTTCGTTTTGTGGGACAAGCTGAGACGACAATTCTTGCATGCCGAGATCGGGTTCAGAATCATGACCATCTTGAGAGAGGCTTTCTCTGGCGTCTTCAAAGTCCTCGTCGTTGTCAATAAAGTCCTGCATGTCGTCATCCGATGCCTCCCTGTCACGAGTTCTTCTTGTAGCACCACGGTGGCTCTTGTTGGGCTGTCTTGCTGTGGCTGCAGGCTCCACTTTGAGGTCCCAGATTTTGACCTTCCACTCTTCGTGCAGAGCATCGTGGACAGTGGGCTCAAGAGTCAAACAAGCTTGCTTGACCTCCTGTTCGGTCTCGAATGTACCGTCCATGAGATTCTTCTTGAGTCGTGAAAGTCTATCGGCCAATTGCATGGTTCTCTTGCGCGCGTCTTGAATCAAGGCGCGAGATTTCTGCATGTTGCCTTTGGCAAGACGCCATACACTGCGGCTTTTGTTCTTGTCAAGCTTTGGTAGCTGGTTGTCGCGCCAAGCCTGGCGCTGCAGGTCAATCGTCTGTTCGACCAGCGAGTCGACAAGTTCATGAGATAGGATGGCTTCAACAGCAGGGTCTTCTTCGGCCATGTCATCGTCAGATCCGCTGACAGGGTCTTCGGCCTCAGCATCATCTGCCGAATCTGAGTCATCGTCTGAGTCTCCGTATGTAGGCAAAAGCTCGTCAGTTCCCGTGTACTTGTCGAGAAGGTAACTGAACTCGCCAGGACTCATCTGGGGGTTCACGACCTCATGCTGCTGGAAAGACAATGTCTGGGCTTTCTCGCGAATGACCTTGACGCCATTTTCTGAGGGCTCGAAGATAGTGACTGATCTGGCGTCTTTGTCTTCGAGCAATCGCTCCGAGTACGGATAGACTGCAAGAGCCGATTTTCGGTGGTATGTGACGGGTTGCGGATCGTCTTGCTGAAACGCGCGCTGGAGGCAACGGTAGACGAAAGAGGCATTGCCTGAGAACTCGGAGCCCCCAAAGATAGTGAAATTGTCATAGGAGTCATCGTCCTCTGTCTCATTGTGCTCGACTTCTGCACCGTAGGCTGTGTCTCCGTAGAAGATCTCGTCAACCGTGTGCTTGCTGTCATGCAGGAATCCGGATGAGTTTGGGATAGAGGAGCTTGGGACAGAGTTGGACTGAGAAGAGGGGTCAACTGCAAGGGTTGGACTCTGAGATGCTCCAGGTTGAGTGTCGGGGAGAATAGCTCCGTTGCTGTCATGCAGGAATCCAGACGGGATTGGAGTATGTTCCAGTGAAGCAGTGTCGGCGAGGGTGGTTTCGAGATTCAATCTGCGGCGCTTGCAGCCGCCAGACTCGACAAGCTCTTCCCNCTTGCGAACTCTGGTTCCGATAGGTCCTAGGGGTGGGTCTGAGGGCTGGGAAGCAGGTAGAAGCAGTGTAGATGGCAGAATGGCAGGATGCAGGGATTCAGTGTACGCCGCCGAAGACTTGCGAAGTGCACGGATGGTCTGCATGATAAGTATGCGCTCTTTCACACCAACAATACCGAAGTCGTTCTTCAAGAAAGGGTGGTTAACCTCTTCAAGCAGCATTCGACCGTCAAGGCCATTGTCAGACCACTGCTGGGCAAGACTGGCGAACTGGTTGTGCTGTAGAAACTCGACGACTTCTGCAGTGGACCACTTAAAGGGGTCGGTCGCCGCCATCATGAAGGTTTGCTGACTGTGACGACGATGACAGTATTGATGGTGATGTTAATGCAATGTTGTAGTACGTCGATGCTTTGATGTTGTGATGTTGTGATGTAGAAGGAGGATTGGAGAGCGCGCAGCTCTGAAGTGAACAAGGTCACCTAGTATCTGTCAGGGAAGGAGCGTCTGTGTATAGATGATTGCCTAATGACTAACCTAGCGCGGCGCGAGTGACAGAGAGGTTTTGAAGAAAAGGGTTGGAGAGAAAGGGGGAGTGCCAGGACTAAGCTCTCATGGACTGGTCCTGCTTGCTCGCTCAAGGTTAGTCGCTGGCATATGGTGTTTTGTGATGACTCGAGTGAAAGTGCCAAGACATAAATCGATGTGTGACGCCGGACGCAGAGATTTGAGGGAGCACTCACTATTGGAAGGAGCAGACCAGACCAGTCGCCTAGGTAAGTGCTGGTGCTCTAGACGAAGCAGATGTAAGTGTGGGTTGCTTTTATGTACATGAGTAGCGTGTTGGTCGCGATTTAGAAAAGCGCGTTCACTGACGCAGACCACGTTCAGACTGACCGTCGCCTCGGCTGTTGAAGTCGAAGTGAAGTGTCTCTTTCTCTGCTTTGCATCTCCTAAAGCCCCGATCACAACTGAGCTCTACGCGCGTGTTTGGTAATGCTGGAGGTTTTCCTCTGTGGAATTAACACGACGCTAACACGAGTGATTTCGCGTTAACTATTTCAGCATAGAAGCACGATAACCTGCCAGAGTAGTGACAATTAATTATCAGTTGAACTCTACGACAATTCGAGCCGCTGTTGAGGGAGCTTTAACAGAGATGAAGTCAGGAAAAGTCCAGGCACTTGCCGAATGCGCAATCGCGACAACGGACTTCATCAACCGCAGTTCAACCGGCAGTTGACAACCAGTCGAACTACCTCTAACTGACACCGCCAATTCTTTCTAGCATAACATACGACTAGGTCTTCGACTCACGAAGCCTCTCTATCCTCGCCCTATTGTTCTCGCTTCTACCATGTCGCGTGAAATCTACCCAAAGTACCCTCCGGACCTCAACGAGGAGCAGCTTCAATACTTGATTACTAATGTCAAAGACTGGTCAATTGCAAACGGCCTGGCAGTGAGACCGGTACCAACATGGGTTTCCAAAGAACAAGATCCAGCCGGTTCGTTAGCAGTGACTGCTCCTGTTACCCTCTTCCCTAGCTTGTTCCCTAGAAATTGCTTTGAGCAAGGTCTTGGCATTCAGACAGCATATAATGAGCTCTATGCCGCTATTGCAAGCAACGAGACTTGGCTCAAGGAGATTGTTGAGGAGTAAGTTTCGTCTATGCTCTAGACACGAATTGGCCCTACTTTATGCCAACTCTGCTGACTACGTACTTAGNNACTCGTCGAAGTGGATGATTTCATCGCCGAGCTGTGGAAGGTTCACCAAGCCGTGAAGAAAGAGGGATATGTTCAGGTGGATAGACCTGCCTGCAAGATCTTCAATCTCACTTACTAATATGTCTCTAGNGGCATTACTCTTGGGCTTTTCCGCTCTGACTACATGGTCCATCTCGACCCAGCGAACTCTGCTGCCAAACCTACCATTAAACAAGTAGAGTTCAACACCATCGCTTCATCCTTCGGTGGACTTTCTACACAAGTCTCAAAGCTGCACAACTATCTTCTTTCTGTCGACGCCTACCCGGAAGAAACTCAATCAACTATCAAGACTTCTTCTCTTCCACCAAGCACATCGGTTCCGTCTCTTGCTGGAGGTCTGGCTGCTGGTCATCATGCTTATGGCGAATCGAGAAGTGGTTCTCCTCTTTGTGTCATATTCCTTGTCCAGGACCCAGAACGCAACGTNTTTGACCAAAGACACCTGGAATATACTCTCTTCAACGAGCACCAAGTCAGGGCTTTCCGTGTATCTTTCGACCAAGTCATGTCTCACACTAGACTCGACGAAAAGCGAACTTTGCTCTACACTCCTCCTCACACTCCCAACAAGACGTGGGAGGTATCACTGGTTTACTTCCGCGCTGGCTACTCCCCTGATGATTACTCTGGAAAGGCTGACTGGGACGCTCGTCTGCATATCGAACGTAGTGCAGCTGTCAAATGTCCTAGCATCTTGACTCACTTGGCCGGCTCGAAGAAGGTGCAACAAGTCCTTGCGACCCCCAACTCGCCTCACCTTGCCCGCTTCCTTCCGGACAAGAACAAAGCTGCCGAGGTCCTCAAGACGTTTGCCCCAATCTATCCTCTCGACAAGAGCGAAGCAGGTCAAGAAGCTTGCAAGCTTGCGCAGAACCCAGAAACAGCGACTCGCTATGTCCTCAAGCCTCAGCGTGAAGGTGGTGGCAACAACGTCTACCGCAAAGCCATTCCCAAGTTCCTCAAGGAGACCCCCGAGTCACATTGGCCGGCTTATATCTTGATGGAGATGATTGAGCCACCAGCCTTGACCAATACCATTTTCCGTAATGGAGAAATTCAAAAGGGTGGCGTTATTGGAGAATTGGGTGTATACGGTGTTTGCTTGTGGAAGACACAGAGCGGTGAAGATGGTGTACAACAGATGCTCGAGAACAGACAGGCTGGCTATCTGCTCAGAACCAAGGGCGATCAAAGCGAAGAGGGTGGTGTTGCAGCTGGCTTCGGCTCCGTTGACAGTGTTTGTCTCGTCGATGTATGAAGAGCCTGGCACCTATCGAGTGAGATCGAACAAAGCACCTAGCATCCCTTCAAACATCGTCCCGCCATATATACCTTTGTACATGCTGATCGCTCCAGAAAGATAATTTTTGCGCAGAGACTCACAATACGAAGCATTAATACAGCATGTTATCCTTATGATCTTTCCATGTCCTACCCATGATTGAGCTTATACTGTCTTAGAAGTTCCTACCCGTCTTTGTTTCGTGCTAGGCTATGACTGCTCCAGGTCTGAACAATATGAATGTGGGGATTTTGGGAAGAACAATACTAAGGACTGCCTGGACATTCCACGACCCTCGATCCATGCGCTCAACAAAGAAAAGCTGCTTCTCTGGCAGACAACAAAGTAACCACCATCAAGGACTATTCCACCAATATGGAGATTCAGACGTTCTTTCTTTATATCGAGATGTGCTCGTGAGGGCCGAGACACAAACCACAAGGCAAGTGCACCCTGAAACCGGACACAAGGACCCATTCTCTTTGACGCCGGGAGATTGATATTGTGAAGACCACGATGATAAGAAGGCGACCGTGCCGAACAACCGTGACCTTCATCCAGGAATAGTCTTCATCATTATCAGACCAAGTTCCTCCCTTTGTGATCTCAAATTGAGACAAGAACCAAACAAGCCTGATCTCAACCCAACCCAAGAACCAAAGCAACCAAACAAACTACCAAACATGCTCAATCGCAGCCTCTCTCTCCTCCTCTTCGGCCTCATCGCCCTCCTCTCCCTGGCCACCCCCACCCACGCCGGCCCCGACTTCTGGGCCATGTGGAACAACCGCAACCGCTGCGCCCAAAAAGACGCCCGCGTCCTCGCCGCCATAAACGCCTTCTGCAACACAAACTTCTACACCGGAGGTCCCTACGCATCTGGAGGCGTTGCTGTTGCCGGCGTCAGAGTAGGCGTTGGCGCTACCTGTAGATGGGGCACTTTTGTACCTCAGGTTTGGTGTGAGAGTCAGATGTTGGAGGTATGCGCGATGGGCGGTGGAAGGGGAAGGGGAAAGAGAAGTTACGATGGTGGATGTCAGCATTTCTGGATTACCAATGCTTAAGAAGAGGTGGCAAAGATTTTTTTGTCGGCGAAGAAATGGACGTATACATAACACTGAGTGGTGGTGGTCTTTTTAGGATTGCTAGTCAATTGAAATCGAGCATCTCTCATATGCACACGAATTCTTCATGTGATGAAATCAACGAAGCTCACTCGGGGCAAGAGAAACACTGAAGTAGAGAATGGAGCACCTTGGCTCTTTGCACTGATATTACACAAACTCCTATCATGACCTTCCATCCATGTAAATGCTTCCTCACTAGCGCCTACGCCACCCAAAATGCAATGACACTCCTGTCAGACTTTCGAGACATTAAACAACAACCTCTTTTCCTGAGATGCAAGCACTTGATCGACAGCAGCTGCTCTCTTACCTGCGCCCCTCACATAGGCCAACAGGCGAAGTGTACCTGAAGGTGTAACTCCTTCGATTCTTCTAGCCTGTCCCAGACTTTCAGGCCTGGTGACACTCAGCACTCTCTTTTCTTCATTGCTCAGTCCAAAGATCTTCTCGTATTTGATGTCTGCAGGAAGCAATAGTTGTTCATCTCTTTCAAAGTGCTTGGCTTGTGTTTCTTGTTGAGTGACGTAGGGAGAGTATGTGCCTTCGATATCCATACGAGAAATAATGTAAGGATCGAACTTTGCGATGTCCGGCAAGATGGTGGCAAGGCTGGAGACCGATATGGATGCGAGACGTAAGAGGTCAAATGCACTGCGTTTGCTGCTGTCGCTACGGACTGGGAAGCCGTGTGATTGCCAAACGCTGCTTGACAGGGTGTGGCCTTCCAGGAGGGTCTTCAACTCATCCATCTGTGCTTTCTGCGAGGAGAAATGAGACCAGCGTGAATCTGAGATTACACCGAGTTCTCGGCCTTTAGCGGTGAGNNGGCGGAGATCGGCGTTGTCAGCACGGGCGGACATGCGATATTCTGATCTTGAGGTGAACATGCGGTATGGTTCCGAGACTCCTTTCGTGATCAAGTCGTCGATCATGATACCAACGTATCCATCAGCTCTTGTCAACTGCAACTGCGGCTTCTCCAGTGCAGAGTTGCCCGCGTTGATACCGGCGACAACGCCTTGAGCAGCAGCTTCTTCGTAGCCTGTTGTGCCGTTGATTTGGCCTGCCAGGAACAAACCTCCAATAGCTTTCGTCTCCAGAGTCTTGCGCAAACTGCGAGGATCCACGTAATCGTATTCAACACCATAGCCGGGCTGTAGCATCTTGACGTTTTCCAGACCCTTGATGGTTTTGAGCATGGCTTCTTGTGCCTCAGCAGGGACAGTCATGGAGATGCCGTTCGGATAGATGACATGGTTGTCGAAGCCTTCGGGCTCTAGCCAGATGATGTGGGCATCTTNTGTGTGGAATCGAATGACTTTGCTCTCGAGGGATGGGCAGTAGCGGGGACCTTTGACCTCCTCGCGGATGTGGATACTGTTTTGGAGATTTGCGCGAATGATGTCGTGGGTGGCAGGGTTGGTGTGAGTAGACCAGCAATTCAGTTGATCTTGGACTGCGACACGAGAGTTGAGGTAGCTAAAAGGCATTGGAGGATCGTCACCAGGCTGAACGTCGAGGCCGGTATAATCGATGGTTTTGCCGTCAAGGCGAGGAGGGGTTCCTGTCTTTAATCTGCCTAATGTGAAGCCTGCGTCTCGTAGAGACTTGCTCAAGCCCGTCGTTGCTGCTTCTCCCATACGGCCTGAAGGGTATGCTTCAAGACCAATGTGAATTTCGCCGCCCAGGAAGGTGCCAGTAGTGATGACAACGTTCTTTGTAGGAATGACCTCGCCGCTCTCGAGTCTGACTCCAGTAATCTTTCCATGCTTGCCGTCTGTCATTCCTTCTCTTTGCACGACGATATCGGCGACTTTACCCTCAACGACGCTCAAGCCCTTGTAGTTTGTCATTTCTTCTTTCATGTGCTTCTTGTACAGGGCTCTGTCAATCTGGGCACGAGGGCCCCAGACGGCCGGCCCTTTCTTTCTGTTCAAGACGCGGAACTGAACTCCTGCTTTATCGACTATGCGGCCAACGACACCGTCCAGAGCATCGATCTCTCGTAGCATGGTGCCTTTGCCGATTCCTCCGAACGAGGGATTACATGAGCAGACTCCGAGATTGTCGACCGAAGGAGTTACCAGGGCTGTTCTTGCGCCAGTCCGTGCAGCAGCTGCTGAAGCCTCGCAACCAGCATGGCCACCTCCGATTACGACTACATCGTAGGGNNACTGTTTCGCAGTCAGTCGCGTGCTCATGTCTGGATGGGACATTTGGCCATACGCTGTCGTAGAGTCCGAAACGGTGGCAAATGTGCGGCGCACAAGAATGGCGGACCGCACTCGGGGCGCATGGCCCCAGAGTATACGCGCTCTGGCAGACACTGCAAGCACCATGGCGACACGATATTTGGTTCGAGACAAACAATGACTTTGATGGGCACAAAAAGTTGATAGACCCTAGATGATTTGGCTTGGCAGCGGGAATGACGGAGTGGGCGGGGCTTACCAAAGCGGCGGTTATTTTCTCTGCTAAATCTTGCCTCTCTTTGCTATCCTACCACCCACCCATCCAAGAGACCCAATACCAATCCTCGCTATGGTATTGGCCAAGAGCAAGCAGGCCGTCGGCCTGGGCAATGCCCTCATGAACGACCGCTTCAAGAACAAGAACTCCAACCAACACAAGGCCAACGCCGGAGGAATTCAGAGAAAGGGCCAGAATGGAGAGACATACATCACCAACAACAAGCAGGCTGCTGCCTACGAGAAGATGCGCTCCGTCACCGAGCAGGGCGATCTGGACGAGTTCTTGTCCACCGCAGAGCTGGCTGGCACTGATTTCACCGCCGAGAAGATGAACAATGTCAAGATTATCCACAGGGACCAGAAGAACCCTTACCTCTTGTCTTCGACCGAGGAGCGCAACGTCGTCAAGAAGCACAACAAGAACAGAAGCCGTCTTACCGTCCCCCGTCGCCCGAAATGGGATTCCACCACCACCAAGGACGAGCTGAACACACGTGAGAAGGAAGCCATGATTGAGTGGCGCAGAGATCTTGCCGAGCTGCAAGAGAACCAGGACTTGCTCCTGACTCCTTTCGAGCGCAATCTCGAAGTCTGGAGACAGCTTTGGCGTGTCATTGAGCGTTCCGACCTGGTCGTGCAGATTGTCGATGCCAGAAACCCCCTCATGTTCCGCAGTGAAGACATGGAGTCTTACGTCAAAGAGGTTGACCCCAAGAAGCGCAACTTGCTGCTCGTCAACAAGTCGGATATGATGACGCTCGAGCAACGCCAGACCTGGGCCAAGTACTTCATCGACAACAAGATCAATTTCCGTTTCTTCTCCGCAGAGCTCGCCCGTGAGCTGAATGACGCCAAGGCAGAGGAGGAGGAGTCACAGACACAAGAGGTGGACAGCGAGGACAACGAGAGCGAGGATGAGGTGGCCGAGGCGCTAGATGGAGACGAGAATGCTCTGGAGCAGGAGGCCAAGAAGCTCGACATCCAAGATGTGCAAGAAGAGGAAGCCAAGTGGGTTGATGAAGAGACCATTGACAACAAACACGCTGCGCCTGTATCCGATGTTATCCCCATGTCGCTCGAGGAGGCCACACGTATTCTGACAACCGAGGATCTGGAAGCTCTTTTCTTGGAGCACGCTCCTAAGATGGCTGCCGCTACCGAGGACAAGCCCGCTCGCAAAGTACAGATCGGTCTGGTCGGTTACCCCAACGTCGGTAAATCGTCTACTATCAACGCTCTGCTCGGCGCNAAAAAGGTCTCTGTCTCTGCCACCCCTGGTAAGACGAAGCACTTCCAGACCATTCACTACTCAGACCAAGTCGTGCTTTGCGATTGTCCTGGTCTAGTGTTCCCCAACTTCGCCTTCACAAAGGCAGAACTCACATGTAACGGTGTCCTGCCCATCGATCAAATGCGCGAGTACACCGGTCCCGCAACCATCGTCGCTCAACGCATCCCCAAGCCCTTCCTCGAGGCTGTTTATGGTATCAATATCAACATCCGCTCTCGCGAGGAGGGTGGTACCGGTACACCAACCGGCGAGGAACTGCTACGCGCATACGCCGCCGCACGTGGTTTCTTCACACAAGGTCTTGGTCAGCCTGATGAGAGCAGAGCCGCCAGACTGGTTCTCAAGGATTACGTCAAGGGTAAACTGCTGTTCGTACACCCTCCTCCCGCAGAGCCTCCGATCGACCACAAGCACTTCAATCGCGAACTCTACGACTACAACCACCTTCCTCAAAAGCGACGAGCCCAACTCGCAGCTATGCACTCAGCTGCAAGACACCCTGAAACACAAACCGGCGATGAGCCATCGCTTATGGAGAACGACGAGCTCGACATGATCCCCATCAGTGGAGCAAAGACACAACGTATGGACAAGCAATTCTTTGCACCTGGACAAGGTAGAGGAGAGCAAAACAGGCCCTTCCATCACAAGTACACAGAGCAAGGACAAAAGCAAGTGGAAAACACCGGTGGCAGGATGTTGACAGGCCGCAAAGCTAAGGTCATGATGGCTCTGGAGAAGGACATGGACCCCGATGATGTGAAGATGATGATGTCGTCAGGCAAGAAGCACTTCAAAGCCAACAAGAGGGCGCAAAAGAAGGTTAGAAGCGAGTACAACGACTGAGGGGGATGCACCTTCTGGGCTTGCGCAGTTTTTGTTTTCAACCTGGGTCACGGCATGCTGGGGCGCTTTTTTATGGATATCCCTGAGTTATTTATCTCATTGTTCTTCTTGAGTTTGAGTAGTCATGAATAAAAAGAACCAAATATGGTCAAGTTACATTCATATTCTCTTGCTATCTTTGCACCGATCATGGTGAAGCTTTGTTTGATTGATGTTCAGGCCTCCTGCGTTCGCAATTGTCTATTTCCACACTTAGAAGCCACAGTGCCACTCTCTCAACCTCCGACTCGTGAACAAAGTGTCAGATTCTTGTATAGGTGGTGTTCTTGGAGGAGTAATGATTCAGACAGGGTCATACCAAAAGCGTTCATCAACGCACAGACCACCGCCAATGCCTCGACCACCTTGAAGGGCATCCTCAAGTGGTCAATTTCATGACAGCAAGTTCAAAATGTCGTTTCGACCGCCGGCGAGT
Source organism: Aureobasidium mustum (assembly GCA_903819665.1). NCBI lineage: Eukaryota > Fungi > Ascomycota > Dothideomycetes > Dothideales > Saccotheciaceae > Aureobasidium > Aureobasidium musti. The sequence goes on from CAIJEO010000010.1 coordinate 795,041, forward strand.
CCGGTACCTGTTGGCTTCTACTCACGATCAACACCAAATCTTCCAACTTTGGGGTCACTGACCACAAACGACCGAGAAAATGAATGCGACGCGACACCATCAACCTTGACCTCACCCTCAGAGGCAGCATCGATCGAGGACTTTTCTCTGGATGCTCCTGCCTCTATCGACTCGGGCAGCGAAGACGAAGATGGCGATTCAATGCCTTCGCCACGACAACCCATGTACCAACACAAACAGTCGCAATCGCATACATATCTGGGTCCTGCAACCTTTGCGCCGCCATTCTACAATCGTCCTCCTACACCTTTACCACCCAGTCCGTCGTTGACGAGTTTACTGCGACCGACATTCAGTACACATGCTTCGAGACACACCACACCCGACCCCAGCAGCGACGAAGGAACCTCCCAAACCCCCAATTCTGCGGCTGCAACAACGCTTACCACCTCTTTCCGCACTGCAAAACCCATCCCGCGTGCTTCGCCCAAGGTGCCTACCTACGAGTACTATGGCTTTACATTGTACCTAACTTCCNNCTCGCTCGGGTTTGCAATCTACCTGCTTTGGAGCTATTTGCCTTCGCCATTCTTGCATCAATTAGGGATATACTATTACCCCAATCGCTGGTGGAGTCTGGCGATTCCGGCTTGGTTGGTAATGCTGGTTGTGTGGATATACGTCGCGTTGGCATCCTACAACACAGGCTACTTGACTTTGAAGATGCATGCAGTAGAGTGTTTGGTGGACGATGCTGCAAACATAGCCGTGGTAGACGGCAAAGGAAACATTATCCGAAAAGACGACGAGGGCAGGTGGAAGTCCCATCGCAGAGACAACAGTGCAGGAAGAAACATGCCTCCAAAGGATTTACAATGGGATACATTATGGAATGAAGGCACGGATGCCGTTATGGATGTGCCTATTGGAGGTGTTTGTGAGATTCTCTATAGCAGACCTGATGACGATGATGACGATACGATGTTATGACATTGACAAGCATATGAGGAAAAAAACAAATGAAATCGTGTATTAATCATCGGATCAAACGCTGCATTTCCTTCAACATAAAATCCTTAATATCACGCTTGCTTTGTCCAAAGATGAGATCGCCGAACGCCATACAAGCGTCCAGAATAATGCCCGCTTTGCAGATCATGAACTTATTCGCAGAAGCATATTCGTCTTTGGGACCGGGATGGTCAAACAGTGCACCATCAGACGAGCGTGGCGTAGCAGCAAGACCGCCAATAGACTTTTTGACGTCCTTTAAGGCCCTCGAGGCTTCGGACAACTGCTCGAGAAACATTAAGTCTCCGTCAGGGTTCACAAGCAGCAGCCAGGAGACCAGCTCCTCCAGCTCGCTGCTTCCGCTAATGGACTTGTATTCGACTCCAAGATAATCGTGATCAGTGGCTTGGTCGAGGAGGGAGGCCAGGCACCTTGCCCTTAGAAGCCTGATTGTGTCTTCTGTGTCGCTTCTTCTAACTGCTGCGCCGAGAGCAAGAAGTTCGGCAATGCATATATAGTGGAAATAGGGGTAACGCTTCAGCAGCGTCGCCAGCCAGTTGATGAGTCCGCTCCTACTTTTGATGGTACTCGGAACCACCGCTTTGCAAGTTGACAGAATATAACTAGGTGGTGTCTCTGGTACATGCGAGAGTGGTGATTTGCATTCATTTTGATACGAGCGTGATGGTGCCTGCGGTGGAGGCGTGGCGGTGTAGTCTGGAGCAGCTGGACTGTGATCATCGATCTGAAGAGACAAGGCTACTGACCGGAAAGGCGAAGAAGACAATTCAGCTATACACAAAGGGGTAGTGGGCTCTGGGGCATCAGCAGGTACGACACCAGACGCAATAGGGGTAAAGACAAAGTTGGGGGTCAATGGTTTGAGTATGGTTTCAGGAGGCAAAGATATTGAGCGTCCTCGCGGATAGACTTCAGACAAGACGGACTCTTGACCGGATTCAGCATCCTCATTGGCCAAGGCTGCGGCCATGTCGAAGGACGCCGTCGACGCAGCCCCTGGCACAACCCCTGGCACAGCCGCAGATAGGAGGTCTGGCACAGGTAGGTCATAAGGCGNGGGTGGTAAAGATACAATACCTGGAGCGACAGCATCCGAAATGGCATCGTGCTTCCGCTTCAACCTCTTACAATCCTCAGGCTCCTTCTCACTCCTGTCCTCAGCCCCTTCTTCCAGAGGCCGCCAACCCTGAGACTCCCAGGAGTCAACAATAGCACGACGGCCTCCCGGGTAGAAGTTGTTGTAGTTGATGTTGAAGCCAGCCACAGTGCGATCAGCCAGGATAGCCTGTAGTCTGAGAAGGCTCTGATAGGTCCAAGAGTCGTGAGTGGTGAACAGGTCGAAACAAGAGGCTTCGGACAAGGCTTTGAGCTTGCGTAGCAACGACATGGACTCATCCGAAACTCGACCAGTATGTGGGAAGTCAGGCATAATGACCCAAGATTTGGCGGCTGGTGAGAAGGAGGTGCGCAGAAGTCGAGATGTCTGGTCGGGCCTGGTGTTATCCAATCGATCCAGAGGGTTCAACGGTACAACACCATCGGACATAGCCCAATACGTAGGAGAGGCAGTGTCGACTGCCAGCGACTCCACGGAAACACGGAGATAGAAAATACGAGGCTTCTTGCCGCTGCTCACTTGGATCTCCTGAGTCAAGACTACCAGGAGCCTGTTCGTATCATCGCAAGCAACCCAAAGCTTGAGGCTCTGACCCCGGGCGTGGCGCGATGGTTGACCAAGGTATTCACGATCGAAAGGAGTGTAGACTGAGTTGCCCAATTTGGAGAACAGAGCGATTACAGGCTGCCCATAAATCAACCAGTCCAAGCTGCTGCACGGCGATAGCTGGGGCTCAAGAAGCCTTATGCACCCGGGAGTGGCCATGGGCGCAAACTACCTCAGAAACTGTTAGCTGAGACGTTACATCAAGCCTTTACCTGATATGTGGCGGGCTTCAGGGACCGCAACAGCAGATTTGATTTGTTGAGCCCGAGAGTAATGCTGACACTGTTGGGCAACTCCTTTTGAAGACTGCGAGAGGCGAGCAGAACAGGGACTGAGCCAGTCGAGCAAGCTTCGAGCGATGGTAGTCGCAGGAAGGATTGCGACGACAGGAGACAGTATATTACCAACGCGATCGGGCAGACTTCAGAAAATTGCGGCAACAGGATTACAGCGACTGACGCGATCGGGCAAGTGCTCTCTATAGCAGCTCGCGGCAATGCGATCAGTCGAGGCAGGTATGGTGTGGACGGCAGTCTTGACGCGCTGGAGTTGGAAGAAGCGCGCAAGCTGTTTGCTCAAACCACAAACATTGAACATCGGCCACGACAAAGTCCTCTCCCCATGCAAGTCCGTCACGCACTTGTATGTGGATATATACAATGCGAGATCGGGTCGCGGCCGTTGGAGCTATGATTCCTGGAGGATCTTTGAATACGTCTACAATTGAAAACCGACTGTCCATTTCTACAATATAAATAATGCTTGGTACTGCGATGGGAGACGGTGGACGGACAGTTCGGCGGGTCAGGAAAGCGAAAGCTGGGGAGACGCGGCTGCCCCATGTTGATCTGATATGTGGCATCAAGCTCCCCCCCTTTGACTCGAGGGGTAACGCGTACACAGCTTTCAGTTCTATGAGGACTTGATTCTCTGACTGTCTGAATGGCCCAAGGGCATATAATCCAATCCACCTGAAGCTAAGAGGTAGCGCGCAAATGGATGCAGCCTGGGCTCAGGTTTACAACCTGATCGACCAGGTACAACAAGTACCGACACAGCTGCTGCTGGCCGTTGCTTGTTTCTCCCTTGTCGCCTTTGCGATTCTGGTATCCGTTGATCTGAACAACCAGCATACTCATACAAAACGTTCTGACTCCAAGCTCAGNTTGTATCTCGGTCTATTCATCGTCGCTCCTGTTCCTCGGTCACCGCATGAGCCTGAGAAGAAATACACGACTATCCTGCCCGACGGATCTGTCAGCGACCCTAAACCACAGCCATGCTGGTACGACCACCATGTATCACTCAAGGCACAGGCCCGCAGTGGGAAGATTGCTACCAGCGATGCCTTCAGGCCCACTCAACCTGAGGTCCTGGTCACCGTCGTTGTGCCTGCCTACAATGAAGAGCAAAGAATGAGCGGCATGCTCGAGGAGGCTGTCGAGTACCTGCAATCCACCTTCCCGCAATCGCAATCCACCACAAGCGATAAGCCCAAAGGCTGGGAGATTCTTGTTGTGAACGACGGTTCTACCGACAAGACCATCGACACGGCTCTATCCTTTGCTCGCGACCATCAGCTTTCCACGCATCCTTCCACTCCAGCTGGCCCATGGTCCTCCAACGATGGCCCCAAGACACGGTCTAAGTCTGCTCCCAAAATCGAGACAGTACCCACCACCATTCCACAAGGCAGCATTCGCGTCATCTCATTGGAAGAGAACAGAGGAAAAGGAGGAGCTGTCACTCATGGCATGCGCCATGCAAGAGGTGCATATGTTGTTTTCGCCGATGCCGACGGTGCTTCTCGCTTCTCTGACCTGGGCAAGCTGATGGAGAATTGCGATCGTGTTGCTGATGCAAAGGGAAGAGCTGTTAGTGTTGGAAGCCGAGCACATATGGTTGGTAGCGAAGCTGTCGTCAAGGTAAAGAGATTAGAAGACACCAAGCTGGACATCATTACTGACCCTCTCACANNGCGCTCTTTCTTGCGAAACGCACTCATGCACTCTTTCCATCTTCTGCTCCGCCTTCTTACACCTCCAGCCACATCATCAATCAAGGACACTCAATGCGGCTTCAAGCTCTTTACACGCCCTGCGCTCCCATATATTATTCCATACATGCATAGCGAGGGTTGGATCTTCGATGTCGAGATGCTCATGCTTGCAGAGAGTGCTGGCATACCCATGGCCGAGGTAGCTATTGGCTGGAAAGAGGTTGGAGGCAGCAAGCTAAATGTTGTCTGGGACTCTCTGGGTATGGCCTGGGGACTGGCTGTATTGAGAGCTGCATGGATGGTCGGCGTTTATCGGAGAGATATCTGATTCACCTTCCAAGTGTTTTTTTGCCATCGTAAATATCGATTTCATCCACCATAGAGAAAAGCAAATTTTGATTCATGTCTCAGGGCATATAGGAGGATATCATACATTGAGATGATAACTTTTACATTTCCAAGCCTGACTTAGCCAGGCGATGGTCTTTACTATATCTATTTGTACCCAGCGCCTTACAGGTTGGCGCAGGACTTGGGGTACTGAACGGCTTTCTTGACCCACTTCTTGAGCTTGTTGCCATCAACCGATACAACCATGTTGACCTTCTGGAGGTTCTGGGCAACGGGCTTGAGAGCCTCCTGGTAAGCGTGGATGTTACCATAACTAGGGCTGGAAGGGGCAGTGTCGACATCAAGGTAGACTATATCCAAATATTAGCAAAGCCTATCGAATGTGAAGGCAAGAACATCTGCTTACANGCTTGTGGTGTTCTTGACGATAGTAGGGTCAAGCATAATAGCGGCCGCAGTCTCATCCCCNNCTATACGCTGTTAGTATATAGATCGGTAGACTGGAGCAGGATACATACAGAGAGGGAAGATAGTACCGTAGTACTCGTGCATCAAAGTAGAGTAAGGGTTCTTGACCTTGTAAATGTCGTCAAGGTATTCCTGAGTGACAATGACCTGGTTGGCGACATTGCCGGCAATNNGGCTGGACGTACTGTCAGCCGTTGTGTTCCCTTACAGGCTTTGATCCCGAGAAAATGAAAACTTACTGATGTTAGGGAAAGGAGCAGAGAGGGCAATCTTGGTTCCTTCGGGGTCGATCATCAAGTTGATNNCTGTTGAACTGTCAGCATTTGTTGCTCGTCGATTTCCTTTGATTTTACTCACGTCGGAGTTCCAATCAGCTTGCATAGTGCTGCCGGTAACTTGCAAAAGGTTGACATCAATGTAGCCTCNCCTGGCACGGATATCAGTATGACTATGCATATCACAGATAACAGCACTTCATACCATAATGATGAGCTCCTTTGCGTTCTTCGCAAAGTCGGGATCCATGCGGACAGCAAGAGCGACGTTCGTCAGAGAACCAGCCGAGTAGATTGAGACCTGACCAGGGTACTTGCGGACCTGCTCAATCATGAACCATGCTGCGTCCTTGGAGGCGAATGTGGTGTTGGGGTAGCCCTCGTAGAAGGCTGCTTTGGACACGCGGTCTGGGTTGCCCGAGGTTGGGTCGTTTCCAAGTGCTTCGTAGGTCAAGTTCTCTGGCGCAAATGCTCCTTCCCAAGGCCTACATAGGTCGTCAGATTGTCTCCTTGCATCGATATGGCAGTTCCAAAAGGGCAATGGGAGAGGGTAAAGGATTCATCTCTGGGTGCACATCTTTCAATTGACTTACAGTTTACCATGAACCATCTCCCNACTGCAAACAGAATCGTCAATGTGGTCCTTGTGGATTGATCGCCTTGATTCACTTACGGTCTGGAAGAGCTCAGGAGTGTTAAGAATAGGGTAGTCTGCTCCCTTGTGTACAGGAATGCAAGACAAGTTGCCAACCTCAAGAGTAGCCAAAGCATGNNTCTATGATCAACGTAATTAGCACGCGACCTCTTAATGATGAGCCTGGTATATTTACAATCCAGTTTGCAATGCCCATGAGTTTGCAGTATCAGAGACAAGACCGAGAACATCCCATCCAGCATCGAGTGCCAGAAGGTAAGGAATGAAGCCAGCGGTACTCCAGTCATTGTCCATGATAACCTTAGGTCTGGTGCTGTTCTTAGCTGACCTTTCCTGGAGTTGCTCAAGAGGAGCAGCTCCAGTCAGGCTGGCAGCAACCAAAGAGGTTGCAACGAAGAGCTTCGAAAACGAGGGAGACATTATCGATATAGAGACAAGAAGAAACGATCGACTTGAGAAGCACAAGATCCACTTGCCTTTGGCAACATAGGTTCTTATAGTCACATTTAAATGGCAAAAATCAGAGTCTTGGCGTCTGCTTATCTTAACGATATTCGGGTTTAGGTTTTGGCAGGTCGATAAGTTGCGGGCGAGGGCCCTGTCGCGTGGCCAACGGCTGGGGCGGCCTCTGGGATCTTTGTGGTCCGTGGTTTGAAGGTCACTGGCAGACTGGCACCGTGCTGGAGTGGTAGTGAACCGTGTGGGCTCGGGCAGCCGATGGCAGACCCTTGATCGGGCAGATAAGAGATACCTTACCCATACGCGTTGATAAGATGCAGAAAGATGTAGCATCGGTCACCTCCGTGATTCAGATGTCCTGAGATCTTTGGACTATCTGAAGGGCTGAAGAAGTACTGGCCTGTTCTTGGAATGAGAAGGCTGTTGGAGTGGGAGAAAACAGAACAGCACCTTCACACGGCAGACATGACTCTCTGTGTGGGCTAAGTTGCTTCCAGAAACCTAAAAGCCAGCAAGCACCACACTGGTAGCAATGCGGTATATATCTGTCGTCAAATTGGACCAAGTTTTGCGCATTTGCGGGCATTGCCGGACCGCGAAGACGAGGATGACAAAAGTCGATTGAGATACTCGACAGGACAAAAGGTTGTCGCAGCCGTGAATCGAACACGGGGCTCGTGCATGGCAAGCACGAATTTTACCACTAAACCACTGCGACTCTGATGAAGGCTATTTCCGACAAGTTGAAATATTCGTCACATAAACATTGGACTTATTCTGGTCAATTCGTGGTCGCGCAAGCACGGTGAACCAAAGTTGCATGCTTCATCGAGCTTCCCGTCGCCAAACCACACACATCACACAACATGGTAAGCGCTTTTCGCAATCCATGAACACAGTGTTCAAGCTAACAACACGCACAGGCTCGTAACGCAGAGAAGGCGCAAAGTACACTTTTCAGATGGAGAGCCCAGCAAGCGGCCGACCTGGGCATTCTCGACACAACGCGCACGCGGCGACCAAAGGCCATATCGCAACAAGAATCCGTACCGACATGTGAACGCTGGCGCGGACAGGTGCTCAAGGAGATCTCGCGCAAAGTCTCCAAAATCCAGGATCTATCGCTTTCAGACTTCCAAATTCGCGACATCAACGACGAACTGAACAAACTCTTCAAAGAAAAATGGCAATGGGAAATGCGCATTCGCGAACTCGGAGGGCCGAACTACATGAGGNNGGGAGGTGGTCGAGTTGTCGATGAGGAAGGTCGAGAAATACAAGGAGGTGGAAAAGGTTACCGCTACTTTGGAAGAGCAAAGGAGTTGCCTGGTGTCAAAGAGTTGTTCGAAGCCGCAAAGGCCAAACCGCAGGAAGAAAAGGCCTTGGAGACACGCTCAGATCTACGCCACAAAGTCGATGCTTCTTACTACGGCTACAACCTTGATGAGGAGGACGGTACATTATGGGCCTACGAGGCACAGAAGGAGAAAGAGGCCTTCGAGCATATCATGGACGAGCAAGAGGCTGAAGATGCAGATTGGGAGCCTTTACCTGGAGATTCTGGAGACGGTGTTGCGTGGAGCCTTCCGACCGCAGAAGAAGTCGAGGCCGAGCTCATCGAGAGAAGGAGACGGAAGTTGCTCGATAAGCTGTGAAGACATGGTGGCAGTTCGCGCATCCGCGTGACATGCTCTCGAAAGGCCCGTATAGTCGGTGCCCTTCGCATCACATCGGCTAATCATCCATACGACCCGGACCACCTTCAACACCTGCATACCAGCTGCGGAATCGAAGATCTTTGGCCTAGGGTCGGATCTCCCGGCAATCTGTCCTGGTCGCTGTTCCTGCGGCCATCTGCAATCGAATCCGGTTCCTGTAAATACTGAAACCGAGGTCCTCTCAATCACCAAGGACCAAAAAGTCACACTTCCAATTCTACCGTGTTCTTTCTACGCGGCTATCCCAAGTCCGTATGATGTGCCACTTCATGTCTAAGAACTCGTGTCAGATTAGTCTTTGGGCAGGAGTTTTTACCTGACCCTGCAGTATGGGCTTTTGAGGAATATCAAGGATGGTATCGAGCTCAGGTATCGAGATGGCCAACTCTATGATTTTACCTTTCTCAAAACGAGTATAACTGAGAGAAACCAAAAGACTTAAAGACCGAGCAACCAAGTATAAATATGGTAGCGTTCGCAAATGCTTCTCCACGGTATACTTCCTTATCTCAAAAGTGCACGTCCCCTGTAGGTCACAACCGACTTCGCTTTTGCCCTGCTCGACCATCCACACGGTGTACTCCGGACAGCGGTCGTAGCCGAACGATGAAAGATTAGGAAACGGCACGGTATCTTCGAGTTGAGATCCTCCGTGTTTGTATGCAACAACGTAAAGCAGAACGAGTATGCGTACGTCGAGCTCAGTATCGGGGGTCTCCGAGCCCTTCCTAGACGGAGAACATGAACTCGACCATGAGCAAAGTACTCTTTTCTGAGATATATAAAACCATCTCATAGGACATGTCTCGACTTCTTCGATCTACTGTACATACCACCTTCTCTAAGAATCTTTTGTTGCGAGCATCTAGTACCTGCAAACCTTATCATTTCTGTCCTTACGCCACCATGGCTGTCAAGATCAACAACATTTCAGTACACAAGATCCAACCATCGAAAGGATCCAAAATTGACTTTGGTGCTGAGATCAGGGGGAGCAGACTTGGAGAATCTCTCAGGTGACAAATTCCAGCCGTCTTCGGATTTCTCAAGCTAATATTATTTCGTTCAACAGAGGAAGATTTCAAGATCATCAGAAATGCTTTGTACGAGAACAGTGTGATTTTGTTCAAGAATCAACAGTCACTCTCGCCCAAAGCTCAATTCGAGCTTACACAAAAGTTTGACCCATCTGCTGGCTCATATGGACATGGAAAGACGATCGACGCCAAAAGAAGTGTACTCCACCCTGATCTCAAGACAATCCCTCATCAACCCCAAGTACAAGTAATTGGAAATGGCCCAGTTGCCGAGTTTGAAGGATTGAAGGATATCACACTCAAGCACCCTCACCACAAGACCTTCCACAAGACACCAATCAGCGAGGCTGACGACCGAGACGCAACAAGATTCTACCGCTGGCACATTGATGCAGCACTGTATGATCTGTCTCCACCCAAAGTCACCAGTCTCATGGCTGTCAGTGTCCCAAAGACCGAATATCAGACACTGCGATACGATGACGGAAGCAATGATGAGATGAGAGTGCCTCGCGGAAGCACTGCATTTGTGAGCTCCTACCGCATGTACGACCTGCTTTCCGAAGCCGACAAGGAGTTTGCTCGAACCACAAAAGTGCAATATGCACCACACCCCTACATCTGGATGTCGCCAGCGAGATCAAGGAGTGACGGTCTCGGATTGGTATCAGATGGTCTCGAAATTCCTCGAGAGGAATTGCCGCCCATCGACGAGTCAAAGATCAAAATCCTGCCCATGTGTTGGCGCAATCCAGTGACTGGACGTCTTGCTCTACAAGTTCACCCATCTGCAGCCGAAAAGCTTCACCTTGCCGATGGCACTGTCATCAGTGACTTGAGGCAAGTTCGAGATATCGTACACAGGCTCCAGAGACCTGGTATTGCTCCCGAGCTAGTGTATGCAGTCAACTGGGATGAAGGGGACCTTGCTCTGTTCAACAACGAAGGTGTGATTCACTCGGTCACAGGCTCCTTCCTGCCTGAGGAGGTTCGCATCTTCAGGCAGTGTAATTTGGCGGCTTCTCAGGATCCTCTTGGTCCCCTGTAAGCTACCGAACTGTAGCCTTGACATTTGGCTACGAGTCGGGTCATGAAGATAGCCTTCGAAGGAGTCTTTTGCGGAGACCACATCCTTTGCGAATTATGGCGCATATCCATAGCTACACTGTGCCAGTATGTATCACATAGGGAAGGGGAGAGAGAGATCACAGTCTGAAATTCTATTCATTGAACGATATAGAAATCAAAAAGTGTTTTTGAGAGCTATCTAACCATCGTGAGCTGATATACATTGACGCGAATGTTTTGTACATCTTAATAGTAAGGTCTGCTGGTAAGACCGCAAATTGCATTAGCAAAGGAAAGCGGTGCATGCTGATTATTACATTGGGTATACTCTAGCTTGCTACTCGTACTAATGAATCGTAATTCTTTAGGATCTCTGCACAGACTGTCTGCGGCGCATCATCTTCTCGGCATTTCTCTGCATGAAGGATTCTCCTAGACTGCCACTGGTCTGTTGTTTGCTATAGCTCGGTCGAGAAAAGGAACCGTACAAGGACCCTTGGGCTGGCAATTCTTCTGGCACCTGGTCGTCAAATTGCAGCTGAGGATCTTCTCGCACAGAGGGCCTCGAGAAGCCTGGTGAGATGGGCTGAGCTGATGAGGAAGACGATGTTCCGAAACTCGCGATAGGGATGTTGAGGCTGGATGCATGGCTCACTGGGGAGATGTCCCTGTCGCTAGGGCTAGCTGGACTTGCTGCGCGCAAGGTAGATTCAGAATCAAGACCTGAGTCGATATCTGCATCGATATCTTCTATTTGCGTGGTGTACATTTCTGTAGAGCCAATGTCATCAAACTCTTCGTCCATAGAGAAAGGTGATGCAAGCTCAAGATCGCCCTGGGGACTGGTCTTCGTTTGCAGGGGTTCCTGGGGCACACTCGGTCCGCGGGCAGCTGAGGCGAATCCGAGACTCAGTCCACCAGGTTGACCACCAGTTTGGGGACTCTGAGAAGTGCTAGATTCAATCGTGTCCAACGAGGGTGGCTTTGGGGATGTGGGTTCACGTGTCTCTGGTCGCGTAGGCTGTGCAGGCGTTTGCACTTCAATATGTTCAGCGCCGAACTCGTTGTCCGGATGATGGTCCATGTCTTTATTTGCACTCGAGAAGATGTTATCGCTCGGGGCAACTACCTCATCGCCCACGACCAGTGACACGCGCTTTTTGTTGGAAAGTCTTGGACCAGCCGAAGGTGACTTTAACGCTGATACGAGGCTTCTTCCTTGGTCTGAGCCAGATGACGGGGTCCTTGGGCCTAAGCCCCGCCTGGAAGACAGGGACTTGTTGTCACCAGCAGGATCGGTGTTAGCCCTGTGAAGAGCCTGGCGATCCGGTGAGATGAGCGTTGAGTCAGCAGTATCGCTGAGGGCAGGAGCAGAAGGAGAGCGACCAGGACCAGAGGGTCGACTCTCCAGTAGCGGAAGATATACAGGGGTGAAGAGACCTAAAAGCTCGCTTTCCCGTTCATGACTCTTGTCGTTCGTGGCTCGTACATCTTGTGTGTTGGCAGCAGCATGTACAGGCTGGTCAGTAGGCGGGGTGGTAGGTGAGGCATGGCCAGGCGGTTTTGTTGCAGGTGAGGGCTGAGTTCGATAGCGGGTGCGCAACTCGCGCTCGTATAGTTTGAATTCCCTCTCTTTCTGAGCGATGAACTTGTGGATCTGGTCATCGAGCTGGCGGCGTTTCTGATCAAGTTCCTTGACGAAGCCGTCTACATCTCCTTGAGCCTCGGCGACGACTTCCAGGCTCCTGCGTCGCGAAGCCTGTCGGCCCTCGGAAGGGCGCGGGCTGGGAGATTGGTTTGGAGGGGCGTCGGGAGTGGAATTGGAGGGTTGCGACAGGGTGTCTTTGTCGTCTTGATGGTTGAGTGGTCTGGCGTCAGCTTCTCCAGGCATGGGCAGCGATGCGGGGGCAGCCGCTAGGCAGTCGACGATGTTGCTCATATGCAGCTTTCAATTAAGCCAGCTGCTACTCTGATCGGGAATCGTCAGTCCAATCGAGGGCCGGATGGAGGGGATTAGGCGAGAGGCGTCGAGTACCATGTGCTTCTGTGCCCGAGAGCTCCTCTGTACCTGGTGCGCGGGAAGGTGGGGAACAACGAACGAGCCTGTCAAAGCCGGTGCGAAAATCAAGGCGCGAGCTTCAGTGCAACAAGGACGAGACTGGACAAAGAATTGACGTCTTGCGAGTTGCCATGGATATGTCCAAGAATGCCATCTTCGAAGCTCATCCAGCTGCAGCCCTGGACGAAGCAGAGTTGCTGATAAGAGCCGCAACCGAGCTAACCTTGAATGTACAATACATTGTCCCGATCGGGCCTGGACGCCATCTCGTGGCCTGCGTCATTCAGCTTTGCGACCCGCGAATCATGCTCGCTCGAACGTGGCTACGCTGCATTTTATTTGCATCAGAACCCTCGTCTCGTGCATCGAGCATCTAACAGTCAGATCCGACTGCTGTGAACGTGCTAGTTTGTAAACTGTGTCGAAGTTTCTTCGGTGGACCCTCTTCGATTTATCGGCTCTGACTACTGGTATTCTCCAGAAGCGACTTCTTCTCCGAGGTTGGTCACGTATCCGCTACTGCTGTGAACGAGTGCGACGACCTTTTTCTGCCCACGGCGTGCCGCTGTGGCTACCCCAACATTTACCAGACCCTATTTTTCCCTCCTGCCACCTGCTTGTCGCCGCCTTGCAACGAAACATATCATCACTCCAAGGGACTTGTCGCACCCATGGAGGTCGAAGGGGATGACAGGACTGACATGTCCTTGCGGCGAGAGCGTGCCGTCATCGCAGCACAAGCCTGTCAGACTTGTCGGAGCCGGTAAGACTGACCAAAACCCGAGTCCTTTGTTACCATGCTTTACTGACTGCTTTCTTCTCCACCAACTAGAAAATCAAAATGTGACGAGCAAAGGCCCAAGTGTGGCCTCTGTAGGCGCCTCAGTGTCGAGTGTGTTTACCGAGAACCTCAGCCTACAAAGTAAGTCTGGCTTTGAGTTATTTGCGTATATCTGGCTAAACCGTGCGTCGTGTAGNNGAAGGATAAGACCATGATTTATATTCTTCAGACTTTGCAACGACTTGAGAATAAGTTCGATACTCTTTATGTATCAAAACCCTCTACACCAGCAAGCAATACCGACTGGAGCGGACCACAAGCTGCATCACGTCCACCAGGAGTCAATGGCACTATGGCTGCTTCTGGATCCAACGAGTCTCATGGATCATCCGATAGCGAAATACGTCCACGTCGCATGGGATCTCAAACATCATTCCCTCCTGACATGCTGCGCACTTATCAACATCTGACTGTGGCTCACAAGGTCTTGCTGTGGCCATCGATATATCTGCATATTCTGAATTCTGGAATCGCTGTGGCTTCGGACCTACAATATGTGCTTCAGGAAGGAACACCGTGGTTTATCCACCTTGAATTGAAAAAGCATCCAAAGACTCTTCCTTGGGATACCGACATGCGAACATACCCGATGCCTAGTAGTACTGGAGAAATGAGAGCTGGATTTATCGGCTTGACACCAGAAAATGTGCGGAGGATGAGTGATGCATACTTCAGCACCTTCAACATCCTGTTTCCAATCCTCGATAGACAAATGTTTCTCGAAGACATCCTCGAACCTGTTCTGAGAAACGGCTTCGCAGACTGTGATCCCCAAGGCTGCCTTGTCCTGCTTGTACTGGCCCTTGGCCAGACTGCCATTGATGGAGTTTATGGTTCTCCAATCAGCATCATAGAGGGTAATCCCAGTGGTCTACGTGGAGGCACATCTGAGAGACCACCTGGTCTGAATCTCTTCAACGAGGCTCGGAGACGCATGGGTTTCATCATGCATCAATGCACGCTTGAGAATGTGCAGATTCATCTGCTTGAATCGTGAGTGGTACGGATTTTAGCGCGTTCATTACTAACGCATATCACNAGTGCATACTACGAAGCTTGCGCTCGACACATGGTAGGCAAAATCCTCATAAGGTGATATAGACCATGTGACTAAACCTTTTGCGCANNGGACTTTTGGCGAGCCACGGTTGCAGCATCAACTTCTTGTCAAATTCTTATCAAATGGTATGAGAATCCTCAGCATGCCAACAACACACGAGCTGACTATGTTNNTAGCGAATCTATCGATTGGTCCACGCCACGAGCAGATCTCATCAAACGCGCGTACTGGGCGTGTATGCTTAGCGAGGAGTAAGCCATGTCTCTCGCGTGGTTGATATACCGCTGATGCTGACGATTAGTAGTNATGTATCATCTTGAGCTGGATCTCTCACAAACCGGAATTCATACTCTGGAGGACCAAGTGCCACTTCCTTACTTCCATGGCTCGGAAAATAACTACGGCAACCCCTCGGACGAGAAATCGCATTTCCAATATCACTTCCTTGCAATGATAGCATTGCGCCGATTGGTAGCGCGGATTCACGAGTCAATACATTGCTGTGAGTGTCTGCTGGACAAAGCGAGGTCAGAAGCTTACCGTGTGCANGCATCCAATTCGTCGGCCGAGCTATCTGAAGACTATGGTGGCCCACCGGTTCACGTTATCAAGGAGCTAGCTCGACAACTAGAATCGTGGCGCTCATTGCTGCCCCGGCCTCTGCAATGGTCCGACAACGACAAGACAGAATTTCCCAACATGGGATCTACGGGAAGACAGGGCACAGATTCACTCTTCTCGATGGATCAAGGATCTGTTCCGATCAACCACCACGACAACCTGGACATCATGACGGCACAATTGAGGACGCAATTCTACTACGCACGATTTATGATTTACCGGCCATTTGTTTACAAGGCTCTACACTTCCCTGAGCTGATGACGGAAGAGGATCAAATATGCTGTGCTCTCGCAATCCAATCGGCGTGTCTATGGCCACTGGTACTTGCGCCGCCGAAGAACAAGAAGCGATTGGTACCGCATCTGTTCACATGGACACAAAATTTCGTGGGCATATTGCTTATCCTGCGCCTGACGACGGAGAACGAATGCTTGAAGAAGATTTGTAATGAGAGGGTGAACCGTAAGGATCTGGAGCAGACGACGACATTGATGTTGGAGTGGATTCAGGACATCAAGCAAGTGGATGGAATTGCGGAGTGGAGCTGGAAGATGCTGGGACCGCTGTACTCGAGGCATGGATGAAAGAGTGCCGAGAGAGGGAATATCGTAAAGCACTGCACAAAAGAAGCAACAAATGTGATCGTAAATCTCCTCGTAGTCAATGGCGTGCTCGCGTGCTCGAGGCTCCCCCTGCAGGCTGCGTGAAGCATGTGAAAGATCAGCGCGCTCTTCGGACAAAGCACGGACTTTAGAAAGTGCGGAGAAGGAGCCGAGTCGAGACAGAGACTTTTTTGTTAATCACAAACACCACTTTATCAAACAACCCAGAATGTCACAAGAAGCAGATGCACAAGTCCTGACGGGCAAGGCAAAGAAGGCCAAGCGTTCCGAGGAGAGATACAAGAAGAACAAGAAGAGAATGGTCGAAGAGACCACCACCGACGATGCGCCAAAGAACGACGAACCCACCGCAGAAGTAGACGACCAGAATGCCGCCTCAGACAAGACTTCATCCAAGAAGCGCAAGCGATCGCAAGAAGACAAGGAGCCAGCATCGACAGAAGACGCAGCCCCTGTAGAAGCCAAACAGCAAAAGAAGCGCAAGAAGGAACCCTCAGCCAACAAGGAGCCACTGGCCAAAAAGGCAGGAGATGCAGCAACAGCAGGAGAGGCTGCCGACGCAGCCGCCGCAAAGAACCAGCGCTTTATTGTGTTCATTGGCAATCTTCCTTTCACGGCCACGACCGAGCAAATCACCGAGCACTTTGCATCCATCCAACCGCAATCCGTGCGTCACTCGACCGAGAAGGGCACAGGCAAGAGCAAGGGATTCGCTTTCCTCGAGTTTGCAAACTACGACCGCATGAAGACGTGTTTGAAGCTGTACCACCACAGCATGTTCGACAGCGGCGTTGGCGGCGAGAGAGGCAAGCGTAGGATCAATGTCGAGCTCACGGCTGGAGGCGGCGGCAGCAAGTCCGAGGGCAGAAAGGAAAAGCTCAAGGAGAAGAACGTCAGACTAAATGAGCAGAGACAGAGGAGAGCAGAGGCCGAGGCCAAGCAGGAGAAGCGCAAGGCAGCAAAGGAAGCAAAGAAGGGAGGTGCTCCGGGAGCGGATAAGGCAGAGGAAGCACCCGAGCCTGAAGTCGATGCGGGAGCACAAGAAGGTATACACCCCGCCAGATTGGCCATGCTGCAAAGAATAAACAACCGATAGAAGGAGGAATGAAGCAGGAAGGCAGATAATAACTTCTGAATTTCGAAACCACCCAAAGTCCTTGATTCCCAACCAACGCCTTTCCCAATGCCCTTTGTTTTGAATATTGTACAGTATAGTAACACGGAGTTGGCGGAAGTTCTACCAACTGGCCTTCTTCACGCCAGGCAATTGTCCACCCAAAGCGTGCATACGGAATTGGTANNCTGTAGAAACATGTCAGCCTTGTCTTCTTGTTTTATCCAAAATCAAACGTACTCTTGCCATGCGGAAATCACGGAAAACACCTTTTCCCTTGCCTCCAGCAATACATCTGTTCTTGATCTGGGTGGGGCGGGTGTAGCAGTGCATTTGCGACAATTGCAGTTGGGCCTGGGCGCGCGTGCGTTGCGGCAGGAGTGTGTTGCGGATGATGTAGCGGAGTGCTTGTCTATAACCTGAATCAGTATACTGTTCACGGGTATAGATATGCTGAGATCCAACTGACCTCTCAGTCTCGTTCTGCTCAAAGACTTTGCGCTTGGTGTGGTCGCGAATGACCTTGATGTTGACGAAACCACCAAGGTCCAGCTTCTTCGATCGGAACATGGACATGATTGCGGGTGTCTATGTGGTCGAATATCCCGTAAAAGTGCCCTTTGCTTGCCTGTCGCTGCTATACACTGCGGTGATGGCGGCGCTGATGGAACAAGTCCCCAGCGGCAATTCCCGATCTAGAGATTCCCAATTAGGAAATTTGGATGGTCTACATCATCGCTCCTTCTGTTCTTCCAAAAACACATTCACCAAGATGATACCTTCTCTGTTCGGGACCAAGAAGGTGAACAAGTCACCAGTCTTCACTGAGGACGATATTCGAAAACTGATTCTGTCATTTCCTCCTCCGGAACCACGACCTGGAAAAGAATGTCTGATTCGCAGTCTCTCAGGCCGCAATCTCGTACGCTCGGATGCAGTTACCAAGCGGTTCCATTCTCTTCTTCAAACTTCTTCTGGTCCTATTTTCTTGAACAGCTTGCACAGTGAACTGGGAGTCCATGATGTTCAATGGCTCTTGACCCAGGAAGACGAGCGCATCCATTACAGTACAGACCGTCGACGACTCCTACCTGAGAGTATTCAGAAGGCCATATGCCAGAGCGTGCAAAACGATCTAGCTGTTCGTGGTGTAGATCTGGACAAGATTGCTATCGAAAAGGATATTACTACTGCCACACTTCGACGCATGCTTGCTGCTCAAGATGTTACCCTCCAGGACCTCGATAACGGAAAGACCTATGACATAAAGTTTCTCCAAAAGCTCGAAAGCAATGTTGCCAAGATCATCCAAGGCAATCAAGGATCCATCGTGCTGAGCGATACTTTCCCTTCAGTTCCCATATCTTGGCTGGAGGCGACTGCCAAAGACCTGATATTCAAGAACGAGGACAGTGCTCAGGACGTTGTCGAAATGAGATCTGGGTTCTTGGTTTATACGCCAAGATCCATACTCGCACAGCGTGAAAGCGAATCAAAGCAAGCCAGGGAAGCGTATATTCAAAGAGCAGCAGGAGAGCTGGAAGACAATGGGTCTTGTGATGTGACTGCCACCTCTAGACCACAAGTTCTGCGCAACGCTGAAGACGCCGATCTCAAACAAGCAATTCGCGAAGCTTTTGCTGAGAAAAGCAGCAGCTCGAATATTGTTGAAGTGAGCACGGAAAGCTCCTCTTTCCTTATAACACAAGATACTCTTTCCGCAAGACTATCTGTCATCGCTGCCAAAGCCGCAGATGCAGCTACAGAACAATGGTCCTCCAGACGTGCAGGAGAAGACATCACCTTTGATCCCACCAACCAATCTCTCACCACATCACCACTAGACCTCGCAATCCTCTCATCCGGCGACCCAGAAAGCAAAACCCAAGCAAGTTTCGACACCAAGATTCTCGCACTCCAAAAATCAACACTGGAAACCTTTACAACAACCATCCAAAACGAATTGCTCGCACCGCTAAAGCTGTACTCCCAAGGCGCAGACACAATCACAGACTCCACACTGCAACCCCGCGTGCAAGACTTCACCTACGAGTATATTCGCAAAGAACTAGCGCCAGAAACCCTGCGCACCATAAAAGACAACAACCTAATACCCACAAAATCTGCTCTCAGAGATCTAGACAAATTCTCCGATGCAGTGGTAGCAGCAAGGACCTTAGACGACATACTAACTTCCACCTCCAAACTGGCTCGCAAGCAAAAAATCGAGCATCCATCTGTTTCTGCTTTGCTCACCCGCAAGCAACAAATTCTAGCTCAGAAAGTGGTGGCAATGAGGAAAATAAAACGCGCTTCTGATCTCTTGCAGAATGTGATTTGGATCTTGTTGGCGAGGCAGAGAGAGGGTTTGTACTTGAGTTCGGGAAAGGATACGAGTAGGATGATCAAAATGGTCAAGGAAAGCAACAAAGAAGCTGCTGCCAAGTTGGAGGAGTGGAGGGATTTGGTCAAGCAGGGCAAGGATAACGATGACACAAAGACGGAGATGCGAGATGTGGCTGCCAACGCGGTCGAGGAGTTGAAGACTGTTACTCCTCAGACCGAAGATTTGGCGGTCGAGCAAAGCACCTGAGGAAGAAACCACGACTTGAGCAAAAGAACCACGTAAAAATAATGAGAAAAATGAAATGTGAATTTTTTGGCATGTCTACATGAACCATGATACTTTTTGGTGTGTTTGATCTGAGTTGTGGGTAAGAAGTCCGCTTAAGGCATGACACGGTTAGGGTCTCTAGGGAACAGCGACGCAAGACGGACGTTAGGAAGACCCAACCACAACATGACAATACGCTCCAGACCAATACCACCACCAGCGTGGGGCGGGCATCCGTAACGGAAAGCGTTGACATAGTCGCGAAGACCATCCGAGTTGGGGTCGACGGGGCTGACATGCTCCTTCATACGCTTGCACAAGAACTCTGCATCGTGGATACGCTGGGCACCAGACAGAATCTCCTGGCCGCGCATGAAGAAGTCGTACGAGTTACTGTAGCCAGCATTGGGGTCCTTTGCGCCGGCCTGGTGGGCGGGGGCGGTGTGTGAGGGCATGGTGTAGAAGGGACGGATGTTAAGAGGGAACTGGTCGAGGACGTAGAAGTCGGAGCCGTACTTCTTGAGCACGAGGGCACCGAGACGCTTCTCATCGGGTGTGCTGAGGTCGTCAAAGTCGCCAATCTCGAGGCCATCGTCGCGCAGCATTTGGATACCCTCGCTGAAGGGAATACGGGGCACCTTGCCAGCCTCGGGAAGCTTGAACTCCTCGACGTGGTAGATGCTGCGGACCAGGTCGGTCTCGCGCTTGTACTTTGTCTTGAGGCCGTTGAAGATGTACAACATGAGGTTCTCAAGGACCTCGACGACCTCGTGGTAATTCTCCTCGAAGGCCATTTCCAGATCCAGACCAGTGAACTCGGTCAAGTGACGAGCGGTGTTGGAGTTCTCAGCACGGAAAACGGGACCGACCTCCATGACACGCTCGAAACGGGCAGCAATCAGCATCTGCTTGTACAGCTGGGGCGACTGAGCCAGGAAAGCCTTGGTAGCAAAGTAGCCAACCTCGAAAACGTTGGCACCACCCTCAGAAGGAGCACCGAGCAGCTTGGGGGTCTGGATACCGATGAAGCCTTGGTTGCGCAAGAACTCCTGGAAGAGAGCAGTGACACCATCCTTGATGGCAAAGATGGCGCGGTTGTGCTTGCCACGGAGATCAATGACACGGTTGTTAAGACGAGTGTTGAGAGTAACAATGGGGCGACCGCTCTCGTCCTCCTTGGCCTCNNCCTCACCCTCGAGGGGCAGAGGTCTCTCGGCATCCGAGACTTGCATGGGCAACTGGCTGTCGGCCTTTGCGACGATGTAGAGCTTCTTAACGTGAATCTCGAGGTGGCTGATGGTAGCACTCTTGACGGGCTCGGGAGTCTTCTTGACCAGACCGTGGACCAGCACGATGGATTCAGAAGGAATGCTGCCAGCAAACTTGACCATCTGTCTGCTCAGAGAGTCGCTAGCGGCGACAACGGCCTGGATGGTGTTGAGAGCCTCACGGAAGACCAGGAAAGAGAGCTTGGCGGACTGGTTGCGGGCATTCTCGACGACGGCGCGGAAACAGACCTCAGCACCACCGGCCTCGTCGATGGGAGTGGTCTCGTTGTACTTGTCGGCAATCTGGGCAAGGGTGACACGCGAAACACCAGAGGGCTTGTATTCCTGGGAGCCGATCATGGGCAACTCGCCGTAGTCGTTGGCCGAAACATCGTTGGCGTCCTGCTGCTTCTTTTGTGCTTCCTCGGCGGCCTTGCGCTTAGCTGCCTTCTCGGCCTGTCCGATTGTCAGCTGCATGTTGCTGTCTATGGTCCAAGGCCAATCGCACCTTCTCCTTCTCCTTGGCGGCCTTCTTCAAGGCGCTCTTTGAAGGACCCTTCTCACCCTCGGCAGGTGCGGCGCCAGCCTCGTCAGNNCAGGAGCGTCCTTAGGTCTCTCGGGGATCGACTGAGCGGGCTTGCTTTCCAATGCGTTTTCCTCAGCCATGTTGTATGTGTATATGTCTGACAATAATTCTTGCGACAAGCAGAGCGGGGTCTTTTGTGCTTGGGTCGAAATGTGGGATGAATCACTGCTGGCAAGAGTCATGATGCTTGACGTCGACACCGCTCATGATTCATAGTTCCCTTTCTGGTCACCTCTCTCGAAACACCGTCTTCGCCTTGCTGTCAAACACAATAGTAGTCGAAACTTCCTGTTTCTGACGCGGAAGCATGCAGTACCACTGGACAGGTAGCACTGCTCTGTAGAAATCAAATCAGTGTTGCTAGCCGCTTCTTGTCCTTCAACCCTGATGGTATCGTCCTACTTGTACATGGCAACTGCCATGATTTAACATGTTTGTGCTACGAGGTGCTCTTTCTTCTTCAACTATGTAGCAACACTAGACCTCCCTCATGTCTGTTCCCTTCCAGAGTTATCCTTTTCCTTTAGTTCTTCCCTCACCTATGCAAACTACAACATGTCTCGCAGCAACTCATCCACTTCTACCAGATTGGTTGTTGCCATTGTCCTATCATCTGCCTTCTTCGTCGCAGAGCTTGTTGGTGAGACGAAAGCGATGTTAATACTTCATCACGTCTTCCACTTTCTGACCATTTTCGCAGTTGGCTTCCGTACCAAATCACTGGCTCTGATCGCTGATGCCTTCCATTACGTACATCAAGCTCATCTCGTAATCTCTAACGGAACTGACGTATCCCTANNGCTGAACGACCTGATTGCATTCTGCGTTGCTCTGGTAGCTGCAAAGGTGATTAGACTTGCCCAAGGAGATTTTGACAACATGCTAAAGCCATCTTAGCTGTCTGATCGCAAAGATGCCCCTGCGAGTCTAGCGTTCGGCTGGGAAAGAGCCAAAGTCCTCGGCGCTTTCTTCAACGGATCTTTCCTCATAGCTCTTGGTCTGAGCATCTTTCTACAAGCCATTGAAAGGTTCATAAACATCCAAGGTACAAACCTCCTTTGCTATTGTCTCGCCAGATGCTAAATCGAGCTAGTCGTCGATCAACCACGCAATGTTCTCATCATGGGCTGCGTAGGACTTCTGCTCAATGTGATATGCATCTTAGTGGTTCATGGTATGAGTATGTTTTGTGTGTGAACACGACTAAACGTTGACAAAAACNNAGACCACGGTCATGATCACACTAGCAATAGCAAGAAACCGAAAGCTGGATCTCCAGTTCTCGAAATCTCAGATCTCGTAAACCGTTGTTCCAGCCAGCAACGTCCGCAGAGGGCTGACTTGCGCAGNGAAAATCCATCAGCCAAACACGCACATGGTGACCTGGGAATCAATGCTGTTGTCATTCATATCTTCGGAGATATCCTGAACAACCTTGGTGTAATCGCTGCGGCTCTTGTCATGATGCTAGTGCGATCGCCAAACAGATTCTATGCCGATCCCGCTGTCGGTGTAGGCATAGCGTTTATGATCGCGAGCAGCGCTCTGCCCCTCAGTAAGTAAGCACTCGTCGTTTCGTCAAGCCATTGCTGACGGACACAGCTNTTCAGAAGCGGTCACATACTGCTGGGCAGCACACCACCAAGTGCTCAGAGCGAAGCGATCATCCAGGAATTGAGCAAGATACCAGGAGTGGTGTCAGTGCATGAACTCTATGTCTGGCAATTAAGCCAAGAGCAATCCGTAGGGTCGGCGCATATTGTCATGTCACCCATGGCAAGCCAAGAAGTGCTGTCGAGAAGCAGCTTGGATATAGACGAACCAGACCGACCTGAAGAAGCAAGAGAGACGCACAATGAACGGCTTGCACGTCTCGGAAGATGCCTGCATGGTTTCGGTATCCAGAAAGTGACACTACAGATCGAGGATGGTCCGAAGAAGACTGAGTAGCGATTGACGGATGGGCGAGGATATGGCGTTGCAAGATAATTGTGTTTGCTGAAATGAATCAAAAGCCAGCCATGCTCTTTCTCAACTGTCTCTCTCTTTGGTTTGCTTGCAACTCGAGTCTGCCGACAGCATAGCTGAGACGATCTTTCTTCTGCCTAAGCTGCTGCATCTTGAGCTCTTCCAGCGGATTGGCGGCAGCATGTGATGATGAGCTCGCGGAGGGTCTCGGGTGGTATTGTTGCTGAGGGTGACGCGAAGACAATCGACCCTCTTGTAACTCGCACTTTGCAATTAAAGACTCCTCGCGACGCTGTAGCTTGTCGAGGTAGGCAGCAACACGATCGAGCAAGGATTCGACCTCGGGCTGGATTTCAGAGAGAAGGGCAGATTGGGCGTTCTGTAGTTCAGGCTCGGAGACAAGTTCGAAATNGCTATACAGTGTCATTGTCAGATTTGTTCGTAGAGTGAAGGGGAGAAAGGATAATCCTACCCTAGTGGCCTGCAGGACCTTGGCCAAACGTGGAAAGTCACTAGTGCCAGAATCGAGAATGCCGATGGATGAATCGAGCAATTGCATGCTCGAACGCAGCGATGAGACGCAGCTTTCCAGGGTGTTGTTTGTCATACTCATAGGGTCGATATGTGTACTTCGTATGTGAATGTTTATTGTTGACAAAGCAGAGCAATCGGTCGCATGTGAATGCGGAAACCGTCGTCCCGTGATGCCAAGAAGACTCACCGGGGGACGACGGTCGAAGCATGGGCGGATTGAGGATTGCGAAAGAAGCCCGCGCTCAGTCGACAGCAACGTCCATTCCAGTCAATCTATACCTCTCCGTCACTCCTCTCCTCTCATAACCACCACATCCGTCACAATGGCCGGTCTCCTCGGAAAGAAGTTCCCCACCCCCATCGGTATGTTCAATGCGCTCTGGGGCTCCACTGCGACCATCGAAACATGGCTGAATGCTGACTTGCTTCTTTTGCTATAGCCCGCCCCATGGCACCTTTCTTCGTTGCCGGTTCGTTTCTATCATAGACGCATGCGCTTCTCCGAAGAGTACCTGGGTATTGATACTTTGTCCCCTTACAGGCGCCATCATCTACTACGGCATCAACTCGCTCGCCACTACTCTCGCCAACAGTCAGTCCTACCCCATCTTCTCCCAGCCCTGCCTTGTTTGCGCTCTTCGGCATTGGCCCATTGAAAATCTATAATCGCGTGGAAAGAAAGAACAAGACAGCTGACAAGCTATACCACCTACAGCCGACGAGTACAGAAACGACCCCCGCAACCCCAAGGCCGGCAAGGTTGTCAGAGCCGTGGTTTAAATATGCTCGCCTGAGAAAGGAGCCGATAACGAGAAAAGAGTTGAACGTGGTTCTGTAGAACCACAGGAAGCGCTTGTAAAAATACCACATCTATTCTCTGGGATCCCAGTGTCTTTTGAAATGCAGTCGCGCAAAGCTCCAAACCCATTGATCTCATGCTCGCGGCTTGATTTGGATATGGTTACAATATTCGTTATTGGTCGTTATAAAGAGCTGAGATGTTTCAAACTCGTATATCTTACACTTGTTCGCCGATTACTCCTTGTCCAGGTTCTTTCTCCTGCCTCTTCCATCGGCCTTCTTGTCACGCTTGTCTCTGATGCCCTTGATCTTACCCTGTCTCATGCGTCCGCCCGTCTTGACCTTGATATCCTCCTCCTTGATGTTACCAGCCGAGTCATAGCCTACCTCGACTGTGTTCTTTGCTTTGTTCTTCTTCTTCTTGTCCACGCCTCCGAGTTCCTCCTTGCCTCTGCCAACACGCACAGTGCGAGGCGTTCTGGTTTTGGCTCCTAGCGCCCAGATATCGCCCCAAGAGCTCTTGCGTGCGTCCCGATAGGCTTGCTTGGAGAAACTGCGAGGCACTGTCCAGCGCTCGAGTGTGCCGGCTGGCGTACACATGTCGATAATGACATGGCCTTGACGCTTGAGAGGAGGCAACACAACACGCGGTAGACTCAACGAATGAGGTTCTTCCTCTGCAGAAACTTCCTCAACATCAGGAACTGCAGGTGCTGTAGGATCGAACTCATCTTCAACCTGCTCAGTCACGGCTTGAGGGGTTTCAAACCCGATGAATGCCCTATCTGTCGCAACCTCACCCTGAATAATGTTCTCCTCGTCTCTGTCACGGAGGTCACGGCCTCTCATGACACTGACGTACGAAAACTCCACATCTTCATGGTTTCTGTGTTTTGCTCCGAGGATCTTTTGCAGGAACGGAGGTCGGATGAAGCGCTGCTTGAAGTGGCAGAAGTCCTTGCGGCCTTTGCTGATGCCACGGTTGACGTACATGGGACAGCCAAGGTGGTTGGTGCAGGNGGCCACAATCATGCCCTTGTCTTTTGGCTGCTTGCCCCATACTGTGCCTTCTCCTGGTTCCTCAACGTCTTCGGACATGGCTTCGTTACCTGGAGAAGAGATGCGGGAGTTCAAGAGTAGCTCGCGTGCTGCGGCTACCATCTCGAAGCCGCGAGGAACACCCTTCTCTAAAAGGACCAGAACACCTCCATCGGTGCTAAGCAAACTCCATAGATTCTTGACATGCTGTTTGCGGATGTGGTCCTCCTTCAAAGGCCAAAGAGTGTGTGGTGCAATGATGATATCGTACTTGCCGCGCTCACGGGCAGATTCATCACTGGCGTGCATGTAATCAGGTAAACGAGGCAGGAAAGTAGTGTTATCCAACAGCTTGCTGGAGCGGAAGCGCAATGCCTCGTTGCTGGTCAAGACAGTTGCCTTGCCGACAGGTGCAGGGATGGACTCGCCACCAGTCTTGCCGCCAGCCTCTGCAATGGCCATGAAAGAATCTTCGTCTTCGCTTGTGTCGTGCATGCGCTCCCACTCTGCTTGAAGGACATCTCTTGCAGCCATGACACCCACGCCTGCACCGCCAGCATCCAGAATACGAGGTCCGCCTTCTTTTGTCAATAGGCCCTCCAACCATGAGCTACCCAAACGTTTACGTGTTTCCACCAGAACGCTGAATACACTCGCATAGATACCAGGCATCAGAGTGGTTGTAAAGATATCGGCATCCATCTCGCTCATTCTGCCTTGACCGGGATTCAAGGGGATAGCCTTTTGCGGCATGTTCACTGCGCGCTGTGGCGTCGAAGTCGAGTATGGCAGTCCGACACCACCAAAGATGCGATGAGCAACTTCTGAAATGTGTTTGTTTGGAACGCCCGAAACCAGCCGAGTAACAGGATCAACAAATGTAGATGTCGGTAGTTGCACAGTAGAAGAAGGCGTGCCAAATCGGTTGACCACAGTCAATGGATGTGCTCGCGTGTGATCGTATGGTGCCTCGACCTGCTCCTCAGAATCCTCGAGTTGCTCTTGTTCCGAACCCAAGCGCAGAGCAGCCAGGTCATTGAGAGTCTGAGCATCGAGACCTGCAGCAGCAATATCCGTGTCCAGCTCCGCCTGATCGCCATTTTCCTCCGTCAACTCGTAGTCTTCCTCCTCATCAAACTCTTCCTCCTCTTCGATGTACTCGACCTCCTCGAGAACACCGTCTTCGTTCTCTCTCAGTATACCCGTACCGACATTGTCTGTTTCTTCCAGTTCTCCTTCTAGCTCGTTTTCCTCGAAGTCGATTATGTCGTCCTTGGTGTTTCCAATCGGTGGTCCGTATAGACGCTCATAGGCTGTATATTGCTCGTCATTCAGAAGGTTATCCGGCAGTGCATCTCCAAATCGCTGACGAGCTGCTCGAGCAACGTCTTCGGGAGAGGCATTCAGTGCTCCTGTGGCATGTGCTGGTTCTACGTCTTCGGCGACAAGAGTCTCTATATCATCCAGCTCAAAGTCTTCTTGTGCGTGCCGCGCTATTTGTTCCGCCTGGAGTTTCTTGTCCACTGTTTGAGATGACTTGATGCCAGAACCCGTCGCAAACTCCTCCTCTTGTCTAGTAGACTTTTTCTGCTGTTCCAAGCTGACTCTAGAAGCATGCAAGTATCGCGCGAATGTCGGTTGTCTCAGTCGTGACCAGTCTCGTGAGGTCGGTGTTCGAGCTCTGGCGTATTGCTTTGCTGCCACGAGAGAACGGAGTCGGCAGGTTGTGCATATTGATTGATGGATCGGCGCGAGTGTCATTTGTTTAGTTGGTAGGTCTGCGCGAAGTAGCCTGATGCGATTTAGTAAGAGTTCAAGACGGATATGCTCTGCGTGTAAATGCAAGAAATGCGGCGGCAAATAATTAATGGTCAGCGAATAGGTCTGCCGGGCGGTGAACAGCTGGAAACAGCTGTCCAGGGTCGTGGCTACAGAAATGCGAAAGACTTGTAAAGAATGTAGTATCGAAGAAGAGAGTCTCATTAATGGCTATCTCAGTGGCTGGTCTCATGTCGAGTTACATCTATACATTTTGATAGCTTATAATGCTCCTTATACTCGACATGAAGGAAGGGTCGATTGCAAAATCGTGACTGTCTTCAGCACACAGGGAAGCCGTTGCAAGCCACAGCAAGGATGTCTAAAGAATACTGAGTGAGCTGAACACATCTCTAGACGCCCGAATGTATGAGACACGCGAAGAGAGGAGACATTAAATGAGAGTGTTGTGAATTGGAAGGGCAAAAGCAAGAAAGACTAGCTACATAATAAACTAAACTAGAAACTGCCCCAGAAGCATCCATCTCCGTTCTTCGAACAAAAGGACAAGCCGGCCGTTTGACCATGTTTTGCAAGGACCGCCATTCTTTGCCAGAAGCGAGATATATGCCATTCCTCAGGTCCGGTCCCTTGCTGATCAACTCTGTCGGTTGTGGTTTCAATCTGGATTGTTCGAATCTTTCTNNCTCCTGTGTATGTCGTCCCCTGATGCTTGANACCTCCCCACAAGCCGTCCCCGGNATCCCAAGCGACAAAGCAAAACAGATAGAAAANTGAAAACGGATAGTGGATGATTAGGGGTGCCAAATGATACGTGCAATCTGATGTACCGAGAGTGGCCGGATAAAACTGCAGGTCGACCAGCGATGAAGCGAGAAGCCTGCCGAGTGACACTGCCAGATATGAAATCCGAATCCGCTATGCTCTAGTCGAAGCATATGAAACCCGAGATAAGGGTCGAATGCTTATAGCCACTCCGAGTTGAGCATAATTGTCTGGGTAGGATGATGCCGCCGAGAAGCAATCGGCGTAACCCCCAATAGCGGAAATTGCAGACAACATAAGAATGTGGATGCATCTTTCGCCGTCCGTAAAACGTCCAGGACGGCAAAACTGCATTCTGCCACAAGAGTTGAGTTAAGAAACCATGTTGCTGATCAGAGTCGATAGTCCCAAGGAACAATTGAGACTCCGAATTCGCAACAGAAGACAAGCGATCAGTAGTTGTTGTATCCCTGCTGTTCGACGCCACGCTTTGAGGAGCGGAGTTGCCTGAGAGGAGCCAGCACGTCAGCACACGTACCAAATATCCCCCGCGGCAAGCCTCACGCAAGAGCACTCAAACGCAGGGGAGTCTTACAGGATGACGAGATTGAACTCACATTCCCGATCCCTCTGCACGGGGTGCCACTGGGCCACGGCGCTTATCGGTGACGGCACCGGCAGTCTGGCCGCCGGTAGCAGCAGCAGTGCGGGTGCGACCAGCCTTCTCTTCAGCTTCCTCGGCCTGAGGCTGGTTGGCAGCAGCCTGGGCAACGGCCTGAGCGTTCTTCTGGTACTTGTAGACGGTCCAGTCGAAGACGTAATCGTACTGGAAGCCCTCACGGACAAAGAGATCGCGGAAAATCTTGCGAAGGTACGAGTAGTCGGGCTTGTCGTCGAAGCGAAGCGAGCGGGTGTAGTTGAGGTAGATAGCAAACTCGTTGGGGAAGCCACGGCACAGAACCTCGGTGGGAGTGGTCATCTTCTTCTCCATGATGCGGTCGTACTTCTGCTTCTTAGTGGCAGCCTTCAGACCCTGCCAAGGCAGGGAGCCACGGCAGAAGTAAAGCATCACGTAACCCAGAGACTCCATGTCGTCACGGCGAGACTGCTCGACACCCAAGTGAGTGTTGATACTGGCATAACGAGCAGTACCAGTCAAGTTCTTGTTCTCACGGTAAGGGATGTGGAAGTGAGTCTTGGGGTCACGGTACTTCTTTGCCAGACCAAAGTCGATAACGTTGACCTGGTTTCCACGCTTGCCGATACCCATGAGGAAGTTGTCGGGCTTGATGTCACGGTGGATGAAGGACTTGGCGTGGATGTACTCGATACGGGAGATGAGCTGGTCGGCCAGGAGGAGGACAGTCTTCAGGGAGAACTTGCGGTTGCAGAAGTTGAAGAGATCCTCAAGCGAAGGGCCGAGGAGGTCGAGGACCATGGCGTTGTAGTCACATTCAGTGCCGAACCAGCGGACGAAGGGAATACCGACACCGCCGGCAAGAGACTTGTAGACACGAGCCTCATATTCGAGCTGAGGGTGCTTGGCCTTGACGCTTTCGAGCTTGATGGCAATCTCCTCACCAGAGATGATGTTAGTGCCTGTGAGACTAGGTCAGAACGAGATTGTGGAGGGGAAATAGCGAGCATTGCATACCAANNGGTAGATGTCACCGAAACTGCCGCTACCAATCTTACGACCGATACGGTACTTGTTACCGACGCGGAGGTCCTGTTGTGGGTTAGTGGTGAAGCCGAGATGTGGTCGAGATAACCATGTCGTACCATTGTTGTCATGCTTTAATTGTTGTGAGAGTGAGCCGTCGCTGAGGCGGGAGAAGTAGGTTGTGATGGAGATGGAGGGATCTGTAGAGAGACAACGGCGACGTCAGCAAGGCGAAGGGGGTAAGCGGAGGCAGGTCCAAGCCAGCGAATCAGAGGGGAAGGAAGGATGAGAAGCAGATGAGAGGATGGACGAAGAAAAGCAGGGAAGCAGAGTGAAGGAACAATAGGCAGAAACGGCGTCCAACTTGGAAATGAAAGAAGCCGAGTGTCGGTAGAGAGATGCGGGCAGTGATAGAGTATGCGTGGCAGGCAGCTGACCGGACGGGGGTTGGTGGGTCACGCACCTGGAGTTTGTTGGCAGCAGAAAGAAGCGACAGATGTCGACGACAGGGCGTGGCAGGGGGGACGACGGGGCCAAGAAGAAGTTGGCGGTCGACCTGGATAGCCCTGAGGATAGAGTCGCTGCTGGAAGTTGAACTTGAAGGGGGGTGTGAGAGGGAATCTTCAAAGATGCGCCCGGTGTGTCCAAGCCCAACGCTGCAACGCGGCAAGCCCCGGTAACGTGCGAGACTTACCTCGAATCTAGCCCAACTGTTGCTTCACAGCCCCTCCCTCCGTCTTCTCATGTAAAGTAATAGCGCCTGAACTGCTGTCCCGAGTCACGGTCTAGTCGACGGTTCAGCTGTTCGAGAACCTCCTTTTCTTTGACCTTGCTGTCACGACAATAATCTGCATACATAGCACGCGGTTCTCTGCTCTCATATACTGCCAACCTGTGATATGCAAGGCGGTTCATTGGGGCGGGCCTTCCTTGCTTGAGTTGAGCATGACCTGATCTATCCTCACTGAGATCCTACTACAATAGTAGAGTATTTCTTGAGAGCATTGTTGAGTTTGTTCGCTCCAGCATGCATGCTCAACCCGACATCTGAAACGGTGGTGATAGCTACCTATACTCATTCGCGTAATCAAAAGGCCCTTCTGCCGACGATATCATAGAGCCACGAAATGCAACGCGGATATAAAGTCTGAGACATGGTCTTCAGCCAGCTGAGGCTTTTTCACGCGGCTGCCGTGCAATGTGATAACCGTTGGGCTTCCATGTTTGACTCCAAAGCCAGCGAACTGCGGGGATTCTGAGACCATAATTCTCTCACAACACGCGTGCACATCACCATGCCTACAGACCCTCCATCAAAGAGACGGAAGACATCCAATGCTAGTCTGGTCTTTAATATACCGGAAGTTCACGCTGCCTACGTCGAATGGGCAATTGCCCGAGGAATTGAGATCCATGGAGTTACACCCGCCGTGCTTCCTGGTAGAGGTGTCGGCCTGTTGGCAAAAGAAGATATAAAGAAAGATGATGTGCTGTTCTTTGTGCCGGANAAAGCCATGATCAAACCTGAGATGGCAACACTCCGCAAGCACAAATTGACGAAACTATCTTCGCAGGCTCAACTAGCCGCACATCTCACTCTGGAATGGAAGAGCCAATCTTCCACGTACGTCGCTTCGAGACCTGCTTGGCCAAAACCTGAAGATTTTACTTCTTGCATGCTTGCTTGGTCTCCGAAGGATGAACTGGAAGATGTGTTACGCAAATGGGCTCCACCGAGTGTACAAAAACCACTGGACCGCATGCTGTCAGACTTGAAGCGAGACATTGATTCTGTAGAACACATGCACGCTCCCGACGATGAAGCATTCAAGCGTGAGTTTCTCTACCATTGGATGCTCGTCAATACACGCAGTTTCCACTGGAAGCCCCAAGGCGTCAGCCAAGGTGCCATGATTATGAATCCTGCATTGGACTACATGAACCACTGTCCGAACGGTCAAGGTGTAAGTGTTGAAAGATCGTCGGATGCCTCCCTTACTGAAGACAGGCAGTGTGAAGTCACGATGTCGCCACAAGGCTATGAACTGAAAGCAAACCGAAACTATGGTACGTGTTTCGTGATCCGTCGTGGCACACAACTAACAGTACAACCTTGAACAGAACCCGGAGAAGAGATACTAGCTACGTACGGAGCTCATTCGAACGACAAGCTCCTAGTGCACNNTGTAAGGGTGATGTGTTGCGTATGTATATAAATCCAACTGACACACGATATAGATGGATTCATCCTTCCCGATACCAGCCTAGATGACGACGAGATCCGTCTGGACCACGTATTACTGTCCCGCTTGACCGAGACCCAACAAAGCGCTCTGCAAGATGTGGGCTTCCTTGGTGGCTATGCGTTGTTACCAAGCTCTGGTGAATTGTGCTTCAAGACGCAGGTTGCCGTGCGCTCGGTACTCCTTACAGCCAACGAGTGGGAGCACTTCATGGGTTCCGGAGAGGACCTCGCAGACGACAAAGAGGACGAAGTTCTCGATTGGCTGAGACCCTCTCTTGAATCTTACACCGAAGAAGCTAAAGAAGCTATTGCGTCCCTGAAAGCGCTTGCAGAAGAGAAAACAGGCGATCTTGCAAACAAGCTCAAACTCCTCCAAGCCAGATGGGAACAGATCTTGACTGGGCTTGAGGACTTCCTGGACTAACATTCTATGACTTGAGTGAGCCAGCGGTCCAAGATCAGGGCAGTAAGATATCATATTCATCCTTCGGAATCTTAACGGCGTCCTCTCCAATTCCATATTTGCGACGGAAGATCTCGAACACAATCAGACCAGCCGCGGTTGATGGTACCTGACGCAACGTTGTCATCCAGAAGTCCTGATACAGCCATCTTAGCCAGCCTCCTGATTTTGTTGCACGCTTGCCAGCCTGTATCCATGTTTTCTGATACGCTCGAGCATATAATTGCATGGTGTCCATTCGCCCCGGTCTAGCTTGCAACAGTTCATCGAGTGTTGCCAATCGCTGGAAGTGAAGCTCCTGTATCCGCGTGAGGGGATGGGCAACAGCTTGTTGTAGCACACTTGCTGTTGCGCCAGCAAGAAGTATGAATGAGGGCTCCATGAGATAATGTGGCTTAATCACTGGCCGTTCCTCTTGATCGCTGACTCTCTGCAGCTCGATCTGATGCTTATGGAACATGGATAGAATACCGTAACGCGAGTACCAGTGACTCACGTACTCATAGAAACATTGAGACTTGATGAACTCGAATGCTCCAAAGAACAGACCATATCCAAAGGAGTCTTTAACGAACGAAAGCCCCCATCCTGCGAACGCACCACGGACGCCGATGGTCTGAAGTTTCTTCGAAGCATAGTCCCACATGTTCTTGTACGAGCCCTGAGTAAGATCGGTTGTCTTAAACCGAATTGTGAGGGCATCCAAAGGTGCGGCAACGACACTCTGGAAGGCGCCCGCAGAGAAGCCAGCTGCAAATGTTAAGGACAATGGAGCTGGTGGGTAGATTCTCTTAGAGGAGTGTGAAGCCGGTTCGTAGTAAAGGCCAAGTGCACCGAGGTAGGATGTGTATAGAACTGCTCCAACAGTAACGTTTGCCAGCAATGGAGGCAGAACCTGGTTAGGAATGAACGACCATCCATGAGTTTGTACAGCATAAGCCAATATTCCAGGAGTAGTCATTTTCCAGGACCATTTCCCACTGGTCTGTAGAAGAGGGTTGATAGCCCTCGGGAAAGNCCTCATCTGAGTCAGCCTGGCAACAAGGATAGATTCAGTTACACGGAAGCACATACAAGATAGCTACCGATCAGTCAGCGTATATTCTATATATCAAGTCATAGTTTACGCTTACTCGATCCTTGTTCGAAAGAATGCTTTTACGGGTACCCTAAAGTAGAAAGCGAACATGCGCGCAGTCAGAGCCCGCATGCCAGCGGCCGATGCTCCTATTGACCTTCAACAACCGTGAAACCACTTTGATCATTATCCATCTCTCCTACCTGTAGTTGCATTGTTTTGGCGTTTGTCTCCTGGACTGTCTTTTGTATCAGGCCGCTCGAAGGCCTCGGATGACGGCCTGTACCCAAAAGGCGCCGTACTCATTGCCAGAGATAACGATGACGGGTTGTTATGTATGCATGGTCCTGATATTCTCGACAACAAGATCTAGGTTGATGTCGGAGTTTGATCTGAACACTGATATGCTTGGCGGTGCAGGGACCGTGTGTCGGTGACGCTGTTGCATGTGATTCGCCTGGGGTAGAAACAGTTGTACGAGTGCAGCACCCTCTTCCTTCTTCATCATCTTTACCACGACATATTCGTCATGTTTTTCCAAGGAGACTTGCAGAGTGGTATCTCGCAGGCGATCCAGCAGCATAAGCTGGTTGCCTGTTTCGTTAGACAAGGTGAGCCAGCTGACACACCTTCCATCCTACGCAGCCTAACAAGTTGTCANGATGACGATGACACAAGCCAGAAGTGGGAGGCCGAATGGTTGACTGCTCCTCTTGATGCGGATACAGACGGACAGAAGTCGCTAGGAGAGCAACTAGGCGAGAAAGCAGTTCTGCTCCGAATCGATGCAGGATCCGTCGAAGCTGGATTTCTGGGGGCCTTTTGTTCTCTTGACTCTTTGCCAAAGCTATTGGTCATACGAGCAGGCTCTGTCGTCGAAAACATTGACGCAACCGTTACCGAGGAAGAATTCAAGAAGCGTATAATTGCTCTACTACAACCTCCTGCCCAACAGCAGCTACCACAATCAACCAACCCTATTCCTGCAAACGAAGACTCGGCCACCGCAGATGTCAGCCAAGTTCTGTCAAACGTCCCTTTCATTGGTGAGAGAGGAACGACGCTACAAGAGTCAGACACAGCTCCTCGGGAGAATGCAGAGACGAACGTTCCGATCCCAGCACCAACCAGTCAAGGCAACAATGTGACGATGCAACAATTCCTGACCGAGCGCGGAGCACGTCTCGAAGCTGAACGCAAGAAACAAGAAGAGGCGGAGAAGGAGGCACGCAAGGCTACAGCGAAAGCACGTAAAGAGTCAGCGGACAAGCAAGCAGCCGAATCGTCGTCACTCCCCCAGAACAAACAGGACTGGGCCGATCAACAACGAAACCGCAACAGAGAAGCACGCCTCGAGAGGGAGCGAATCCTCAAATCGATCGAGTCTGACAAGGCTGCAAGGAAAGAGAAGGAACAACAAAGACGACTGGCCGCTCAGGGCGAGCCATCTACAGCAGCCGCACAGCTACCAGTACACACCGATACCGCGCCTGGAAGGAACTCTGACGTTTGTGCGCTCCAGATCAGACTGTTCGACGGTAGTTCGCTGCGAACAAAGTTTGATCCTTCTGCCACTCTTGCAACTTCAGTAAGGACATATATCTCACAGAACTCGCAAACTGACGTGCCATACGAGTTCCGTCAGATACTCCTGCCCAACCCCAGTCGTAACATCTCGGTTGGTGAAGAGGGTGAATCACTCAAGTCGCTCGGTCTGACACCTAGCGCGACCTTAGTCTTGGTGCCAATCAAGGGCTACACAGATGCTTATGCCAACGGCAGCGGTGGATTGGTTTCTAAGGGCTTGAACGCCGGATATGGACTCTTGTCAGGAGCGGCAAGCATGTTTGGAAGTGCTGTAGGCGGTGTCATGGGCTACGCCTCAGGAGCAAACAACCAGCCCGGTCCCTACGTGGCTGGTACAGGGGACGAACGTGAGGCTTCTAGTGTAGAAGCGGACAGAATGGCCAATAGGTCAGCCGGCATCAACATTCGCACACTCGGCGACCAAAGACGAGAGGCAGAACAGAACACGGAATTGTACAATGGTAACCAGGTGAGTACTTCTGAGCGGTCAAACGTGAAGACCGCGGTGACTGACGAAACACAGCTGAACTTTGAGCCACGCAAGAACAAGGATGGCCAGGACGCCAAGGATGACTAGAAGAGAGCATCTCTATTAGGGCTATGGAATCTTATCCCACGAGTCATGTCTAATGGCACTCGACGCAGCCCGATTGACCTGATAGAAATTTATAGCTGAGCGAAGTTCTGGAAACATCATGTGCTGTGTAAGAAGGTGAATGCGTTCTCTACCATTTTCCGAAAGATCCGGGAGCAAGATAATAGAACCACAAATTTAATTTCAATACCAAGTCTTGGACAAAGTATACCGGTGCCGAATTTCTAGGCGAGCACCCCTGATCAAAGTATTCAGTACACGTTAGGGACTCTTTCGATGTAACTACGACAGCTCGCTTGCTTGGACGCCAGAGGAAAACGTGTTTGTATAAAGGTGTCTCTATTGTTGGGCTTATCGCGGAGGTGGCTGCTGGGATCAGCGAGCATGTTTGTCGGATTAAAGTTAGGGGTCAAATGATTAGCGGACGGCGATTGGCCGAACTTGAAGCAGATGTGGCGCTAGAATGCAGCATCGAAGGGCCAAGGAATGACGAGGCCGAAAGACTCTTGTCCCTTTGGTTTTGAGCGTGGTTGCGGTGGTTGCGCCCAGCCAGAAGGCGTTTCAAAACAGCATCCATCGCTGCGTCCGCTGCCGTGTCGGACTCCTGCATCAGAGTCACGCTCCATGGCTCGCATTAGTCTGGCGTTGTTATCACGGTGTCAGAATCGCCCACCTGACAGCTCTTAGTGCCTAGTTTGATAACAGTCGAGTCTCGAGACAGACCGCCCACGCCATAGGCCATAGCCTACCCCTACTCAAACCTGTACCCGACGTACCTATTATCTGACGGCCTCCTGATCATCCTTAACGGGGCCCGAGTTACACCGCCTCTCTGATAGTGTATATATCCCCGGCTTGCGCTACACCAGCGCTCGTCATAGCCTTATCGCAATTGTACCATCTTTAGTCTTCTGCCATGGTCGCAGAGAAG
Organism: Aureobasidium mustum; assembly: GCA_903819665.1. NCBI lineage: Eukaryota > Fungi > Ascomycota > Dothideomycetes > Dothideales > Saccotheciaceae > Aureobasidium > Aureobasidium musti. The sequence continues at coordinate 832,060 of CAIJEO010000010.1, forward strand.
GAACACGACGGCCAGGAAAGCCGGTCCTGGCCCCGGTCCAAGCAGAATCGCAACTCGCAGACTGACTCGGAAGAGTCCCTGAAAAAGCGACCGGTCAAATGGAGTTTGGGCATCTTGAACGACAAGGAGACGGACGAGGTTCCTGGTGAGTCGCCCAATTGTTATGCTTTTTTATTCGTGTGCTCTGGACTGACTCGTCTAGGCTCTGTCCTGCTGCTCTCGAAAGTATCCAATCGCAACGAACCGCTCGGACTTCGCAACACACCTGCCAGAACATCGACCTCGTCGCTACCCTCTCCCTTCCCTTACTCGCACTCTCAAAACGGCTCCATCGCTCCACGCTCTCGTACCGGCTCTATCGTACCTCCCACTCCGGACAAGAAACAGACTGGAGATGGCATTGTTCTTGAACCACAACCGGACGAGTCTCTGAACGATCCGCTGAACTGGCCAAAATGGCGTCGAGACTGCGCCCTGCTGTCTCTAGGCTTCTTCTGCATGCTTGGTGGTGGTATGACACCTGTTCTCGCTGCGGGCTTCGTCAATGTTTCGCAAACATTCAACGTTTCCGTGCCTCAGGTTGCTCTGACCACCGGCCTTTACATGCTGGGACTTGGTCTCGGTAGCGTTGTTGCTTCGCCTACCGCTATTCTGTATGGCAAGAGACCTGTATACCTTGTCGCGTCAGTCATCTTCGTCTTGTCTGCTGTCTGGTGTGCATTGTCTCCCAACTATGCTTCCTTGGTAGTCGCACGCATTGTCATGGGCATGGCTGTCAGTCCTGTTGAATGTCTTCCTTCTGCAACTATCGCCGAGATCTTCTTCTTGCACGAGCGTGCCTACCGACTGGGTATATACACTCTCCTCCTTCTTGGTGGTAAGAACCTCATCCCGTTGGTGAGTGCTGCCATTATACAGTCGCTTGGTTGGCGATGGGTCTTTTGGATCGTCGCTATCGTTGTGTCATTTGGTGCTATTCTATTGTTCCTCTTCGTCCCCGAGACTTTCTGGGATCGTACACCGAGACCTTCTCGGCACTCACACAAGCACAGGCCGAGGTTGATGAGCAATATATCATTGGCTTCCATCTTCCATCGAGGCCATGCTGACACACACGCACATGAGGCCGCGCCTGAATTGGAAAAGGGAGAGAAGACCGAATTGGCTCACAGTGAAAGTCCTACTAAAACAAAAGGAGAAAAGCGCTTGTCAAGACATGCTCATTTCAGTGAGCCAGACGATGACGAGATCGCTCCTGCAGACAGTAGAAAGCCGAGCGTACCTGCTTTGAATCTCCCATCACCCGAAGCTGCTGAGGGTCCCGAGCCTCAAACACCACAAAAGCCTCAGCATGATGCTTCATTGCAGCCTCCTTCTCCTGCCATGCAACCTGCCTCTCCCAGATCACAACTATCTCCTCAAGCAAGTGCGCTATCGCCAGGATCGGCACATTACTCTCCTGGCCCGCAACACTTATCACCAGGAGATGATCCGTTTGTGTCTTATAGGCCCACATCTCAGCACAGCCATGCGAGATCCCACAGCGCTCAATTCGATAGTGTACCTCCGTCTCCCGGTTTCTCTCTCGACGCAAACAATCCCGGAATGGGTTATACATCTTTCTACCGCTCTGCGCCACCAAAGTCTTTCGTTGAGACTTTGAAGCCGTATGCTGGACGTCTATCTCAAGACCGTTGGTTCAAGGTCGCCCTTCGCCCATTCATCTTGTTTGCATACCCAGCCATTCTTTGGTCATCTTTGGTGTATGCACTCTCAGTCGGCTGGCTGATCGTGCTTTCCGAGTCCGTCTCGGTCATCTACAAGAACCGCGAGACATACAACTTCACCTCCCTACAAGTGGGTCTGGTCTATATCTCTCCCTTCATCGGCGGCATCCTCGGCACCGCCGTCGCCGGCCGCTTCTCCGACGTCATCGTACGCTGGATGAGCCGCAAGAACGACGGCGTCTACGAACCCGAATTCCGCCTCTTGATGGCCATCCCCGTCACCATCAGCACCGTCATCGGGCTCATGGGCTACGGCTGGAGCGTCTCGGAACGCGACGCCTGGATCGTGCCCACCGTCTTCTTTGGCATCATCAGTTTCGGCTGCTGTGTAGGCTCCACCACTGCCATCACCTTTGCCGTAGACAGTTATCGCCAATACGCCGGAGAAGCCCTCGTCACCCTCAACTTTTCCAAGAATATTTTCCACGGCTTGGTATTTTCGCTGNNTTTTTTTAACGAGTGGCTTGAGAGTGATGGACCCAAACCTGTGTTTTTGGCTCTGGGTGGCATTCAATTGGGGTGTTTGCTTTTTACCATCCCGATGTACATCTATGGCAAGAGAGCGAGAATGTGGACGGTGAGAAAGAACTTGATGGAAAAGTTTTAGAGCATCTGAAAGAGATTGTGTGGTGGATGATGAATCTTTCTTTCTATATACGCAACATCATGTATGCATGATAGATGATGGCGCTCGGAATATTGCATGGTTAAGGATTTATGTTATATACCCCCCGGTTGGGAGGCTGTCATGATTGGCGTTCTTGTCTGGGTTCTTGTTTTGATATAATTGATGGATCTTCATATACAACGATTTCTCACGAGACACACACTTCCAAATTACACACGAGCTTCTTGGAATAAGAGAAGGGTCTTGTTTTCCACTACCTCAATAAGTTTGACCCCCGAGTACTTGTCAGTATCAGTCATGAATACCTCCCTGTCGCCCTTTGCACGCCCGAAACTCCTCGAAAAGCAACCAAGAAATAACCCTTCTGTTTAGAGGCTCGTTAGACATATTAATCAAGCATTGAGCTCAATCCATATCATCTATCGCTTCTTGGACTTGCCACCCTTGGCAGGACGTCTGTCCTCATCGTCAAGGCCGCTTTCGCGATCGCGCTTCTTGGCCTTCTCTTCCATCTCGTCCCAGTCCTCGCCGCTCTCGTCTTCGCTCATCTCCTCCTCACTGGCGTCGGCACTGGCATCATCGTCAAAGTCTGACTCGTCCTCGCTGCTCTCGTCACTAGCGAGATCCTCGTCGCTGACTTCGAAGGCACTCTCCTCTTCCTCACTCTGTTCCTCGTCGTCTGACTCGGCGGCAAGGAAGGACCAACCACCACCAGCAAAGAACTCGTGAGGGTCAGCAGTAACGGTCTTCATGATAGTACCCCAGTTCAGGTTGAGAGGACCTTCTGAGTAGGGTGTGTCGATTGAATCCAGCCAATCCTTGACACTGTCGAGTGATTCAACAGGAATTGTGTTGATGTGAACTGGAGGACGCTGGAAGTCCTGGAAGACGATGACCATATCAAAGTTCTTCAGGCCGAACTGGACACGTTCCAAATGGACGATTTCAATGTCGTTGAGTGTGATGACAGTAAACGGAGGCTCGGTGATCTGGATGAGACACTCGGTGGTAGGCTGGATGTAAACGCTTGAGCGAGCCGGGACACCATTGAAACCGAGGTCGCGGTAAGGCATGTCGACTTGAAGGTTGTCACCCTTGCCAGCGTCGGCGATCTTCTCGGCAAACGATCTGAACTCCTTGTCGAGCTGGACACGACGTCTGCGTTCCTCCTGTTCTGCCTCGAACTCCTCCTCATCACCATAGCGGTGCTTGCGCTTACGGTTACCCGTCTCATCGAACTGCATCTCTGTAGCTTCACGGTAGAACTGAATGTCCTTGGTCTTCCTCTTTCCAATCATGATAGGATTGTGCAAGTGACAGTGGATGATGACGATGAGCTCATGCTGGGAAGGCTGGAAGAAGAGGTGCTTGATGTTGCTGAAGAGAACATCAACCTTGACACCACCCATGTGAGCATAACGCAGACCGTTCTGGTGAATCTCAACCGAGCCACCAATGCGCTTGGACTCCAATGAGGGACGCATGAAAATGTTGTCGAGACGCTGAGGTCGGCGATTTCTTATTTCAACGAGCTTGTCCTGCTCGACAACATCCTCGAGATCCTTCTTCTCCTGTTCCTTGCGCACTGCGTCCTTCTTCATGTCGGTGATTTGTGCGACGATGGTGTTCATTCTGTCAGTATCCTTGGAACGGAAGGTCAAGCTTCGGAGGAAGTGAGCCAGGGGGTCTTCGAAAGGCTGGTCATCCTTTCTTCCAACACCCTGACCAGGGGATAAGAAGTTGATACGCAAGAAAGAGAAGGCATTCTCCTCAGTCTGACTGACGTTCTTGATAGTGTTGATGTGGAATGGAACAGCACGTCCCATGATAGGCAGAATGATGCTAGCATTCTTGACGTCGACCAAGACAATAAGATCCTTGACGCGCGAAGGGAACTGGTTGTCTCTCTTGTACGACTCGAAACGCTTGAACTTCTTCACCTCGGTACCGTTCAAGTTGCCAGTGCCCTCGCCATACTTCTCCAGGCCTTGTTGCTGCTTCTTGGAGTGGAGTTCTCTTTGATGATCCTTGCGTTGAGCTTCCTTCTCCTCGTTAGGTTGTGTGCTACGCTCACTGCGCAGTCTAGTGCTTGTGATGTTTCCTTTTGCGACAGCACCAACGCGAGAGTCCTTCTTTGGCTTGGGCTTTGCTTTCTCTGGCTCATCCTCGTCATCCTTGAAGAAGAAAGAAGTCGATTCAAGATCGGATGGTGCATCCTTGGTGAAGACTAGACCCTCGCTACCACCTACTCTCACAGTGTCTGTGAGCAGCAGTGAATATGTCTTGCTCTTGTTGTCTTGAGGATTAGGATTCTCAATGTCGTGGAAACCGGTAGTAATACTGAAGGTCATTCCATCGCGCAGAGTCTGAGTGTTCTTTCCGTTCATGGGGAATGAGCTGTCGCGGGTCTCGATACCAATTCCGTAACCAACCGACTTGACGAAGTTCTTCTCGAGCTCAGGCTTCTTTGACTTGATAAGGCTGATTGCCTTGGCGTAGACATCCTTTGCGACCATACCGTCCTTCATGTTCTTAAGAATGCTGTCGTGGACGGCAAGCAACAACTTGTAGGCGCTCTCCTGGGATTTGTTGGGATCGACCAAGTAGGTTCTGGAGATGATGGAACAGTAGCTGAGGTAACGCAATCCAAGAGTAGATAGAATGACGCCGGCGTGCAAGTTGCTGTCGTCTGCCTCGGCTGAAAGTTTCAGATCATACTTGCCGCCACTTTGTACGACGGGCGAAATAGACCAGTCGAGCTGGGAGGGGTCGAATCCGCTCGAAACCTTTAGCTTTTGGAAGAATTTGTCGTCCTCGATCTTGTCGGCAACTTTTTGTGACAGAGCCTTGTGGCTCATCTTCTTCTCCTCATCCAGAATGCCTGACATTTGGTCGACAAAGTAGTTGGCCATGATGCCACTGGATGCGCGCGAGGCATCGCGGATTGCGCGCAGCTCCTTCTCGTCCTTGATGCTGAGAGCAGCTGAAATAGCCGATGTGATGTCTACCTCTTCGACGTCCTTGGAAATGGTTGCGAAACTATCCTTCCACTCCTTGATGAAGGGGCCGTTCGAGGGGTCTTTGGAAATAACGCCGACTTTCTNTCTGTAGGACTTGTTAGCCAGAGTAGCTCAAATATGAGATGTAAAACGTACGCCGGCATTCTTGATGATATCTAAGCAAGTCTCAAACTGCTTTGCGTTCTCGGCGGCATCCTTGCCTCTGACGAGGATCTCAACGGGTGTCTTGCCGTCCTTGAGGGGTTCGAGATAGGTAGCNNTGAAACTGTTAGCATCGAGCAAATGGTATAGTATAGTGTAGAGATTATTACCCTTCTTCTTGGTGGTGACAATGTGCATGGAGTCCTGGGTAATGACAAAAACCGTCGAGGGAAATTCATAGCCCAGCAGCCAGAACTGCAGAGCACTGGTCTTGGAAAAGCCCTGAGACTCATCTGACTTGCCCATGACAATGGCGATAGATGAGGCGCCTGCGAACAGGGAGTCGCCATTGCGCTTGTCCTGCCTCCATTGCGAGATGAAGGCCGAGAGGCGGTTGTGGAAGGTAGCCTTGTCGATCGTCACCTCGTCGGCCATTTTGGGCAGCGCGCTGTCACGGCAGGTAGGCTGAGTTGGCAGAGATACAGCTGTGATGCGATGGCGGACAAGGCAATGTCAGATGTCGAAGTGGGGAGTGTTTGGTAGCGGCGAAGCGCAAGTCGAAGTTGCGACGGGGTGCTTTACGCGTGGGTCGCGATGTCGTGTTTCAGCAAGTGAGCTGGAGTGTTCCACCGGACAGAATGTAAAGGCGCTCGAAAGATGTTCTGGCTACTTTCGAACCTCTTACAAGCTGTGCTTTCACAGAGAGAAGGAGCAGCACAACAGGAAAAGTGAAGATGTTGATGTTGGCACAGAAGGTGCGATCCGCGACAATCGAGCAGTCGTCTTGGCGCGTGTCACCAGCGTGGAGCTCTGTAGCCGGGCAAAAGAGGAAAGCGCCATCCACAATCGAGACCTGCCAACAACTCAAGATGTCGCTTCGACCGTCGCCCATATTGCGCCAATTGGCCTCACTATCTTCTCGCCCTCGTATACAACCACAAACAAAGCCATGGATATGTCGACAATGCCAACAATCCCGTCCTCTTCTGCAACGAAGATCCTATGCCAGCCAGCCTGCTGATGACCCATCGTTTACTTCAATTGTCGACGTACAGCCTCAGCTCGTTCGCGTCGGCGGCAAGAAACATGGCTGGGGCTTGTTGGTTTTGGCTATCATCCCAATCACTGCCTTCGCCTTAGGTTCATGGCAGGTCCAGAGACTAGGATGGAAGACTGAACTCATCGCCCGCTTCGAAGATCGCCTCGTGCGTGACCCTCTGCCCCTACCGCCGAGCATCGACCCAGCTGCCATAAAAGACTTCGACTATCGAAGAGTCTATGCCACTGGCAAACTCCGCCATGACCAGGAGATGCTCATCGGTCCCAGACTTCTCGACGGCAACGATGGCTACATGGTCGTTACTCCCCTCGAACGCCAGTTTGAAGGCTACTCTGGCAACACAAAAATCCTCATCTGCCGAGGCTGGATTCCGAAAGACAAGGCCAATCAACGTGCTAGACCCGAAGGCCTACCACAAGGCGAAGTCACCGTCCAGGGTCTGCTGAGAGAGCCATGGAAGAAGAACATGTTCACACCTGAAAACAAGCCCGAGCAGGGTGCTTTCTACTTCCCTGATGTTCAGCAGATGGCCGAATTTACAGGCAGCCAGCCTGTCTGGATTGAGGAAACCATGAAACCTGACCTCGTTGAATCTTATGATAGAGAAGCAAAAGGCATTCCTATCGGGAGACCGGCCGAGGTGAACCTTAGGAACAACCATACCCAATACATCTTCACATGGTCAGTATCCCATCCTTCCCGCCTCCATCTTACAAAGCCTAACAACTGTCAGNNGTATTCTTTGGCTGCTGCTACATCTGTCATGCTCTGGATGGTCATAAAGAAGCCCTCGTCTCGTGCAGCTCGTAGAGTGCGCCAATCAGGGCAATGGTAAATATGTATATAGTCCCGTTGCCGTAAACTGGCTGCCTTCAACATTGCACAAGTGCAAAGTGTTCCCTTGCGTGTAATGTTTTGTTGTTAGACGGGGTCCACCTGAGCGGAGAGCCCAGACTTGACTTCCAAGATTCGGGCGAGAAAATGTATCAGGATCTTGTCGTGGAATACTGTGTTCGCATGTCTCGATCATACTCCTCGACTATATTCCTGCACATGCTGAACACCCTCGACGTACAACCACCTTAGGTCAGGTTGCTGAGGATGTCGGATGTGAGCAGGGTCACTTCAGCATCAACAGCCAAAGCGCTAACGCGGTCCGTTTCTTGGCTGCTTGATCAGCGCCTTCCTTTTCATCTCTGTCGCTCTCGTGATTCGATTTTGAGTATTTTGCAAGATGATACCGGCACCCACATAGATGCAAATCAATTCAAGAACCATGCGAGAAACACATGCAATGTCACACTAGCAACTATGTCTTCTGAACCATCTTTTCAAGGGAATTCAAACGCACTTCTACCCCAACCTGGATCGCTGGAGTATATAAACAGGCCTAACCCTGTTGAGCCCAGTGACTTGAGCCATGGCATCTTCGATGGAAGTACCCGTCAACTTGACCGGACGACTAACGAGCAGCTACATCCGTTTCTGCTAGGCAATAGATTGCGCCAACGTAGTGATCTTGGACCGGATGCTACAAGGCTTGCACGACGCTCGCCCCATCAGTCATCTGCCTCTTCACTTGCTGCTGTACTCAATGATGAAGACTCGCCTCCTCGATTGGGCGAATACACTTCTTATAGACGAGATGTTGATCAAGCAGTCTTTACATTGCCAAAATTGCCAGCAAAACGACATGCAAAACGTCACCGCGTACCTCCTGTCCTACAGGGCCTCCACCAGCCACCACCAGATGCTGGTCTCCTCCCTTCCATAAGTACGGAGGAGGCACAGGTCTTNTTATCCACTTCGAGGAGCAGCAAGCCTGCAGCTACTCCTGCTCCCACTGATGATACAGGTCATGCTGCAATCCAGCAAGAACCCTTGGCTTCAGCCGAAGCCGCCCAGAGCACTTCGGAGAAGCGATCTCGACGCAACATATGGACCGAAGAAGAGACCAACGACCTCCTAGCGGGCGTGTCAAGGTTTGGCATCGGTAATTGGAAGAAGATACTGCTCTGCCCAGACTATCAGTTCCACAAACGAACAGCTGTAGATCTCAAAGACAGGTACCACATTACGATCTTTGTGTCTTTGTACTAGACTCATGTGTTCACNAGATTTAGAGTTTGTCGCCCTGATGCTTATGGCGGTGCTCGAAAAACTCGAAAAGCGAAGAGAGTCTCGTCCGAAGAAGCTACAACCACCGAAACAACCAAGAGACCAAAAACGACAAAGCAAAATCCAGCAGAGCCCTCGGTGGAAGTTGAGACACAACCCAAACCAATTGGTACCACTGACCAGACTCTATGGAAGGCACAACGTCGACCTAGACGTAACTTCACGGACGAAGAAGATGAGGCTCTACTTAAAGGCTTTCGGGAGCAAGGCCCGTCTTGGGTCTCTATTTGCAAAGACGAGGCTTTTCGAGAACATGAAAGAACCCCAACGGACCTGCGCGATCGACTGAGAACAAGGTTTCCAGAGAAATATGCACAAGCTGGTCTAGCATCCCGACCAGCTGTTCCCAAACCGGCCAAGCGGACTCGAGCTACGAGACATGATCCAGAGAAACCCGCAGAGCTTAGCCAAAATATTACACCCCAAGCTGCTGCTTCCAAAGACAATCAATCCGGGCCCTCGAATGACAGATTNGAGAGGACAAGCTCGCGGACTGGTCCTGCGTACAGTCTACCTCTACCAAGTATTGGGGACGATTCTCTGTCGAATTATGGATATCCAGACGACGATGAAGATGCAGATCCGATTGTTCTAGATCGCAGCATCATGGACTGGGCGAACAACAACATGACTCAAATCAACCGACAGTCACAACCTCAGATAACTGACAGCCTTCCGTTTCCTGGCATTGACCCTCTTGTCACACTGAAGCTGCCCAAGCCTGGCTTCTTCTGATACTACTTACAATCATTCTCGTCTGCTCGGAGCATATATGGGTAGCTATACTATCTCACGATACTTTCCAGAGGAGGCAACTTCCGCTGGTATTCTCCATCTCACCAACCCTCTTGGATGTAGATCTGATTACAACTTGCATTATGTAATACACACTATCTTGATATTTCGGATCGTTACTGCTATGCCATCCACAGACTCATCCTACTTGCTCAAAACCACACTCGTGGCTTATGAAAAGCTTTGGCACACGGAACATGTTCCATCGTTACTTCGTTCTTTGAGATCAGATGCCTCAAGTCCAAGTTCCATTCGCAGGGCCGAAGAAACCACTTGCAGGTAACGGCAAGTTAGGGACACCGACCGCATCAAGCGTGTTCGCGAACACTGTTGTACCCCACCAATCCGGCATCGAGTAGCCAGGATAACTGACAGCGAAGAAAATGACAATGCCGGCGACGGCTGTACCTGTGTCGACAGCAGCTGCGAGCACATACTGTTTTTTATTAGCTCTTTCGTCCAAGAATTCGTGCGATATAGAGGGCGATCTCACGTTATACTTTGTCCACCAAGCAAAGAAGTTCTNTTTGATGTAACCATTGAAGATCCAATTCACCAGTGCCCAGGAGGTATAGTTGATACCTGAAAAAATCCTAGTAGTCAGTATTTGGCTCGCAACCATGAATCTTGCAGATGGTCTCTGCTTACCTGTAGCTGGAGGAACATTGTACGTTCCGACAAAGAACAAAGGCCAATTCACATCTTTGAAAATCTTCTTTCCGGTTTTCTTGTATGCGTACCAAGTAATCACAGGCGTCAAAGCACCAATCCAGAAGAAGTGCAGCAAGGAAGAGTAGCGCTTTCCTACACTGTATAGACGATCTGGTCCTATCAAGCCCCAAATCACTGAGGAGGAAAATACTGTCCTTCCGTTGGGACAGGTAAAGCTGGAGCTCTGGTCGGAGGAGCAGATGTCTTCGATGTTGCCGAGCATCCAAAGTGTCACGCCTGTTTGTGTCAGGGCACCCAGGACGGCGGCGAAGCCTTGGGCGAAGAACACAGTGCGTGGAGCGAGTTTCAAGTAGTGTCCGAGTTTCATGTCTTGAACGAAGAAGATGCCTTGGTTGACGACCGCGGTAGACAGGATCTTGAAGATCATGTTGGCAAGAGGCTTGCCAGCGAACATGTATCCGCCAATGAACTCGGACAGAACGTTAATCTGGTTCGCGTCGACGTTCGAGATACCTTGAATCAAGGCACAAGGGATGAAGTAGATGGCCGGAATGACAAGAGCGAGTGCAACACCATAGATAGGAAGATCAGTGTGATAGATCTCCACCATAACACAGGACAAAGCTGTAAAGATCACCAGAACGATGAGATACCAATACCAAGGAGTTGGCTTGTATGCCTTCATCAGGCGTCCATGGATATCAAGTTTTCTAGATCCACGAAGAGCAGTCCAGATTTCGGTTCCATGCCAGAGATATGTATGTGTTAGAACTGCAGTGATAGAAGCAAATGATAGTCCATATACGAAAGCGAATGTTGCGCTGAGGAAGGGAGGTGAGTACGCTCGATAGGCTTCAGGGTCCAAACTTTTGGTCACTGGATTAATGATCCTGGTTACATTGTAGCTGGCGCCTGTATTATCGTACACATCCGCAGTCATCATGGGCAGATAGCCAGTGAACCATTTGTTGGTGTAAAACAGCCCTGGAGTGACGATCAGGAAGAAGAATACAAAGCCAGCCAGGACGTTGAGTGCGGCACTCAAAGGACTCAATAGAGGATTGGTGTTATACGCTATTTGGCTCCAATCGAAGCTAACAGGAAAAGCACCTAGCCCCGTTTGCATACCAAAGATCTGATTGACTACAGCGTTGTTTGGTGCAATCCAACAGATCCATGTGAAGTATGATAGAGCGGGAAAGATGAGGCCGGGGAACCAGTACCATACGAACGCAGCAAGCAGGGCCACAAAGAAGAACCGAAGGCGTGAGATCTTCCAGCCGTTAGCAATGGCGTTTGATTTGGAGTGCAGGGTAGAGAGTAAAGCGCAGTTGCCCAAGATGCCAGGCCAAATGATCGAGGCAGGTTCCACGACCCAACGTGATCCAAGGCCAGCAACACCAAATCCGAGAAGTTGGGTACACAACACCATGAGGACAGCCAATCCAGCAGAAAGATCGAAGTCGTAAAACTTCTTGGCTGCTTGTATCATGTTTGAAGCGTCGGATCCCGAAGCGAAGCCAATTGTCACATTTGACATGATCGTGATGAGGGCGTGCTCCTTGATATTCTGCGAAGCAATCAGCCATGTTCTTGTCGAGCATTGATCACAAGGTAACCCACAAANATGGCGATCCGGATTGATGTTCCACTTTCCAAGAGGGCCAAGATCCAAGGTGTATATGGGCAGGATGTGCGCTAGAGCCACTCCCATGGGAAACGCCAGAAGCTCTGCAACAAGCGAGACGATATGTACAGCGGGATACCGCAGGGAGAAGAATTGATTGACGCCAGATCCAAGCATAGTCCAGATGATGCCTACAATCCACATTCTGAGCGTGTTCAATGGCATACTGGGATCATCTGTTTCNNCAGGAACCACAGCACGAACTGGCACAGAGTGTTAGGGGCGTACTCCAAATCACCACGATCGAATCGTACCTTCAGGGTATGGTGAGGTATCAGAGTCAACATCTTTGACTTCTCCGTCATGTAGCACCTTGTCAACATCTACTTCGATTTCTTGAAGGTGGCCATGCTCAATGTCTGGTGAGTCGGCCTCAATGCCGACTTCGGCTCCTTTTCTGTCGAAGCCATCTGCGGCTTTCTGAGGCTCTAGAGTGTTCAACTGCACCGAATCAGTGTCCCGGCGTGTGATCGGGAAAGGTCGTCTGATTCTATTCATCATCGTTGCAGACAGAGAAGAGAAGACGACGAGAGCGGGTGTTTACCGATGTCATGGGTGCTATGATCACTTATACCTCTGCCGACGGTCTATCAGATAGGTTTCCCAGCCATTGGCTCCGTAGTGATGGCCACGGTCCTTATCGTCACTAGGTACGCAGTAACGTAGTATCGTGTCCTACCAACAGCCTGAGGCCGTGATAGATAGGTTGATAAGACATGCAAAGGATGCGCTAAGCCTTATCATTAGCCCGATTTGGATCAAAATGTGGCAATCGTATATGCATAAGCTGCGGCCAAGAAATGGGCAAGCATCTTTGGCAGATAGGCAGAGCAATCCTTCATATGCTTGTATGTGTTACAAAGAGGTATTGTCAACAGAACGGCTGGGTCAACAGGATCAGGAAGGCGTCGCACAGAAATGTGAGGGCGTCACGCGGTCAGGGTGACCACGGACCTGATCGGCATCAAATCAAGTCGACACAACAACCTGCCCAGATCCGAGTCCAGACTCAGACACTGCGATCGAAGCTCGTGGAGGCAATAGCTCGATAGACGCGAAGAATTCGAGGAACGGGTTTGTCACGCACGCTGGAGATCCGGTCTGCTCTCTCCTCGCTGCTCGTGCGCCGCAGCAGCAGCTTTCGCTGCAATCTATCGATCCCGCCAAACAACCCATATCGTCAATCCAACAAGGAGAGCTAGCACCTGATACTGTATTCAAGCATGCTTGGAATACTGATCTTGTATCAGCCATGAGAGCTCAGTCCTGTGAAATTTCCCTGACCTGCGACGACAAGAACATTGTTTTCGTCCCGCAGAAGTACTCAATGCATCTTGCGATTCGAAATTAACCTGATCCTGTTTACAGAACAAGTCATCTAAATCATGCGAGCTAGGAATGATATCGTTGGTCAATGTTCGGAACAAAGTTTGCTTCTGCAATGCTGCAAAAGCCTCAGCTCTTCCGCAATCAACACCGATACCCATACTCTTTCATCTTTGTCAACAAGGAAAGTCGTCACGATTCGTTCGAACTCTTTTGCACGTGTCACGGCTGTTGCTTGACGACTTCGGCTACTATAGGTCGACCAGAAATCTCTCCGCGACCATGATCTCGAAGCAATAGTAACCAGCCTCTCATGCATCCGAAACCGTCTCAGTACAAGAAGGGAAGCGGATCGAGATCAGCAATGAGAGGACCCGTGAGAGGCCAAGATCGTGATGCGTTCGAACCCGTTCGATCATACTGAGATATTCATGGTCACACTCCAGGATCTGCTTATACCACTCACTCGTCTTGCAGTCGGAATCTCTTTTGGCCCTGACCATGCTTAAGACCTTTGAGCGTTTTACTCAGTCTCTATGACCTCGGTATTGTCTCTGGCTTCCGTTGGCAAGATCGTTCTCGAAATTTGTCAGTAACCTTTCTTTTCCTACTCCATTACTCTTCACCGACTGTCGGTCCATCCATGAACACTCCAACCCGTCGAGTAAACGGTCTTACCTCTTCGAGCGTCTTATTTTGCGCCTTAAGACGCTGGCAATTTCTGAGAGACTACGCCTCGCTCACAGCTAGCCTTCTTCTCCTCACTTATAGGGACAGATCTGTCATTTAGGACTACCAAGCTCTCCTTGGTTCTATCCCATTGAGCTTCACACCTCTAGTTCCAGAGTCTCCTCTTCAAGGGCTTTTATGATTCACTGCCCCCTTTCACACACAACTTACAACCTGTCATCAATATTCGGACACGAAGAAGACAACCTACCACTCACTCCCGTATCGCGAGCCACATCTGGTCCAGCAGTCGAAACTTCACAGCCATGCCTACCGGTCAAACTCAGAGAAGATTTGGTGCGCGTGAAAAGGCACTTGAGCCCAGATCCATCAAGGATATCAGAAACATGCTAAATCCCGCGACTCGTGGTACAAGAATCAGGAACCATAAGACGATAGCTGGAATCATGTTCTTTGATATTGACTGCGTCAGACTGGTGGAAAGAACAGGCCGCATGACATACTTCCGTCACTGTCTCGTTGCAGGCGAAGACCCGCATGAAGAGGGCTGTCTCGCTGCTATGTATCTCTCTGACGAAGCAGGGGTACTCCGCACTACTCATATGAGGAGTATCGATGACACTCGAGGTGGTATTCCAGAAGTTGCTTGGTGTTCGTCTTTACAACTCAAACGCAAAATCTTCACAAACGGCACTGAGAGTCGCAGCTACACAGCCATCAGAAACCTACGCAGGGACTATTGCAAAGAGCTTCTTGGTCTCTTCGACGACTCTAGACCTTTCGACAACCAGAATTGGCAGGATTTTCGGGTATGTTCGGGATTGTGTCGTATTGTTATTCATCTGACATGCTTCAGAATGTTATCAACAGACACCAAAATCTGTTGCACGAGGGTGGATTTCAACACAGACTTGAACTCGCCGACATCAAACCTGACAACAACAACGACCAGGATGACGACCTTGACCCAGACTTCGGTGATGACTTTTGAGTGACAATCACCATGGNNTGGCCATAGGGACGCCACCGACCATCCGCACAGACTCGGTTCCAGATTCGACGATGGTGGAGAAACACATTCAGATGATGAACAACAAGATTTGATGTCCGTTAACGAAGACATCGAAATGGATCATGACGTCGCCAACGCCAACGCCGAGGAGAATCGGTTCGATTACTATAATAATCGCTCACCAAGCTCTGGATTTGTCCTGAAATCGAGAGACAATTCACCCGAGATTATCATAAGAACAGTTCACGACACAACCGACGACGACGATCTCGACATGAACTCGTTGCTAGGCGACAATGACTTCGAACTTGATGACGACTTTATTGTCTCCCCTCAACCTCCGAGAACGACTNNCAAGCTCGAGCCCAAAGTCGAGCCTAGTTCAGAGGTCGCGATCACAAATGAGACCACAAGATCCAGAAGCATAAACGATGTCATTGATCTGACAGGCGAGCCAGACATAATCGATGAACCTATGAGAGCTGGCAGCAGAAGCGTGCAAGTCATTGATCTGACGCATGTCAAAGATCTTGTTGTTAAACAACACAGCTCGGGCATTGATCTCATTGAGCTCGAAGATTGAAGAGAGCGATATTTGCATTCATTCTGAAACAGTAACGACACCACGGCCGATCGAAACACTACAACACAATCTTAATCTATCAGCGGCGACTGCAGAGCTTGGATATGGTTTCTAAATATCGTCGATGACAGAAACAGCTGGAAATTCTTGGTACTCGGCACAAGATCTCACCTACACAACCAGAGGACATGATCTCAGAAGAGCAGGAGGATTTCTTATCTACCATAGAAGTTTGTAAATTCAGCACAAAAGACTCAAATAGCGTCCAACTTTATCAAAACTGTTTGCACTTGTTCTGTTCAATTATTATCGACCATATTTGTGGCTTTGAGCACAAAACTAGATTTGGTCAAGCTTTGGTTGCTTGTGATTTGCTCTTTCCGGTGCTCAGCACCTTCCCTCTGAGTCGAGACGAGACCAGCCTTTTCCATACAAGCAATGCCATGGGTATTCAGTGAACGTGAACATGATCTTCGTATTCGGCATCATATCCTGATTCGCCACCACCGAGCTCCAAACACGATCTTCGTCAGTGCAGGGCAGATTTACAGTACAATTTGCTATCCCTCAAGGTCTCCATCTCCAACTAGGGTGCTTCCAATCCATATCCTGCTGCTCAAGAAGAGTGGTACCAGCCAACTCCTGATCAACATCTCTGCCATCTCTCTTCTTATTATCGCCCTTCATCCAGAACCACAACAAGACACACAAGCCCAGTCCAGTACTAGCAGTGGCCAGATTGAGACCATTACCAATGTGGTAGTTAGGTCCATCGAAGGGAAGGAACGACCAAGTGGCAATAAGACCACCGATGTTGCCGAACATGACGTTGGTGCCGATGGCCGAGCTGCGTGCTGTGTCTGAGACGACGTTGGCGCTGACTTGAGCGTTGCAAAGTGATCCACCTGCGAATGCACCAGCTGCAATGAGGAATGTAGCGCCGTAACGAACTGAAGCTGTTTCGGTGGCCAAGAACATGATNNACTGTTAATGATGGTCAGTACAGCTCTAAGAAACAGGAATGCGTTCGGGAAGATGGGAAGGGGTGGTCGTAACTTACTATCCGATGATGACCAGAGGAGTTGAGCAGATCAGGATAGGAAGGCGGAAGTCTTTCTTCCAACTGACGTATGGGAACATCAGACAGAAGAAGCCACCAACGATGTAAGGAGGAACGGTGTGAAGCTGCTGGCTGACAACTGTGTTGTGAGGGTAGATCGTCTTGACGATTGTAGGGGCAAAGAAAGCAAGACCTTGAACAGTGACGTTGTTGAGCAGGAAGATCGTAGCTGTGCCCACAGTGACAGGGGAAAAGATGCCCTTGAAGATCTTCTTGCGGTCAAACTTGTCCAGAACCTCGGTAGCTCCGACTCTCTCGGACTTGACACGGGAGATGGCCAGGTCCTTTTCCTCCTGGGAAAGCCACCTGGCAGTCGCGGGTCTGTCTGTCAGAGTAAAGAAGGAGATGACCGCGAGGCCCACGGTGATGATTCCCTCGATAGCAAAGATCATTCTCCATGCTTTGAGCCCAGCGAAGTGATCCAATTTCAAGATAGCCGAGGCCAACAGACCACCGAATGCGCCAGCTAAGGGCGCGGCAACAACATAGAGACCGAGTCTCCAAACTAGCTCAGATCTTCTATACCAGCGGGAGAGGTAGTATGCAATTCCAGGAAGCATACCAGCCTCGAAGATACCAAGGACAAACCTGACGGCACACATCTGGCTGAAGTTGTGGACAAAAGCGGTGGCAATGGAACAGAGACCAAAAGCCAGGGAGATACCGGGAATGAACCAACCAGGGCCGAGCCATTTGCAGCACATGTTCGCCGGAATCTCGCAGATGATATAACTGATGTAGAAGACAGACAAGATAGCGTTGTAATCGTAGCCCTGAACATNGCGGTCAGTATCCCATCATCTATGTTTTGGAAGAATCCAGCCACGAACAGTAAGTTTCTATACCAAAGTTAGCAATGTACATACAAAAACGCTCGCAAAACTTACTAGACTAGCTTCCAAACGGGCCAACTTTGCGTTGCCTATGGTTATGATGAGATGATAATCATTGTAGAACTTCGGGAGTGGTTGCTAACCGATGTTGGCTCGATCAATGAAACAGAAAAGATACAACATGAAGACAGTGGGTATGATCATGAAGTCGATCTTTGTGCGTAGCTTGGCCTCAGCTTTAGGATCAAACTGAATGAGAGAGTTGCCATATCTGTACTATGGTTAACGTGATGTTGGAGTTGGGAAGTGGTTGACATACTGATCAGTAGCCTGGTGTCCACGCTCAGCGGCCTCGTGGACCGTCTCTTCGGCGAGCTCCTTGTGCATAGCAGCGTGCGATTCCTTCTCGACGTCGTGTGAGGTTCTCATCGTATAAATGATATTGGATCAAGATTGGAATTGTTGACAACAAGATACAGACGATGCGTCTGGGGTAAACAGTGTGGGGGATCTGGGGTCTGGGGGAACGCTCTTATATCTCTTCCATACCTTCTCTGAAAATCGGCAGTTGTGAAAAATGGAAGAACAGTCAACAGAAAGAAGTGTAGGATTTCGCGGCGGAGATCAGGGCGGGGACCGCTTGTGGGGAATTGATTGCACGTTTTTTCGCTGTTGTCTTTTTGACTTTGGACTCCCACCAGATGGAGCTGTGCACAGCGAGGTGGGCTGGCTTGCTTGGCCACAAGCCATGTTTGCTGGGCAGACCACTCTCGAACCGCTGCTAGACCTTGTAGTAGGCGGCGGCACAGCTGAGAATGGCCATGGTTGTCTTGGCTACTCTGCCACCCCCACAAAGAAGCAGACATATCCAAGAACGAGGCCTTGGCCGAACGTGCTGCCGTTTGAGAGCTCATTCATGTGGCAGCAGGATTGTACCGGGAGCGGCTGAATATTGATTGCTTCAAAAGGACTGTGCAGCCTTTACCCAGCGGATTTTTGCATATAGTGTCAGCAGTGAATGTGTTTGTCCGTATTGATTTGGTATGACTTCTGCATCTTTAGACAAGAGCAGTCCATGTAATTTTGATAGGTGTGTCCTTTGGTAGACTACGTTAGATGCTCAATCGAAGTACTTCTCACTGCCAACAGCCGATGTTCATTGCCGCGATGTTAAACTGGTCAGTCGCAAGCCAACAAGGGTACGACGAATCTTTCTTGACCACGAGGGGGTCGCCAATCCATATCCGGACAATGTCCAATCATTGTTGTCTATGAACGTCAGCCCTCATCCAAGAAGGTCTTATCGGTCATCCTGATGTCCGAACGCCGTCACAGACGAATGAGTATTCGATGCTTCGTAAGGAATTCTTATCTCTTCGGCAGTTGTATTTCCTCAGATCTTTGGGTCATATAGGTCGTCTCTAGCGACCATAGTCGGGTTCTTCGAAGCATATAGATCTGCCGATATCAGACAACGACTCTGCCGAATCAAAAGCAATGCGCCTGTTGATGTCCGTACATCAACGTCTTGAGGTATGGAGGCCGGATACGAGCGCGATCTCTTTGCACTGTGCTCGCATCACCGAGGCCAGTCTCGGCAATGGTGTAAGCTCTGCACTGGTTTGTAGAAGAGGTCATCTAAGAGAGCTGTAGTCTGCTTACCAAAGCAAGCTCAGCGTGAGTGAATGACTTGCTCCAACGGTCCAAGGTCTTCCTCTTATATGTCAAGCTGTTACAACAGAATCTGGCTGAAGCCGAATGGAGCATTGCGGCTCTACGAGCATATCGTAAGCTGCACATGATAAGTTCTGGCCATTCTTGCATACGATCGTTGGTACTGTTCTTTTGCGGTCGGCTTTTGGACTGACGACAGTTGTCGCTCGTGTTCAGTACCGCGGAAATCCGTGTTCAAGGGCAAGAGGAGTTTTTTTCTGGACTGATTGAGCTCGTTCAGTGGCATGCTGCCCTTCAGGACGCAAATTTACAGCACTTGTTATATGGTTGGGTTCCATGAGAATAACGCGTGCATAACGCGCTCCTCCAGCCGAGTTGCGCGTCGAGAGAGCTCTTCATCAAATCCCCACTCGAAGCACTTCTGAAAGAAGTTTTTACGCCGGCAAGATGCATTTGAGGTGAATCAAGAGGTCTGATGCTATAGAGTATCGAACAGCAAGACCATCGTGGAAGAAAGGCAGAAGAAGAGGTCGGCCCGAGCAGCCCGGCCATTTCACGGCATGTAGACTGCCAAGCGCTGATTGGTTGAAACAAAAGGAGAAGAAAGAGCCTTGCTTGCTTGATTCATGGAAATTGGCATGTGATTTTTTTTCTCTGGTCCGTTAGCAAAATTTATAGACAACCTCATCTTAGGGTCATATCTTCTTGGGTTGGCAGTCGCGTTTGGAAGGTTGCATTCGGAGACTTTGCAAACTTTCATCCTATCCAACCGGCAAGACTCTTTTTCCCCGCCAATTGATCTCCGATAATCTTGGACAAACAAAAAGTGATCTGATAGCCGACGACATCCGCAACAGGAATTGGTAGTTTTGGATATGGCTGGTGAGATGAAGAAGCAACAGCCTTTCTGGCTTGGGTATGCGTTTCTGCAGAATACGGGATGAAAACATCGGTGCTGAGACAATAGCAGTGGAGCGGCCGCTTCCATGGCAGCAACATGCAGTAAGTCAGATAGGAGTCGAGATGACCATGTATTGACAAGTTGTGCAGCACATCCCTTGGATCAGACGAANATAGTGAGGATTCTCAAGCCGCAACTCTGGACTGCAACTAACGATGACAGCCGCATGCAAGTCATGCACCAACCAAAGAACATTCTTAGAACACTAGTGTCATTCGCCAGCCGTGATGGCATTCCTTCTCTCTGGACTGGTCTCACTGGATCCTGGCTCAGACAATGTTCCTACTCGACCGCTCGTTTTGGACTCTACAACTACTTTGCCAAGGAAGTCAAGCAAAGGACAGGAACCACGAAATTGACCGCTGGCTGGGAAGTCGTGTGTTCTGGTGTTGCTGGTGGAGCAGCAGGTCTTGTTGGTAACCCTACAGAGGTCGTGCTCGTCAGAATGTGTGCAGATGGTGCCAAAACTGCTGCCGAAAGATACAACTACGGCAACTCCATCCGTGCGCTATATAGAATTGCAAAGGAGGAGGGCATGTCAACTTTCAGCAGAGGTTTGACACCTAACATTGTTCGCAGTGTTATCATGAGTGAGTTCCATACGTCAGACTGTGTCATTGCAAATCACTAACGTTACGCAGACATTTCACAGATCGCTACGTGAGTCCTCAATGGATAGAACATCCCCCAAAAAAAAAAGTAGAACTAATCATTACCAGCNTACTCGACCGCAAAGGACTATCTTCTCTCGAACCCCAGCCTTGGTTTGAAGGACGGCATCTTCCTCCACTTCCTTGCCTCATTACTTGCTGGAACCGTCGCCACTACTGCATGCGCACCTGCCGATGTACTCAAGAGTCGTGTTCAAAGTGCCCCCACCATCAACGGTGTAAAGCCCAGTCTCAGCAAAATCTTCGCCGACTCGTACAAGAAGGAGGGTATCAGCTTCCTCATGAGAGGATGGTCGCCCGCATGGCTCAGACTTGCGTAAGTAGATCTGCTACCGTCTAGAAAGAGAATCACTGACTCTGACTTTTGATAGNNACCTAACACTGTTTTGATGTTCGTCTTCATGGAACAGCTCCAGCGCCTTGTTGGCGTCAGCTCTGGCCAACCCAAGCCTGTTCAGGAAAAGAAGGCCTCTGAGGCCATGAAGGCATAGGAAGCCGATCCGGATATTTTCAGACATTGGTTCTGACCAGTTTTGACTTAAGCATGTGGCGAGGTGATTTGGATTACGCGGTTCAACTTCTTCTTTCTTTTGTTCTCATAGACGTACATACTAAAGATTTCCTAGTCGCGAGACAGGAAAATCAAGTACACCTTTCAATCATCCAAGAACATAGACGGAACTGTTGATTAGATACAAGTGCGGTAGCACAATGACGAATAAATATCGAAAACTCATATGAACGTTTTCCAGATGATCATTATATAAACATGTAAGACACTCTAAAGCTTGGCCTTCTCAGACATGACACGGTCCAGCTGCAACACATCCCTAAGCTTCATACCATGCTTAGCTGCCAGCTCCTCACTCTTCTTCTTCTGTCGCGCTAATCTGTCCAACAAGAATTTGCCTCTCTTGTTCTCGTTTCTACCAAGCTGCAACAGATGCACCTCATCAGGACCATCTACGATCCTCATGGTTCTGCCTTGGGCATACATGTTTGCTAACGGTGTGTCTTGTGATACACCAGCACCGCCATAGGCCTGAATAGCACGATCGATGACTGTCAAAGCCATGGAGGGAACCAAGATCTTGGCTTCAGCAATCTCCTTGAGTGCGAATTTGGCATCCTTAGTGTCGATTGTGATTGCGGCATTGAGTACGGAAAGACGGGCGGAGTCAATCTCAACACGAGATTTGGCAATGCGTTCGACCATTACACCGTGTTCATTCAGGAGTTTGCCGAATGCCTTCTTGCGGGGGTCGTTGACACGAGCGACGAAGAGCTCGAGAGCTTTCTCGGNCCTAAGAGGGAAAGAATGTCAGCGGCAGCCAAGTGGGAGCAGTAATGCAGGACTTACAGCGCCAATACTTCTCATGGCGTGGTGAATACGGCCAGGGCCTAGACGACCCTGAATAATCTCGAAGCCACGGCCCTCACCTAGGACGATGTGGTCAAGAGGCACGCGGACGTTCTTGAAGAAGATGTGACCGTGACCGTGAGGGGCGTCATCGTAGCCAAAGACACCCAGCATGCGGTGAATGGTGATTCCGGGGGTATCTGCTGGAACAAGGACGACGCTCTGTTGCTTGTAGGGGCTGGGGTTGTTCTTATCCGTCTTGCCCATTGTGATGTAGATCTTGCAGCGAGGGTCACCAGCACCTGATGACCACCATTTNNCTGTGAGGAGACCGTTAGCAAATACCCAAGACGGAGGAGTGGAGCAACATACAGAACCATTGAGGACATATTCATTGCCTTCACGGCGAATGTCAAGAGTGATGTTGGTGGCATCACTCGAGGCAACATCAGGCTCGGTCATGAGGAAGGCAGAACGGATCTCGCCTTCCAGCAGAGGCTTGAGCCATTTGTCCTTCTGAGCCTGTGTACCGTACTTGGCGAGCACCTCCATGTTACCAGTGTCGGGTGCAGCACAGTTGGTGGCCTCGGAGGCGGTACGACTCTTGCCCAGGTACTCGGCCATGAGACCATACTCAAGGTTGCTGAAGCCAGCTCCCTCCTTGAAGTGATTCTTTGGCAGGAACAAGTTCCATAGTCCTAGCTCTCTTGCACGCTTCTTGAGGTCTTCGATGATGGCTGGGTGGCCGCTGAAGCGTTCAGCTGTCGAGTCGCCAATCTGTTGTTGGAATACGGCATCGGCGGGTATACATTCTTCTTCGACGAACTTCTCGANCCTGACGAACACTGCTGTCAGTAATTACGACTACAAACAGAGAATGAACAGGCTTACAATGTCAAGGTACTTCAATGCCTTCTCGCTGACAAAGGGTCTGGCGATCTGGGGGATCTTTTGAGATGCGCTCAGCTGGCCATCAGCGCTGATCATCAGCTTCTCCGAGAAGTCGTTCTTCTGTTGCTTTGACATTTTGATATGCAGTATAGAGCAGGAACAGTATTGGACAGAAACCGCCTGTCTTGTAACTCGTTCACGTCCATCTTTCGCCCGAGGTGGCCGCTAGACATTGCGGAGATTCGACTGTCACTTTGCGGGGGAGCCGAGGCATCTCGCACAACCACCTGATCCTGCTCGGCCAACACGTCCAGTCATGTACATATCATACTGCTGCTCCCCCTCTGTTTTGACGGAAAAGGCTCTCAGCCTTCTTGGAAACCTACTTACCTCATTCTGAATGCGGCTGGTCAATACATCAGCATGCATTGACCGCTCAACCTCGGTCCAACAACATCTGAAAGAAGGAACATTGGAAGAGCTGGCATAGCTCTAGTTATATCCCCTGAACACTGCAGAATGCTTCCAAGTTAGTACAGGGTGAATATCGGCCTTGAAGTCGTGTCACAGTGGTCTGTTCTCACTCGTAGAAATCCAGCTTGTTGAAGGCAAACAAAACATCACGAGATCCGAGGTCAAGCCGAAGCTCGTCCATTGCACCAGCTATCACCAGATGTTTTGCTCCTGCATGAGAGGCTCTGGGACACGATGATTCGTTGCAATACTATCCCAACCGCTCTCTTTTTCTATTCCTGCCTGATCGTTTCCGGTCTGCAACGAACATTCGTGTTAACTCTGACTGTTGGTGCCCCATCACGAATCTTCGGCCCTACCAGCATATAGGAACGCTTGTTCGAGCTATTCATCCTTCCGGCATCCTCCTGTATGGTAGCACCTCAGAAAAATGTCTCATCACAAACAGATCTTTGCTTACTGGAGTGTCACCTCATCATACGATAAGGCAGGAAGCATTCCATGTTCTAGAAACAGGTAGGATATCGTTGCCGCATCATCCTTTGCTCCTATATATGCTCTACTTCTCCTTGTGTTCTATTGCTGTGCAAATTCAATTCTACAAATCAATTATCGAGATCAACACACACGTACACCACCATGGCATCTACACTATCACATTCCTCACCTCAGCCGTATTCTCTGATGGGCCTCCCACGCGAGCTTCGCGACATGGTCTACACGAATGTCTTTCACTTCGCCAGTCCAACAAGCGATCCAGCAACTCGACAACGTAAACTCGATTGCGACGCTGGATACTCAGCCATCATCCACCTGAGCACCATTTCATTCGACTGGCTCGACCTCATGCGAACAAACGGTCTGATCGCAGATGAGATGCGGCAGATCTATCGCTTACCAGCCTACCACAACAGCACTACCGACCAAACGTGGTCTGCACAACTCACACTCAATAATGACGAATACACACTGGCATGGATATCATTACCGTGCCCATCGTCTTGTGTACGACACCTCTCCATCGACTTCAAGATCAACCTCACACTTTCGATGTTCGGCCATTGGGACAATGACAGCAAAGACAAACCAGGCAACATCTTCAAGGCACTGTTAGAGCTGCTGAAACAGGTCGCTTGTCATGGCCCCAACATCACTGTCTCCGAGACGTTGCGCCAACCGATTGTTTTCGAGACAATCAGCCTTAACATATCGTTCGCCGATGAAGACAGACCGTACTTGATGTCTTCTGGTCCCGAAAGTGTTTACATACTTGCATATGGCAAGCGTCGCATCTACAGCCATCTAATTGGGGATATTGTTACTGCATGTGGCAACCACGTTTTGGAAGACAAAGTCAGACACATCAGCATACAAGGACCGAAGAGTTTGGGATCACAAAAGACAGACATCACGATAGCGCGGGTTGAAGAGACCAATCAAAAATAGGCAGAGACCTAATGCTGGAAATTTCTGGTCAAGGTCTTGGTCGAGTATGTTTCCTGGGTCAGCGGCTGAAAATTTGGGCTTCCTAATTACAAGGCAACGTACATGGATACCATAGAGCATAATGTTTAGATCATGGCTATAAACTGAACAAGTTCATCTCTGACATTATTCGCAAGCTGTTTTGTTCATTTTTGTTATCTGTCGACATGTTTTGCTTGGATCATTGCTATGCGATCACCACGTTATGAACTTGCATTATTATTTTGGCAAACCGAATTTGCTTCCACAACTCGGTTGTATAGTGTAGTGGTTAGCACGCAAGATTTTGATGAGTAATCAAATCTTCTTGAGTCCGTAAGTTACAACTCCAGCTTCACACCAGCCGAACCGTCTCCTAACATACTCCAGTGGGTTCGAGCCCCAGTACGACCTTAACAACCAGGCGTAAGCCTCTCTTTTGCGCTTCCGGTATGATCTGATAGATCTTAGGAGGGTGATAATGATGATCTGCGTCTTTTTTTCTTTTACAATCTTTTTGAATCGTGGATGCGTCCAATCTCTGATTATGGACAGCCTCTACCTCTGGACACTGACACAAAATCTTCAGTCGCGTAATTATGTGTCTGTACATACGCTGGCACCTTCGGAGGTTTGAACCGCCATTGAGGAAACAAGTACCTCGATAATTGTAGAGCCTCCATGCTGTGTCCTGTAAGCTGTGTAAGCAGACAAGAATAGGATATACAAACACCAACAAACACGCAAAAAACCAACATCATCGCATGCCCTTGATTGGACTTTCTCTTGCAATGCAAACAGTCCCGAGCATGACACTGTAGCCTTGTTGCCGGGACTGCTGTGCTATCTACCTTTGGCCGGCGCGAGAGATACGGAACAATGATTTCGTGGCATCGCAGCGTACTCGTCTGTCTTTCGGAGGTACAAAAGACTTCATGGTAAGCACATGGCGATCAGGGTCGGATTTGACAGAAACATCCGATTCAAACCTCTTTCATCATGGCGAGATGATCTTTCTCACAGCTTCTGCCAGGCTGCATCTTCTTGCTTACCTGTACTTGGTGTATAGTTCCATGTCCAGTCATCCACAATAGATTTGTTCGCTGCGCCTTGTCAGACACTGAGATCATAAATCAGGACATTTCCCGTTGATGATGACTTGCAAAGCAACAGCCAAGTCGGATCATCACAGGTGCACAGCAAGGTCTACTCGCATAGCTAATGGCTAAGTAGATGGTACGCTGGCGGTTGTATCTCAATCAGCCGCGATGCCGCGACAGCATCTCTTCTCAGAATCAGTAAGGGCTGAGATACTCGTGCTCACAGTCTCAAGTCGCTCCTTCCATATATATCCTTCATGTCCCCTTGCTCTTTCCTTCTCAGATCAATTCATTACCTTCGATTCAGTCTGTCCCTTGTGCAGTAACAAACAGCTATCATGCGTGTCTTCGTCGCTACAGTTCTCTGTCCTCTTGTGGCCCACTGCGCTGCCCAACCGTTCAACTCCACTTCTTCCAAACTCTCAAACTCCACCTCGAACAGTACATCCTGCATCTCTGCCGCCGATGCTGTTCTCATCGCCGACGGCTTTGGCCAGATCCTCTCCAATTTCAGCACCTCCTTTGGCGATATTCTGATTGCAGACGGCTATACCGATCAATCTGACAGCGTAGCAACGTTGATGCATTCGCCTAATGTCATCGCCTCTGATGTGAGTTCTCTCCTTCCTGTTTGTTAAAGATCAGCCCCTTGCCTTCTGCAGGTACAGACAATCCTCAAGCTACTGGAAGACACAACTGCTGGTCCACTTGAAATGTGACCTAGAGGAGATTTCTCCCCTATGAAACATCTTTGGTTTCAAGACAGTATTGTGCATTTTCAGGTTACGTTGTGACAGTCTTTGNNACCCACTAGAAGACCATTCCCTTTCATTTCCTCTATCTATCTTACTGACTTGCATCCCTAGCTCGGCAAAATCACCTTCGACTCCAAAGCCTCCTTCCTCGCTGGTGAACAAGCCCAACCAGGCGTCCCCTTCAAACTCCTCAACACCTGGTCTTCCTGCAATGCCGTTACCTTCCGATACGTGCTGTCACCTCCTGGCCTCAATGTCCAAGGCATCGCTGTTGCCGAAGTTGAAGAGGCNAAAAAGAATGGCACTGGCGTTGGTGAGGGAACAAAGAAATGGCAGATCAAGACTTTCTATGGAGAGTTTAATTCTGCGGTTTGGTTGACTGATCTCAAGAGTGGTATTACTGGCTGTGATGTTAGTGGTAATGTTACGGGTAATGGGACTGTTGCTTGATGGGGTTGCAAGTGGTAGTGGTACGAGGTAGATGTTAGATTGGGTACCATGATGGCGTGCGAAAAGTATAGATAGGCTAGGAGATAAAAACATAGTTCGTTCTTTGTGAATGTCAATCAGGTCAGCAATGTTGTCGTCCAAAACAGTCCTAGAGTCCAGAGTGTGTGTTTGTAGCTACTATAGTATATCGATTGTAGACAAACACTGTTCTGATCCGTATCATGTCATGTCTGCTCAGTGTGGTAACAACAAGTTGAAGCTTTTGATCGGGTAACACATCCTCCCATCATGCTAACGACAGTAGAAGCCAATCTGAGACCAACTCATGTTATCATCTCGCGAATACGATATGGCAACGCTCAAGCAACTTATGCTTTCACAAGAGATGGATCGATGACTGCGAGTGAGGATGGTTATGATTACGATTATTGTACAGATTGACCAAGCGTTGAAAGCTATAATCTCCTAGTCTAGGTTCCTTGTTTCTGGTAATTGGCTTGCCTAAGGCGGGAAGAACTGGCTCGAGTTCGAGCTGTTTTCTTGCTCTTGATGCTGAATATCATCTCGAGAAAGTCGCCATCGGCGACGTTGTAGATGCTAGTGGAGTGAGCTTAGTTGTGTTGCACCCACGTGGGGACAATGCAAATGTTCTTAACATAGGTAGCAAGATTGATCGTAAGGATGTCCAGCGCCATCTGGCATGAATCGTATAGTCGTTATCGCTGTGCACCGTACAGGGTGCTGACGTTCTATCGAGAATGTCGTATCCACAAACAGTCCTTTTGGATGAGGATCGGAAAATCATATTATCATGGTAGCAACAGTGTTGTTGTTATATTGATCAGACTTGAGGTCAGCAATGGTATCGGCAGCGCGATGGCCGTCGACACAACAGTGTGACCATAGAGGTGGTAGCTGATACAAGTTACAAATTCGCAGACCATGTCGGCACTCGAACATGCTGTGGAGCAATTGTTCTCGCTGATCTTGGCTTCAGCAGGAAGGATCAAGCCAGGAAGCATCAAGCGACCGCGGTCGTGTTTGAGATCTAGGCCTATGAAAGCCTTGTCATAATGGTCAAGATACTCGAGGTCGTTGTGTATCCTCAGATATTATGGGTGTAAGGAAACTCATGATGCGCTCAGCTTGAATTTGAGTTTGCTCGAGGTCGTTCATCCATAGCAGCGTCCCATCGAAGACGAGCTTGTAGTCGCGATAGTACAGCCAACTCGTCACCGTCCAGGTCGAAGCTGTCAGGGATGTAGAGGTGATGTGGTGATATAACAACAGAATCCGGGTCTACGTTCGAAGTCCTGGCCATCGACTGGCCTGAGAGCACTTTTTCACTGTCGTTGGTCGACACCTTCTCAAGGTCTTGGACTTTGGTTTCCGTCCTCAGGTTTGCTGGTGTCCACCAGTATACTGGGTATGCTCGTTGGATGTTGTTGATGAGGCAAGCCAGTGTCAGCATTATCGCTGAGCTCATGAGGACGAAAGGGACGAAGATCCAGCCCATAGCGATGATCTCAGCGTTGGTTGTAGCCAGGACGGCAGTTGCGCCTCCTGGAGGATGCACAGTGTTTGTCGTGGCCATAATGGCGGAGCAACAAGCACAAGCGACTGCACCTGCAACCCACTGAAGATCTTCCCAGTCCGAGTTAAGGTGGAACAGCTTGTGTACGATGACTCCTGTCAAGGCCGAGAATGTCTGGCCTAAGATCGCGTTTCTTGGCTGAGCAAGGGGTGTCCGGATAGAGTTATAATCTAAGATTGCCGAAGCGCCNNCTGTGTGGTCTGTCAGTCCTTGTAGATGGCCTAGCAGAGCAATTCAGCATACCAAACTCGCAATCATGATTGGAGGATGCCATTTTCGTATACCCGGAGCGTATTTGAAAAGGGCACCTATGATCAGAAGTCCGAGTAATGATCCCAGAAAAGACCAAANAACAACGACCAAACGCGGTGGCTCTTTGTACTCCTCCGATCGATAACCTAGAAACCTCGATATAGGCTTCGGTAGCCTCGATATGCGGGAGTGGGGAACAAGGCGATTCAGGTGAGTGTCGATATCATAATCGAGAGCAGTCAATATCCGTGGATGCATTGTAGGCAAGAGAAGCAATGTAGATGATACTGGGTGTTCGGCCTTCGCGAGAGCAGCTAGAGTTGATCAAGTACCTCCCAGGCCTGACGAAAATCCCTCGGGTTATTGCAAGGAGAGTGAAAATGGCTTGCGGGGTCTCATGTCACCATTTGGAAACGGAAGACATGATGCAATAACCGACAACTGTTTGGCAGGATATTGCGCCGCTCTTACCTGTCAGTTTTCCTAGGCAAACCTACCGTCATGATGAAGGTGTGTTTCTTCCTCGAGAACAAGACGCTTTTGTGTTATTCAAGACGTCGCTCTCTATTGTCCACTTCTTTGGCGACGTTCTTGTTCAATGAATCCTCCGGAGATGTAGAACTCTGGAAGGAACGTCATCTCGTCATGTGGTGATGGCGACTTGGCCGTTTTGGTCGAAGTGAAATGCCAATTTGTTTCCTGTACGTAACAGCCGCTGCGCCGCAGCAGCGGGGACTGAGAAACACGGCGAGAGCCTGTATTGTCAACAACGAAGTTAGTGGGAAGAGATATGTTCAGAGACATTCGAAGAGGTTCGAGAGGGAGTGTAGAGAAGTTCCGAGAGCGATAGGACTTATATATCAGGAGTAGAGGTCGTCTGAAGATAAGATAGGTCTGTGGATTGATAACAGATGCTGCTTGAGCCTCCAACTTGGCGAAAATAAGCTTCTCCGCGGCAAAACCTGGTCAGGCACCTAATCCGGGGAAGGCACAAACAACAACAAAGAGACACAACCTTGCTTCCAGACTGATCGGAAGGTCGTACAATGTCAGTCGCTCAGACTTGAAACCTATCAACTTCTGGCCCTTCTCGAGCGAGATGAATATGTGTTTATTATAGAAAATAATGACGGTAAGATATTTTCAGGCTGTGGGCAGGATGACTTTCGGTATTGTGATCATAGAACACTAGGAACAAACTATCTTTTCTAAAAACAACACACCACGGTTTGCAACAACATGTTATCATAGCTTGGTGATCTTAATGGCCATACTACTATCTCCAGTGCTTGTACAGCCAAACATAGACCGCCTGCGAGGTCTGGAGGCTTCAATCGCCAGAGAGGAAAGGCGTGTCAGGGTTACACAGCCAACAAAAGACATGGGCGCTCTGAGGCAGTGCGGACGTTAAATAGCATGGAATAAGTGGAATATTGGAATATTCCACTGATTTAAGGTAGAATATTCCACCTAGTTAGCATGGAATAGAATCGTTAATTTAAGTAGAATATTCTACCATTCCACCACTTAGTATAGCTAGTATTACTATAGTTAATAATAGTAAGCCTTAGCTTAGAGTATACTACGCTTAGGTATAGTAGTCGCGTTTAAAAACTTGCTATAACGCCTTTTCCGATTAGTAACCTATTTAAGCTCTTTAATTAGCTAGATCTTATCTCGGAGATTAGATCGCGAGCTCCGACTAGCTAATTCTTTATTAGCTTACGCGAAGCCTCGCGCGTCCTTTTCGACGCGTCTTAACTACTCCCTCTTAATTTATTAACTATCCTATCCTCTACCTTCTTACTTAATATTAGAGCCTAGCTCTTTATTATCTTTCTATCTTTATAAGCACATAATCTACCTTTAATTATAATCCTTATATTATGTATTTACTAGCTAATTAAGAGTATAAGTTATAAGAGCTATAAAGCTAACTAAACTCTCGATTATCTTAGAGCTAGCCGCTATACGCCTCTAAATAGAGTACCCTCTTTAAATTCGCCTCTAATACTCTAAGGCCTAGACTCTTCGCTCCTTAGAGTTAATTAGATAGTATCTTTATTAAAGGTAATAACTCTAAGACTAACGATAGCGCCTCTAATATCGACTAGCTATTATTTCCTTCTTTAAAGCGACGACGACTAACGCTAATAACCGCTAGCAACTACATTAATAACTCTAAATGTACGTTAATATAGCGCTCTCGAAAACTAGCTCCTACTCGTAGCGATTCTAAAGAGCTCTAGTCTTATACTAGAGCTCGTCGTCCTAGAGAGCGCGAGCGTAAGCGTAAGAAGAAGATCTAGTACTACTTCTATAGTAATAGAGACTATCCTCGTAACTATAACACTACTAACTATAATAATATTAGATTATACCTTAAGAAGAGACATAGCTAGAGATAGGTAACTAGTACACTTTTAAAGATGCTAGTAGTAGTAATACCCTCTTAGACATTATATACTATTACCGATATCGACAAAACTCGCTTAAATCGACGTCTTATCGATTATATTACCTTAAGTAACATCCCCTTCCGTACTACTAGTAATCCTCTACTCTATACGCTACTTAATAAGGTGCTTCCTAGCGCCTTAAAGCTCTTAATTAAGAGTTATTCTACTATCGCTAAACACGTTAAGAAGGAGCACGACTTCTATTAAGAGTAGCTTAAGGCACTACTTATAACATCTCGATTATTAATCCACTTTACCTACGATACTTAGATAGCTAATTATAGTAGCTATAAGCTACTTAGTATTATAGCTCGATTTGTCGACTTAGACGGTAAGTTAAGTAAGGCACTACTAGCTCTCTATAAGCTATTAGCTAGCTATGCTAGTGCTTAATATGCTCCTCTATTCTTTAATACTATTATTACCTATAGCATCGAGTAGAAGATCGGATATATTACCTCTAATAATGCTACTTATAACGATACTATAATAAGCTACCTTACTACTCTATTTAGCGAGCGTCTATCTATCGATTAGGACCCTATATAACATCGAACTCGCTACTTTAGACACTAGATTAATCTTACTAGTTAAGCACTTATATTAGCGAGCTTAATAGACACTATAGCTACTATAATTAATTAGAGTTAAGATCCCTTAAAAGCTATCTTAACGCTCGCTTAAGGTACTAGCCTTACTAATTATAAAGCTCTCGACTACCTCCGTTAGTTTTTCGAGTAGATTATAAGGTTAGCTCGCCGTCGTCGTAAGTTTAAGGTAGCTACTAGTGTATCTCCTATGCTTAATAATACTATAAGGTAGAATAGCTAGCTAGCTATAATTAAGCGAGGGATTTAGTCTCGAGTAACTATACGTGCTATTTAGTCGGCTAACGAGTATATAGAGTATACTACTCTTTAGCGGCGCTACTAGTAGTTTCTTAAAGCGCTTATTAACTTTATAGAACCATTATAGGAGGTAATAAAGCTATATAAAGGCAATAACGTAACTCTTAATTAAGTGCTTATATTAATGGACTTCTTACGTAAGCACTATAAAAAGTATATATAATAAGATACTTCTACCGACTAAGCCCTTATTACCGTAATCCGAACTAGCTAATTTATACTTAATAAGTAGTAAGCTATTAATAACTATACTCCTACCTATATAGTAGCGCTCCTCCTCTATCTAACTTATCGCGAGAACTATATTAAATAATACTAGCCTCCGTTATAGCGAACACTAGCTATTACTACTATACGCGCTTTATAGACTACTAAATATAAGAATAAGACTAAGCCTATTATAATAGCACCATTATTAAATAAAGAGGAGTCGAATTAGCTAGCTAAGTAGTAGGCTTCTATACGGTTTATAAACTTAGTTACTATACCTAAGGAGTTTATCTAGTTTACTAAGAGTCCTCTAGTACTCGTTAATAATGCTATATAGTGGTAGCTTAAGCTAACGTAGTAACATAACTATCTAAACCTCTCTTAGATAGCTATTAATATCCTCTTAATTAATCTAATATCTACTAAGTTAGAGAGGGTGTTTAGTAGCTATAGAAGGACACTATTATAGGACCGAGTAAGCCTCTCTACTAATAATCTTAGCTATATTAAGTGCCTTAAGAGCTAGTAGAAGAACCTTTGTTTTGACAAGGTTGACCTACTAATTACTACCAACGAAGGACCGGAAGATTACGTAGAAGAGCTAGAGGATGACGTTAAAGGACAGGGTGACCTAGAAGAAGGACAGGGTGACTACGACGACGACGACGGAGTTGGAATTGGCATTATTCCACTAGATAATTGACATGGAATGGAATATTAGCTAGAAGTAGTGGCATGGCATGGCATGGAGCCGAAATTCCACCGATTCCATGTAACGTCCGCTCTGGCGCTCTCGCAGAACGAACTTTATCCAATCTTCCATGATATTTCTGTGACCACGCTTATACCTGAAAAGTAATCGTGCATGTTAATGGTTATCTACAAGGTGTACCTGAATGACGGATGCTTGTAGCCAAGCATTGACTCATCTCCCTCTGCCAATCTGTAATCACGTTTACCGGCTGCTCTCTTCTTGTTCTCCCAGCTGCAGTAAACCAACATACAGGAGGTGATGATCAAAGACAAACACAACATTCCAATGTTGATAGCATGACCAGTGATGTAGCGAGGACTGTTAGAAATATTAGTATCTGAGCTCAGGAAAGAAAATCAAGTAACTTACGCATCCTTTGAAAGATAAGTGAACGTGGCAATGAAAGCAGCACAGTTTGCAATCATTATCTGGGCACCGGTGCCAGTAGCGCGAACGTAATGAGGAGCCAAGTTGTTGGCCAGCCATCCCATAACGAGCGGGCTGCAAGGGAAGATGCCTGCAGCAACCAGAAAGGTCCCACCATACTGAATCGTATGGTGGTTGCTGGAGATGAGCATGATATATCCACCAACTGCTACAATACAGCCAGCCAGCATGAAGGGTCCACGCATACGGTACTTATCCGACAGCCAGGTAACGAGAAGCACGCTCAGGAACGCTCCGACGTTTGGAGGCACAGTCAGAAGTTGGGCGTGCACTGCCTTGTATCCCAAGCTCTTGATGATGGTCGGCAGGAACAACGAGTACGAGTAGATAGGTGTAATGATGGCGAAGAAGTTCAAAGAGAGGAGGACGGTATTCCAGTTCAAGAAGGCCATGCGGACCCAATGCCAGCCTATCGAGGTCAGATTACTGTTTGAGAGCTTCGGCGATACTCAAATGCACTTACTGAACTTCTCGTTTTTCACATCGTCAGCAGCATCGGATCCATGTGAATCTAGATGCATACGCAAAGCAGCACCAGCCTTCTCTTCTTCGGTCAAGAACTTCGACTCGGCTGGCGTATGTGGCAAGAAGAATATTGTGAGGATACCAAAGAGAACTGTGAAGCCTCCTTCCACGAAGAAGATAAATGGCCATCCTTTGTAATCTTTGGTGTGGATCCTGGCAAGACCGGTAGCAAGCAAACCACCTAAGATGAAGGCAAAATTAGCAGGATCTCTCAAGGACATACGGCAATGTCACCACAAACTTCGTTGGAGAGATGCGCCCAACTCTGCCGAATGCTGGCCCGAATGGTGTTCCACTACACATAACAGGAGCACACATTCGGTAGAGACTGAGGCAAGGCGCCAGCAATAGTCGTAATGTCTATACCTTGGATTTATACATACCAAACGCGCCACTTAAGGGAGCTGCACAGTAAAAAAGTCCAATGCGGAACATAAGTTGGTGGCGGCGGTAAAACATTGCTAGATAGATGATCATGCCGCCCTGTAAGATGTCAGTCACTGTCACCTCTGAGACCTGCACACGAGGACTCGTACCAATAGACCACCTTCCATAAGTCCTAAGAAGAAACGTGTAACGATAAGTCCAGTATAGCTCTTGACAAAGCCCATGCCCATTCCGACCAATCCCCATCCGATGATGAGTGCGGGGAGGTAATAGCCTGCCTGGAAGTACTTTAAGACCAGATTGGACGGCACATCGACCATGATGTAGGGTACGTAGAAGACAGCCAATGCAATGTTGAACGTGTCTCCATTAAGTTTGAGGTCGGTAGCGAGGCCATCAATACGAGCATTGCCGATGTTGCTACGATCGATGAAGGCTAGTAGCCAGAGACCGAACAACCAGGGGACCACTGTAGAGAAAGTGTTAGTACACTAATGCGAATCAATGGAAAGAGATATATGCTCACCATGTGTGTCGAACTTTCGCGTGATGCGTCTGTCCAGCTCAGGATCAAGAGTTGGTCTATCGTCCCAAGTGGTGTTTGTCTTCTCGAGGTCCTCAACATACTCGAGCTTGCTGTCATCAAGGTCGTTCTTCTCGATAGTAGCCATCTTGAACAAATAAAGTTAAAAGGACAAGCAAAGGAACAAGGCAATCAAGGAGACAACGCAACGAAGGACGAAATGATCCTAGCTGCTGGGAACTGCGGATCCAGGGCATTTAACTTATCCAGCCGCATCATTGATCAATCGGCAATTGCCTTCAGGAAGTACATGGTAACACCCCATGCAGGTATCCCCATACTCTCTTACCCCGCGTCTACCCACATCCAAGAAAAGGTTAAGCCTCAAGGTGTGGGGTGAGTCGCCTTGTCTGCCTCGGAAGTCAGTCCCAAATGCTTGCCAGAGCTTGGTAGTATCAGTGGGCTCAAGTCTGGAGAGTGCACTTCCAGATAGTATCAGCAACTCCTGCAGTCTTTCCTCATCGTTTGGATAGAGGAAGCACATAATAGAGCAAGAACTGCGTTAAAATAATTGTCCGGGGAGAAGAGCGACAGACTTGAGGTTCGAGGATTGTACAGGTGATCGGCATAGTGGAAGTTGAAACTTTCTTCTTTTGACGTGGGATCGGCGATATCTCGCGTGTTCTCCACGCATGTTGTGCGTGTTTGGGTTGAGTCGAACCGTTCAGCGAAAGGGTCGATTTGGATCTGGCCTTGGCCTTCTTGCGCCACAAGGGGAGTCTCGCGGAGCTTGACATATCTCCAGGGGTTCTGTATCAATCATGAAGTTGCGATCAAGATGATGAACCATCCATTGGTCCGTTCGATTGCAGGTCTGACATACTACGAGTCTGCGAGATATCTCAAGAAGCGCTGTGGAAGCCTAGACTTAGTTCAAAAGCAAGATGTATGTACAAAGCGCTACGAATCTGCAGAACTAACCGGAGATATTACAACAAAGAAGCCAGCGCCATTGCTATGAAACAGCGAGCATTAACAACTGTCGGTTTGTGATGTACAATATAAGAAAACATACAGGAATCAAGACACAAAGGATCATAACTTCATGCATCCAAAAGTGGAAGTGTCATAACCAAACCCTACTCTTCAATGCCCAAAACCGATCTGGGAATGAAGTTGAATACGGTTCCAACAATTGCAAGGATAGTCGAGATGACGATCAGCACCCAGTTCATAATTCTCTCAGATCGAGGGATGGAGTCGCCAAAGATCTTGAGGTGGAAGGCGAGTGGGAGGATGATGCAGATAGTGAAACAAGCGACGGAGCCCAGCAGACTCATGATACGGTCGAATTCAGGGACGAGGATACCCAAGACCACGAAGACAACTGTGCAGAGGATGCGGATTGTAGCCTTGAGGATGCCGCGGTTGAGACCAGACATGCCGTGGAGCGAGGTAGAGTTGCTGACTGCACGGGCGTCCAAACCAAGGAGAATCTCCAAAGTGCTGACGATGGGGCGTGCGTTCAGAGGGATTTTAGCCAGGGGGATCATGGCCACGCAAACAACGATAATGACAGACAACCATTGAGGGTATCCATCGTCGGCAAGGATATTGCTGGAGATTTCATCTTTGACAGCATCGCCAAACATGAGAAGCCCCACAACGGCCATGAAAAGATCAAGAGTGGCAGTGAAGGCGTAGGTGATGTTCAGACCGCGGTTGTACTTGTAAGGGTGTCTCATATCGCGGTAGATGTTGGGGAACACACTATGACCTCCCCAAGGTGACATGAGGAGACCAAGACTCAGGGGGAGTGTTGCCCAATTCTCGGGGAAGAGGTAAGTCTTTGCAGGCTCGCGAAGAGAACCAGGAGTATGCGGCTTGACGAATCCATCAATAACAACGCAGAGGACGATACCGAAGCAAGACACAATACCGAGGATACTGGTAAAACTCAGCAGCCTCAGAGGCAAGAAGGACAGGGGGATCAGGATAAAGCCGCAGACAATTTTCCACTCCATGAGGCCCCAACCAGGAATCAAAGCATTGAGACTGTCGGCAANAAGAACCACAAGCGCAACACAGGTGGCAACCAATTCCAGACTGANAAGGAGACTTGTCGCAATGCGAGCCTTGGAGCCAAACGAAACATAGGCAAGATCAGCGAAAGTGATCAGAGAGTTGTCGACATCGAGGCATTTGGCCAGAAGCTTAGCAGTGTAGCGTGTGGAAGCGGCAGCGAAAGCGAAGAACACCAGACCGCAGACCCAACCAGAGTATTTCATAGCCAGCGGCAGTGCAAGGAGACCAACGCCGATCAGGACATTGACGGAGTTGAAGATAGTCTGAGGCAACGTGGACTGGCCAACTACGACGTTCACAATCTTGCCGTCGTCTTCCTCGACCTGCTTGACGAGCAGAGGCTCTCGCTCCTTGTCCGGGTCATTGACGCCTGACATCTGCTGCTTCTGGAAGAGGCGTCCAGCATGGCGCATCGACGACTCGTTGACTCTGGATGACAGACTTCCATAGTTTGTCCCATAGCTGCCGCTGAAAGGGGTCGTCAATGAAGGCTCAACTTGGAAAATGCTGTCGTCCTGCTGAGCACGACCGCGAATGGTACCTGCCTCAGAGGGCTCTCCAGCATCCGAGATAGCATTATCAGACAGCTTGCGCCCATCTGCCAGCGCCTGTCTAAGGAGACCCCNTTGCTCTCCGAATGAGGTTGCAATGTCCTGCCTCTCGTAATCGTCCGAAGCTCTTACACTCTCTTCATCGGTCTCGGACACGCGGAATGATGGTCTGACGGGTGCGATTTCGTAAAAGCCAGCTGCACGCTGCCATGATCTTGCAAAGTTGTCGATACTGTTGACGCCGCCAGCTTGGCGCAAAGTGTTGATCTTCATGGACATTGACGACCTNNAGATATGCCGAGTCAGCAGATGAAAAGCGTAAGGGACGAAGATGGCGCACCTCCTATGCCGCAGTGTCTGGGTGTGGTGAGCATCTGGCGACCCAGCAGCATGCTCAGGAGCATCGTGGACGTCTGCACCCCACTGAACATGGCTTTCCAAAGTCTCGGACGAGCCACGACGTCCACCTCTTTCATATTCGGTCCAATTGGACGGGATGGGCGCTCTGTCGGCCGGCATGCTGGACTGCAGTTATGCTGTCAAGCAGGAACAAGGAAAGAGATCGCGTGCGCAAAGTCGCAAGGAAGAGACAGATGGTGGCTCGCACGGTTGAAGGCGGTTTAGTGTCGAGGCACGGAAGATGGAGGAACAGAAGGGGCAAAAGTTGGCGAGGGTACAGAAGAGTGCTACAGGGACAGATATAGGAGAAACATGGACGCAGGTCTTATCTGTAGTCAAAAATGTCAAGGGAGAGGGCGTCAGGGTTTTGTACAGGATGTGCCGTGCGGCTAGATACTGGTCTGTCTAGATCGGAGCGATCGAAAGATTTTACAGCGTTGTATTAGGCGCAGGAAAGCACGTCCTAGCGGTAGTTTGTGGCAGGTACTGGACTCTCGCTGGATTGCGGTGAGAAAGGCACGCTATGAGAAGGGGATTTGTTTACTAGATGATCACTGGGTGGACTTGTCGAAACATTTTACCTAATCGCAACACCAACTGAGTTTGTTGCTGGCGTTCGTGGATGTGGAGAAGGGAGGATCCGAATGGAATCGGGAAAGGACTTTTGACCATTGAATAGGAGACATGGTTTTCGAGATGCGCACTCATGTCTGATCCATGCAGACTGTAAACTCTCAAACAGTGTATAAGAATATGAGCCTGATACGTCTCAGAGATGTTCATAAATTGTCTCGTCAATCGAGTCTTTAATATGCAACTAGAAAATTCGCTGCAAGGTGACGGACATGTCGCAGGCCAAAAGACATAGGCGAGCGAGCAGCACTGCAGGCGGAGAGGCAAGCGCGCGCGCCGTGAAGGAAAGAGCGACTTGGCCTGTGACGCAACGCACATTCACGCGAAGTCCTGAGAACGCCGCTGCGGCCTCTCAACACCTTCCTCTCACCGCAAACTCGACGTGTGACCGCGACACCGTCCTTTCCCTTCCATCCACCCACTCTCGGCGCAGAGCTTGTAAGTATCTACTTATTGCGCGAATTACTCCTCGCCAACCGTCCTGCATCATTTCCCTCTTCCCTGCACCCGTCGGCGCTGGTGCGACCGTCCCTCGGGCCCCTCCGCACCCTGGAAAAAAGTGTCTGAATATCGACTGACAAGCCTCCCCGCAGTCCTTGATCCCAGCAAGCTCGCACAACAGACGCCCCGCCAAAATGAGTGAACAGCAGCAGGCGAACGAGGCCGAGAAGAACATCGAAATATGGAAGGTCAAGAAGCTCATCAAGCGCCTGGAACAGGCCCGTGGTAACGGAACCTCCATGATTTCGCTCATCATCCGTACGTGATTGTCGACATGCTCCTAGCAGCCACCACCACCACCAGCCCACAGCTGCTGACTCGCTCCCACAGCCCCCAAGGATCAGATTTCCCGAGTCGCAAAGATGTTGGCTGAAGAGTACGGAACTGCCAGTAACATCAAGTCTCGTGTCAACCGTCTTTCCGTCCTGTCAGCCATTACCTCGACTCAACAGCGTCTCAAGCTCTACAACAAGGTCCCCCCGAACGGTCTCGTTGTCTACTGTGGTGAAATCATCACTGCCGAAGGAAAAGAGAGAAAGATCAACATCGACTTTGAGCCCTTCAAGCCCATCAACACCTCCTTGTACCTCTGCGACAACAAGTTCCACACCGAGGCTCTAAGTGAGCTGCTAGAGTCTGACCAGGCTTTCGGTTTCATCATCATGGATGGTAACGGTGCCCTCTTCGGTACTCTCTCTGGAAACACCCGTGAGATTCGCCAAAAGTTCTCGGTCGATCTTCCCAAGAAGCACGGTCGTGGTGGTCAGTCTGCCCTGCGTTTCGCTCGTCTGCGTGAGGAGAAGCGCCACAACTACGTCCGCAAGGTCGCAGAACATGCCGTCCAGAACTTCATCACCGACAACAAGGTCAACGTTGCTGGTCTCATTCTTGCTGGTTCTGCCGATTTCAAGAACGACCTCAACCAGTCTGATCTCTTCGACCAGCGTCTGTCTGCCAAGGTCGTCAAGGTCGTGGATGTTTCTTACGGTGGTGAGAACGGTTTCAACCAGGCTATCGAACTCTCTTCCGAGACCCTCGGCAACGTCAAGTTCATCCAGGAGAAGAAGCTCATCAACGCATACTTCGACGAGATTTCTCTGGACTCCGGCAAGGTTTGCTACGGTGTTGAAGATACCCTTCGTGCTCTGGACGCTGGTGCTGCCGAGACTTTGATTGTCTTCGAAAACTTGGAAGTCACCCGCTGGACCCTCAAGGCCTCTTCAGGCGGCGAAATCATCCTCCACACCAACAAGGAACAGGAGTCCGACCGCAGTCAGTTCATGGACAAGGAGACTGGCCAAGAGATGGAAATCATCGAGCAGATTTCCCTCCTCGAGTGGCTGGCCGAGAAGTATCGCGACTTTGGTGCCAACCTTGAGTTCGTCTCGGACCGTTCTTCTGAGGGTAACCAGTTCGTCAAGGGTTTCGGTGGTATTGGTGCCATGCTGCGCTACAAGCTCAACTTTGAACAGCTTGCTGAGGTTGACGAGTCTGATGATGAGTTCTACGACGATTGACAATTTGAAGCCCTCGCAAAGGGCGAGGACGCCGCTCCAGTCTCCGGATTGACGGCTCTCGCGCACAGCGCTTTGACAGCGCTGACCCGAGTCTGGCGGAAAAGAAGGACGTTGGAGTTGCCTCGAATCACTACGAGCTTCATCCTGGTACTTCGCCAGCAAGCGTACAACAAGAGGTACAGGTGTGTATCCAAGAAATATATCTGCTCGCGAACAAGACCAACTAACAACTGCATAGTCATCCACTCCTCGGTCATTCGTCGCACAAAAGTCCATCTTCAAGGTTCACCAGAGCCTGACGAGAAAGCCCGCTGCGCCGAGCCCACTGAGGGCCCAGTTGCAAAACAACTGAGCAGCGACGACAATCTCCCTCCTCTCGTCCAGCTTGAAGGCAAAGGATCTTGGAAGACTCGTCAAAGTTGAGTCCAACATTGACGCATGTCCAACAGACACGGGTGATCATGAAATGTTCTCGGAGAAAAATTGATATTATTACGGCGTATTTCCTCTTTGATTTTTTGTTGTTACTTAAGTGGCCATGGCTAGTATGTTGAGAAAAGAAAAGCAGAAAAGAACAGAACAGAACGAGAAAAGAATCGAAACTATTTCATGGCCACCATTTTCTACCCTTGATTGCGTCTTTTGGAACACATTACTGACCATCCCCTGGAGTCAAGATCAAGCCATGGAGAACCACATAACGCACCGTGACGACTGAACCGATCTAATGTCAAGCGACATGAGAGACGATAGTGGCTTGAGCTGAAGATGCTTGAGCAAGGGGAATTTGTATTGGAGGTAAAGAAGGCTAAGCGAATAAGAGCTGACGAACATGTGTGCAGCAGTTGAAGTGGTAACTGCTGTTATGTCTTCTTGCCCGTTCGAACTGACGGAGGGTATAGAGCAATGAACCGAAAAACAAAGCTAGAAGCCAACAACGGAAAAGGTAGTGAAGAGAAGAGGGCGAGCAAACGCAAATTGCGGACCGCTCAACCACGCCGTAGCACATGCTTTTCCTGTTGCGTGCAGCACTTTCTATCGTTGTTGCTGGTATGACTTCCGCCACAATGTCCATATGAGATCGAGAACACAGATTTCACTCTAGGACGAAGGTGACCAGCAGTGAGCATGAGATCAGT
This sequence comes from Aureobasidium mustum, assembly GCA_903819665.1. NCBI lineage: Eukaryota > Fungi > Ascomycota > Dothideomycetes > Dothideales > Saccotheciaceae > Aureobasidium > Aureobasidium musti. The sequence goes on from CAIJEO010000010.1 coordinate 874,276, forward strand.
TTGCCTGGCAAGCGCCTGTCAGGAGAAGATCACGTGGAGCGCAATCCTGTGCCAGCTTGATGTAGCTCCAGTCCCAGAACTTGAAACGGTAGGTATCATCAGGGTCCACAAGATGTAGAGAGATGCCATGCTGAGCATGAATGCGGCACATCTTCTCGCAGAGCTGTCGAAGAGTGACACCGCGCGGATTCTCAATCTCGAATTGCTTTGATACCGAGCAACGCGTCAAAACCACGAAGAGTTTGATACATAGGAACTCGACTGGTGGAGAAGTGGCTTGCTCATTGAGAGTTTCACCTGTGAGCAAAAGGCTAGGAACTTTGGCAAGATCGAGTGAGCCAGAGAGTTTTGTTCTGAGGGCAGGATGGAGAGTCAAAGTGTTCCAGTCCAAGCGTTCCTCCTTGCCGACGACAGTTGCAGAGCGGAACAGAACTTTGTCGAAAGTGGTGTGTTTGATGATGGCGATGAAGGTTTTATTGATGCGCTTGTACTTTTTGAGGTCATGATAGTCGAAGTGCTGCAGGACCTCCAGAAGCAATTCGTTGGGGAGGTCATCTATCGTGACTGGCATGATGAAGTGATTTGAATGACAGAAGAGGATGAAAGTCGGCGATAATGGATGTTGAGACGACAAAAGGTGTCCAGTTGATTGGACGCAGAGTAAAAAGTTATAAGAACTTGGCTAGATGTGTTGTGACGAGACGCAGTCACTATAAATGGAGGGAGGTTTGATTCATTGAATGAAAGTGAAGTATAAGATCCTCACCTTTCCCGAGACAACATTGGGTACTGAGCTCTAAACACATTCACTGAACATGCACAGCAAACAAGGGCAAATACAAGACGAGCATTGCACGTATGTGAGACTGACCGAGACTCTTCAAACATGTATTAGTTTGTCGATATGACAAATTGACAACCTCCTTTTAAACATTTGACTTTTCCACAAACACAGTCTCAGAGCTCTCCGTCTCCGCATCAAACTTATATGCACGGAACTCTCTGCTCGGAACCTTTTGCTCGAACAGTATGTCGAGTTCTTCAAAGGTTCTGTCTTTTGTCTCAGGCATGAAGAAGTAGCAGTAGAGTGCACACAAGAGCCCAAGCCCAGCGAACAAGAAACCCACTTTGCCTCGCCAATTGCCTTCGTCCTCATTCATGGCGTAAGGTATCGCAACGGCAAACACGATAGACATGACTTGAACAGAGACTGTAGCCAAGGCGATGGTGAGACCACGAAGTCTTGCTGATGGCACCTCGGCAAGCATGACATAGCAGAAAGGCCCGATAGTCGTATCGTAGATCAAGTTCGCCAGTAGCATCAACGAACACTGTGCCCAGGTAGGTGCGGAGGTTGATCTTGGTGCGAAATCAATGGCTCCAATGAGGAACATGATCGTAGCAAGACCAATTGTGCCGAACAGATATGCTGGGCGCCTTCCAACATAGAACAACAGAGGCCAAGCAGCACAAGTTCCGAGAAACCCAAGAGCCGTCAGACCAAGGTTCATAGAGAATGCATTTGCTGAGTCCAAACCGGCCATCTCGAAGAAGTAGACTGCATAACTGATGAATAACATGTTGCCTGTGAAGGCTTGCATGTCGTATGCCATCACGCAGATGACCAAACGTCTGAGATCGGTGCCACGGAAGCAATCTAGATAGCTTGCACGATCTTGCTTTGACGACTCTTCCAAACGCAGAGTCTCCATGACGTTGGCCAGGGTAAGCGTGGTATCGACTTCGTTGGTCGCAAAGCGTTTGAGTGATCGTGCGGCATCTTCGTGTCGTCCTTTGCGGCACAGCCAGTAGGGAGGATCTGGACAGAAGTATACCAAGGATAGCATGACCACTGGAAGAGTCCACTGTGTAGCGATAGGGATCCTGTAAGCCCAAGAAGTCTCGATCGAGTTTGTTCCCTTCATGATTCCTGAGGAGATGAGTTTACCGCAGACTGCACATTATCAGCATAGGATTCAGTCCCTCTAGGTCAGCTACTTACTGAATGCAAGGTTTGTTAAAGAAGCCATCACGCCCCTCAAAGCAAGAGGACACACCTCGCCCGTGTATGCTGATGCACAGATAGGAAAGAAACTGATGATCGCACCATTGAGTAGTTGGCCCACAAACAGTTGTGCAGGTGTAGTACTGAAGAACTGTATGAAGATGACACCAATCGATCCAAGNNGGGAGCACGCTGCGATCATCTTTCGAGGACCCCATCTTTCGTAGATAACACCAGAGAATAGAGCACCACAAACACCACCGATGTTATTCGCGTAGCCGAAAGCACTAACCCAAGCAGCTGGAACAACATAGGTATCGTTATAAGGATGTCCATAGGTCTNTTTGAAGGGGCCGAGACCGATAAGACTACCAGTGATACCCCCATCCATACCCTTGAGTACAGTTGCAAGGTTCACATAGAGAACCCATAATGCTGCCGGATAGTATAGTTTAGCTGCTTGCCAAAATCCGAGTGAGTGCTCGATTTCTGTATGCCGAACAGATGTTTCAGATTTCATGACTGGTCGTGCCGTTCCAAATCAGAACAATACTCGGCGCGATTATCTTCCACTTCAAGATGGGTACAAAGATATCAGAGTGGTACATCGTCCAAGTTGGTCAGCAAGAGGCGGTGTTTTCAGCCATCTTGGCACTACCTTACAACTCTTGGCTCGTATCCACATCATGACAGGATGATATCGAGTAAGAACATGTTTGCACAACCTACCTAGAAGTGATGTGTGCATAACAATCTGGACGACCGATGATGTTGTATCTTATCATTGTGAGTGGGGTGTGACTAGAGCATATCAGGCAATGATAGGCGCTGCTGGACCTTCCTCTTGAGGTATGCATGTCTGACTGCAGGATCCAGTTATATATTTGGGCCGCCCACAGAAGTCGAACTTACCTAGGATCAACACCATCGCTGCCCTTAGAATGTCATCCATACCCCCTCAAGTCAAGATCCTTGAGTTGTCTCGAGAGGAGTTGGCGTGTAAGAAGCTAAACTCCCACACTTTGCAAGCTGCAGTCGAAGCACTCCATGTCGATGGCTTGGTGGTGCTGAAGAATGCAGTCGATGTGGCTCATTTGGACAAGCTGAACGAGCGTATGGTAGCTGAAGCCAAGGTCTTGTACAAGCAGAAGACGACTGCTCGTAATTTCGGAGCTTCCACAGGCAATATTCAGCAAGAACCGCCAGTCGACAAAGATTTTATCTTCGAAGACATAATTGCGAACCCTTGGGCTACGGAGGTCGTGGAATGCATGATTGGACCGAATCCAATGCTACGTTTCTTCAGCGCGAATACAGCTTTCAAAGCTAAAGGTCGTCAACCAGTCCATATTGACGTCGACTTTGACATGCCAAAGGTACCTTTCGGTTATTGTATCAACATCAACCTTGTCGATACATCGTCAAAGAACGGATCGACTGAGATCTGGTTGGGCACCCATGCTCAGACGAACATAGACGTCCTTGACCCGGAGGAGTATCGCGTACGACCCGACCTTGTTGAAGCGAGACGTAAGATCAGCCCACCAATACAGCCCACGCTGCCCAAGGGGTCGTTGATCATTCGAGACTTCCGACTTTGGCACGCTGGCATGCCAAATCAGACAGACGAGCCGCGGGTGATGGTTGTGACAGTGCAATTCCCAAAGTGGTACCGAAATGACACCAAAGTGATCCTTCCAAGAAGTCTTGAGGGAATAATCGACTGGGGAAGTTTGATGCCATGCGTTGAATGGGTAGAAGACGGTTACGATTACCTGAAGGGAGCACATACCCATGACTTCTCTCTCAAGCCTTGATGCACTTCGAGGATGTAGCCATGAGGTCAGGTGGGTGGACTATGCTCAGATTCACCTCGAGTGCGCCATACACCTATCACTAGCCATACAAAGAATCCATCAGACACGTATTTGGCGCCTCAAGACCAGATTATCTGAGGAAAGAGTGTTGATGCAAGGAGAAGATGACGCGCCGGAAGACACGGGCCGAGAACAGAAAGGTGGGGGCGGGGAAAGCTTCCTCGATGCCGACTCGGCCTTGGACTCGAGTTGCCGACGACAATATATAACAGTCAAAGCAGTAGCTGTTCGATAATAGACGAGCAGCAGATCTGGTTTGTAACGAGGATGGCCTGCGCAAGAGCGATACGGCCAAGCTCCTTGAGACTAGGCTGTGGTCAACGAAGATGGCAGTCCTCATATTCGCACCTTGAGGCAGGCATGACGGCGAGGAAGATTCGGCCAGTCTTCGATGACTTGACGTCCCAGAACTCGTTCAGACTCAATGTCTCGCTGGCCGACTTCTTGCCAAACGCAAGGTAAGTTGATCATGCTCCAGAACTTGTGTTTGAAACCTTGCTAACAACATGTTGCAGCGCTCCACTCNNCACACCCCCAGCACCAAACCAGCCCCTACCGATGCCAATTCCTCACCATCTACTATACTTCGAACCCACAAAACCTCCTTCAGACTTGCTTCCCGATGGTACCAATCCAGATCATTCGCCTGGCGACCCCTTTGTCCGCCGCATGTGGGCTGGTGGCAGTGTCTTGTTCGACACAAAGAAGCCTTTGCTTATGGACAATAGTCGTGCAGTATGCCTCGAAAGTATTCGCGACGTTGCTGTCAAAGGCAAGCCTGGGGACGAGAAAGTCTTTGTCGGCATCGAACGCCGCATTGCCGCTTTGAACAAAGACGAGGAGAAGGCTATGGCAGATGCCAACGGCCAACTAGACAAAATACTTGAGTTAGAAGAAACTATCAGGCAGAGGTTGTGGATGCCATCAGACATCGAGTTTGGACCTGCAAACATCATTGAACGCCGCAATATTGTCTTTATGCGCGAGAGAACCTCAGAACAAGCAAAAGAGGCGGTTGCTGCTGCCAANAAGCCTGGCAAGATGTTGAAACCCCAACACCAACCTGACTTCCACCATAGTCTCCGCCCAGATGCTCAATTACTTTTCCGATACAGCGCATTGACATTCAATGCTCACTCCATCCACCTGGATCCACAGTATTGTCAGAACGTCGAAGGCCACAAACACTTACTGGTCCATGGCCCTCTTTCGTTTACACTCATGTTGACAATTCTACAACAACAGCTGGCNAAAGAGGGAGGTCACGAGCACATCAAGTCAGTCGAATACAGGAACCTAGCACCGCTCTATGCCTACGATCCGCTGAAGATCTGCGGAAGGAAAGCTGATGACCTGAAGTATGAAGTTTGGGCCGAGACCCCAGAAGGGGGCATCGCTGTGAAAGGTACCGTCAAGACAGAAAAGTATAATCACCCAACGTCATTGCTGTATACCTTGTCTGTATACTTTGTAGGCCTTACGTATCACTCAACGCCTGCATTGGCAATAAGAAGAGTGTCAGACGGCTGCCAAGTTAAACTAGTGATGTGGTATATGCTCCTTCTGCGAACCCGATCCGAACCTTTGCCGAGACATCCCTCATCGAACCATTCGGCTTGAACCATCGAGTCGTCTCGCCATTCCGTTCCGCTCGTACGCTACTCAGTCTGTAGTGGTGTCTGCTCTTAGACCTCACCACGAGCTCCAAACAAAAAAGTTCAACCAGAAATACCGAGAGTAAAGAGCATATATCAGAGCTCTGAGACCCATGACGGAGAAGCCTTGGGCTGTTTCCCACTCCCTCTGAAGCAGCTCCCAGTCTTCGACTGAGAGCTCACCTGGGAAGAATATACTACGACCTGACGGCCATTTGTACTCGACGACGCCATAGCGTGCTCTCCGCTCACTTGCTCTCAAGATTTCCTTGTCGATGGTCGTTAGGATGCGGTCTGCCACATGATTCTTGAGCTCGAAGTAGTCATCTGAATGAAGATCTGGCATGCCCAACGCCAGTGCAGAAACGTACTTGTTGAATCGATCCAGAGTAATTGCATACTGGTTGACAAAGCCACCAAGACGCAAGCTAGGGTCACGATTACGACGCGTGACTTCCTTGCTGGGAAGTTTCCTCATCTTGAAGTGATATCGGATCTTCCCATGTGGCCTGATATCGAGTTCGATGACCTTCTCATGCTCGACATCTACGAATTCAAACGACCGGATCAGTGATAGATCTGCCGATGGAATACTCTTCATCCATAAACTGTATTGATTCCTTATGTGCACTGGATTAAACACCACTCCGAACCGGTTGTATCCGTAGTAGATTGGCAATGCTTCCGAGCGCGTCAGACGACATGTCTTTGTGATAGCAGGCTGCCGCTTAGGGTGAAACACAGTTAGAGATGCACGGCAGGTGAGATGGTAAATCTGTTGCCGGATCTCCGTAGGAAGGCCGAGGAAGTTGAAGCAAGCGTTCTGATCAGCTGTCTCAAGCAATCCGATCAAGACGCTCTTGCTTTGATCAGGCTCAGAAAGACTTGGGGCCATCACGGCAAGCTGGTCTTCCGGTGGAGATATAGTCTTGAAACCACTGAGAACAGTCTTGAAGCCATCGAGAACAGTCATGAGCTTTGTCGATGTGTTGATGGAATAACTGCCGTGCGAACGTGCCACTGGTGTTATGTCACTCTCGAAGTTACGCTTAGTAGACAGATAGCCGATGTCGCCAAGCATGGTCTTCTCCTGCCATTCTGATTGCTTCAGATGGGATGCATTCTGCGAGCTTGATTTGGTTGTGATGGCGTTGGTGGAAGATCGATTTGGATCCAAGCCCCTGACCTCGATGAAGTTGGTCAGATCCTGCAACTCGAATCCATCGTACACAACAGGTTGAGTGAGAGACTTTTCCAGCATAGCGAGCAGGCTCTCTTTGTCATTGATGGAGCCGATGTGAATGCCGTGCGTCTCACAAAGGCGAGTCAAAGCGTCGGCGCCCCAGTCACTGGCATAGCTGAGAGCGGTTTNTGAAGAAGTCATCTTCAAGTCGTGGATCGTTGGTCCAGGCGCGCCGGGTTTGAGGTTCTCTTGAGGAAGCATGTTGACAGTTGTGTTGAAGTGGGAGAGAAAGGAGAAGACTGGGTCGCGAAGATCAGCTTTGATAGGTATGATTTCGCGTTGTACGGCGCTGCGTGTTGCAGAATTTCGGCCAACTCTACGAATTTCACTCACCGTTCGTACGGCTTGGCTACCTGAGCAGACCAAGGTCGGCCACAACTGCTTTGATGCTGCAACGTCTAGATATCTTGCATTGAGGTGTGCCAAGTGCTTCTGAAATGCTCTCCTTTGACTCGAGCTGGCAGCCTGTTAACACAACTACCTGTATGACCGATTTCACAATCTTCCATTTGTACATCAGGATCTCTGCGAGCCTACTAGCATCAGGATGGTTGGAAAAGCTCAAAGCAAGTACGGATGGTGGAAGATGCGTCGAAGGCTCGCTGCTTCCAGTGAGTGTCTGCCATCTTCACCATCATGCGTTCACATCAGACCTGTGGAGACGACCGTTCATGCGCGAGTGTGAGCTTACCCTGCTCTTAAGCTCCATCTCACTGCTCGATTATGGTGATAGGAGTGATCGAGCATTGACACATTGGCCTGCCGCACATGACAGGACTGCTAGTCTCTACTCTTCTGTTCTTGGGTGGCAGGACAGGATCTTGTAAGATCATGCAAACACGGTTGGTACTGTTTCTTTGCCTTGTCGAACCCCTGAGATAGCCCCTTCCACCCCTTGTTCTTGTCTGTAGATGGTAAAATTAGTCAATATCCACGAGCACTGGACTGTATTTCTGGTAGGCACATTCTCTTGGCGTGAACGAACAAGTGACGAAGAAGGCACGATGTTCAATGTTCCGTCGACTAGTGTCGTTTGTTGTCGTCGTGGTTCACTTCTGTCGCGCACTCACATGCGGCTCTATAAAAACCCCTCCCACCTTCCGTTCTCTCTCTCCTTTCTTCTTTCCTCAACCACCATCAACTTGGGTCATCCTAACCCACGACATCGAACACCCTTGTCATCTCTCAGGATGCAGATCACACGCTACCGTTGGTCGGACTGTGTCCATGTCCAGCACGTCAACCCCGAAGGCGAGCCAATGACCTGGGTCGAGGTACGCGACCCGAAGAACGAGGTGTTCGACGCCACACCGCCTTACGATTGTCCCGCCTGTGAAAACCCCGATGTTACTCAGCCCGGCATCAGTATTATGCCGCCTCGTCCGGTAGAGGACCCCAACCAGTAAGTGTTTGCTTCACGCCTTGTTTACTTCTCGTGTACTGACTGTCTGATCAGGGCTACAACAACTGCCACAGTCCTGAACCCGGTCGTTGACTCGTTCGTTCCAAGCCAGGCTGTGCCTCACCACCACGAGTCGGCCATCGCTGCCAACCACTATCCTGATGTGCAGCATGACATGGTTAACCCCTACGCATCGACCGTCTCTGCCAACAGCAACTTTGATGTGCAGCACGCCATGGTCAACCCCTACTCGTCAGCCGCCCCTGCCGAAAACTACCTTGCTGTCCAGCAAGCCATGGCCCAGCAGGCTCAGGGCTATGAGCAACAGACCCACAGCTCTGCTGGTCAGGTCTTCATGCCTGGCTACTACGCCCCCAACAGCACCATGGATGCCGCTCCTGATCTCCTTGCCCCAGGAGACCACAACCAGCTGGTTGTATTCGATCCTAACACCCACGCGCACTCGAACGATGAATACCTTGCCCTTCAGCGAGGCTACGACCAGCTACAACAATTCTACAGCCCGGCTGGCCAGCCCACTATGCCTTACTCTTATGGTTTCACTGGCCCCATGGGTGTTGCTGCTTTTCCTCCCACTCATGGACCTCCTGACCAGCTTGCTGCTGTCTCACTTCACCAGGCTCCAGTCGAAAGTGCCAACAAGATCAAGAATGCCGGCAAGTTGCCTCAGCACAAGCCAGGCAAGGAATGCCCCGAGCAGAACGAAAAGTGCCACTGGCATCATACCGCGTGGTGCCACAGCAACCCGAAGACTTGCCCTCTTGCGCGTAAGTACTTTTAACTTCTTGTCTGTCCAGTCCCTACTAACTCACTGCTATAGTCCAAGCTATTACTTCGGCTTTCCACGCCCACGATGAGTGGAAGTACGCCCCCGGGCTGGAACGAGGCCCATGTGTCTTGTATTCGTAGGGAGAACCCTATCATGTGCCCATTTCATGCACAGCTGGCCCGTAACGTCTTTGGAAGTTCCTACAACTGAGCTTGGCTTGTGTGACAAGAAAGATCACATGGCTATTTGGTGATGCACAGAAGAGAGTGTCGGGGGCACAACATAGGAGTTTGGAAGCAGAAGTCATCGAGGAGGAAAAAATCAAGGGAAAATTGCACACAGCGGCTAGGAAAGCAGGAAGATGCACACAGATTGAAGAACAGTCATTCCTTTACAGAGAAAACATGACAGAGCGAATCAGGAGCGTGGTAACCGCGCAAGAATCAGTAGAGTTCCAATGGAAAAGTTCATACCATTTAGCTCTCCCCTAGTCTCTTGATAGCCCAATCATGTGCCCCTGATCTTGATGGGAGAGCTGTCGGATCAGATAGCTGCGTGGCGAGATATGGATGACATTGCTGCAGGTGGTTTACAGATGATTTTTATACCTCTTGTTTAAGACATAGCCGGCACTGACACATCAATTTACCAGTAGACTGGCTGCGGCAAAGACGAACCACGGGTTTGTCGGAAGCGTTTTGAAGGTGCAATTGTTTACCTGTAGCACGTTATATACAGACAGTTTACTGATCTGTTGCAGTGCCTCTAAAACAGTACCATCGTTGTCGCTTTGCCCATTTTACAACGCTGAAAGGGCTTGTGTTGTAGGACAGATGGATAGTTCTCTGGTAGGATATGGTGACTACATACCCACGATGACCGCTTGCAGAGTGTATCTTCTCTTAGAGAGCACAGGAAAGCCAGAAACACCACTGCATACCAATGCGTAACCGAAGCATCGAAGAAAACGAACGCGAGTTGGCGCGGAACGTTGAAGCAAAGTCCAAAACTGGGAGATAAGTGATGTATCAAGAGACGTCTGACGTACAGACCTATTTGATCGATCTCATGGAGAGTTGGAGACGAGAAATGTTGAGCCATCAGCATCCCGGCCGTTGAACACGTCCGATGGCCTGAGTCATCTGTGCCTCGTACTCATACATGATACTGCGTACTTGGGCAAGGCTTGTTCTTGGGCTAACCATACACGAGAAGTTTATATACTTGCCATAACAGCTGTTGCTCTGATGCTGGGGTCTAAAGCGACGAGCGTCTTGTCCTTGCAGCTGGTATGTCTCAGACTTCTGGGCTCTGTGAGTGGGTGTTGAAACAAGGATATCCGCCGTACAGACTTCTTCGATCGACCTCATGGAGTCTGAGAGTTGAAGAGCAGACTCATTGGGCTAAAAGCATTCTGGGCGACGATCACGTCCAATTGACTGTGCTATGTGCATCCCGCAATCGCCTTGAGTACGGCTTGTTACTGGATTGAAGATACATGGTGAGTTTAAATACTTGTGAGATTAGTCGTAGCCTCTCAAATTGACGAACGTCTTATTCTCGTGGCTGGTATGTATCAAACTCCTGGGCTTCGTACTGAGTGCGCTTGAGGAGGAGGATTATCGTTGGACTGAACATACACGATGATTTCATGTGCTTTCCATATCAATCGTGGCTTTAGTGTTGGGGCTCACGAAGAAGATCGTCTTGTTCTCGCGGCTGGTATGTACCGAGCTTCTGTGGATCCGGTGTAGGTTATTCATGGTTCAAGAGAGGGTTCAGCTCTTGTACTTCCTTACTTCTTCGTGTTAGGAGAACGATCAATCTGGCTGGATATAGTGCATGTTGTTGACTTGTCTCGATAAAAGGTATCCGAGATGCGTATTTGGTCAAGATTGTGCAGAAACAGAAAAGATGGCTTTTGCAGATCGTCGTTGTCAGTGGCTGTCCGGCGGTGAGATGAAGGTTATTGGGCAAGGGTTCGAATGAAGCACGATCAAGACCCTCAATCTTACTAATGTTTGAACAGTTCCAATTTCAGATCGACTTACTGAGTATGGCATGGGAGATGATGAGTGCTCTTCCCGTTGAGCGGCCTCTATACGGCACAAGTGTACTTACTCCATTCTGTTTGATCAGGCTCGGACACTGCATATGCTGAGGCTACCTTGGCTCACTTGCTGGATATAAAGAAGGAGAACAGGAATTTTGAAGGATATGTCGTTCATTCGTCCTTGTTACTCACGTCTCATGAATACCATCTGAGCATACTCCAATCTTGAATGAATGAATGAATGAATGAACGAATGTTTCTGCCCTCGTAAGGTTGCCCATAATCACAGAGTCGTCCCAATCTTCAATACCTCATTTCCATCCATAGCGCAAGCCTTTGATCAATCTCCTGCGGCGCGGAAAGATTTTGCAAGGTTGCTAGGGTCCAAGTTTATATAATATCCCACATACCCGTCGCTTTCCATCGATTTATGCATCTGCAGGTCTCTGTCCCAAGCGCGTCCAGTGATACTCTGATACAGAGCGCGCATCTGCGAGGGCATGGAATCATCACCATAGTGTTCCACAACATCAGACTTCTCAGCTGCAAATTGCAGGTTACTCCAGTTGCCAGATGCCATGCCAAAAGTAGTGCATTCTTTTGCCTTGTCGCGCGACCACCAGTCAGGTAGAATGCCAGTCTTGTTCTCAGCCAGTCGAAGGAATGTCCAGAAGGCGAGTCTTTTGTTGGCTTCGCCGGCGTAGATGGTGGCATCGCTGACATCGCCATCGAAGGTGTATTCGTCCTCACAGCGTAGACAGAAAGTGTCGATGAGCAGTTTGAAGACATCTTTTCGGTGCGGTCGTACAGCTAGGTGCCAGCATCGAGTTTTTGGAATGGCTTTTCGATGGCTGTGTCAAGGTTCTTTGGGGTAGCAGGTTTTGGGGCTGATGAAGGTGTACTAAGGTCGGAGTCTTTAGTGCTGCAAGACTTCTTGTGGATCTTCCAATGGGTCTCTTGACATTCGGGGCTGCAATACCACTCTTGCTGGCATTTGGCACAACGCTTGAGATTTGTGGTTGTAGGGCAGTTGGCACATCTAGTCGAAGTGGAATCGGCCATGGTGATTCGAGAAGTGTGGAGTTCTGTGTGTATAAGTGTATGAGGAAGAGAAGAGAAGAGAAAAGAAGAGATGGGCGCTCAAAACTTTATAAGTTGTATAGCTGTATCAATGCGCGCCTGGCTCACGTTGGTGGTGAGAGCAAGTAAAATAGATGTTGCTGGTTGAAGGAGACAGATGTCAACCGAGCTAGTCATGGAGGCGATGAGCATCGCTCCTTCCCATCGTCGCGCTTGCCTGTTGTGCGAGAGCTTTCTACTATTCTCAGTCCCGCGAACTCTCCCAAGCTTGGTGATTTTCTGGAGCTTATGTTAGCTCTGCTGCCAAACAGACCACTTGATCACTGTAGACAGGTTCTTTGTTACATTGCACGGAGAATCAAGGCAGCTGGCGCATCTTTTGTTGCAATAATCAATTGACAGTAGGACCGAAGCAGTTACGTACAACAAAGCAGATAAAAGGTCGACGAAAGAGGTATCCAAGCTAAAGAACAAAAGAGACGCAACCCCAAGAAAACGTCCCAAAGCATCCCTGTATCTTGCAATTATCCCGATCAACGTAATAACCAATCGCTGAAATGTGGCTTGCGGTGCGCGGATCATAAACAAAATCCAAAGAGTAATCAAGGCATAACCAATAGCAGAAGAGCCACAACTCAGAAGCTTGAAAAGACAACGGTGTATGTGCAGAGGAAACATTTTGTACCAGACGGTGAACGGACGAGAAAATCACAGCTCATCTTCGCGCTCGGGAACGACGTCCTCGAGCAGGCCGAGCTTCCATGCGCAGACAAGGCACGCTGCGACGAAGAGGACCATGAATCCAACAATGCCGAACCACCAGGCAAGATTGGGCCCATCCATGCCAGGCACACGGACGTTCATGCCAAAGAGGCCAGTAACCAAGTTGAGGGGAACCAGAATGGTAGCCAGGACAGTGACTCTGGACAGCAGGGAGTTGGCCTTGTTTCCCTGAGCGATGTTGTCGACTGAAATCTGAGCAAGGTAATTAGAGTGACTACGAGACAGGATCTTCTCGAAGTGTGACAAGTTGCTCATCATAGTGACGACGTGGTCCTGGACGTCAGAAAGATACAGGCCAACATCACCCCGAGGTGCCATGCTGTACTGCTCGTTGCAACGTTTGGCGAAGCCCTTGATGACATCTGCCTTACCGCCAAGCAAGCGTAGCAGAGACATGACCTTCTTTCGGCAAGTACCAATCTGTCGAAGAATTTGGCGAGAATCCTCGAAACGCGCAGTGAAGACACTGTCCTCGATAGCATCAGCCTCATGCTCGACATCACGCAAGACGGGTCCGAAAGCATCGACAATGTCATCGATCAAGGCGTAGCAAATCCAGTCGGCACTGAGGTTGACGTAGTCACGAAGGCGACCGATACGTTTGCGGACATTGGCAGCGTGAGGGTTGTTGCAGAAGGTAAAGGTCAGCAGTCCTTCGCGGAAGACGACAGTGTAGACGTTGATGGGCTCCATGAAGTCTTCGCTCTCCTTGTCCTCCTGGTAGAAGGAACGGAAACAGACAAAGTAGTAGGATCTGAACAGCTCAACCTTCTCACGCGTCTCTTGGGTGGCGATATCCTCACGAGTCAAGGGATGGACTCCAAATGCTTTGCAGATGGCTGTGACTTCTTCCTCAGAGGGGTTAAGCATGTCAAGCCACCAGACACCACCATCCGGACCAAGTTCAAACAAGTCTCTGAACGATTCGCCAGGCATGAGAAGACCGCCCAACTCGGGTGCGTGAATAGTCTCATCAATCTCAGATGAGAAAAAGGTGAATCTGTTTAGGTACTGAGTGTGCGACACAACACGCTCGAGCTCAATCTCGGGAGAAAGGTCTGCTTTCTTGACTTGGTCCATAGCCAGCTTCTCGTCCGTGACGTCGCTGTCGCTCGCATTGGTCTTGGAAGCGCGGAGGTCATGGAATACTTTTGGCTCACTATGAGTTTTCTGCTTGCCAAAAGGAGGTTGGAATGGGTGAGCGACAGGGGTCTTTTCGTGTGACTCTGCAACAAACTCCTCAAGTTCCTCAAAATCGATCAAGTAAGTCTTGCTCTGATCACGCTCAGGAGGGAAGCAAACATCGTCTTGGACAGAGCTGTGGCGTGATTGTACAGTGTGAGTCGATTTGGTATCGTCATAAGTCGATCGACGATGCTTCGAGGCGCCAGAAATGGTCCTGGTGAGATTGAGGTTAGTGAAAGGCGGAGCGTCGCTACTAATTGTATCGCCACGACGACGTCTTTGAGGGTTGGCGAAAGCGTCGACCGAGTTTGGAGGAGAGGTCGATCTTGAACTGGAAGATTCACAGCTCCTGGACTTGGCCTCCAAGGCAGGTGGAGGAAGACGAATGGTTGTTTGCCTTCCTACACCCTGCCCGATAGAATTGCGCCGCCATGTGGGAGTCTCATGGACGGAGCGAGTGCTGTCGTCGTCTTGGTCGTCGACGATAGCATTCTCGAAGTCGCGAGCAATCATTCCTTGTCCGAGTTCGAGTTGTTGAGCAGCAATTAGAGCTGCGAGATGTGGGCTACCAGCGATACTGGCCAGAGTGCCTCTTCGGGAGCTTTGTTCGTGGGCGCGTGGAAGTGATTCCTGCTGGTGGCGGTGGTCGTCAAGGTCGGAGACAGGAGTGCTGAACCTGGTCTGCGACCTTTCGGATCTGGGAGTCTCGGCCATTTTGATGGTTCTGGATATCCAATGGGTTTTCTCTAAGTATATTCCTGTATGTTGGTCCCTTCTAGTCTATGCGCTTATAGGCAGTCAAGTGAGCGGCGCGCGCGCGCCTCACCGTTGAGAGATGTTCAACTTGAACAGCGGCCTCGCGCAGGGGTCAGCCCTACACTAAGCCGTGGATAGCGATTCGCGGTCCAGTCTCTACCCCGTCTTGACAGAGGGCAGAAATGGAGGTTAATTGGTTGTTGTATAGCAGATGATGTGGTAAGTATGCCGTGGACCAGTTATGGCGGCTTCTTGTCGCCTCCGCAGACCCAAATCTTCGGGCCCTGAGAAGGGAGGCTGAGGGACAGGAAAAGGCGAGAGCCCGCCAACTTGGTGGTAGCCAGAATGGAAACGCCGCAGCGAAGAGATCCTAAGGGATATGTGTGATACGCAAGTTGTGGCGGCTGAAGGTCGTTTGTTGAACGATCACCAGCCTTGGGTTAATAGGTGAAGTGGAATCGACAGCGGGTCAAAGTCGCGCAAGCGGTCGACTGGTGTATCCAGGGGTTAGTCGTGCTGATTCGTACAGAACCAAAACAGGGAGAGGTGAAGATGACAAGAAGTCACAAGGCCTCGAGGGTGGTAGGTAAGAAGAAAGAGTCGAGGACGATGCTTGATTCAAGGACGAAGACGACTGACGGCTTTTTCGAGGCACAGACCAGAGCGCAAAGTTGAGAGAGAAAGAGCGCGACCCCAGCCATCCAACTTCAGCCAATCACCAGGCACGTGTGTCACCCTCTCTGCTCGTTCATGGCCCTGTATTCTCTATTTTTCTTTTCCCGTTCGCATGCCATTTCTCTCAGCAAGACACGAGCTTTGCCAGGCAAAATTCGTCAGCTCGTCATGGTCTTTGCCTGAATCGAGTATCTTCAAGCCAGTGCAATGCTGCATCCTGCCGTGTGTCGAAGGCGTCCCCTTCTTCACGGGCTCGAGCGTGTCCAATCGTCTTCGCACTGACGAACCCTAGCGGCCCGCTAGTTCGGTCGTTCGTTCCCCAAATCCAAGACCCCAAGACCTACACCGTTCATTTGCAACGCCAGCCCGTCAAACACCTTCCTTGATTCGAACAACCATCTGTCTAGATTCGGCCTGTGTTACTCTTTCCTTGTTTTCACTGATCCCCTTCTTCTGGCTCACGTTTTCTTCAGATGCTGAAGACTCGTGCTCGCGGTTGATTCTGAATCTGGGCAGCCGCAATCTCGGTAAGCTCGTGCTGCGCCAGACTTGGTGCTCTCCTGCATCTTGCGTTGCCAGGCATCCAGTCCAAGACAACCAAGCCTTGGAATCTGCGAATTGTTATGGCTGGAAGTCTGTGTCTGTACATGGGTCACCCGTGTAAGCAGGGGGTGAGATTGCGGCCACGTCTTCGTCCATCTAACCGTCTGTCAAGCAGTATCACAGAAGCACGATCTGGGGTTGCTCAACCCTCTTTGTTCTCGACCCAAGGACTCGTTTGCATTTGGTCGCTTTGCTGTAGAAAGATAGTTGGTAGGAAGCAAGGTCGTGCCTTGCGATAACGGAGTGGTAGTTGTATCTTGTGATGATTACTTCTGTCCTACAAACGAGCCACCCCTCCGCGACCGGTCAATCTTGAATACTGTCAGACTTTACAATCCTTTCCTGGCTTTCTGTCCAAATGCCACTTTCGCTGTCGATATTGTAGGACTCGGTGTCTACTTCACGCACATGCTGGGTCTTTATGCCGATCGCATGTGAACTCAGGACACTCAAATCCGGACTCTCCTTGTTGGCTTCCAATGACGGTTGTCAATTTAGCGACATATCTCTCGTCCAACTCCAAATAGTCGTCGGCTTTGCCATCAGTCGCGCTATTCAACCCACCTCTAGAATCAGAGATGTGCTTGGGTCTCTGAGAGCCAGAAGTTGTGGTTCGGTCTTGTTTATCAATAGCTGTTGCCCAGTGCAAGACGCAAACAGTGAACAGGACTGTATAGAGGTCAGCAGATGTCTCTTGTACTCTGACTTAGTGACATACTATCAAGATTGCACAAGCACAGACAGATGTATCCAGGCTCGCCATCAAGGATCGTTAGAACCGAGAGGTTGACGACACTCATGAGAAGAGTTGCGCAGGACCCCACGAATGTTCGGACGACCAACGTCCGCATTAAAGAATTTCTACCCTGCTTAAACGAATAACACTCTGTAATCATGAATAAGCAAAGGTGAAAATATGCTCGATGATTCTTGTACTTACGTCGGAGTGGATGCAAGAAGAGAGATGTCAAGTAGACATTGAGGAGGACGTCGAACGTGATGAGTGGCACAAGAGCGCGCCTCTTCATTCCAATAACGCAAACACCCTTCTCGTTGATGTATGCGATGCGGCTGTGATACTGTTAGCTTGCTGGCCCATTCTGAATCGTGTCTAAACTTACAAAACGAAGTTGAGAATGACCAAGACAACATAGGGGCCTGAGAATAGAATTAGATTGTATCATTCACATTGACACCTGGCAGTGGACTCACATATGACGCCGAAAAGTTGAACAGCCAAAGCTTGCTCTTCATCCTTGATGTGTTTGTTGTTCGGATAATATGTACTTTTCAACCAAGAAGTAGTAAATCATCTGTCTCGAGGTCAGAAGTGCCGAGATAAGGTGTGCTTGGTGACTCACAATCTTGGTAGTCATGTAACACTAAGCGAAGGTACAATTAGCAAGATATCAAACGTTGGTTGGGACAATACCACGACTTAGCTTGACGAATGCACTCAGCTCTACGAGGTGCCGTCCCGGACGGCGTTTCATCGAAAACACACATTCCAGAGACTGCTCGTACAGGCTGAGACAAACGCCAGCACCAGTCATGGTGTTTGTACCTTCGGTTTACGTACGAGCAGGCATAGCAGAATGGCTCCATCGCAGATACCAGCGGATTGGTTCAACGAATATGCTTTGGACAGTACGGCCGTACAGAAGATGAACAGGAACGAATCGATGTATATTGCAATGATCACTTGGCAGAATGTTAGAAATATGTCCAAGTACGATATGGCAGTGTGTTGATCTTACAGGCATTCGTCACCGAGATTTTCTTGAAGTTGTGAATGAATTGTATCCGCCGAGCTAATTGATTAGACATAGGTCAGAACAAGAATCTCTAGACAGTCTTACTGATGCAGATGGCCAGTACGCTGATCGTTATCATGGACAAGGCCATCGTAATGACTCTAGCCGCCTCTGGTACTTCAGCGATCTCATGAGTGTGTCCTTCCATGTCGAAACAATTGCAGGAGGAAGGTTAAGGGATTGTGAATCGTCAAATCTGTCTGCCTCGGGCAGGGAACTCATATATCATCGGTCTGAGACGGCTGACCTCCATAATCGGTGTTTCAATGCGATAGTCCTGCAGATACCCGCGACTCAACCACAACTACGAAGCAATAACGCGAACGGTTCCTGAACGACTCCCCGGTGAGCAATTTTAGATGCCGGGCAAGGGCTCCAGGAACGGTCAAGCCGATGAAGATGTGGCTTGTTCGACTTCGACAGTCTGAGCGCACTACGCACAGGGTGAGTATCTGGGGTCACAGCAAGCTGAGGAGAACATTTGTTGGCAGCTCTATAAACAACCCATGAGGTTGTCTCAAAAGTTGGGATACAGAGTTGACTTCCGCCCTCTATCGAGCAAGATAGGTTATCATGGAGTTTGCGAGATGGGTATTATCAGGCTGGGAAACAGTTATGCACGGGACGGAAGCGGATGAGTAAAGCTCATGCCGAAACGCTCAAGGAACCAGTTCGTAAAGGATAACGACCATAGCTAAATCCGGTCCAGACCATTGGCAAGTCAACTGTGAGGATCCATCGTGACGATGCTGCACGACCAGCGTTGGGTATAGAAGTCAGTCCTTCAAGATTCTTCTTATTTCAATCGATAATACGCCAGATCTATCTGGGACAGCCAACATAGCTGGGAGAACAGGCTGTAGATGCTGTTCTCAAAAGGCTTTGCCGACTGAAACACAATGAGGCGTTGATGGCGATCAGCCCTGTCGACAGTGGCAGCAGCACGGGACGATAGTGTAGACTCTATCGCGGAGCCAGAGACGAGTACGCACGTAAATTTACGAACCATGAGTCAAGGTAAGTTGAGGCGCTGAAGCGGGCGCAGACGGCAAGAGGAAGGAGTTGAGTGCACGGATGGCAACGGCGAGGGCTGCCGAAAAGGCTATCGGAGTCGGGATGGACCGATAGGGCTTGGGGCTGCATAGCCTTTGTCGCACCGCACACGCCCACCTGCGACATGCAAGCCCGCCCACCTCGACCTGGTGCATCCAACCCTGACCTCGCTGTCGAGACACGTTGACGACTGTCGCCATCACTGACTCAATAGTCTCATACCTACCACAGTTCGACGACACATCCGGCCCGAATCGCGCCGACCCTCTCACCAACGTAGACGACATTCGCAAGCAGAGACGACCAAAGCCCCGCATCCGGACGAGCACACGAACAAGCGCGACCATGTCGGAGCGAAGGTCCTGGGCATTTGCTGTATGATCGCATGGCCTCTCTTGGTAGCGATTTCGTATGGCTGACTGGGTCGCGCAGCCGCAAGACCACGACTANCCCCCCGCAACCACCAACAACCCTGATAATGATGCTGCCGCCGCCGCCCCTACGAGGCTGGACAGGCTTCGTCGTGTCGTCCAAAGAAGCAACGAGTTGAGGAGAGAGTCCGAGGAAGCCGAGCGCAACGCCAGATGGGCTCCTCCACCTTCGCGTCTGAGACGTCGGCGCTACAGGGATCCTACTGAACAGTCCCCTCCACGCTTCACACGCTCCATCATCGACCAACCCTCCTCCGACCTTGACGAGCCGAGGCAGTGGAATGTCAAGAGGAGGAAGTTGACTCACGAGTCAAACTACAAGTACGGCCGCTATGGTCAGGTCGAGCCTGGCAGACTGAAGCTCGAACTCGAAAGCTGCGACGGCGAAGTCCACAACGAGGAGCGCAGCGGTATCGACTTTGGTCCCGAGAACATTCTCAAGCACGACAAAAGTGTTTACTGCTCTCGCGCTTCCAAATGCAACATTGTCTTGCGACATCATGATGACTCGACCTTTTGTCTGGAAAAGCTGTACATTATTGCGCCTGAGAATGGCTTCACTGCTCCGTGAGACGGTCGTGTCCATGTCTCTCTGTATCTCCTGCTAATAAATAGCAGGGTAAAAGAGGGTCTGGTCTATGTTGGCATGAGCCGAGACGACCTTCAGCCGTATATCAACAGCTCAACTCATTACCTGAACCCTCCCAGGAGCCCGCCACCACGCCGTACTCATGATCCTGTGCGCCTTAGTTTGCTGGAGAGTATACATGATCCTGAGGTCGCCCGCGCTATTGGTACGCGCAGGGGTGCTGGCTTCTTCTCACCTATCGACTCTCCAGCAGATGACCAGTCTCAGGACGAGGACGATGCTGACGAGATGTGGAATTCCATACCTACAACCAGAGATCATTCATGGCCTCCTATGGATCCGAGTCGGCAAGCTGCAAACAGAAATGACATTGACAACCGGAATTGTGATGATCCTGCAGATTTGAGAGAATCACCAGACGGTCGCATAGTCGTTCTGAGTGACGAGGAGATTTCTTGGCCTGAGGATCCGACCAGACCAGACGTGCTTGCCGATAGAAGGCGTAGGGAGCGAAACTTACGCGAGTACGACGACGAGGATATCTGGGAGTCAAGATATCGAACCAATTATGCGCGTATGCGCATACGGCAACCACCTATCTCCATGGAGCGATCTGAAGCAGCTCCACTAAGCCCGGAGCCCGATCGATACAAGAGCGATACTGTTGCCAGGGCGAGATTCAAGATCAAGGACAATCGACACCGGATAGCGATCAAGTTCGATCCTCCAGTGTACGTGTCTCTTGTCGAAGGGTCGAATACAATGCTAATTGTTCGGACAGANTCTGGCACGCATATCTTGCTGAAGTTGCAAACACCATATGTCAACAAAAACATTGATGTACAAACTGTCATGGCTACTGGATTTGCAGGACCGAGATATTTCCCGGTAATCCAGTTCAAGTGATGTGCAGATGAAGTAGTTACGAGTACGAATCGAATTTACAAGAAGCCCTTAGAGGGCAGTTTATCTACGGCTCGACGAGCCAAACCCAGTGCTCTCATATCTCGATGACGATGGTGTAGGAGAACTCGAGCCTGTGCTGCCACCCCAACCACCGCTGTAAGATCTGTTAGGGGCATTGCGTGAGCTGCTTCCTCTGTTTCCAGCCATGTATCCTGCAGCGGCACCCGCAGCAGCTCCTGCGCCGGCACCAGACCAGAAGCCAGGTCTCCAAGCCTGTCCGTTCTGTGTGCCGTAGTTGCGACTGGAGCTTGGCTTGCTGCCATACGGTGTGTAAGGTGGTGGTGCGTCATCTGTGTGTGTTAGCCTTTTGCAGGTGGNTTTGATCAGGGAGCTCGCCTTACCATTATTGTCATCACCTCCCCAACCACCCCCATACCCGTGACCTGCGTGCGGCGGGCGTCTGTTGTTTCCTCTGACGCATGAATCCCAGACTCCGTAGACAATCATGCCTGCAACAACTGTNNGATATTCTGGTCAATAAATGTAGCATTAAACAAATACGATCAGAGACTTACACGTGAAGAAAGCCCAGAAGATGAGCTTCTCGCCAGTCGAGGATGGACCAGTTCTGTCATCTCCATCTGCTCTGTGACCATACTTCCTCTCACCNNCCTCCTCGGTAAGCACAAGCCTGTAGCTCACACCACAGCTCCCCTTCAACACATACGGATCCTCGGGCGAGTCATAGCCCTCGCACGAAACATCCGTACTGCCCAGCTTAAACTCCGGGGGCAGGGAGGCCTTGCAAGTCCATTGTACATTATCGTCGTCGTAATCAGAGCCGGCGTTAGTGCAACGCATCACATCTACATCGTAGAGACCCCGTGCATTACCACCCATACATTGTAGCTGTGGAATTGGAGAGCTGCGACGAGCACTGGTTTTTTGACCGGCGCGTAAAGTGAGACTGGAGATCTTGGAGAGGAGGACGCTGTCTGATGGTTTGCGGAGAGCTTCTGATAAGTTGAGGCCTGAGAGGAGGGCCAGTAGGACAGCGGACAACCGCATTGTGGCGAAGTGGTTTGTGGTTGATACTCGATATGTGTCGACAGCTAACGATGTATGTTGCTTCTAACAAATATCTTGTAACTTCTGATGGTTTTCTTGTACTCCGAGTATTTGAAGAGTGGCGAGGACACGGTGGCAGTGCAATGAATAGTGGCTGAATGAAACAAAAGCTGGAAGTGGCTGCCTGGTTGTGCGTATTTTCGAGCACGTTTGGCAACAAGCAGCACGCCTGACGCTTCCAGTTGCCCTATCGCTATCTGCCCAATCACGCGGCTTGCTGCCACCAGACTACAAGTCGTGAACTGGCATTTGTCTGCAAATAAACAATGAAGCAAAGAATTACATACTTGCTGCACGAGGCTGGCGGAGTTGATCCTGCGACACTGGATGTTGGCAAAGACTCTATAAAGTTGCCGGGCCTCAAGGCCGCTAAAGAATGGCGAGTCACGCTGGGCACACGAGAACTGCCAAAGGAAGTATGGAGACGGCCCCCTTATGAGTGTATTCAATGGTTGGGGAGTCAGACTAACATCACTTTCGAANNGGTTGTCAATGTTCTTGAACAAAGTCATGAAATACACATACGCTGGTCTGCCGAGTGGAACTATGATGCCGTGACACCCTTCTCGTCAAGAGTTCCATCTGGCTTCCANTTTTTCTATACTCCAGGAGAAAATGCATCTTCGTACGTTTGAATTTCTGCATCGTGCGATTGTTACTATGCTGACCGATATAGAGAAACACTATGTCCCCTTTTGGGCAAGATCTTTGGTGAGGCTGTTGAGTGCACGTCTGTAAAGGTATTCCACTCCATCATTGAGGCTTGCTAAATATGATACTGAATGTTGTTCNNCTCTCTAAAGGCATTCTCGACACCTCCAATCTTGTCTGAACGTTTTGCGATGTCCGCAAAGTATCAGTATTACAAGCCTCTAGCGCGTCTGACCAGGTTTATTGGCTATCTTTCATCAATTGTCTGTGAACCATCGGATACAGCTTGTTATGATCAGATCATGTCGCTCGCCCAAGCCAGCTCTTTGGATATCGACTACGACACAATATCTCACGCGCTCCGTGTCACCGCATACTGGGACTGGGCTGTTGCAGCCGATGGCTCGCAAGGTGCTTGGGATGAAACTCTACGTTTACAGCCTTCTTCAGACGCTCTCGAAGTTGGCATCTTGAACGTTGAGAAGTCCACTGAGGAAGGCGAGATTGCACTAAGTGGGTTGTTGACTGTGGTGGGTGAAGACACAAAGCCCAGTGCGACCATGTTCTCCTTCCCATCAAGACATCATGCTGCGTCCAAGCAGTCTGCAGAGCTGACCTTCGAGACATCATTCCGTCAACCGACTGGACTGCATCCTACGATGGAGCTCAAGTTCCCTGGTAATGCACTTGTACAGCCTGATGAGTCTTGTGCATTGCACGCTTACCTAACACTCCCATCCTCCGTCTTCATAGACCGCTATCAACTTTCGGATCCTCTGTTCCTTGCATCGCAGAATCTGGTCGCTCTACGCAGTCTCAGTGGTGCCACTGACCTTGAGGCACCTGTATGGACAACACCACAATGGGGCTCAGCAGCACTACTTGAGCTTGCGCATCCTGAGTCGCCATCCATAAACAACGACACCTGGACGGTGACAGTCCCTCTACATACACGCTACATGTTGCCATCCACTGACGGCACACACGCTGCACACATCCCCTGGCCAGCAGTCTTCTGGGCTTGTGAAGCTGAAGACGGATTGAAGATGGCTGTCAACCCTTTCGACCGTACGAACATTGGTTTTGACGGACTCTTTGGCCCCAAGACTCTATTCCATCATGTTGGTGCTTCGGATGAGACGAAGACTTTGATGGAGACGCTCGAGATACCTGTCTTGGACACGACNAAAACCAAGTTCGTCGAGATTGGTACCGGAGTGGCCGTTTCACTTGGCTTCTTGTGGGTGTTGTGGTGCCTGGTCAGATCAACGAGCAAAGGAATCAAGAAGGACGATAAGAGGGAGTGATGAGGTTTCACTCAAGATCATATTTACGCATAGCTTATACTATGGCTACATGCCGGCTGAGGAGGAGTCGGGCGCCGATATGCTTCAGTACACCGGGTGGATCGACGGTTAGGCCCCACCACTGGACACAGGTCCGGTATGTGGTTGGCGACTAAGTTATCGAAGATTCTAGAACAACCTCGAGTACCAAGAAGAAACTTGTCCGTCTTGTATCAACAAGATAGATCGGTTGAGGACGATCGAAGTACAGAGCAGGGTCTATCTGGCTGTAAAATGATATCGGCGAAGTCGTAATGCTGTGGTTATATATCAAAATATTATAAGTGGATCCCAGCAGGCTGTCCTTGATGCACCAAGTCTTCCTTTGCAGTAACGAATCTTTATATACCCACAAGTTTCCAGTCCTTCTGCACCGGTGGCCGGGGGCGAGGCGCAAAACAAAAAAACACCAAAAAAATCTGTCGTATGAATAGCTGAGTTGTGGGAGGTGGCCCTCGGCAGGGTGCAATATTTTTGGCAGTCAGCGTTCAACTCGTTCGAGCGACCTTCTTTTCGCCCTTTGGTCTGTCTTAGTGGTATGGCAATGAGATATATATGAGAAGGCATGGTTCAATATCTTACTTCTCTGCTAGTAGCCAATTCTGGATAAAGATACGGCAAAGCTTGCTAGACTTGCGTGGACACATCCAGCGCAGATGAAACAGGTACAGCAGAGAGGACACGTATACACTGAGCTTACAAAGATTTTTGGTAGCCATGCTACGATACATACAAAATCTCGATAAACACAACGAAGGTCTTATACAGCAAGACCGAGGGAAGCAACGAGGTCGACGAAAGACTGCAAGGGTCGCTCGGGTAATCTTTCCGCTGATCAAGGAGCCGCGATTCACGTATTTAGGTAGCCTTACTCATGTATTGCGTCTTGACAGGCTCATTTGTTGTTGATACGTCGAACGATATGGGAGTCGAGTTGGACTCTGTCATGAATGGACTGATGATCGCACATTGTGTGTCTTGTAATCTGCAGCTAAGGATTAGAGAACAGACGACAAGTGTCGTAGTACACAGCATGTAGAAAGACGGTGGTAAAGCATGTGAAAAACAGACGCCAGGGTGAAAGAAGCTTCGGCGTTGCATGTACACAACACACACAGAGAAGGTAGAAACGAATACTCGATTCGGGCGATTTGAATCAACGGCTCGGTGATCGAGAGAAAGGAGAGGTTCGATGGCAGCAATTAAAAGCAGAGGGTCTTTGGGGTGCCTGAGAATCGAGAAAGCTTGGACCTCCTGCCAACTGTGTGACGTGCCTGCCTGCCCGCAGTCTGAAAATCGCATAGCATGACCGAAAGGAAAGAGCGACGACGAGAAAGAGATTTTCAGCCATTGCACTTCAAATTATCGACATAGAATCGCACACTACCTGGGACATCAGCGTCTACTTCAACGATACATCGCGCACTGAGACACACGCAACTTTCGTCGCGCGCGCAGAGAGACACGGAACTTGTTAGACCGAACGAAAGACTCATCGCGTCTTCACACTCGGCCCTGGTCTGAGGCCTGATCTGACCTGACCACAAGACTTTCCTTCATACAACAATGCCCACTGGCTCGGACAGACGATAGGCATTTCATTCTTGCTTGACTAGACTTCTGCAATCCACACCTATATCAATCGCGTCGCTACCACTTTCCCTCATCAGCGATTGCGACGGGCAACCAGTCAGCATCTACCCGCTACTAGGGACTACTCGTCTCAGCCATACAAACGACAAGATGCAGGCCCAAGCACGTTCCCGCAAGCGTGCGGCCGATGGCAGTGCTCAAGACGCGACATATCCATACCCGCAGCAGATGCAAGACGGATCCTTCGGCGTCAACGACCCTCTGGCACAATACCGAAACCCTCTCTCGAACGACACATCCAACACCTTTCCCGACTTCCCACCCTACGACAACTCGATCAACAACGCAAACCCTGGTCCCAACTTTTTTCCTCCGCAAGTGCCAACGACTCAGGCGCCCACTTACGGCCAACCTGCCGTCCCTCCTTCAAATCAGCTTGTGCGCAGGAACACCAACCAACAAGTTGCTCGCACGCCTCAAAGAAATCAATGGAGTAATTTCGCCAATCCGACCGACCGTGTATGGGAGGATATGGATCATGAGGAAGAGCAGGACTTGGACCAGAAGGCTGCCATCGCGAAGAAGGACGCCCAAGCAAAGCGAAAACAAATCCCGCCATTCGTACAGAAGCTGAGCAGGTACGTTTGCCAACTTAATCATCACTTGAAAGAAGCTTCTGCTAACATACATGCNAGCTTTCTCGATTCATCGAATAATACAGAATTGATTCGCTGGTCAGATGATGGCAACTCATTCATTGTCCTCGACGAGGACGAATTTGCTCGTACGCTGATCCCAGAGCTCTTCAAACACAACAACTATGCTTCATTCGTGCGTCAGCTCAACATGTACGGTTTCCACAAGAAGGTGGGCCTCAACGCCAACTCAATGAAAGCAGCCGAGAANAAAGTCAAGGATCCCAGCGTATATTGGCACGAATACTTCAAGAGAGGTCGACCTGATCTGCTGTGGTTGATCCAAAAACCGGCCGCCAAATCTTCGAGCTCTAAGAGGAAACGGGATCAAGAAAAGCGTGAGCCAGGCGACAGTGACGATGACCACAAGAACTCGCCTGACACTGGCGACGGAGCTGCAGGGCTCATGACAACTATCCCGCGGCAGGACATGGGCACCTTCCGTACGGAATTACANAAATTGCAGCGCCAGCAGAGTGTGATATCAAAGATGATCACCTCGCTAAAAGACCAGAATGAGCAATTCTATCGCCAAGCAACTGCGTTCCAGGCTCTTCATGACCGGCATGAGAACTCGATTAACGCCATTCTCACCTTCCTGGCCACCTTCTATAACCGCAGCTTAGATGGACATTCTGGCCCTCCCAACCTGGCCAGCTTCCTCAGCAATGCTTCCATGCCGCAGCAAGCCCAGCAACAAGGTAGTGTCTTCGATATGGGCGATGGCGACATGAACGAGAGCAGCGTCAACAACATAAACAATCAACAGCTGCAACGCTACCAAAAACGACCTTTGCTTTTACCTGCCCCGGGCGCACAGAATCTTTCTGCCTCACCTTTCTCAAATGCCACTCCCTCTGTCCGATCCTCGACTAGCCCTGGTCCTACACAACAAGGCCAACACACAACACAATTCGGGCCACGCGCACCCCAGTCGCGACCTCAACAACAACAGCAGCAGCCACCAAGAGCCTCAGTCACTCCTGTCATCAAAGACGATGCACCTACTCCCGACTTGTTGCACCAATACCCAGAAAATGACGACGTAATGAACCTCATTCACAATGTGAACGCCAGCAACTCGCCCAACAATGGCGGTGTTGCTGGAAACTATGACATAAGCAGTGCACTGGATCACTTACAGGCTGCCAACAGCAATAGCACCTTGACCCCACAAGAGCGGGAGGATATGCTCTCGTTGATAGCAGCATCGGGTGCCACTGGAGCAGGTGCCACGGCCGCTCAGCCTGGTGCCAACAATGCTCTTATGATGCCCAACCCGCCAACAATGCCATCGCTAGAAGGTCTTCGACAGAATAAGGCGCAACTTGACATGCTAGCCAAGATGCAACAAGAGCAAGACTCCAAAGTCGCAGATCTTGCAGGACGCTTACAACCACTCTCTCCGACAGGTGCGATCCCAGGTATCAACGCCAACAACTTTGAAGAGTTGGGCAATCCCGGCGATTTCGATCTTAGTAATTTTCTAAATGAGACCGAGGATGGATATTTTGGCACTTTTGGAGACACAACATCTGCGCCTCAACGATCCACCTATCCAACCACCTCGGCGCCATCGCAAGGCATCAATGACGATCTGAACTTCAACTGGGATTACACGCAAGCGAACGGGATGCCAGATACAGACGACTTGTTTGGCGATGTTGGAGGACCGGATGTTAATGATGGAAACTTGAGCGTTGATGAGCGAGGTGGTAGAATCGTTGGCAGCGTTAGTTCCGCAGGCACGAGTCCGCCAGACACAACGAAAGCAGCAGGTGATGATGAAGAGACACCCAGCAAGAAGCGCAGAACAGGGAATTGAACTACGCATGATGGAGACGTGGATATAGAATTATGGCGTTTTCGGCAGGGGCTCATCTTGAGGTTTCTTCATATCTCTCTCTACTCGACTAGAGCCGCCAGCTGGTATAAAAGCTGGTCAAACATTCTGATTCATTTTCCTGTCAATTTCATATCTCTTCTGCTGGCTTGGTTGGGTTGTCCTGTCCTCATCAATTTCGCTACCTTGCTTGAGTTACGATTTTTAATCTTAGCGTAAAATCACCACTCATCTATGATGTTTCGCCTCTTTCTTTTTTTTACCCACTGTCGTTAATGTAATGTGTCGTTGTGGAGTATTTACTTGAATGACACCAACTCGTGTTTGATGGGTCAAAGGCAAGCAGAAGCTCAATCATAAGTGTGACGTTTTAGATCTAACCTCAACCGCGACATATTTTAAATCGTGACTGTCTGTGTTTTGTAGCCAAAGACAGCTTATTGCTGTTGCCGTGAGAATCCATTTGCTGTGAATGTAGTTCTGTGACAGGGTGGCACAATTAGCCAGATGGTCTGTTCAGGGCGATAAGATTGTGGGGCGGAAAGTGGGGTGGAAGCCACAGCGCATTGAGGGTCAGCGACCGAGGTCGGTCTTTGTCCAATGACGAGCTACTGGCGATTGCGGGCAGAAAAAAGGGCAAGTGGGTAGACTCATATTGTGACTGAGTGGAAACAATAATGGCTGATAATTCAAACCAGAGCTTCTTGTTTTCCAACTACCAATCCATCTTTAGCCCACGCCCACCATGAGATACGGTATGCCTCAAGACGACAATGGCACTTGCATTGACTAACACAAACACAGAACGAGTGACTTCACAACCCGAGAATCCGTACTCCAAACTCATCCCAGAACAACATATCGCCGTTATCCCAGAGTTCAGCCTTGAGAGCGGTGGTGTGCTTTACAATGTGCCGATAGCATACAAGACGTATGGCACTCTGTCGCCCGCAGGTGACAATGCCATGGTCATCTGCCATGCCTTGACTGGTAGTGCCGATGTTGGCGACTGGTGGGGTCCTCTGCTTGGAGGACCTGGCAAGGCTTTCGATATGTCGCGTTTCTTCGTCGTCTGCCTGAACAGTCTGGGCAGTCCCTACGGAAGTGCGAGTCCCGTCACGAGCAA
Organism: Aureobasidium mustum; assembly: GCA_903819665.1. Lineage (NCBI taxonomy): Eukaryota > Fungi > Ascomycota > Dothideomycetes > Dothideales > Saccotheciaceae > Aureobasidium > Aureobasidium musti. The sequence continues at coordinate 903,558 of CAIJEO010000010.1, forward strand.
GGACGGCAATCCACAGAACGAGCATTACGGTCCTGAGTTCCCCTTGACCACCGTTAGAGACGATGTCAACATCTTCAAGCTTGTGCTGGACGATCTGGGCGTTAAGCAGATCGCTGCTGTCATTGGAGGCTCGATGGGTGGTATGCTCGTCCTGGAGTTTGCCTACTTTGGCAAGGACTATGTACGCTGCGTCGTGCCCATTGCGACGTCGGCTCAATACAGTGCTTGGGGTATCAGCTGGGGTGAGGCCCAAAGACAGAGCATCTACAGCGACCCCAAGTACGATGACGGCTACTACACCTTCGAAGANCCCCCATCCACCGGTCTGTCGGCCGCTCGCATGTCAGCACTCTTGACCTACCGCAGTCGCGACTCGTTCGAGTCCAGATTCGGCCGCAACACACCCGACCCTTCGCGCAAACAGAACATCAACGGCTCCTCCTTCAGACCCTCAACCCCTTCAAGCGACCACTTCGCCATCCACAACGAAGGCCACAAGCACGCCGGCTCTCCTCGCTACAGCCGCGTCAACAGCTCCGCCGACCTGTCCACTTCCACCGACTCCCTACCTCTATCCAACACCCCTCCCCAAACAATCATGGACCCCCAATTCCACGGTACCACACCTCTACCCACCAACGCCGCACCCCCCAACCTCAGACTCAAGCGCACACCCACCTACTTCTCCGCACAATCCTATCTCCGCTACCAAGGCGAAAAATTCATAAAGCGCTTTGATGCAAACTGCTACATTGCCATCACGCGCAAACTAGACACCCACGATGTATCCAGGGGCCGCCTGCCCGCAGACTCTCAAACCGTTACGCCTGTGGCTGATGCCCTCGCCCTCATCGAACAACCAACACTAGTGTTAGGCATCCAATCCGACGGCCTCTTCACCTACGCCGAGCANAAAGAACTCGCCGCCGCAATCCCCAACGCAACACTCAAAAATATCGATAGTCCTGAAGGCCATGATGCATTCTTGCTCGAGTTTGAACAGGTCAATAGATTTGTGTTGGATTTCTTGCATGAAGTTTTGCCAGACATGATGGCCAGAGAGCCTGTGGACTTTAGTAACACCGAGGGCGTCGAGGGCGATCAAGCGGTCAAGACTTCGACGTTTGGAGAGGCCGAGGTTGGCGATATTACCGCTTGGTAGAGAAGGCCAAAGAGGACGGAGAGGCTCGGGAGGACTGAGTGGAGGAGGACAAAGAGAGAGTATTTTTCAACCCCCCTTTTTTTTATGTATCTAGACGACGATTTCACGACCAACAAATATTTCAACATGAGTTTGGACAGCTTGGAAGAATTAATGGCATAAAAAATCATTGACCCGAGCGATTGGGTTACAGTCCCTTTATTACACTTGTTCCACCAGTATTCAATGGCTTTTGATCTGTTGTAATAGTGCCGTTGTACCTGAAGAGCCTCGATTGTGATTCGCTCTGAAGACCACGAGTGATGCTAGCTTACATGACAGCAGTAAAAAGACTCGTGACGTGAAGAGGAAGACTGAACATTTACTACATCTACAAGAGGGGGAGGATAAAAGCCGAGTTTATACCAAAACAATGCTATGCATCATCTCTTGCAAACTCTACCCTCTAGAACGTCGTCTGTGCAAGTCGACTAGCAGCATTCCTTGCATCGATTCTATCTTCGTCGTCCTCTTCCAATCGGCCAAGACTGCTTGCACTGCTAGTGGCTCGCTTCCTGCCCGTCGTGCCCTCTTCGGCTTGCTCGGCTTCTGCGTCTTCGGGGACTGTGCCTGTGCCGGCAAAGCTGCCGCTGATACTGCGGTTCAAGCCATCGGGTCTGCGTGGGACGCCGCTCCATGCGTCGCCCTTGGGTCCCTGACTGCTGGCAAGACTGGTGCGGCGGATCACGGGGTGGGCTTCACGGCCGAGACGCGAGAGACCGCCCGAAGCGTCGATGTTGCGGACGTCTGGGCGGACCTGCTCGAGCGTGGCCAGGGTGCGGCGTTCTGCTTCAATCTCGCGCATGACGTATTCGCGAATGGCAGCGCGGAGGTCAGAGGTTGTGCGAGCGGTCCACTCACGGCGTTCGTGGACGAGGTTCTCGGTCACGCGATCCGTCTTTTCCTTGAGGTGGGCTTCGTGGGATCGTGCTTCGTCGAGGGCGGCAAGAGCTTCGTCGACCTTGTCGCGCTTGACTGAGGTCGAAGACTTCAGTCTGTCAACAGCGCTCGTCTTGCTGCGNNGAGTGGATTGTTGCGCTTGGATGAGCTCGCGCAAAAGAATGTGACGGTTGGTGAGAGTCTCCTTGACGATAAAGGCATCGCTGGAGTGGTACTGTAGAGGATCGGCCAAGGTGGTGGCTTCAGCAGTACCTTGAGCAGCGTGGAAGTCACCCACGGCTTGAATGACCTTGCCTAGCTTCTTGTAGGCATTGGCCAAGCCTGAATGTGTTTCTTGAACCTGCATGTGGCCCATCTTTACACCAAAATCGGACTCTGCCAAACCGAGAGCTGCGGGGAGTTAGCAAATGGCTGGACTCTTGGGACGGTCGTGCTGCCTACCTCTGCGCGACTTGACAACCTTGTCCACCTTCTGGCCAAGATCCATAGTTCCAAGATAGAAGGATTTGACAATGGGACGAGCCTCAAGTAGTTCAGGAGTGTCATCCGGAGGAGGGGCGAATTGCTTGATGTACTTGCGACGAACACCTGTAGCAGGTTGCTTGCGCCTGACAACAGGGCTGTAGCCGAAATCGCTTTCGACGAAGAAGACCATCTCCTCATCACGCATAAGAACATGGTTGGAGCAGACAGTGTTTAGCCAGCGCTGCATTGAAGCCTTGACTCGCACCTCATCTTCTTCAGTACCAACGCCAGCGGCAGTGAGCGGAGGAGGAACGGCAGGGACAAAGGCCTCGGGGTTTGACGAGATGAGATGGTCGGCAAACTTGACGAACTCGGAATGGGTGCGTCGCACATCGCGGAATTGGGTAGTGCGGAACTTGGGCAGGTTGGTCTGGTTCTTGGGTCAGCTATNGTTGCGGCAGTACTGCTCACGAACGAAGCGGCATACATAAACGTCGAAGCGCAAGACGGGATCCTTGCGACCAGTGCGCTCTAAGGCAGTAATCTTGGCCTGGAGCTTGTATTGTTTCCTCAATTGTTGCGGCTGCTGCTGCTGCTGCTGTTGTTGCTGATAGTTCTGTGGTGGTTGCTGGTGGTGGCTAGGCTGTTGAGGGGGGGTGTTGCGGACGAGCATGGTGGTAGCGTTGAGGCTCTGAGCGGGTCGAGTTGTCGTAGGACTGCGGCTGGTGCTGTTGCGAGGGATATTGGTTGTTTTGAGCATTCAATTGGGNNGGTTCTTGTCGTAGTGTTCGTCGTCATCTTCGGGAGCCGGAGGCTGGTGCGACAACGAGTTGGTAGGCGGCACGTCGTGGTTGTTGGCTTGAGGGAAGGTCGAGCGATCATGCTGAGGCGACGAGGCCCATGGGTCACGGCCTGCATCATTGGCTATGGCCGAAGAATAATCCATCTTGGTTGGTGAAGGTCTTGTTTGTCGCTGGGCATGTGTCGCTCGAGAGCACACGCAGCTGCTCGAGACCATGACATCGTGTCGATGCCCCGGACCGGCACCTGCCAAGAGCCGAGGGCCGCGAACATGCCCAAATGTTGCAGCCCGCGCTTCTTGCCTCTCACTTTCCATCAACTCTTTTGTTTCCGTGACAGATCGTTGATCTGCTTTGTCTTTGGGCATCAACTCTGGGATGCTACTCAGATTACAATGGCCTTGCCGCCGTGTCCATCACAATGCTAAGTTTCTTGGTTCCATAACTGCTAGATCCTTTGCTTCTTCCACGCCCCGGCACAATGATCTTGCTACATCAAAAACTCGTAACATTGGCATTATAGCCCATATCGATGCGGTATGTCGCAACACGTACTTCTTGAAAATGTAGGTACTGAGTATGTAAAGNGGCAAAACTACAACCACAGAGCGTATGCTTTACTACAGTGGTTTTACACGTAGACTAGGAGGTCAGTATTTGCGTGCCACGATTTTCTTGTTGTTTGTATCTGCTTTAGAAGCAAACCGTGTGCTGAGTTTTTCTCANGATGTCGACGAAGGCTCTACCGTGACAGATTTCCTACCTGCAGAACGCGCTAGAGGTATCACCATTCAATCAGCAGCAGTGACNTTTTCCTGGCCACCAGCTGCTTCTTCAGCTACCGATCTCTCGTCCAACAAGATTGTCCTGCCACGTTCCACACAGAGTCACAACATCAATCTGATCGATACACCTGGTCACGCTGATTTTACTTTCGAGGTCCTTCGATCTCTGCGTATCTTGGATGGCGCTGTTTGCATCCTTGACGGAGTTGCTGGTGTCGAAGCGCAGACAGAAAAGGTCTGGACCCAAGCAACACAGTACCAGATCCCCAAGATCTTGTTCGTGAACAAGCTCGATCGCGAAGGTGCTGCATTCGCGAGAACCATATCAGAGATAGGCACACGTCTACGTGTTTGGCCGGCATTGTGCCAGATTCCATGGTGGCGCCCTGGTGACCTCAAGCTTCAGGGCGTTGGCGATGCCGTAGGTCTTCGTGCCTTGTTGTATGAGNNGGAGGGTGGTGACGGCAAAGCCCTCAAAGTGTTCTCACTCAAGGACCTGGAAGCCGATAGCTCTGCTTTCGCAGAAGAGATTAAGAAAGCCAGAACCGCCTTGGTTGAGCTGCTCAGTGAATATGACGATGAGATGGTCGAAAAGTTCCTGGAATATGACGAAGATCATCTGGCTATCCCGTCCGTCGACATCACAGAGAGTCTGAGAAGATGTACTCTGCAGCAACCACAAAAGCTCGTGCCTGTGTTTTCGGGCGCAAGTTTCCGCAATGTCGGTGTGCAACCACTACTGGATGCAGTCGTAGATCTCCTTCCATCACCGCAGGAGCGATCTGATCCGGAAGCTAGTGTGGGTCCTTCCAAGTACGGGCTGAATGATCTCCTCTCAGGAAAAAGTGCTTTGCCTGCAGCCGTTGAGGCCAANAAGCAACCGAAAACCAAAGCATTGGCTGCAAGCAAAAATATGTCCATCATCAAGAGTCTTGAAGCTTGTGCTCTGGCCTTCAAGGTTGTCACTGATCCCCGTCGAGGTGTCCTGGTTTATGTTCGAGTATACTCTGGATCGATCACAAAGAATGCTCCCCTCTTCAACACAAATCTTGGCATCACCGAGAAGGCTCCTCGTTTGCTGAGAATGTACGCTGATGAGGCTGTCGAAATCTCTTCGATTGAGGCAGGTCAGATTGGAGTCATTCCTGGGTTAAAGTCCACACGTACAGGTGATACACTTATTCTGTACAGCGGAGTGAACCCGAAGGTTGGTCCCCCATCGCCGATCAACACTCTTCAACTTAGACCGATTGCTGTTCCTCCACCTGTTTTCTTCACAAGTGTAGAGCCAAACAGTTTAGCTGAGGAGAAACACATCTCTGAGACTTTGGCACTCTTACTTCGAGAAGATCCTAGCTTGAACGTGAGGGAAGATCCCGAGAGTGGACAGACTCACTTAGCTGGCATGGGCGAACTTCATCTGGAAATCGCTCGCGACAGACTCATCAACGACCTCAAAGCAAAAGCTAGAATCGGCAATATCCAGATTGGCTACCGTGAAGCCCTCTCTGCTCCTTCTTCGGACGCGTTCGCGATTTTCGATAGAGAAGTTGCTGGAAAGGCATCTAAAGCGGGATGTACTGCGAGCGTAACGCCTTTTGAAGAATCGGAGCTGGATGCAGCCGACGATCACACGCATGTGTTCTCACTGTTAGACGACAACTATCTGGTTTTGAAGACTCCCACTCTTTACCCAGATGGTTCAGCAACAGACTCTGAACTGCCACCTCTACCCTCCACCTTGCCGATGCAAATGCTACAATCAGCCATGCAGACTGGTGTTACGGCAGCTCTTGCGCGTGGTCCCTCACACGGCTACCCTCTCCACTCCACCAAGATCAACATTACCTTTGACCCCTCCGAGCATCTCTTTCAAACCACTAATGCTGCTGCTATCTCGTCAGCGGCTCGTCTCGCTGTACAGAAGGCCTTGCGCGAGTCAGCAGATGCCAGCTCTGGCACAGCACTGATGGAGCCCGTCATGAACGTCACAATCACCGTTGACGAACCCAGTCTCGGAAGCGTGGTACACGACATCAGCTCTGCCAGAGGAGGACAAGTCGTATCTCTCGGTGCCGACGACGAAACCGGCACCTCAGAAGACGATGTCGAAATCGACCCTACAAGGATTTACTCACCACCCGATCCATTTGGTGGTTCGGCGTCAAGTATCGGCGCAGGATCTGTCAGTGTAGGCAATCAGATGCGCCAGATCGTGGCAAGGGTGCCTCTCAAGGAGATGGTTGGGTATTTGAAGCACTTGCGCAGTTTGACACAGGGAAGAGGCACATTTGTTATGACTGTTGACCGGTTTGAAAAGATGAATCCGCAGAGGATGAAGCTTGCACTATCCGAGATGAGCGGTGGGTTCTAGAAGCCATCATCTCAGCTGTATTATAGCATGTATTATAGATTCTCACACATGGCGATAATTTCTTTAGCACCGCCTTTACTTGAGACTGTTCGGATGTATTGTGACCAGGAAGAGATGAAAAGAGGCCGTTGCTTGTGGGCCCATTGGATGTTGTTTTGCGACTAATCAACCCTTTGTGAACTCCGCTGTCATGGAAAAACCTTTTCCAGTTTTTTTGATGTGTCTGTGTCCAACGTCCTCCTCAAAAACATGCTGGACTGCACTACCTAGCCATTGACAGAATCTACCTCGCCATATTCAGAAGCCGTGACTGCAATTGCACGACAAGACCTTCAACAAACCTACTGGCGTTGAATAGCATTGTGGATCTGAGCGTGGAGAGTGATCTCACCCTGCGCAAGCATCTGATCCAATCCTCCAAGCGCACCCATCGCGCCATCAATGGCAATAGAACCACCATATCTACCTGTGATCACGCATAAGCCCCAATTTTCATCTTCCCACACGAAACAAAAGCACAAACTTACCCTGGCCATGAGCACCTTGCACACCATTGCCAAAGTTTTCATGGTAACGCACTTGCTGGCGACGGTTGGTGAGAATACCTTGAGCATTTCCGACTGCTCTGCGCATTTGAGCAACGGTGGAGATGATGGTGGTGTAGTTGGATTCTAGTTGGCGCAGCATTCCTTCTTCGAAGGCGGCAAAGGCTTCTTCGCGTGAGTGGTTGGTTTGTTCGCGGGTGGTGATGGCTTGGTCGTGGTCCTGGAGGGCTTGCTCACGCTGCTGGATTGCCTGCTCATGCTGTTGGATAGCCTCTTCGCGCTGCTGGACACGCTGTTCGCGTGCAGCCACTGCATTCAGACGCTCTTCCAGATCGGCTTGTGCAGCAAGGATGCGCTGCTCGCCATCGTGGATCTCTGCGCTGCGGATGCTCAGTTCTTCCTCGCGCTGGTTGATGCTACCAAGCATGCTCTTGGCTCGGGTTCCGCCCATGGCTTTGCCGCCGAAAGAGATGGGTGGTTCTGCGACGGTGCCGGTGTGGTAGTGTGCGTAACTGTATAGTGTCAGTCAATTGTCTCAAGGCACAATGTAGTGTGATGTAGATATGGCTGCAGAGCAAGAGCAAGGGCGGCAGGCTCCCAATGTAAGGTGAGGGTTACTCCGCGCCCATAAAAAGGCATGGTTGTGTGTACTATCTCGGTCATGGCCAGTGAGAGAGTGTGAAGAAGTCTATCTCAGAGAATAACTCCAACAACCTCAAAAGAATCGTGCCTTTTGGCAATGAGTTGTGTCTGACCTTCCTCTGGAGGAGATCTCTGCAGCCATTTTTGATGGGACTTTCAACTTACAAGCACTTGTTGTCAGGTTTCTTGCAAGATCCAGTATGGTACCAAAAGAAGCAAGTGAGAGGAACACGAAAGTCTTTGGGTTTGACAGGAGGCGCAACTTGGGAGCCTTGTGTACGATCAGTGAAGTCGATCTCAGGGGCGTCTGCGATCGATCTGCCGGTCGACGACGAGGGAGTCGCGGCGCAGAAGGGTGTAACGTCGCCGTTAGGAGAGGCGATGGAAAAGTTCTTGTTTGTGGAAGCGCTGCGAGAGGCGCAACGAGAAGCCTGAGCGTAGCGCAGCTTAAGGTTTGGTGAAGAGCATCGAGTGGCTTTAGGGGAGGCGCTGCGCTCGTCACGTTCGCGGAACGACACTAAACATAAATCAGCTTAACAGCGCTCTGGACGACATCATAAGGCGCTACGTACTGCTTCCTCTCTCCATGTTGTCGTGGCAGGGCGTTGACGAATTCCGCCGTCTGTTGTGTGTGTTGGTATAGGAATAACGACGCCGTGACGAGTCACGACGCGACTCTCGATTGGACATCTTCCGCATGTCCGAGCTTCTTGGAATCATTGTAGACTACTCAGTTAATACCAATCATCGAACATGCCATTACACTGGCACGTCTGATCAGTATATATGTGGCCGTGTTGTCCAATGTTTGCCCTTGACTGCTTGTCTCTAGCAAAGCATGTATTATACAAACAACACGATAAGCAGGACACAAATCCTGCTGCTTCAAGAATCGTGCATGAAAGTACCCGGTATATCTTTCTGATCTTCATATGATTTTTCTTAAGGTTGTGCTGGATGTGCTGGATGTGTATTATGCTAAGGAAAGACTGACCATAGGCTGCTTACTGTTTCAAGAGGGAAAAACACCGTATATTCCATACGATATTGGACTTTAGCTAGCGACCAACTTACTCCGTCATCAAGAAACGTGTATACATTAAAAACACGAAGTACGAACAAGGGTGAGACGATTGAAAGAGATCACTAAAGAGCGTGGCATTGCCGACGGTCATCACTTAGGCATGCGAACAGCTCACATACCATCCTATATACTGCTTGATGGTTGGCGAACTGGAGCGACCCAGATCACCAGATAAAGTCGCCTTCGTATGCAAAAAGGTTGCAGTGTCTGATGATAAGGTGCCCAGGATGGAAAGTGAAGAGGTCGATGTTCGACTGAGTCGATCGTCCGTGCACTTTCAATTTCAGGCCGTCGCGTCAACACGTCTCCCGCGTTTGCGCCAGTCTGACTTTCCATCCAACAACCTCTGCACACTAGTGTATTACTCAAATCATCACAATGTCGGGATCCGAGAGTCCAGAGAACTCTGAATTGGTCTCTGCCATCCAGGATCAAGTGGAAGANATGTAAGTACTAGCAGTTCTTCTCGCTATGTTGCAGCATCAAGCTAATCAGAGCTCAGGGTCGACGAGCAGTAACGATGCTCTTCGCATTTCCATATACCGCGGCGACGAGGTTGTGTCAGAGTTTGGACCGCTCCACACGTACCCGATGTTTGGCGAGGAAGAGGTTATCTTTGGTTACCGTGGACTAGACATGTCCTTGTCTTTGGCTGCACACAACATGCGGCCGCACATGGACATCTCCTGGACAGAGCAGTTCCCTCAGCTAGGCGATATCAAAGCGACCGACATCCGTGGGGCCCTCGAGGACTTCATTCCTGAGTCCGCCTATGCAACCAAATCACGCGCCAAAGCTCTCGCCGACCCGAACGCCGCATCATTCACACCACCGGGCACACTCCTCCATTCATACACACACGAAGGCCGTAAGTTCGAAGTCTGGAAGGCTACTCTGTCTGACAATGGAGCCAAAGAAATCATGGAGAATGTCCAGATCTTGGTACCTATATTGATTGAAGGCGGCACTATCCTCGAGCTGGATGAACCTTGGGTCGCAAACCGCTGGACTCTATTCATGCTCTACCAGGTCGACAAGAAGGAGGCAGGCACATCACCATACACACTCATTGGATTCTCGACATCTTATCGCGTATTCACATTACCTGATCGCCGGGACCCTGCAAAGCACGATCTTGCTCTCCTCCAACACGAAGAATCAGACATGGACGCAATACTCCGCCGATGGAATTTAGAGACTAATGGCGAAAACAATGACGTTGTCAAGACTCCCCTACAGCTACCCAGCCGCGAGCGCATCTCACAATTTTTGATTGTACCTAGCCACCAAGGATCTGGACATGGTGCTAGGCTCTACAATACCGTGTTCCAAAGCCTCATCACGCCCGATAACATCTGCGAGTTAACAGTCGAAGACCCCAACGAGGCCTTTGATGACATGCGTGATGTTTGCGACTTGCTCTGGCTTCGCAACAACAACGATGATTTCGCGTCGCTCAAGATCGAGACGCAGATAGACAGCGCAAAGCTCAAGATGAACGCGAACATTCCCGTGGACGACATTGTCCCAGGCGACGCCAAGGCTCGCATCAAGAAGGCCAGCAAGATCATGCCCCGTCAACTAGGAAGACTGATCGAGATGGAGACATACTCAAAGATACCCAAACTAAACCGCTCGATGAACAGGATCTCGAGGAAGGAGAAGAGCTCCAACGAGATGGATCGTGCTTACTATTTCTGGCGGCTGTATGTCAAGCAGCGCCTTTACATCTCTAACCGCGATGTCCTTGCACAACTGGATCGCGAAGAACGTGCTGAGAGATTGGAAGCAACCATCGAGAACATTCAAGTAGACTACGACCGCCTTCTCGAACTTGCAAGCAAGCGCGCTTCCCTGTTCGACAAGAAGACCGCAAGCAGCACTTCGAAACGCAAGAAGAAGGCTGTTCTCGAATCTGATGAGGAAGAGGATGATGCAGATAAGAAGAAGAGAAAGACTACCTAGGAGGAACATCGCAACAGGATGCTCGAAATGAGCTTTGTGAAATACATACAAGTACACCGAGGATGACGGAGGCCGCGGAAGCCTGTAACGCTCCACATAAGGATACGAGGTCAGATACGAGGAGGCACTTGTTTTCTCAGAGAGGGGGAATCATTGCTATAAGCTACTCGAAACATTAGCAGCGAACAATCAATAAAAAGCCATGAATCAATTTCATCAGGTCCACTGCGCTTCCAAGATTTTGCTGCGCGTGAGTCAAGACGTAGTCAATTAACATGCACTCTAAGAAGTCATCACGAAAGATAGGGCCAGAAAGTGCAGTTGGCGGTGTGAGAGGTCTTGCATCCGGATCAACGACATCTGACAGCTCAAGGTTGGACCACGTGCCGATAGCTAGAAAACAAGAGGTCATGGACAACAGGCTGGCAGTCAATAACATCAGGTGAAGAGAGGCTTACGACTGCTCGTGGATATGCAATAAGCCGACAAGTCGCGTAGACAGGGCAAGGGCGAGAACGTTGCGCGATTTTCTCGCTTTTATATAGACACGTACGCACTCAGCGATTACGGTACCTCCCAGCGCATGATCTGGATCGCAGTAAAAGCTGCATATACGGGTCGGCAAAGTGCAGGGCAGCGGTGCCACTTAGCGCATCAGGTGAATGGTTAACAAGTGGGAAAAAGGAGTGTTACGTTCTCGGGAGGTGAGTAGGCAAGCAATCAGCGAGAGGATACGGAGACGCGACAGCGTTTTGACGCCGACTTGGCTGTCACTTCTGATCAATGCAGTTATTCCCGAGGGAGAGTTTGTGCAGTCCCTACGCCAGGGCGCGGTACAAGCACAATGATATATGTATCATAGATAGACCTTTCGGGAAGCAGCGGTAACCAGTGGATGAAGACGGTGCTGCCGCATCGAAGCTGAGTTTATTGATATCCATGTCTTGCTCTGATTTCAGCGGCAGATGATGGAGCCTCAATGACGCAGCACAGCAGCAGTTTTTGACAATTCAAACCCGCTTTCTGCTGGAATGTGGAGAGCATGAGGTACCCATGCATGTATGCCATGTATATCACCTTGAATATCTTTGGCTGGAGTTCAGGCTGAGGCTGTGCGGGACAAACGAGATGAAAATGAACGACTCAAAGACATCTGATGCTCGAGGCCTAAGATGGTTAGCGATGGCGGTCAGCGGTTGGACGTCGAAAACCCCTCGTACGGGAAGGTGAAATGTAGACAATTGCTTGGCAAAAGAAGCATGAGCGGTTTTCGGTCCACGATGAACCTCCGTAAAGTGGGAAAGCGCGATCGCATTTTCTGCAGTTTGAACACCCCATTATTGCCGACAGACTTACCGCTGAGCTTGCTCCATCTTCCCTCTCTGGCTCTCTCTTCTACCCAGAACGGTGCCCTTGGTTATCCCCTTATCCATACACACGTTTGTTGGCCTTGAGGCTTGTCTCTGCCTCGGTCAGTTGGCTGTGTTCCGGTCCTTGTCGCACCCGAAGTTTGTCAGCAGTGAAAGCAGACGTCACAGCCACAATTCAGTCACTGTGGCCACGCCCTTCAGCATCGTCCAGTAACACCAACACGTCTGAGATCATATACTGCGCCCGTCTGACACCTGGATTTGCTGTCTGAACGCGAAAAGATCGGCCTCCGCGGCCTCCTGCTTCATCTCTTAAACCAACCCACGACGTGACGTCGTCTGTTCATTCTTACACCATGGCCGTCGCTGCTGAAGACTTGAAGTCGACATCACCTTCANNGTCATCCCTTCAAATGCTTCCTCGGTCAGCTCTCAGACTTCCTTGCCCGCTTCAGCAGCCGCAAAGTCCCCTTCCAATGGCGACGCGCGCCCATCCGGCCCACCCAAGAAGCCTACCTTCNACCTCACGATTAAGTCGCATGTTCTCGGCCAAAGACACCAATGAGTCCTCGAGAGAACCTTCGATCAAAGACAAACTTGCCGACAAGGTGCCCGAAACTGCCATTGAAGAACCGGAAGCTGAAGCCATCCAGCTCCCCAAACCCATAAGGCCGGCGAATCCCTCTAGACAATCATCCCAGACCGACAAGGCTAGACTGGCTGGGACCGTTTCGAGAAGTGGTAGCGATGCAAAGAAGGACAAGAAGGAAGCGGAAGGTGCCCCTGCTCAACATCGTCGCTTCTGGATCGATGAAGATGGTGCTCACCACCACCAACTGAAAAGCGCCAGACGACAGGAAAAGCTAACGGACATGGTTCGCGACTTTCTCGGAGGCAAGAAGAAAGAACATCACGAGGAACAGCCTCTGTCTCTTATGGCTAGTTGGGTGGACCAGTTGAANAATGAGAAGAACCGGGTTGCCTCGGATCAGAAGAATGGACCTGCCGGTACCGCGACGCTTGTCCAGAAGTACGGCAAATGCCAGGAAATCGTGGGCCGTGGTGCTTTTGGTATCGTCAGGATAGCGCACAAGGTGGATCCGAATGACTCGAAACATGAGCAGCTATATGCTGTCAAGGAATTCCGCCGAAGACCGCAGGAAGATGCGAAGAAGTACAGCAAACGCCTTAATTCGGAGTTCTGCATCTCGTCTTCTCTTAGACACCCCAATGTCATTCACACCCTCGACTTGCTCACTGATGCCAAGGGCGATTATTGCGAAGTCATGGAGTTCTGCGCTGGTGGAGACCTCTACTCGCTCGTGCTCGCCGCGGGCAAGTTGGAAGTCGTCGAGGCGGATTGTTATTTCCTTCAGCTCATGCGTGGTGTCGAATATATTCACGAGATGGGAGTCGCACATCGTGATCTCAAACCCGAGAACCTTCTACTCACGACGCATGGCGCCCTCAAGATTACAGATTTCGGCAACGGTGAATGCTTCCGCATGGCTTGGGAAACAGAACCGCACATGACAGCAGGCCTTTGCGGCAGTGCNCCCTACATTGCACCGGAAGAGTATACAGATAAGGAATTTGACCCTCGCGCAGTAGATGTCTGGGCTTGTGGTGTCATCTACATGGCTATGAGAACTGGCAGACACTTGTGGCGTGTAGCCAACAAGGACGAGGATGAGTTCTACGAAAACTACGTGCAAGGTCGCAAGAGCGATGCTGGCTACGGACCAATTGAGTCATTGCATAGAGTAAGTCAATCCTGCTCATCACAACCCAGACAACCGCTAACCAATGCTCTCCAGGCGCGATGTAGGAATGTCATCTACTCGATATTGGATCCCAACGCAAGCAGACGTATCAGCGCACACCAAGTACTCAACTCAGAGTGGGGCAAGGGTATCAAAGTCTGTCAGGCCGGCGAGGAAGGGCTGTAACACTAGTTTCAGGGCAATTGGCCCTTTTATGTTTCCCTTCTGATGACTGTCGGCTGGTTTCGGGTTATGGTTGCGACGGGGAGCTAGCTTATGGCTCTCTGTTTTGCGCGGCGTTGGGCGGTCAATTATCGACATGGCATGGGGAGGGACGCACGACTCTGGTACAATTGTGTCGGCTATCAGAGCCATTCTGTCGTTTCCTTAGAAGATCATCAAATTTACGAGCAATTCATGACTGAGTTGAGGCTGCGAGCTGAGGTTAGGGCTTTCGAGTCGATCGAGTCTGTTTCAGTCTTTGACAGGCGCTTCCCCACGTTCGCGAAGGAAGTGACGATGCAGTGGCCGAGCGGGTCAGAAAGTCCAACGAATTCCAAGTATCACAACGCATCCCGTTGACTTGCAGGAGGATGCGCCTAAGTAATGCAGCGAGCATTCAGAAACGGCAGAGCACTGGCGGCGCTGCTGTTTCTTTTCTGCTACCTGTGTCTTGTCGCTTCGGCGCAGTCTGAAACCAACAGCAACAAGACATCTGGCCCCACTGTCAGCAGCAATAACAGCAGCATCAACAGCGTCATTTCTTCAGCACAAGATGCACGCAACATCGATTCGCGCCAGACCACATGCCGTACCGGCACTGTCAACTACATCACCCACTCGTTGCCCCAGCAGTGTCTGAGTCGTTCCACGCCGACCTCGAACTCGACAACCAGCCTTACCCCTACCATAACCCCTACCCAGTCCATTGCGCATTCGACCTCCCTGTCAAGCAATGTTATCCGGGAAGAGCCTCTTTCGACATCATCAGAGACCCAACTCTCGTCCGCGACGCAACCTGAAGCCGAATTTGAGACGGATTCACCGCTAGACAATGCCAACTTCCTATCATTTGAGGAATGGAAGAAACAGAACCTGGCCAAGGTTGGTCAGTCGCCTGATCATGTCGGCCAGAAGTCCAATTCTGGACAAGACAAGCCTCGTAATCCACGCCCCATTGACAACGCCCTCGATATACTTGGAGAGGATTCGGAAATCGAGTTGGACTTTGGTGGCTTTGGAAGACCAGACAGTCCTTCGTCATCAACTGCTAGTGCTCAATCAGCTGTGGCCTCCGAACCCACCCTTCGGAGTAAAGATGCTGGCAAGACCTGTAAAGAACGTTCAAACTACGCTTCATTCGATTGTGCTGCGACTGTGCTCAAATCCAACCCCGAGTCTAAATCCGCCCATGCTGTTTTGATTGAGAACAAGGATAGCTACATGCTCAATATTTGCTCGAGCTCGAACAAGTTCCTCATTGTCGAGTTGTGCAATGACATCCTCATCGATACTATCGTCCTGGCGAATTATGAATTCTTCTCTTCCATTTTCCGCAATTTCAGAGTCTCGGTATCTGATCGATACCCTGTCAAAGCGGATCGCTGGAGAGAGCTCGGTGTTTTCGAGGCCAGGAACTCCCGCTCAGTCCAAGCGTTCTTGGTTGAACAGCCCTTGATCTGGGCAAGATATCTTCGGATAGAATTTCTGACTCATTACGGCAGTGAGTATTATTGTCCTGTCAGTCTGCTTAGGGTACATGGTACCACAATGATGGAAGAGTTCCGCCATCAGGAGGATCTGGCTCGTGGTGAAATAAGCGACGACCTAGAGTCTGTCATGCCTGATGCATTGCCATCTGCTGCTCAGGAATATCAGGAATCTCCNCAGGAACCTCTCCAGTCTTCAAAAGAGGCCGATAAGTCTGTCGCTGTGGAGTCTGCTCGTCCCATTGAGACTCCAACCGACGCTCCCACTGTTCTGACCCCCTCTGGCTCAAGTATGGAATCTGCAGATACTTCAGCAGCATCCACGTCAACGCATTCTGTGGTACAGGTTTCTATCACAGATAGCAGTCACATAACGACCAGTACTCATGTTAACACACCAAGCAATGCTNNAACATCACGCTATCACACAACATGACGACAACAGAAATGAACAACACAATGCAGACCACTGCGAATGTTGACACATTGTCGAGCGCCAGAAACNATAACGTCTGAGTCCCTTCGAGTTGCTTCAAACCCAACCAACGGCTCGATGAGGGTAACAGGATCTCCTGAGCCTGTCGTCACACCTCATCCACAGTCACCTAGTGCAAGTGCGGTCACCACCCATATTTCGTCGCAGTCTATATCCGTGGAGTCCAGCAGTATATCTGTCCCTGTCAACACTAGTACACATGCTTCTGCCGAATCCAGCGCCAGTACAAAGAGTACGACCTCGAGTAACAAGCAGTCAACTGTAGCTTCCGACACTCATCAGAAACCGAGTACATCGACTGTGTCTTCAGCTCACTCGAATCCCACTACTCAGGAATCTTTCTTCAAGTCCATACACAAACGTCTGCAGATGCTTGAAAGCAACGCTACACTGTCTCTACAGTACATTGAGGAACAGTCCCGCATTCTGCGCGATGCATTTATCAAAGTCGAAAAACGGCAGATCAAGAAAACCGAAGCGTTCCTCGAGAATCTGAACGCAACTGTTTTTGCCGAACTTCAAGACTTCAAACAACAGTACGACCAGTTGTGGCAAAGCACAGTCATTGAGCTTGATAACCATCGTGACCAATACCAGAGAGAAATTCACGCCGTCAGTGTTCGTTTGAGCATTGTCGCTGATGAGCTTCTATTCCAGAAGCGGATGGCCATAGCTCAGATGACTGTATTGATGGTTTGTCTGGGTCTTGTCTTGTTCGTACGCACAGGGGGTGGTGCCAGCCTCGACATGCCTATCGTCCAGCAGATGATCAACAAGTCACACTTTGGAAGGGGCGCTTACGATTCTCCCTTGAACTCACCATCACCGGATCAGACTTCTCCGCCGTTTACCAACGGAGACATCAGACGTAGAAGAGGGTTCTGGCGAAGCAGTTTCCACTCCCCAGCATCCCAAAGACCTATCTCTAGAGGTAATGGAAACGTGTCCGAAGCATCTATAGAGGAACATTCTCAGCATGAAAATCCGGATCTGAGATTCCAACCACCAACCCCGACTTTGGAGACCAGTCACGGCACGGATGGCGAAGATGGTATTCTCGTATCACCTTCAAACTCGTCTCTACGTGGAGATGGATCGTTCGTAGATGAGGAACCAGAGAGTGAAGGAGAGGAAGATCTTGAGGGGTCTTCAGCATCGTTACCACAGGAGACACAGTCCTCGCCATCGACTCCCAGTGGATCGCGAGATCTGAAGATGCAACCCTGGCCTGCCGGTGGAGACGGTGGTGATGCTAGTAATGACTGAAGAATGTTTGTCTTGTGACGAGTTATGTCCCTTAACCATTGTACGACAAGGAGTTGAAGTAATCAAGGACTGCCTTGATCTGTTGACCTACCGAGAAGCCAGGTTTTCTCTAGACGTAAATGCAATCTCACCCAGAGCACGCCATGAGTGCATTTGTAGCTGTATATTTTTGCTTTCGAATGTTTGGCTTGTTTTGAGCGCAAGATGATTTTCAAATCTTCTATAAATCTCAAGACATACTTGCCTTTCTTCTGGCTCATTAGAAACGAAGGGTAGAGCAGCCACAAAGCCAATCTCGCCATAGTACTTCTGTGATGTGTTCGCATATATGGCTGAATCTTTTCCAGTTTGAGGTAAATGCATTGCGTCCGAATGAGACGAGAACGGGATCCTTGTTGTTGAGAAGAGCACACAGAATTTGTGCCCTGACTTCAGCGTTAAATTGAGCAGGATGGCGTATGTGTCGATAGTATGTCTCTTTGCTTACGACTGTACTGCCATTTGCCTGCAAATGGTCTGCTACCATTTCCATCTCGAAGCCCTATGTGCCCAAAGAAGCTAGGCATATTGTGAGATCTTGTATCAGGGCTGGTGGGCAGGATGGCTGGCTGATGACTGAATGGCGATAGCGAGGCAAGGAAGGAGAGATTGACGTGCGTGACATCGCTGATGAACACACTAGGCTCAGCTCGAGATTTGGATGATGGACTCGTATGCAGACCCGTAGTCTATGGCGAAAGCGGCTGTCGCACTGTGAGGGGATTGGATTGCCAAGGAAAACAGTTTACCATCTCTTATTGTACACCTAATAGGATCATAGGAATATTTTTTTATTTTTTTTTGATTAAAGGCTCGGTGTCGACAATCTTGCTAACATCGAGGTTAGCGATAACAGTATCATGGGAGATACCTCCTCTTTACGTGTGAATGGTCCCATTAGCATCGCCATTAAGTTGATGCAAGAGCATTGAGTAATAGTCAGGGAACCCGAGCTGACACACATCATCCTTGGCGATAATGTTTGGATCAAGGGAGGCGGCCTCTGCATGATAGTTGCGCCAGTGCGAGTGGACTCTGGTGTCAACGGGGTTGCGCTTGTGGTCACCATCGGCTGGAGACCATCCGCAGCATGGCTTGGAACATTGCTGAAGGTCTCTGAACCTTCACGCCACACTCGAACTCAAAATAGTGGCAGAGTCTTGCAAGAATGTCGGCAAAGCCCTTCTCACATCCCATCTCGTAGCGGACATGGTCTTCTTTATAAAACGCATGCTCGTGGTCGGCATAGTGTTCCCAAAGGTGAGCAAGGGTAGCGTTGGCGTTGAACTTCTTCGAGCATGCAGGAACCGGACATTAGAAACGGGCGCCGTGGTCGTTGTCGGCTGTGAACTGAGAAGCCTTTCGTCCCAGACGCTCCTCAAGGAGAATGCTGTAAATTGATCGCAGACGACCAGCAACGAGGACTGTAAACGGGAATCGATTTCTCTTGTCCTGAGGAGCTGACGCCAGTCTCTCAAGTGCAGTGTCAAGACGTGGATGGCTGAGAAGGCCTATGTCGTGTCAATTAGCTATTTCAACTGTACAGGGGTGGCAAGATACACACCTAGTGTTAGTAGCACTTGGCTACAAGTGGTCGGACTCCGAGAGTTGAAGAGCGTCTGTGTAGTCGAGCTGTCCAAACCTGGTTTTTCTGAGGTGTTTGCTCAAGGGCCGTTCGTGCGTGGACGAGACTGAGCTTGCTCCTCCAAGCGTCGAGGTAGGGCTTCGGTTGAGCAGATCTTCCTCATAGGTCTCTTGGGCTTCGGCTGTGTCGTCACAGTGACTGTCGCCAGCTGTTCCACTCACAGAGGCAGCGGAGCGGCTTGAGCGGGATGCGGCATGCTTGGCCGTGTGGTCGTCGCCATGGAAGGAGAGGTCTGATATGAAGGCATCAGTTTCAGAAAGAGAACCAGAGTGAGCGATTGTAGCAGTGACTGGACTGGGATTGACGGTGAAGTTGCGAAGCTGGTCTGTTTGTTCTGGTAGGGAATGATCTTGTGATGGACTGTGAATGGATGATCTAGAGGTAGACGAGGAGACATGCGAGGCATCACGAGGACGCGATTGATGCAAGGAAGGAGCTTGCGGCATATCGTGGGCAGGTGAACGAGATGAAGAGGCCTGCGAATTGTGGTTGCGAGACGGTGTGCCAAGTAGATTTGGGTACAGAAGGAGTCATGTCTGAAGAACCACTACGCGGATCCTTATGGCTAGGAGAAGGGTCGCTTGGTCCTTTATGACCGAAACGCTTGTACAATGTCATTGTTGAAAGAGAGACTCTCTGTTTCGTTTCTCGCTAGGCTAGTTCTGAATTCACGCCCTGCCTAGAGTCTCGGTCTGCCTAGAGCTTCCCGCCATTTTGACTCCATGAATGCAAAGCTGTTCGCTTTCGAGGACGAGGGTCTGTCTGCAGAGGCGTTGGTCTTCGAGGATGATGGTCTCGCTAAGGATGTGGTTGCCCTCGGGGATGACAGGTTAGTAGAAGAAGTTGTCACCTTTAAGGATGATGGTCTTGCCGAAGATATGCTTGCTTTTGACGAGGATGGCTTGCTCGAAAAAATTGTCACCTTTACAGTCTGGTAGAAGAAGCGGTCGCCTTCGAGGATGACGCCCTTGTCGAAGATGCCCTTGCTTTTGACGGGGATGGCTTGCTCGAAGAGGTGCCTGTTTGGGGAATGACTGTCTTGTCGAAGATGTGCCTGCTTGCGGTGACGACGGGTTGGTAGAAGAAGTAGTTGCCTCTGATGATGTCTCGCGCTTCCTTGTTGACCTACCGAGAAGCAAGATTTCCTCTAGACGTAAATACAATCTCACTCAGAGCACGCCACGAGTGCATTCGTAGCTGTATTTCCTTGCTTCCAATCGTGAGTGACGGATGTGTGGCTTGTTCTGAGCGCAAGATTCTGTGATGCATTTTCCCAATTTCCAAGCAGAAAAGATCAACTCACTCCGTAGACGAGCAACCAAACAGGTTTCCTAGATAGCACAGGCTGCACAGCCTTGCTACTGCGTGCAACCATGAAAGCAAGGTCTAGAACTTGTGGTCCAATGGTTCGCACATGAAACGTGACGAAAGTGGGGGGAGCTTTCGATTGGCAAGACCCTGTTTGTTGCTGATCAGCACCTCGTTTCGATCGCCCTGCACCAAAAACGCAGGCCGGTTGCCGTGTCCAGGTCCGCGAGCGAGCAGGATTTTGGAGCGTTCAACTGTTGCAACAGAGGGGGGTGGGAAAAGTGTGGGCTTTCTATGGAGAGATGACGCAGTTGCTTATGTTGCGATTAAGGAACGGGTTGCTCTTTCCAAACTTGGTTTCTTCTGATATATAAACAGTGTTGCTACCCTTGTGCTGTGGGTTCTTTCTTTTAGTTTTGATTAATCGATATTTGATCAACAGCTTCAGAGAACACGCTCGTCCAATCATGTCTTACAACAACGATTACAGCAGCAACAATGATGAGTACAGCAGTACTGTATGTTCCTCCCTTTGCAATATTCCTTATCTTTGACCTAGCTACCTTTTGAGCTCTTCCCTGGACCTATCATCCTGTGCTATCAGTACCCCTCTTCTCTTCATTTGCAAATCACCATTCCTTCTTCATCTATGTATCTAACCTGCTTATCTTACTAGGGTCGCCAAGGAGGTTTCAATGACAGAACTACTGGCTCAGGAGGCTACGGCGTAAGTTCTACCTTGCACTTGCCAAGGTGTGGTTGTTGATGAACCGCTGCTTATCAACAACAGCAGGACTCGAGTTATGGAAACGACAACCTGAGCAGCGGAGCAAACCCCGGCAGCGGACTTGGCCGCGACCAATTCAACGACTCTTCAAACCCCGTTCGCGGCGGTGCTCTGGGTAGCGACGATATTGCCGACCGTAGCGGCAACTCTGGCTCTGCTGGGCTTGGAAGAGATGAGTACTCTTCATCTGGTCGCGATACCTATGGCTCCAACACTGGCAGAGATACCTTCTCGTCATCTGGAGATAACTACAACTCTGGCAACACTGGCTACGGATCGAGTGGAAATGATAACTTTGGATCGAGCGGACTTGGCGATTCAAGAGGCATCCATCATCAGACTTCTGCCAGTGGAAGTTTTGGCGAGGATGAGTTGGTAAGTTGTTATCTGATTTGGTATGTGATCGACATAAGGCTGATTGGAGGATAGAAGCCTTCTCACGGTATTGAGAGAGATACACACCACACCACTGGTGGAAACTACCCTGTAAGTTCTTGCATGAAGGAACCCTTTGAACTTTGCCCTTATCTTTGCACATCTTCATCCTCAAAACATAATATTGCATGATCTGCTTCTTTTGTTTTCCTTCTATTACCATTTACTATTTCTGCTTCCACATACAGTACACACACATCAAGACAACCATGTTGGAGAAGTTGATAGTATGGATTGTTTTGTTTATCATATCAAAATGTACTGCAATTCCGAACCTACCAGAAGCTAACTCGTCTGTTATAGTCACTCGACGACAACCTTGGCTCAGGCGCAACCAGCGGCGCTGGTTTCGGCAACAAGTCATCCTCTGACCGCGACGCTTTCGACGACTCGAGCAACACACGCTTCGGCTCCGGCAACGATACCGGCGCCTACTCAGGAAGCACCGATTTCGGATCCGGAGCCACTGGCGGTGCAGGTTACGGCAACAAGTCCAGCTCTGGTCGTGACGAGTTTGGCGATTCTAGCGATACTCGTTTTGGCTCGTCAAGTGATACTGGCGCCTACTCGGGCAGCAACGAGTATGGTAGCGGTACCACTGGTGGTGCTGGATATGGTAACAAGTCTTCGGATTACGGCGCCAATGATGAGAGCTCTGGCAAGCACGGTGGTACGAATCCTTCGAAAATCTTCTGAGACAACTTGTATGCTAACGTGTCTCTTTCAGATTCGACCGCTGGAAAACTGATGAGCAAGCTCGGTGGTATGATGAAGAACGAGAAGATGGTCGAGAAGGGTGAGGCCAAGCGTGAGGCAGCTGGTGCCTACAACGACCGCTCCGACTACTAGGTCGAGTTCCGTGTCGAACGCATGCTTTGAGGAAGTAACAGCTCGGTTGCAGCCAGTATGATGCGCACCCAGAGTGTTAGCTTTATGGCGTAATGACCCAATACCAATCATGATGTTTTTATGTTTGAATCCTTTAGTTCAAAATCATTCGCGTGAGTGTTAGAGACTGGATTCTTCTAACGGACGTATTTGCTCATGAAACGTCTGTGGAAGTCTGATCTCAGCAGGTCGTTGACGAACTCCTTGCCCTTCTTGTCTTCTGTTCCTCTGGCCTGGTTTTTGAAGACAACATCGTCGTCCCATCTTCGCTTGACGTCGTATGCTCCTTTTAACCTGTTAGCCTAGTCGAACAACATCATGACATACGGGATCACCTTACCCTTGTTAAGAAGCGGATTTCCAGTAGCGATATCTCGCATCTGCTGTTCTTCCTCTTTCGCGGCTTGTTCTGCAGCTTCTCTTGCAGCAGCTTCTGCACGTTCGGCCTTGATCTTTGCCAACTCGCGCATCAACTCTGCTTCATCATCATCATCATCGTCTTCGTCGTGCGAGGAGTCAGAGTCTTCTTCTGACCCATCATCTGAATCGGCATCCACATCACGCGTCTCTTCCAACACTCTCCTTCGCTTAGTTTCATAGTCTTCCTCGTCTTGGCCTCCCTCTTCCCCATTCTCCAAATCACGCTTAAGATTGTTGCCTTGCTCCAGTGCCAATTGTGGTTTTGCTGCTTCCTCCTCTTCTTCTTCCTCGGGAGATAATTCGCGTCCTTCCTTTTTGGCAAAGTGGCGGCGTTCGGCGCGTAGCAGTTCGGCGCGGAGGTCGCGGGCAGAGTGCTCGTCGGTGGTTCCTTGGGTTGCTTGTCGGAATTTGAGGGTTTTGTGGGCGGGCAGCAGGCGTTGGTGGTATCCAGGACCGCGAAGGGCGTCTTTGCCGCGGGCGGGATCGAAGGTGGGACGATGGGCGGTAGTCATGGTGAGGTGTTGGTAGTTGCGACGAGAAAGGTTATGGCAGGTGGATACAAAAGATGCGATGGTCGCAAAGTGATGGAACGAATCGTCGACCTTGGGTAGCGCGGCAGAAGCCGAGTCGGAGCTTGCGGGCGAGGCGGCGGGAGAGTGGATTGGGGAAATGTTCAAGAGAACAAAATAATTCACGTCATACCCTTTCTTCGCCAAAGAAACTACACTGCAATGCCGCGAGAGGTCGAGCCCTCGCTCAACGAGCGCCAATTCATTCGCGATGCCCTGCTTGAAAGCATTCGTCTTGACGGCCGTCAACTCGACCAATACAGAAACCTAGAGCTTGAATTCGGCGACGACTATGGCGTTGCTGATGTTCGATTGGGCAAGACGAGGTGTGTCATGATAAGACAACATAGAAAAGGAAATGTCGCTAATGTGTATACNAGAGTGGTTGTACGTGTCTCTGCAGAAGTAACCACACCCTTCCCTGATCGCAAGTTCGACGGCGTCTTCACCATCTCAACCGAGCTGTCACCCATGGCCTCTCCCGCCTTCGAAGTCGGCCGCCCCAATGATGCCGAAGTCGTACTCTCACGTCTGCTCGAAAAGTCAATTCGTCGCTCCGGAGCCTTGGATACCGAATCCCTCTGCATCATCGCCGGCGCAAAGTGCTTTGCCGTTCGCGCAGACATACACGTTCTAGATCACGATGGAGGCTTGATCGATGCCTGCTGTATCGCCTTGGTCGCCGCTCTGCAACATTTCCGCCGTCCCGAGGTCGAGGTGCATGGAGAAGAAGTCACAGTCTTCGATATCCGCGAGCGCGAACCCGTCAAGCTTGCTATGCAACACCATCCCTTCTGTGTTTCTTTCTCCTTTTACCATGGAGGCGAGACTGTCCTGCTAGACGCCAATCTCGCAGAAGAAAGCGTTCGCGATGGAGAGATGATTGTCAGTATGAACCGCCACGGCGAGGTCTGCCAAATCGCAAAGTATGGAGGTGTACCTGTGGACCCTTTGACTACACTCAACTGCTCGAATGTTGCGCTTGANAAGGTCAAGGTCCTGCATCAATTCGTTCAGTTAAAGTTGGAGCAGGACGAGAAGAAGAGGGATAAGGGTGGTCTGATGGCCGAGCTGAATGCTGCAAACTCGAGAGAGCTTGCCAACATCCCTGGCTGAGGCAGCGATTCTTACTCTTATGCCACCTAGCCACCGCCTCCTGCGCTCTCGAAGCGTGAGGCTACGAGTTCAACGAACAGCCAGCCTATGCTTCCCGGCACGTCAGCCAGGAAACAGATATCAAACTCACCAAGGAGTCATCAGTTGGTTGTCAACAAGGCTCTATCTGATGCAACGATATTGTACAGATTCATGGTTGCCATACCGGCTCCGGTTGCCTTGTTCATACCAGGGTAACATGATATAGATTACAGATATAGGAAGGATGAGAGCTGAATGAAACAAGCCTCGACTCGTCGTTACAAGACGTTGTTCGACTATCTACCTTTATTCTACCGCGCTCGCAAACTGTCCATGACCTTATCTTCCTCTTCGACTGAATCGATCCGGGCGCTGGGCTGTACGGAGAGCTGCTGCTCATGAGAGATTTGATCTGTCCAGTATGTAGCGTGAGCGAATCGAAGCCGCATAAAGTGGTTCCTTTCTGGGCATGTCTCGTGTGAAAATGGTTCGATCCAGGCCGAAGGACCCAGTCCTTGGTCTACGCGCCCGATGTGTCGCGTTATTGCATATACGATCTTGAATAAAACGACATCGTAAAGAGCTTCCGTCGGCGTTGTTTTGTAGTGTTTGGCCAAGCATCCAGCAAGTTCAGGCAAAGCGTCTTGGTTATGCTCCAGATTGTAGTTGACCATCCTATACTTCCAGAATGGTGCTCATTGGTGCTAATGATTCCGGAAATTCTNTTTCTGGTAAAACAGATCGGTCCTGGAACTACCAAGGTTTATAATCTTAGGGCAGCCATCTCTGTCCTTTTCGAGACGTGTGCATTCGAAGCAGTAAAAGGCGTCGGAGATTCCCTGAAAGACAGTGTCAGCGATATGGCTACGGAATGAACAGTCAAGGATGAGGTATAATCTTACCTCGCCACCACAGACAACGCATTTGTTCTGGTAGTTTCCGAAAGAGCATTCGTCGCAGATGCGGACGAGAGTTGTAGGGCGGACGTAGCTGTCGCAAACGGGGCACTTGCCGTCGCATTTGTCGCAAAGGCGGCCGATGGCGATGCCGGCGGTCTTGCGACACATGACCAAATCACTGTATACGAACAGTCAGTTTGTACCTCTTCAGCAGAAGATTCCACGATGGACGTACGGGTGATGGCGCGACATGATGGCGGTCCAGAAGTGAGCGGTTGTTGAGGGGGTTAAGTCGCGAAGACGAGATGAAGACAATCAGTCCAGTTGTCTGAAGTGTGCGAGAAAGAAATGTGGCGTGCGAACAGAAAGAGTAGTTGAAGATGTCGAAGCTTCCCAGTGAGCATTCAAGATGAAAGTGCTACTGAGGCAGGAGCGGCCGCCACGGAGATAGACGGAGCTAAGGCAGCTCGCTCACAGAAACACCGATGTCATCCAACTCTCTCCACTCTACCATCCACTTACTTCAATTAGTATTTACACACTCGCCGCAATCATGGTCGAGACGGCAAGCAACTCTCTGCTGTCCAGCAGTACCTCGGACTCGTCCCTCTCAGTCCAGCTGCACCCACTGGTTCTGCTCACCATCTCTGACTACATAACGCGCCACTCTATGCGCAGCCAACAAGGCCCAATCGTTGGTGCAATCATCGGTCAGCAAAATGGACGTACAATCACCATGGAGCAAGCCTTCCAATGCAAGACCAAGGAAGACGGAGACAAAGTTCTTGTTGACGAAGAGTGGTTCGCCGAGCGTCTAGAGCAGTGTACGTGCATGCCTTCGTAAACACTACACCATCCCAGCTAACCATAAACCNNAGTCAAGGACGTCCACAAAGCTCCTCCTCTTGATCTGGTCGCCATCTTCACCCTCGCTCCTCCCTCAGGCCCTCTCCCTGACCATGTGCCAATCCTTCAACAACTGCAACACTCATACAACGATTCGCTCATGCTCCTCCTCTTCCACCCTCAGACTATCCTTGACGGCTCCTTGACTGGCGGCAAACTCCCCATCTCAATCTACGAATCTTTCTACGAGCCTGGCAGTGAAAATGCAGACAAGGGTTTGCAGGTCGATGGATGGGGCATGGGTCGTCAATTGCAGATGCGCTTCCGTCAACTACCATTCGAGGTCGAGACTGGAGAAGCCGAGATGATCGCTGTCGACTTTGTTGCAAAGGGAAGCGGTTCTGCTACTGTTCACAACTCTGCTACTCCTCCATCGAAGGGCAAGTCTCGTGCTGACGGAAGTGCTGCCACCAATGATCTTCAGCTTAGTCCCGCCGATGAAGAAGGTAATCATCATCACTCTTATCTGTGAGAAGCACAAGCTAACAACCTATANGTCATCTCATCCCTGACTGCCAAGTACAACGCCATCAAGATGCTGCACCAGCGCATCAACCTCATCAAGGCCTATCTAGCCGAACTACCACAATCATATCTGACCGATGCTTCCATCTCAGCCGCCACCAGCGATCCTCCTCTCAACCATCAACTCCTCCGCGAAATCTCATCCATGCTCTCTCGCCTGCCATTACTCGCTCCTCCCGTCTCTCAACCCTCCACCACCATCCCAGTCCCGGGAATGCCACAATCATCACTCGCAACAGCCTCCTCACAGGAACAGTCAGACATGCACATGGTATCCCTGCTCGCCTCTCTCACCCGCACAGTAGCTCAAGCCAAAGACATGGGTTCCAAGTACTCGATCGTCCAAAAGGCAAAGACGGACAGAAACAACGTCGGTATGATGGGTGGTCGTGGCGGCTTCGGCAACTATGGTCCTGGACCCGGCGATGACCCCTGGGGTACCCCTGGCGGATCCAACGATTTCGGCTCGATCAACTTGTCATGAACCTCTTTGGGCGGATTGAGGATGAAGAGCGAGCGTTTTTACTTGATGACGAATTTTTCATGCATAGCTGGAAGGCGTAAATGGCGCATTAGACCAAATGTCTAAAGAACGGGGGGATTTTTTCTTTTCTTTGCTTTTTAGATTTGTCGTTGCATTGAAGAAGCAAAAGACAATGCACAATGGAATTGAAATGGTGTTGTTGAACAAACTTGCTTGGTGTATTTGTGCGTGTGTCTATGTTCTTACTTGATCGAAGGATCTGTAGGAGAAGACAGTTTAAGAGAACGGAGTCGATATATAGGAAAACCAAAAGAAAAAGATGATGAGAAGAGAAAAGCCAGGGGACTATAATATCTAGGAGATCCATTCCCGTATATGCCACAAATGCTCAAACCTTTCGTTATGGCGAGACCGAAAGTGTTTTCTTTACTGCAGTTCATCCCCAAATCTAGAAACAGTTTGAACCAGGCACCCAGCTGGTGATGCTGAGACTATTGCAAGGCAAATGTTAGCAACGTAATGGATCAGAAAACAGATAAGGAACAATGAGAAGAGAGTACATACGTTGCAGTGACGACCTTTGTGACCTTGGAGGTTGTGGTTGTTCGTCTGGTGATCGTACGAGTCTGATTTTATGAATCATGTCAGTTTTCTGGGTTTGCGGAATCATGTGTTTTTGGTGCCTTACATATGTTGGTGCGGTCTTGGTGACTGTGGTGCCGGTTGCGACGATGGTGATGGGTGCTGGTGTGATTGTTGTCGTGCTTTCCACAGTTGCTGGAGGAAAGTCAGTTTTTGTACGCCTGCATCGAATCAGACCTGGGAGATCTTACTGTATGCTGTGTGGGTGACAGGTACAGCCGTAAAGCTGGTTGTCACGGATTCCCAATGGGCAGTGTTGGTGTCTGTTGAAAGAACGGCAGCGCTATCAGGTGTGCGTTTGGCAAGATTGGCTATGTTGCGTCTCTCAACTTGCAGAACTTTAGTGATATCGCGTCTGATTCTGGCGCGACGAGCGGGAGCTGGGGTTGCGCTTGCTGAGGCAATGGCAGCCTGGGCAATGGCAAGGAGGCCAGCATCAGCTGTAGGATCTGCCTCCTTGGCTGCGAAAACAACTGCGCAGATCTCGGTCTCTGTGTATGTCTTGATAGTGTAGGTGAATCTTGTGCTGGTACGTGTGACCGTTGCTGTCGACGATTTTGTGATAGTCTCGCGAGGTGGATAGGAGTATACCGTCTGCGTTACTGCATTGCTAGCAAGACTGGTAACCGATGAAGGCAAAATTGTTGTAGACTCCAAATCCGTGATTGTAGCATTCACAGTGGATGTGGGAGTTTGAGTAACGCTCAGAGTTATGGTAGGAATGATAATCGAAGTCGCTTGCTCGCCAACACTGAGATGCAAGCGACGTTTGGCATTGAAAGTGCTAGCATTGCCGTTGTTGTCAAGAAGCAGGAGCGTCCAGTCACCAGAGTACATCTGGTTCTTCAAGATAGGGCAAGTCGTAGTCTCATCAGTGTAATCAGGCGAAGTTGCAACGTCCGAGCAGAAGATTGTTTGATTCTTGGGAGTGATCAAAAGGGCACGAGCAGGCTCCTGACAGTTGTAGAATTCTGATATGGCGGTGAAAGATTCGTTGGATTTGATGTTGATGAAATAGTCTCCTCTGTCTTTGAAGTCGATACCATAAGACTCACAGGCACCGGCAACCTGCAGGAGTGCGAGCCCGATGGCAATCATGTACGTCCACATGGCGTCGATGGTCCAGGGGATGTTGATCAAAAGAAAGTTAAGAGTTGGATACTCAGAAGAGAGAGTCAAGTTGTACCTGAGACCACTTTATACTCGAGGCCGCGAGGTGTCGAGCTGGCAGTGAGACCATCTGCTCCCATCAGACCTACCTTCTCAGCAAAAAATAGCACATGCTCTTGGCACTCTCCATCCATATTCCTACACTGCCTCCCAAGAGGATTCTCGTGGCATGGACTGTAGTCCCGCAGACCTTGTCTGACATCAGAGACCAATCTCGGATATTCTCAAGTCGCCGAACAGGAGGGTTACGGTGCCGGCGGACGTACTGAGTATGATCGGAGCCTTTCCAGCCCAACACCGTGTGCCGGGTAGCAGCCTTACGCATGCAAGAAGGATTTTCAAGAAAATGATTATACGAGCGTGCTGCGATGCAAGATAGATGTCGGAAGAAGGCGGTGTGGTACCCGGCAGAAGTGATGTCGATCCTTCGGTCGCTCGGGGAAGGACGCCAAATTTGGAATGAGGGAAACAGCACTCCTGACTGGCCTCCTTCCCACTCACAACTTCACGTCAGCAAGATACCAAGAGTACTTGCCACTGGATATACCAGGCAGCAGGGATGTCATCAGCCATCACGGCATGCAGTGTTGGGTACCATGAATTCTCAGGCTCTGATACTCGATGTATCTTTTGCCTATCGCGACATGTGGGTAAGCCGTCGGGACCTTACTTGCAATATCGTCAGAAAGCAATCGGCACCTGGCGCATGACAGAACCAAAGCTGCGGCATGTTCTCGTGAAAGCAGCAGAGTGTTAGCCAGCGATTCTGCAAAGCAGATCTACCTGTCAAGTCGTTGATATTAATTATCTGCAAAGAATGCATATGTATTATCACCTCTTATACACATGATGACGACGGCCTCTCTCAAACGTGTATCTGGAGCATCTCTCGAAGTCCTTCGAAGTACCCAAGGATATACTTAGACAGGTTGGAAGGATGAAAAATCGACTCTCCTATTATGCCCTCGAATGAGCAAGGGCTCTTCGAAGGCTCCGTACACGTTGGAAACCCATCAGCCTGATCTTGGCGATGAAGCATGATGACCATATCGTGCATCCAGTACGACTTTCCAACACCTCCTGTAGGTCCATGAGAGCCTCAGATCACGAGCAGACACCATGGTCAATTCAATCCGCGATACAGATCGAATCACGTTTATAGCCACTGGCAGGATTGTTCTCGTCATTGTTTAGTATCTTTGCAGATACGAAGCTGAGGAATATGATTGAATGTCACGCTACAGCTCCTGCGTTCTCTTACATAGCAAATTGCAACAGTTGCCACGAGTCGCATCTGGACTTCGACTCAAGAAAGAACATCGTGTCTATTGTACCCAGGACCTTGTCATATCCGAAGGCGAAGTATTTCACCATGCTGTGCAAACAAGGGCCTCGTGGCCACGTACCTTGCGTCGGAGAATACAGTCCTGTCTCACCTCAGAAAGTTCTTACGGCACAATAGTCATCCGACAAATGCCTATCACCAATCAGACACGTTGTCAGTGCTCCTATTCTGTTATTGACAACTCCGAACCAGAAAAGCAAAGCCCAGCATTATCTTGTTGCTGGGTTCCTGCGTGTTGAGTCGTCAAGCTGGCCTGCAGACCGGATGCTGACTTCGCAACAGTCTATTGAAAAATAGGCAGACGATCTGACTTGCAGCTTTGCCTTTCACCCGATCGAGAATGAGATTAGGACTTCCATTCCTTCTCTCACATGATCGGGGCAATGCTTCGAATGCCTACACGATGGCAGTGCTTCATTATACAGAGATCTATTCCTGGTATCAGCCCTGTAAGCAACAGGCTATACTTTACCAGGCAAGTATATGTATATAAGAGTTGCTTATCCACAACAAGATGACTACAGTACCTCAATCGTGCTCAAACCCTCGCAAGCATGCATTTCCTGCGTACTCTTCCCCTTCTCGCCTCTCTGGCCGCTTCCGCTGCTGCTTCAGCGGTGGTTAAACGTCAAGCCTCTTCAACATCTTCTGCTGCTGGCTCTGCCAACACTTTGACTCCCAACAATGCTGATACAGAATGTACCAACACTGCTGGCAGCCGTCAATGCTGGGTATGGGATCTGAAATTCCTCTATCAACTCATGCTAATTTTCACANNGGGCAATGGGTTCTCGATCGCGACCGATTTTGACCAAAAATTCCCTGATACCGGAAAGACAGTTCCATACACATTGGACATCGCAAACACAACCCTCAATCCTGATGGCACAGGTGATCGCATGGTTATGCTGATCAACAATCAGTATCCAGGGCCAGTCATCAGAGCTAGTTGGGGAGACTGGCTAGAAATCACAGTCAACAACCACCTACCCGACAACGGGACAGGTACGGCAGCCTCAGAGTATCCAAGAATGTTTACTGACTTGCCTCCAGGCATCCACTGGCACGGGATTAGGCAGTATGAAACCTGCGATCAAGACGGTGTCCCAGGAGTATGTTCACTGACGAGTCTACCAGATAACTGGTGCTGATGGAGTCATTAACAGATAACCGAATGCCCCATTGCTCCGGGAAAGTCTCGCACGTATAGATTCCATTGCACGCAGTATGGTACTAGTTGGTATCACAGCCATTGGAGTAAGTTCATCTTAGAATGAATCTTGTATCAGTGCTAACCAACACTTCAGGTNGTTCAGTATGGCGTGGGTGTTCTTGGTCCGATTGTCATCGACGGTCCTGCTACGGACAACTATGATGAAGACCTCGGTCCTTTCGCGCTGACGGACTGGTATGATGAAACTGCTTTCTTCAACAACCCCTTGGCACGCATCGCACCTCCACAGGCTTACACTGGTCTCGTGAACGGTATGAATGTGNNAGGCCCTGACGGGACCAAGGGCAAGTACTTCAACGCTACTGTGAAATCTGGCAAGAGATATCGCCTACGCCTCATCAACACATCTGTGGACAGTGCTTTCATGGTTTCGGTCGATAATCACCCTTTCACAGTCATCACCAGCGATTTTGTTCCCGTCATGCCTTATCCAGCGGAACGTGTTTTCGTGGGCATCGGTCAAAGACTCGATGTTATCATTGAAGCGAACCAGACAGGAGGCAACTACTGGTTCCGAGCAGACGCTTCTGCGCCGGGTTGCACCAACAATGGCAATCCTCATGGTATCAGAGCGATCATCCACTACAGCAACGCAACTTTTGCCAACCCTACCAGTACTGCCTGGGACACAACTGGAGACAACGCAGATCGATGCACAGACGAGTCCTACAACTCGGATAAGCTTACGCCTTTCTGGGACAGCTTCGTGCCCGACAACGCCTTGACAGCAAACCCTGAGTTCTTGAGTGTGCAAGCTCAGGAGGCTGGTGTCACATCAGACAACAAGACTATCTTCAGATGGGCTATCAATACTACTGCTCTCAACGTGGATTGGAACAAGCCGATCCTTGAATACGTCCAGGAACAAAACACAAGCTATCCAGCATCTGAGAATCTGATCAACGTGCCTGATACGCCATGGACATATTGGGTACTACAGGAAATTAAGACTCCTGCAGGGGCAAACATACCTATCCCTCACCCTATACACTTGCATGGGTTAGTTTAAGCTTTTACACCAATATTTTATCGCTACTAACACAAATATAGGCATGACTTCTACGTACTGGGTGCCAAAGAACAAAGTGTGTACACCAACGATCAAGCGAGCGAGCTGAACTTCAAGAACCCTCCTCGTCGTGATACTGCAATGCTGCCAACTAATGGCTGGCTGGTTCTTGCTTTCGAGACAAACAATCCTGGTGCTTGGATAATGCATTGTCACATCGCATGGCACGTAGCCGACGGTTTGGCTACACAGTTCCTCGAGACTCCTGACCAAATCAAGATCGACTCTTCCTTCAACGATATCTGCAAAGAGTGGCGCGAGTTCTACCCCGAAGAGTCTTACTGGAAGAAGGACGACTCTGGTGTCTAAACCAGTTAGCACAACTATACTTACTGAACAGCAGCCAAGGTGTACTCGAGGGTCGATAGAATATGTGGTGCTCAAACGGGCGGCGAAACAATTTCTTAAAAGGGCATTCTCGGTAATGATTTCTCGGTATTCTCGAAGCTCGTTCGTTCGTTCCTTCCTTATCAGATAGACAAAGATCGTGTACAAGAAAGCCTCCTCTTTTCCCAACAGAACCCACTCCTGCCTCTTGTTCTTATGACATAACGTGACAGCTTTCGCTGCCAAATATAGAAACAGTCGACGGATATAGCAGTGTAAGACGTGTAAGGTACCCGGATAGTCGGAAAGGCGGTCGGTGATACGAGATCTTGTTCTACTTGAATGTGTGACTGAAATAGATCTGCGATACATGGTACCCCTATAAACAGCCATTTTCAGTTCAACCCCCTTGTTTCCATTTGATCGGACAAATTGGTTGAGACTGAATCTCCAAGAATGGCAATGGCGAAGCCGACCGGATGTGTTTGACCATTCGCTCTTTCCATAGCCGGCTAACATGTTGTCGCATCTTCGTCAAGCCCACGTAACTGCGAACATCCGACCTTTCTGGGATATTGCTGTCAAGACTTCGGGCATCAACTTCAGTGGAAGACGCACGAAGAAANAAGAGTTTCCAGCCATATACTTTGTCTCTTCATCTCCTGAGTTGTCGTCGCGATCGTGTCGCCAACAATTCTAGGCTGCTATCCTGCAGAGTCCGCAGCAATGTCGTCCACATGGTCGTCTGCGGATGTTCCTGCCTGCTCGATACACCGGGTGTCCGCAATTGCATTTGTGCGTGGCGGGTCTTGGGAAGCAGCTTCACTGTCTGCACGATCAAATGTAGATGTATATGCTTGGTCTCTTGACTGGCTTGTTAGATGTATTTCTGCTTCCTCGTGTTGTATGTCTTCGGGCTCTGCAACAGCGGTATCATCATTTACATGATCGGTTTCTTGGATCCTCGATTCCATTTCTGATCCAGTCTGCTGATTGTTGTTCTTCTTCTCTTTCAGCTCTTTGTTGTATGCCTCCAGATCTTCCATCTTCCGAGCTACGAATTGCTCAATCTCCTCTTCGTCCGGAACTCCAATATTGAGCAGCCTCCTCTCCTCTAGAGATGGTTTTAGATGTGGCCAATAGAATTCGTCGCTACAGGTGTGAACGGAACGCAGTATTTGTTCGAACCAGAATGTACCATCTTCAAAACTTTGGCGCATAGCAGTTGACATACGTCCTTTGTTTTGCCGTTCAAGCGGCCAGTTCTGCTCTCTTTGTTTTTCTGCATCTTCCAGAGCTTGCATGAATAGCGTCATCTGCTTTTTGAATCTGTTCTTGCTCGTTTCTGACCATACTGCTGGGGTCTCTAGGATTGGCCAAGAAGGAACTGTATATGAAAAGTCTCAAGGAGCAGCATATGTCCACTCCCAGTCAATGACAGCAGTTATCTGGTATGTGTCCTTATCGACCAGTATATTTCGAGGGTGAATATCATCGCAGTAAAGCTTGAAAGGGCCAGAGTCATGTTTGGATTTGAAGTAGGGTATTAGTGCTTGCATACGTCGACGAAGGATGAATTCGCGCCGGGCTTCTTCTGCATCCAGAACGGAATTTCTCTGCTCGTATAGATGTGACGTGCTCTGTTGCAATAGATGCTCCATGTATACAGTGACGTTGTTGAAAGGTAGACTTGTATGGTNCTGGTGTCGATCAGTCCCAATCCATGGCAAATTCCAACATCAGGCCTTACCGTCGACGACAACGTAATCGTTTGATTCTATGTCGTTCATCTTCTGTGTCAAAGGCCGTGTGACAATGGACCAAGAAGGTTGGTTGTTCTCTTCAGACATGGTTAAAGAACCTATTCTTTCGAAGTCTTTTGAAGCCAGCTCCAGCAAGATATCCGCCATCTGGCTATATATCTTACAGAAAATCTCATCATCGATGTCGTCTCGTAGGACGGGGCTCCAACCCGGACGCGGAAGCTCTTCCAGCAAACTCTCGAGTGACACACCCTCTACCCATGTGGTGATGATATAAGGTCCAACCTCAGGATCCTCGTTCTCCGTGGCAGAGCCAAAGGCGACGAGCGTTGGAATAGGTATTCGCGTGTTGTATTCTATGAATTTCAGAACAGCGGCTTCTCGGCGGAGCTTCTCTTTCGGTTGCATGACTTGGCCGGGTAAAGGAAAACGTACGGCCCAGGCTGTATCGTCGTCGAAAACAACCTTTATGCAGAGATTGAATGACCCACAGGCTTTGGAAACGCATCGACAATGCTGGCCATCACGGTACCGAGACGCCAATCTCTCAACACCGAGGTAGCCATACTTTTCGTCAAAGTGAGTGCACCATGAGACCAGCTGATCCTGGTGTGCGGTGTCCAATTCACCAGAATCCATCGCGACTGACTTTTCCAGTATTGTTGATGTTTACGATCTCTGATAGATGATAGATGATTCTGGCAAAAGGAACGAGTTGGTGCAGCAGATACCAAACTCTACACGCTTCGATGCCATCAATAAACAAACCAGTTACACCATCGGCTTCTGAGCTATTCTGATTGGCCAGTGAATATGCACTTGCTCAGCCGCGGCTTGCTAAGCGCTGAATGGCGGCATTGTTGGATGCCTACTGGTGCGCTGGCGCATCAACACTAGACAGGAATGCCCGTAGGTGCCTAGCTATTTGTGACCATGAGGCTCGAAATGACCAACCCGTGAGTCTCTATAAGGGTGATAACAACTTCTCTGCTAGGTAATAGACACTTTGCTCTTGAGCGCCGAGTACGTAGAAGTCGTGCCTATAGTTGTGTTAACAGCGATTAGATGACCAGAACAGATAAGTAGAGGACTTCGCTCCATGCGATAACGTGGAAGAAATCATCGAACGCGTTTCATGACCATCCACCTCTCGGAATCGGAGAATCAAGCCAGTGCGGCAGTCACCGCTGGTTTGGCTCCATCAAAAGACTCCACAAAGCTGGGTCGTTAAGTAAAGAGAAAAGAGCGAAGCTCAGAGAGGATAAAGCAAGGCGGCCGAAAGAAAAGCAAGAGAAGAAGAAGTGTAAGCTCCTTCCTTTAGAAGACAAAACTCCGGCTCAACTCTGGAGAAGCCACAGACTGACGTGAGGTCGTGTCATCAAAAAAATCAAAAGAGAGGTGTAGCGGAGAATTCAGAACTGTACGCGGATGCCAGACTCTTGACATGGATTTTTCCCTACGGGTTTTCCATGTCTGTTACACGAGTGCGAGAGTCGTATGCAATGACTCATGCCAAACTTGAGCGGCATCATAGATCTTTGCAACGTCGTACCTGCGATTCTGTTACAGAGCCAGATCCGATTGGGCAGGTCAAGTTTGTATTGTCCATGTTGAACCACACATCCACAGCTGGTCGAATATACTGCAGTGTCCAAGAGAATTGATTCCAGAATTCTATATTACAATTGCACTAAAGCTTGCCCTTAGCCATGTTTGACAACATCTCTCTGCCGGTAATCCTGGTTGTGTGCCATAGAGTNNAGGGGAAGTCAAGGGTGCTGGTAAGACCATCGGCAAAACCAAAACCAAGCATAGGAGGAATCCAACCACGGGCATACTCCAGAGCGAAGCAAGCATCGTCCATCTTGTACTGCTTTACCTCACCACGGCGCAGATGGTGTACACTGCCCTGAGGGTAGACTTCGGGCTCGTAGTGGCCAGCGGCAGGTGAATAAGCAGTCTGAGTACCCTTCAGAATGTGGAAGTAGTCGTCTGCAGTGTGGCGACCAGAGTGGCCTTCAGTTCCAATGGCAGTGCNCTGTGTGTTTGTTAGTTTCCCATTGTATCCACAACAATGTCTGCAAACGATCTTACCAAAGATGATCAGATACTCAGTAATGCTGGCGTGGATAATGTACATGGCACCCATTGCGCCTCCAGCATTGTTGAAGACCCATTCCTCGTTCAGGTTGACATAATCAGCAGCAGGACCCTGGCTGAGCTCGCCAACGATCTGTGCAACAACAGCCTTAGTGTCGTTTCCATGGTTTGCGATTGCTCTCTTCGAAAGGTCGTGCAGTTGCTGTGTGTCGAAAACATAGAAGCTTTGAAGATTTTGTTCCATATAGTAAACAATGGCTGAAAAGAGGGCAATAAGGATCGCAACGATGGNAAAGGTGCTTGCGCGGCTGCTGCGTTGCGCAGACTTCGAGCCGCTGTTCTTTTTGCTGCCATATCTGGTTTTCGAATTGTCCGGAGAGAGAAGACGAGTTCAGAGTCCTAGTAATCCCCCTTGATCCATGGATTTTGTAACATCGAATACGACATCAACAAAAAATCAGCCCATTTCATATCTCCGATGTCAATCTCCGGGTCGTTGGTTGAAGCCCGTGCACAAGGGGTCCACCGCCGGCATCCGCGGCTTCTCATAGGGCTGAGCGGAGCGGTTGTGTTGACCGCTTGATGGGCTTGAAGGTTGACAGGGTTGAGAACGACTGAAACAAACAGGAAACATCGACAACACTTTAAGTTGCAGAGTTCGCTTCATCAGGAAGTTCAGAAGTTCTGACTGGCGACAGTCTCGCGGTTCGGGCGACTGCATGTTGCTATCTTTGACAGGTGTCGCTTCCTCGAGAGGAGGAAGCCACCTTTTCAGACCAAAGTACCTACCTGGGTGTACCTGTGTCATTGACAAGATTTCGTGAGAACATGAGCCTTACGTGTTGGCTCGAGATAAACATATTCTGGCTGATCATTACAGTCCTGAGCCAACACACAAGCTTTTCCAGACCATCATAGAACCCGCGCATATCCATATTCGGCTACTGGTTGTCATCTGGTCAGCACGATAGATTGTCAAAATCAGCTCGTCTTATGCACTGCTTACTGTGGATCACAAGCACCGATGTATACATCGAGAATGTGCCGACCAATAGATTGCAAGGTAGCTATCCTGGTCCTTGCAGAAACCTAACCAACGTTGCAGAGTAAAAGGACCCCGGACTTGACTCTCCGCACCTCACCTTTTTCCAATCTGGGTTATCATCGTGGCTCTCCGCTTGTCTTGAGGCCAGATTTTTATTGTCGAGGTAAAGAAGACTCGAGGCACTGTGCTAATGCTCAGCTTCAAGAATTTACATGCTCACGAATTGCTCTTCTGATCTGTTTTTGCTTTCGATACATCAAGCGGGGAAGCAAACTCCCTGCATGCAGCCGTAGCTGCATGTTCATCAAGCGAGTTGAACTCTCACGAACATGGTACATCAGCCTTGCTCGTCGAGCATGCTCACAGCACACGAGCTGGATGTGTCAGCTCCGTGTTACTGCAAGGCCTGCATAGCACGATTTGCTTTTGTTCATGCAGCTAATCATGGGTCCACTAGATGATAATCCAGCGAGCACCCTCTTGTCTTACATCTTTTCTTCCGTGACTTGTCCGTACACACTTCTTCGACTGTAGTACACCAAAATGACCAACCAATCGAGGATATCTGGGTTCAGGTGTGTCTGGCTAGCTTTGACAACTCACATGTCCTGACCGAGTATAGAGAAGCAGTTTCTCCTTACGATGAATACCACCATTTCTCGCTTTCATCGACATCATCAAATCAACCGCCCTCATACCAGCAATGGCCAGAACCCGAACACAATGTCTCGCCTCAGGAACCCGTCGACATGAACTTTGGCAGCAAATACGAATCGATGGGTGAAGTTAGTGTCTCGCCAGGTCTTGAGACAGTTTGGGCTGGCGAAGGTGATAAGGAAGTCGTGATGGGGACGGGGCCACCGATGGCAATACCTACTTCAGCGGGACCACCTGAGAAGAAGTCGGCACGAGTTTGTGGCCTAAGGCGTAGGCTTTTCTGGATTTTACTTTTGACTGCTCTCCCACTAGCAATTGGGCTCGGTGTCGGCCTGGGTGTGGGACTGGGCGTGGGACTCAGAACGAAACACAAAGACAACAAGCCATCACCAGGATCAGCCAAGTCTTCTGATTACTACATCGGTGGTGCACTCGATCCGGCCTACTTCTCGAAGGAAGGTGCGTTCAATGGCAGCGGTCTGGCACTAGCTTCTCAGTCTTTCGGCTCGGGAGAGTACGGCGATCTCGTTCTTTATTTCCAGCATCACACCGGATCGATCAGGTGGCAAAGAAAAGTAGATACTGGTAATGGCTGGATTGGAGGAACTGCATCCGAAGTTGTAGCGACCGATGCCAGAAACAGCACGCCTTTGAGTGCAGTCGCTTATAGCTTAGATGGCGTATCTACTGTAAGTCTGAAGCTGGTCACAGTATCTTCTCTCGCTGACTCACTCTAGTGGCACCTTTTCTATATCGACAACAACAATCAACTCAGAGAAAAAATCAATAGCAACGCGACCAACATATGGATAGAAGGACCTGTGACAAAAGGCAACTACACGGTTCTAGATGCCGATCAAGTAGGCATGCAAGCTTGCTGGTACGGCAACGACTACGGCGATGCCGACTATAAACACAGTCCCCTGCCAAATCAAGATAACACCACTGCCAACAGCACCTCTGGCTCTGATACGGACGTGGGTATGCATCTGTGGTATGCTTCTGATGCCTCTACCTTTCAGCAATTAGGATGGCGTAACGGCGACACCACCTGGACCCACCAACAAGAGTGGCCAGACAAAAATGGACATGCAGGCTTAGGTTGCTACTCCTGGGGTCCAGGTACGAGCACTTATGTCATGATGGTGAACTCGCAGATGACAACTGAAGTTTGGTGGAAAGACACCAATACCAACACTTCGTCGACTGCCAATCACCCAATCAATCAATGGACAAACAGCTCGGCAGCCATCAACAACGTCTTTCCCTCTACCAGTTTAGGCTACACCAACGCTTTCTACGCTCAAGGAGACGACGGCTGGATTACAGGTTATAACATAAGTTGGGCATCTGAAAACACCACCATCGAGAATAGCTTCCCAGTGAATCAACCCGGCATCCTCGGAACTCACATGAGCGTCACGACTCTGCCAGATCCAAGTGGAGGAGACAGTCTGTGTGTCTTTTATCAGGAGAACGGAAGCGACGTCACCTTTGCAACTCGAGATCTAATTCAGGGTACCTGGACGGCGACATCACTGCAAGTTCCCGACTCATGATGTTTCGAAGATTCGATGTCCGCGTCAAAGCAAGCGACTTTCTTTTATCTTTGGGTGGTTGTCTGATATGGGGTGACTAAATTGAGATACGTTGGTTATCAGTTTGGTTTGGTCTTCTGGTCAAGCTTTTTCGCTCGCGGCTTTCCTATGTTTGAGCCGCTCTTACAGTCCTTTAACTGCTTGGTTGTGGCTCGATCAATTCTTGAGCATTAGGTTAAAGCAATAAACAAAGCACTTTTTCTTTCCGATGAAAAGCATTATACATTAAAAGCTACCGACAACCACTATTTTTTGCAATTCGGCAAAGTCTTGACCTTTGTCGTCGTCGTCAATTTCGCAACATCCTTGACATATTGCGACCAAATAGCCGAAAAGTCTTCGTATCCACTACTAGTCGTGATGAAAGTAGCATTATATCCATTCGCAACAATATTCTTGGTATCAGAATTCAACTTTCCAGGTGCATTCTTGGGAAAGTCGTGAATCATGACCGTGCTCTTCTGCCTCAAGCACTCAGGAATCTTGTTGTGACCAGTAGCATTCCAATCCGCATACGAATTCTCATACGCATTGACATAATCCGCG
This sequence comes from Aureobasidium mustum, assembly GCA_903819665.1. Lineage (NCBI taxonomy): Eukaryota > Fungi > Ascomycota > Dothideomycetes > Dothideales > Saccotheciaceae > Aureobasidium > Aureobasidium musti. The sequence goes on from CAIJEO010000010.1 coordinate 944,461, forward strand.
TAATCGTAGAACTTTGCATCGATAGGGATGCCAGGGTTCGTCCAGACTTTTTGGTGGGATTTGGGCATGGTATTGTGGATGTAGGTTTGGATATCCTTCATATAGGGCAGATATTTGGTTTCCCAGGGTGCTTCGTCGACGAAAATGCCATCGAGATGGATATCGGATTTTGATGTTTTCTTCCAGGTGGAGTAGGTTTTGATGTCTTTGTGGACGCTGTCGGCTGAGCGTTTGGCGTATTCGATGTGTACGTAGCCGAAGAGTTGGACGTTGCTATGTGAGCGCAGCGTGGTTACTGCTGAGATGATATCGGGCTGAGAGGCACCGTTCGAGGGCCCCGAGTCGGGGTTTATGATGATGTTGAAGGTGGTGTTTGGGGCTGCTGAGATGGCGTTGTAGAGGGGTTGCCAGGCGTTAATGGTTGGCCAGATGTACAGAGGTACGGCGACCGCCATAGCCAAGTTGACCATCTTGGAAGTGTTCGAGAGCTTACAGGTCGGGTGGTATTATGGAAGACAAATAAAGGATTTAGATAGGAAGTAGCAGAGAGGCGGTAGAATGTAGAAGAGGAAAGCAAGTGCGTGAAAAAACAGACGAGGAAGGAGCGACACCTACCTTTCTATATAGCTACTACAATTCCAAAAATTTACGTTGTCACTGCCTCATTATTCGAGGAGTACTGGCAACGAGATCGACTTTAGGCTTTCAATATACCCTATAGGGGCAGTAAACGGCTTCTGTAACGGTTGATAGCACGCGCTCCAGACACACGTGCCATGACACTGCCGGCGGGAGTTGAGCTATCATGATATGTTTGCAGAAGGACACAAGTCTGTGCATGAGAAACACATACATTGACTGATGGTAAAAAGTTCAAGTCTGTGTTTCGCTGGCTTGGTCGCAGTGGCGCAGTCATAGGTCAAGCGGTCTATACAACATGCTGGTGATCAGCCTTCATCCAAATATAGTACAACGCAAAGTAGAAGTGGGCATGCGATTTGAATCATGATACTGAAAGACCAAGTTGGTATGGATCAAGAAGTAGCAAAGCCTCATTTGATGACGAGTGGTAAATAGAGTTGGAAATAGGAGACAAGAGATAGATTCCTTAGCTAGCGCCAAGAGAAGTTTCGAACGAAGCCTTCGAGGCAGTGCTGATAGTAACACGATGCAGACGATTAGGCAGCAGGTTAGTCATCTATTCAATGACTTTCTTGTTTTCTGATGCTATCAACCGACCGATCTTGAGGCACATTGTTTCTGTTCACAAAGGATTTCGTCCATGATATGATAGAACCAAAGGGCGTAATAACAGGGATCGATACGATGATATTAAACACTTGTAGATGTATGATTTATTTACATGATCTCCACCGAGACTTCTTCTGTTGACTAATGATCTAAAGCAAGGCGATGCTAGAAAAATAAAAATGAGGTGCAGTAACACAACAACAAAGACAAACCGCCAGAAAAACTCCTGTTGAGACAGCCAACTTAGGCATCGACATCAACCAACTGGCGCGCCTTATGCGCCTTTTCGGCCTCCTTGATCAGAATCTCAAAGTCGCCAGACATATCACACATGCCCTTGAAGATACCGTTCTCCATTCTGATGAGATCCCAAGGATTGCCGAACTCGATCAGTTCACCCTTGTCGAGCACCAACACCTTGTCGTAATCGATGATGGTCTGCAGACGATGAGCAATGGTGATGGTAGTGTTCTTGATCTCGCGAATGGTTTCTTGGATCTTCGCATCGGTAGCGTAATCGATGGATGCGGTCGCTTCGTCCATGAGCAGAACCTTAGGGTCCTTGAGCAAAGCGCGTGCCAGACACAGAAGTTGACGCTGGCCTTGAGAAAGATTGCTGCCGGACTCTGCGACTGGGGAGTAGAGGTTGGTGAAGATGTTCTTGTTCTCCAGCGTGGCGGGATCGGCGACTGCATCAGTGGCTGCACCTTCGAGACGAACGCTATCTGTGCCATTTGTGGGTGAAGGGGCACGCGATGGCTCAGCTGAGGCAGCACCAATAAGTTGTGTTCGTCGAAGGGCAGTGAATATTTCCTCGTCAGTGAACAGGCCGAAGGGATCGAGGTTGCTTCTGATAGTGCCGGAGAATAGTGTAGGGTCTTGAGGAACCATAACAATGTTCTCACGCAGGTCCTGAAGACCAATCATGCTGACATCAACATCGTCAATGATGATGCTTCCAGTCTCGGCTTCGAGAGCTCTGAAAAGAGCAAGAGCCAACGAACTCTTACCCGCACCTGTTCTGCCGACAACGCCAACCTTCTCACCTGGTAAGATCTTAAAGGTAAGATTTTTGAGAACCATGTCGAAGTCGCTGCGGTACCTAGTGCTGTAATCTTTGAACTCAACGGCACCCTGGCTAGGCCAGTCAGGCAAGGGCTTCTTGTCTTCAATTTGGTAAGGTGCTTCTTGTTCAACCTCGAAGTACTCCTTGACACGTTCAACAGCATTCATGTTTTGCTCGTTCATTGAGTAAAGTCTGACGAACCACAAGACGTTCTCAGTGAAGGTAACAGCGTAGGTCATGGCCAGACCAGCAGCACCAGCATCAAGCTTGCCAACGCTGAGAATGACGAAAGCACCAGTGAAGAACGAGACCAATGCACCGGTTACATCGACACGGAATGCGAGCCAGCGGTTAGCGCCCCAAAGGTAGATGAAAGGTCTCGAGTGGGTGTTAACCTTGTGCATGTTCTCGCGAATGAAGCGGCGTTCGTCACCATAAGCTCTGATGGTTGTCATACCAGACAAAGTCTCGCCAAATTGCTGGTACAGCGGACTTCTCTGCACAGATTCGAGACGCTTGAGGTCGCGAGATGAGTTGATGTAGAAAGCACCGATCATGAAGTACAGAATGCTGATGAAAACACCAGCAATCAAGAAGCGAGGTGTGATGACCGAGATAAGAATAACAGTAGTGATGATCGATGCCATGCAGTGGACTACGCCAACTGCGACGGGGGCAATCTCTTGATCGATGGCCTCAACATCCTTGGAAAATCTGTTCATGATTTGGCCGAGGGGTGTAGAGTCGAAGAAGCGGAACTTGGCGTGCGTGACAGACTCCATAAGCTTTCTGTGGATTCTCTTAGAAGCGACCAAGGATCCATAGAAGATGACACCTTCACGAGAGACGGTGATCAGCATGTAGATAAGGCCCAGAATACCGTAGACAGCAAGGTAGTACAAGACATCAACCCTGTTGGAACCTTCCGAACGAATAGAGAACTGGTCGTCGGTGTTGGAAGTAGAGGAAGGCAGACCCCATAGACAAGATCCGCTCTTGATGCAGGATGATCCACTGCCAATGCCGCTGAAAACGTGAGTAAGTTGGCGAGGTTGAGTGTAAACACCCATAACAGACATTTCCCTGTTGTTGGCGTATGCGTTGGCCCATTGACGAATCCAGACGTTGGTCGAAACCTGGGAGACTTGCTGAAGGACGAACATCAGAGCGGTCACGCCCCAGTAGTACCATGTGCCCATGTAAGAGAAGTACATGATGATGACCTTGAGACTGACACTTCCAGTGGCTTTACTTTCAGTCGGCAGAGTGACATCAACGTCCTTGTTCATGCCGGGGATATCCTTAGTAACAACCTTGTGGAGAGTGTTGTCTTCGTAGTCGGCTGAGCCGTTCGTAGCCTCTTCAGTGGCGTGATCGTTCTCTCCAAAGGCCTTGTCGCCACCGATGCCAGAAGGTACACGGGATGGGATGGTTGATGCACCGCCTTCAGACTCTTCCAAGACCTTGCTAAGATCCTCGGTAAGCTTGCCAGACATGATGACATCCCTGGCACTGCCCTGAGTACTAACTCTGCCGTTGTCTAGTACAGCGGCGAATGCAGCGTGAGGAAGACAAAGAGTAGTGCTGTGAGTGACCAAGATACATGTTCTGTTGAGCATGAGAGGGCCCATGAGAGCCTTCTCGAAGATCCATTTGGAGGTATGAGCATCAACTGCACTCAGAACGTCATCCAAAAGAACGTGCTTGGCATTGCAGTAAAGTGCACGAGCAAGAGAAATGCGCTGCTTCTGTCCACCAGAAAGAGTGACACCCTTCTCGCCAACGAGAGTCTGGTCACCACCATCGAGAATCTCAAGGTCGCGTTGGAGAGAGCATGCAACGATGACATCCTTGTAGCGTCTTGGGTTCCAGGGGCTAGCAANAACGATGTTCTCCTTGATGGTTCCGTTGACAAGCCAGGCTTGCTGAGCACAATACGCGACACTCTCGACCAGTCCGGTATCCGGATCAGCCTTGAGATCCTCTCTGCTCTTTCCACCAGGAAGATATACATGACCATCAAGTAGGGACATTTCTCCGAGCAGTGCCATAAGAAGAGATGTCTTGCCACTACCAGTAGGGCCAACGATTACATTCAGTTCACCAATTCGGAAGCGCATGTTGAGGTCAATCATCTTGAAGTCATCGGCTTCAGTGCCGCCGCCCCAGCTGAAGGTTGCGTTTTCAAATCCGATGACATGATTTCCGTCTTCATCAAAGTCCTTGTCCTGAAGCTGCTTGTACTTGTCGGTCTCGGGTTCATTGAGATATTCTTCGATACGGTCAACAGACACCTTGGACTCTTGAACGTGAGCAACCATGTCGGCAAGCTGGTCCAGGGGAATGCGCAAAAGACTAAAGAGCGAGAGTGCGGTGAAAGCGACGGACGGAATAAGGTCCTTCTTCTCGACCATGGTGTAGACAAGGAAAGTCAGGAAAGTGATGATCACGGGAGCGCCTCCCCAGATGGTAGCTGCGACGGCCCAGACGATGTATCGGTTACGGAGATTCCTCAATTCGACAGCTCTCTTCTCGTCAACCTGGCCGAGGAAACGCTGCTCCCAAGCGAAGTACTTGATGATACGAATGTTGGTGAGCACTTCGTTAGTGGTGTGAATACGGGCATCGGTAGCCGCAAGAATCTTCTTTTGAGCTTTGGCGAACTGCTTGGCGATGAAGAGGTTGACAGGCAGAAGGAGAGCCATCATGAAAATACCAGCAATACTACTGTATCCCAAGATACTGTAAAGAAGGTAAATAGCAAGGATGAACTGAACAGGAGCCTCTGCCCAGAGGAAGTGCAGATAGGCGCAGATTTCGCTAACCTTGAAGGAATCGACGGCCATCAAGTTGATGATGGTACCAGAAGTAACCTGCTCGGTGCTCTCTTCCTTCTTGGGTACATCCTTGGAAGCTTCTGCAGTCTTCTTACCCTTGTAGAACGACTTGACTTTCTTGAGGAAGGCTTCTTTCATAGAGCCTTTGGGTGCAGGAGGCTCATTGTCTTTCTTTTCTTGCTCACCAAGAACCTTGTCGCCAGCTGCCGCTGCCTTACGACGCAGAGTCTTAGCATAAATCTCACCAATGATGATGGCACGAAGACGAATGCAGGTCTTTCTACCGATCCATAGAGCTTGACCACCTGAGAGGGCAGACACGACACCAGAGACGAACAGCAAGATCACGTAGAACCATGCAGCGTTGATGGGGGTGTCGGCTGGGTTCTCAACGTATTCTAGGATGACCTTGAGGAGAAGAGTGGGAACGAAGAGATTGACTCCAGAAATGACAGCCCATGCGGCTTGGATGAGCAAGCCACGCTTGAAGTACTTCAACAAGTGCCATGCGAGAATCGAGGTCTTCTTGACCTGGCGGTAGTTGGAAAGAACGGATTCAGCTTTATCCTTAGGATCGAGGTTCCACACATCTGACAGCTCAGTAGATTTCTTGTATCCCTTCCAGACGATTGGATCGATCCAGGAAAAGGTAGCGAGGGAAAGCACACTAGCAAGAGGTTCGCGAGATGGTTCAATGTCGCCTTCGTACTCGAGCTCGACAGGCTTGTTGCCCTTACGTGAGGTGAGCATGATCAGAGTCAGCAGAGTGGTCAGCGCAAAATGAGTGCTCGTGAGCGCTTGAGCACCCATAGAGACTGGGTGAATAATTGCTGAGCGGANAAGGAGGAAAGCGCAGATCCATTGGGCTGCGTAGAGGAAACCGGTGTGGTACCAGAGCTTATTGAACGAGTAGTTGTTTGTGCTGGAGAAGTAAAGACGCAGAGTGGTCAAGACTGCAACATACGACCAGAGAGCGGTACTGCAGATGATTGTGGTCCTGCTCCAGCCCCAGATGCCAGTGGCGCATGCAGCAGCATGGATGCCAATCTCAGCCAACACAGCTAGCTCTTCAATGATAGGCAGGACAAGCTGGCCTCGTGGTTTGTCGACCACAGACATCTCAGTGTTACGAGTACGGACGGTACGGATGGCAAGATCTTCGTTTCTGTCAAACTCGTCCGAATCATCGTCGGTGTCTTGGTCATTCTGAGTTGCAGGAATGCGAAGGTCCCAAGGATGGGGATGTTTAGGATTAACAAGCTTATAGGCATAGGAATATTTCGAGTTGAGGGCGGTTTGGATTAGTTGAAAGGTAAGATATAGTAGGGAGATTGCGCTCGCGATAAGGGGGATGATTCCCATGAGGTANNGCTGGGACATGGTCAGTTAAGCTGTGTCTGAGGCGAAACATGTCTGTGTCTCGGCGGCTGCGAAGTGAACTCACTCGTTCTGAAAGCAGTCAGTAAAATCATCGCTCCGCCAGACAGGCCCCTTGCATTGCCCCCAATTCATCATGGCGGGTGTTGCGCCAGGACGTGGCAGCGTGGATGTTGCTGAATGTTTCGCCGCTCTCTCGAGCAATGATGGTGATACGGCCAACTGCTCTACTCGTGCAGTCTCGGGCTCTTTCTAGACGACAACGACAACAACCACCAGAACTTCGATGTCTTGTGCAACAGCGACGCTGCGATGGAAAATGTTGATGAAGGAAGCCAGAAGCCAATCGCGCTCGCCTTGACCGTATCTGCGTCACTTCGGCAGGGCTTGATCCAATTTAAGGCTTAAGCTCGCCAATCCTGACCCTCTTGACTCGCTCGATTGGCCCGTTTTGCTGGAACACCTGGGGAAAGAAATACACGGTTTGGAAGAGGTCGCAACTCGAGGGCGATGGCCATTCTCATATTACAACTATCTACGCGCGTCCATCTGACCATTCCATTGCAGCCTACCTGCAACGCGTATCACTGCTCTGGACAATTTCTCCTCCTGACTCATCCACATACGATACACTTACAACGACCTATCACCGGCTTCCCAATCAGGCAGGACCTAAAGCTTGCGGAGTCCTACACGAGCATAGCTCAACCACAATTCGACGAGAAACAAATCAAAAGGTACGGCAAAATTTGTTAACAGACCGCTATACGCCATTTGATATTGACAAAGAGAATTTAATTGGTTCGCTGGGTGAGAAGTCCAGTCATATCACCTGCAGAAGTGGTCGTTGCTGCAGTACAGCAGCCACTCTCTTATCAGCTTTGATGCTCGGAAGGGCGCAGACCGCAATCCTTCACGCACGCCCCGCTGTTGAACCCTAGAAAATGCCGCGCATGCATTCGCTTAGTTTCTGGGAGCAGCAACTGGGGTCCATGGCTGGTACTTGTTCTTGACACTAGTTTGGATTAGCCATCCACTTCGTAGTATCAACTTCCTCATGACTTACGTGTTGAAGGGTCTGTAAGCACTTCTGCTCCAGGTCAGGCAGGGACGGTGCTCTGCAGGCTCCCATGGGCGAACCTGTCTCTGGAGAAGGGGGTCTTGGGACGGTGCCTTGTCGACCATGTATGACATCCAGGCGTNGCCTATTGTTTCGTGAGTTATGCCCATGCAGCATTCTAGCATTATCTCGTACCAGCCGGGCTCGATCTGATCACTGTTTGATGTTGAGTCAGTCCTCCTGCTGCTTCATGCAGTACGATGGCATGAATATACGCACGGGTTGAACTCCTGGTCCTTGTAGTCGCACCATCTTGTTCTCACTACAACCTCGATATCAGATGCAAGCTCTTCCAGTATCCTGGTCCCGTGTAGACGTACAGGNNGCAGGTCCTCCATGTTCTCATAGTACTTGTTGCCGTAGCGGTCTTGACCGATGAGAGTTCCAGCCTTGGTGTCACNCTGTACTCCTTCAGCTGTGGTCGCAAGATATCGAGATTGTTGCAAGTCGTACCCATGTACTATAGCGACGGAAAGTCGTGTAAGTTGTCGTTCTTAGAGGGTCATTCGTATATTCCGGAGCGGCGGACGTACCTGCATCTGGTGGCCATATTCCTGAGACAAAAGTCAGCGCAAGCAACTGGGACAAAGGCCATGGTTACTCGCCTTGAGGCCAATCTTGCGCAAGTTGCGCAGCGTTCTCATAATAGTCGACATGATGTGTGGTGTGTGGATAATAGCCCTCACTGCTCTCGTCGCTTGACCGCGATTGAGGATGCGGCAATCGATGGTCAGCAGCCCGTTTGACTTGTTTGTTCTCGACCTGATCGCCAGCCTTGGCATCATATGTTAATCGAAACATTTATCTATCCAACTACCTGGTTTTCCACTTTATCCTACTGGTTACGAGTAGGAAAATGTTTGCAAGATGCGTTCCGAGGCAAGCAGCCCGTAGGGCAGTGAGATCGATCAGATCCACCCACCAGATGCCCATGAGAAGACGCTACTCAAACTCCAGCGTCGCTCCTACATCCAGTACACCATCTCCTGGAGCTGCATTGGGAGGTCTGAATACCGAACTAGACAAGTTGTCCCCTCGCTTTGATATATCCTCATCCCAAATCGAGATTCTGAGGTCTCCCTCCGACTTTTACGAGACCTTGAAGGCAAGTTTGACAACCACTTTTCTTACTTTCATAATTTCTTTTTTTTCTACCACTTTCAAGCGTTATTTCGTTATCTGTGTAGCAATCACAATGTGTTGTTCTCGTTCGATTATTGAAGTGCTGAGGCTGGGAGTTAGCCCCGACTGACTGAAGCAGACCAAAATCAGAACCGCTGAAAGGAGAATCTACCTCTCTACTTTGTACATCGGCAAGTCCGAACATGAGCTGGTATGTCGGACATTTGTTATTTCTGTTTCAAGTCTGACAAGCATCTCANNGATACAAACTATCCAAGAATCTCTCAGACGCAACCCTAAGCTCAAAGTTTCCTTNTTGACGGATTCTCTCCGAGGAACCAGAGAAACACCCAAAGCATCATGTGCCACCTTGCTAGCAGCGCTCATCGACGAGTTCGGCCCAGATCGTGTTGAAGTATGCATGTACCACACACCAAACCTGACTGGCATGCGCAAATCCATGATACCCAAGCGCATCAACGAAGGCTGGGGGTTGCAACATATGAAACTCTACGGCATTGACGACGAAATCATTATGTCAGGTGCAAACCTTTCATCCGATTACTTTACCAATCGTCAGGATCGCTACCACCTGATCTCTTGCAAACGTATCACCGACTATTTTGCAAAGGTGCATGACACAGTGTGTAGCATTAGCTACCGTGTAGTACCAAATGCTTCTGCCCCTGGTGGATTCAATCTTACCTGGCCAACCACAAATGCGCATCCAGAGCCTTTGGCAAGCCCCAAAGAGTTCATTACTCAAGCCACCAAACTGCTTGCTCCTCTGCTGAAACCTGCCACTTCCACTTCTGCTCAGACGCCAGCAACTGATACACAAATCTACCCTGTGCTTCAGTTGACACCTCTTCTCAAGCCCGACACGTCGACTGAACTGCCAGCTCTCACCACGATCCTAGAGAGACTGGCCACTCCAGCTTTCGCAGGAAGCAAGTGGACNTTTACAGCTGGCTACTTCAACATGACACCCTGGCTGCGCGACTTGCTGCTGGCATCTAATCCATCGTCTGCAAATGTCATCGCTGCCTCGCCATGGGCTAACGGGTTTTACGGCTCTCCGGGCGTTTCGGGTATGCTGCCAGCCGCGTATACACTCTTGGGTCGCCGCTTCCTCTCTTCGGTGCAAAAGGCCGGATTGCAAAACCAGATCACGCTCAAAGAATGGAGAAAAGGCACTGTGAATACGCCAGGTGGCTGGACGTATCATGCAAAGGGTATTTGGGTTACTCTCAAGGACGAACCAGGTCCAAGTGTCAGTCTGATTGGCAGCAGCAACTACACGAAGCGTAGCTACAGCTTGGATCTAGAGGCAAATGCGTTGATCGTCACCAAGGATGTGGGTTTGATGAAGAGATTGAAGGAGGAAGAGGAGTGGTTGCAGGAGTATGCTACAAAGGTTGATCAAGGGACATTTGAGAAGACGGAACGCAGGGTTGGGTTGCATGTGAGGATTGCCATGTGGATTGTGACGCTGGTTGGCGGTGCTTTGTAGATGATGCTGTGGTTGATTGAGCATCTGTACGATATGTAGAATAGAGTCTGTTGGTTAGAATACTTCATATCTCAGACCAAGAACTGAGATGACCTGGCCAGGATCAAATCTTTTCGACGAATCTGCAGCAAAGAATACCAAACAATGAACAGGAGGACATCAGAACATGTCACAAGCACACAGTAAGAAGAGGGAAATTTGCAGATGGCCTTTTGAATCATTTTTTTCATTCCGGCAACAGCATAACCAGCCAGCAACCAACTCCTCCTTTTCTATAGTGTCAAGAGAGAGCGAGACGCTTACTGCTTCTCAGCAGCCTTGCGGGCCTTGGAGCCACGGAGCTTGGTAGGGGCAACGGTGGCCTTGACCTGGCGGGTGGACTTCTTGACGGCGGAAGCGCGCTGGACGGCCTCCATGTGCAAGTCAGAGCGGTAGCCCTTCTTGGTGGAGCCGGAGACGGCGTTGTTGATGAGCTTGCGCGAAGGGGTGGTGGCCTTGAAGGCGACCTTCTGGTAGGACTTGCTGGGCTTGTTCCAGTTGTTGCCGAGCTTGGTGGTGACCTCGATCTTGTTGTCCTTGGCGTTGATGCCAATGGCCTGGGGGTTGGCGAGCGAAGAGTNACTGTTTTTTTGCGCAATCAGCATATTGATCGCAAGATTGGAATTGAAGGATTGGTTCTTTACCTTGCGCGAGTGAAGGTTGGTCAGGTTAAGGGGGTCCTTGGAGAACTGAACACCACCGGCCTGGTTGCGCTTCACAAGGAAGGCATTGTTGTGNNGCCTTAAACAAAATGCGCGCGTCAGTTACAGGTCCTCAGATGTTCAATTGTCGTCCCTCCGAAGCGTATCTTTCAACAAGTGTCGAAATCTCCATTTTCTTTGCCCAAAGAGCGTCCACCTCTTTCAATGTTCGGAGCGAGTGGGGGAGCACATACGGATGGTCTCCCAGATGAGGTCGTAGGAGTTGTTGTCGAAGTTGGTGGCCATTTTGCTGTGATATGAGATGATACTGGATCTTCAAAGAGAAGCAGGAAATCGTGAATATTCCTGTGTGGGCGGAAGCGCTGAAGCCCGGCTAACCTTCCCCGATTGGAGCTGCTGTGCGGTTACCGCATTCGCCGGATCAGGGTTGCACTATTTACATTGCACTTCGACATGAATGGTGCAATAACTCACCATATCCTAGATTATATTTGTTTATATACTATGGGTAGCACTCTTCCGAACTTCTGATACTCTCTGTCTCACAAACACTGAGTTTCGAGCATTTGTTGGCCATCAGCATCACATTTGCTATTTTCTCATGTTCTATTCAAGAATATCTATATAAACTCATAACATTCCGCTCGGCATCCTAACCATGCCAATCAATACCAATCATAACTTGACTATCTCATGATGTAACCTCAGATATTCACAGCTTTTGATCAGGCAAAGACTCAGCAGTACATCCATAAACTGTATGGTCTAGAGTCCCAGGCATGACAATGGTAAATTACCTCTGTTGTTAAAGTTCAGGTGGCACGGACGGCCTGACTCTCGGCCAGCGCAATTTGGAAACGGCGCTGATCGTGGTTTACACAAACTTGACGACTTCCTGCACACAGCAATCAAGTCTTTGCGCTGTTCTTCTTCAGTTCAGGACTTGTCGTTTTGGTGTGCATCTGGAGGACTCGTGTGCCATCGACGCCGGCAACAACAAATACAGGCGGAACATAGCAACGGGACATGCATTGATCATCGCCGGCGCTTGACGACCATGGCCGACAGTGGACTTCCTACCAACGACGAAGGTCCGGACAGCTATCACCAACACACCCATACTGTCCTTACCACCACCGGACCTGTGGGAGAAGCAGGCCTTCCACCATCTCGTCCTACTTCCAACACAGCCAGCTCATCTTTTCGCACACGATCCGCCGCTCCCCAGGCTCGCGTAGGCTCTCCCGTACCGTCTCTGGGTGGTCGTGGCAGTGGCAGCTACCAAAACGATCCTTCTCGACGTACCCACGTTCCAAATCTTATATCAAGTGCATTCCTTCCAACCAGTCCAAGACGTACCGAACCGCAATCACCACCTCCCACAAGTCCGCAAAACCCGCAACTTCCGATAGCAAGACCGAGTACCGACAGTGGTCGCAAAACTCACCGTTCTCGCAATAGCAATGCGTCCATCGTGACCCTCGAGCAAAGCAACAGGCCTCGAATTGACCCTGATGCTCCCCCTTTGCCAACTTCCCGAGGAACCGGAACCACGAACTATGAGTTCAGTCGTGATTTGCAACCGTTCGGCAGCGCCAAAAGTCAAGAGAGTCAACATCCTTTGCGAAAGCCGCCTACACTTGATATAGATGGTACCACCAAATCCGTCTCTTCGCTGCAAGCACAGAAGTCGCCAATCTCATTGCGGCCATCGTGGAGCCGTCACAGTCGATCGAGCAGGGTTAATGGTAGAAGTACCGACAGAGAAGGCCACGAGAAGTTACCTTCTGTACCACCTTCACCTGCGACTCACCCGGCCACCCCTGTAGGCTCGAGTCACAAGCCGAGCTCTGGAAGGAATTACCAATATTTCAACGGCAATGCTGTCTTCTTTCTGCACGGCAGACTTATTAATTCTCGGCAGCGGCCGCTTAATGTCTTTACTGCTCTTCTTGCTATCATTCCTGCTGCTTTGTTCTTTGGCNNTTTTCGTAAGGATTCATTCTCGGTATTGAGTTGAGCCCATTGACTAACTCACGACAGTGCTCCATGGCTATGGCACCACGTTTCTCCGGCGATACCCATCCTCTTTGCCTACGTTTTCTTTATATGTATATCCTCTTATCTCCACGCATCCTTCTCCGAACCAGGGGTGAGTCTCTTCTGGCTACATAGTTGTTTATCTTTGTTAACTCAATGTCACAGNATCATCCCACGTAATCTCCATCCTCAGCCACCCACTCCAGCGGACGAGGATCCGCTAGCTATTGGACCATCCACCACTGAATGGGTCACTGTTAGATCCTTTGGCCCAAATGCTGGTGGGAATGGCACTACCGCCATGGAGGTGCCCATCAAGTTCTGCAAATCATGCAACATCTGGCGACCTCCACGTGCTCACCATTGCCGCATCTGCGACTCGTGTATCGAGACCCAGGACCACCATTGTGTTTGGCTCAACAACTGTGTTGGGCGACGCAACTACCGCTACTTCTTGACATTCGTCGCCTCTGGAACAGTCCTCGGCCTATTTCTACTTGGAGCCAGTCTTACCCACATCCTCGTGTGGATGAAGCGAAACCACTCAGATTTTGGGCATGCTCTCAACGTCTGGCGTGTTCCAGCTGCCATGTGTGTGTACTCTTTCCTAATTGTCACATATCCCTTGAGTCTTTGGGGTTACCATCTCTTCCTCATGGGTAGAGGCGAAACAACCAGAGAGTATCTCAACAGCCACAAGTTCCAGAAGAAAGATCGCCATCGTCCATTCAGTCAACACTCGATCATTGCAAACTGGTCTGCTGTGTTCACAAGACCCCGTCCGCCAACGTATATGCGCTTTAGACACCGTTACGAGGAAGGCGATCAGCGCCTCGGTGAGCGAAGGTCTAGAATGGCCAAGCCATCAGAAAAGGTGGGCGATATGGAAATGGGCGAGATCAAGAGTGGGACTGCTGGCAGCAATGCTGGTGGATACCAAGCACAGCGAGCGTTGACTCCTATGAATAACACTCCTAGAGGCTGAATGCTCTCCTGTCGATGTCTTTGCCTTCTCCTCGAGGCTCTCTTCTAATGTCGCAACAGTTGTACGACTGTTCACGTTCACCATGCCGGTTATATTCCATTTGCTTTCTCTTCTTGGTTGTACATATATATCTAGCTTGTCACTATACCCCTATCAGCGAATCAATACCCTTTTCAAGACATATCTATTACTGTTGACCGAGCCGTAAGTGGAGCTAGTGATGTACATGGATATGTTCCTGCTCAGCAGCGGGTGTTGCTAAGGAGAGCGGAATGCACAAAAGACGCGACTAAGGCGCGGGAACTTTAATATCCTCCACTCAGCTCCTGCGTGCCACAACAAACGGAAACACTCTCCCTGAAGACCCCTGCCTGCCGAAGTGAGCAATGCCCATTTGATCTCACCATCAAACAGCAGTGAGAGAAATATTCGTCTTCGTCGAGAGGTCAGAGGTGTTTGTCGGCTAGACTCAGCAATTATAGCAACGGCTCTTTAGTCGGCGCGTCTCTTTCTCGCGTCTCTCCCCACCTTGATTTCAACCACTAGCATCTCGAACCAAGACCTCTCGCCAACACGATGGCGAAGCAGAGAAAGAGCTTGCCTGTTCCGAGACTGTCATCGGGCTCGACAAGCTCGTCTTCAGCAGCATCAAACATCGAAGTTGGTGGTAGCGCGCGTGAGGGCTCGCTCCCATCAGCTGCTCTCGCTCTCATGTCTACACCCCCTACCAGTGTCTCCGATCACGTCGGGTCGACAATCGACAAGGAGGAGATGAATACGACAGACTCAACAGACTTGACGCGTAGATCGTCGCGCCGCAAGTCTGGCCCTGCCTCCTACAACTTGGGTGTTCTGTCTGGCGTACGCCGTACTTCCGCCGGCCGTGAAATGGCCAACGAGAAGGCTGCTCGCAGCTTTTCCGGAGACACACTCGTCGAAGACGCTCCTGGACCTTCATCTAGCACGCCCAACCGCCAATTGTTGAACGATGGCGTCAAGGCTCTGAACATGGACTGGGAGATGGACAACCTGCCTGGTGACAACGCTTCCGATCTGCCCGACAGGAAGAAGCGCCGACACAGGTCTTCTATGGACATGCTGATCGAGACGACCGGCCGTGCTCTCGGTAGAGTAAAGAGCGTGCTCGGAAAGCGTGAGCGAGAAGCAAGTGAAACGGACAAGACGGACCGCAGACAGAGCCGCCGGCTGCTAGCCATTGAGGGTTCCAAGGACACAAAGGAGGAGACACAACAAGATGATAGTGTTGTGGAGCGACCCGAGCGTGTCGAGAGGCCCAGCAAGCTTGCTCGTCTTTCGTCAAGCTTTAGCATTACCATGCCACAAGTCTTCGCTGCCAAAAACAAGAAGCCAACAAAGCGCTATGAGACCCAAGGTCTATATGCTGGTCAGACCCTTACAAGCTACGATGACCAATCTATCCCTAAGCCTTCGAGGAAGCCTACCGGCAAAGCTCGACCTCTATCAACCTCCTTCCTCCCTGATGCTACCCAGCCTCAACAGCGCAACAGTCTTGTCGCCTTGCCCATGTTTTCCTATCTCGAGAGAGAACGACCTTTCACCATCCCTTACGACGTCTTTGCTCCTGTTTATCACCAACGTGGCGAGGAGAAGCCGAAGGATTGGGGCAAGGTTCACAAAAACCGTTTGGTCGGCGATGCTATCCACTATTGGAAGAAGCCTTACTTCGAAAGATCTCTTTGTATTTGCACACCGCCAGTCCCTGGCTCTTCAGAGCCCGGGTGCGGTGAACACTGCCTCAACCGTGCCATGGACTATGAATGCGACTCGAACAACTGTGGTCTTGGAGACCTATGCACCAACCGCGACTTTGCAGGACTCGGAGTCCGTATGGAGCGCGCCAACAAGGCCGACAAAAAGTCTGCATACTACCTCTTCAATGCTGGAGTTGAGGTCATCAAGACCCCGGACCGAGGCTTCGGTGTGCGCGCTTGCAGATCATACGAGCCAAACGAGATCATCACTGAGTATACTGGCGAAATCATCACGCCCAACGAGGCTGGCAGGAGAATCAGGGAAGACTACAAGGATAAAGCCGTAAGTTGTGATATTGAAGAAGCTTTGATCATTCACTAATACTCTTTTAGNGACTACTACCAGATGGAGTTTGATCAAGGTATGATTCTTGATGCTACCAAGGGCTCCATTGCTCGTTTCGTCAACCATTCTTGCGAACCCAACTGCAAAATGCTCAAACGCTTTGTCGGTGGTCAACCACGTATGGCACTTTTCGCGGGTGATCGTGGCATCCTGACCGGTGAGGAATTGACTTACGACTACAACTTCGAGTGAGTAAAAAAAGAAAAAGGGCACTTTATCAAGCAGAAGAACTAACGCGAATTCACAGTNCCTTACTCTGTTAAGAACGTTCAGGAGTGCCGCTGTGGTGCTACTAACTGCCGTGGCGTCTTGGGTCCAAGACCGAAGGATGCCAACAAGCCAGTAACAAAGAAGGAAAAGGAAGGAATGGCTGCTGGCATGAAGCGCAAGGTGGGCGAATTNTTTGGCGCCACTCCTGCAGCCGAAGTGGACAAGGACCTCTTCAAGAAGCGCAAAGTTCCTCAGATGTCCAAGGGCTGGGTTTACGTCGATGACACCATGGAAAAGGCCAGAATCGAGGAAGCCCGCAAGGACAAGGAAATCGCACGCCTCCAGAAGCAGGGTATCCTACCTGCAGATCTCGAAGTCAAGAAGACGACAACGACCACCACCGTTACCAAGGACAAGAATGGAGCCAGGCGCTTCGTTCAGAAGGTGACCACCAGGATGACTGGCCACAAGCCAAAGGCGACACCAGAAAAGAAAGTACANAAACTTGGAAGACTCTCATCCATCAAGAAGAAGGACAGAGAGACACCGAGAGCGATTGATGCTGGGGTCGCTGGCTCGCGAGTGACCAAGTCGGCTCGTCGCAGCATGGACAACAAGAGCATTCCCAAAGGCTCAATGAAGGTCAGACCAGTGACCAAAGACGCGGTCAAGATGGCTCGCACCATGAGAGCAGTCAAGGCGGACGATTAATGGTGGCACGGGAATGGTTGGATTTGGGACAAGGTATACCTGGACTGGCGTCAAAGGAATATGCAGGACATGCAATTGGGTATCTATTCTTCGTTTTGCAAAGGGTTAACATGTTTTTAATCGTACGAATTCGTCTGCTCGTAACACAAAATTCTCATGCTTCAACATCGTCTATCTGTTCTGTCTCGAGCAGTTGTTTAGCGACCTCATCCAGACCTTGCCAAGCATCTGTGGAGGGTCGGACGGAGATTCGGACTCTCGGTCCATCAGCTTTTGGATGACATAACGGCAACATTTGCTTGAAGATAACTACCTACATACTATTACAATACCAACTCACGACTGACCAAACCTTTGTTGAACGATTGGAAACACCGGTGTGTTGTTCTCCTTGCACCTTGCATCTACCACTCGGTCTATGCGACGAAGCCGGAGAGAAAGTTCATGCTGACGGATCTTTACAGATACAATTCGTCAAAGAACCTCTCGCCTCTGCATATTCGCACGTCAAACATGAGCTCGTCACAGATCAAAGTCCGCTCCCTGGTACGGCTACACCCTCCAGACCGATCCCGAACCCGTCTTGCGCGATAAAACAATCTTGCGACACCACAATTCGCCGCCGAGAGTACACAAAGCTAATAGTGTCTCGACACAGTACCGCAAGCTCTTGCGCCAGGGAAACCAGTTTGCCGCATACAACTTCCGCGAGTACGCCGTGCGTCGCACCAAGGATGCTTTCCGCCAGCACATGTCCGAGTCCGACTCGAGTAAAATCCAAGAGCTTTTGGAGAGGGGAAACACAGAATTGCAGATGTTGAAGGTGAGTTCTTAGACGAGACCATGGGGAAGTTGTGCAGGCACACCATGCGTAGTGGTATCGGATGGGAGCAAGATCAAAGTCGAGAGTGGTCTTGGATCCTACCTACGGCTACTGCATGGCTGCATATACGACCTTTCGTGTGCATTCCATACGTGAGGAAGCGCAGTTGCTGACTCTGGCTGCAGNAGACAAACGGTCGTCAGCCAGTTCTTCCAGCTAGACAGGCTAGTGGTCGAGGGAGGCAAGACCGGCAAGCAGACTGGCAACAGAAACGACATCGTCAGACAGACCGAACATGGGTAAGTTTTTGCTGTCACCATCAGCATCTGAGGCACATGCTAACATCAATGCTAGCTGGGACTGAGCTTGTCTTCTTTGGGTGTAACGGAGGTGGAGTCACGGTTTATATGCTTTTCAAAATACCAATCGCCCTCATGGGCTGAACTGTAAACATACAACAACCACTCGAGTCAATATTATCATTTCAAGAACATACCACTTTATAGCTCTTGCACCAACACCTGACTGTTACTCATCGCTGCTGCTCAAGACCTAGACCAATCAATCAGCTGTATGCCGAAGAGTGGCCGGCCGCCGAGACTCCCGAGACGTCCGTCAAGTCGCGTCGTCGGGCCGTGAGGGGGAGACGCGCTGTCGCCAACCAAGCAACAGGTGTTGTTCACTCGCAAAAGTGCGTTAATAAAAGACAGTTACCCGGAGGCAGCATAATTGTTATCAGGAGACACGTATCGAAGTTGATTGAGACTCGCGACTTGTCTCTGAAACTCTCCGACCGGAAGTGTAAAAAGACACAGTCATGGCTCCTGTACGTGCCTTCTCTTTCTGTCCCACTCTTCGCCTTATTCCATTCTGTTCGGCGCTTCTCTGTCTGACCTTTCCCTCTCACTACACCTTTCCAAAATCCCGCGCGACATGCTTTCCCAATCTCCCGCTGTCCCAATTGTCTTTCCCGAGCACCACATTCACAAGAACATGAATCCCAACCTATCCGTTGAGAACATCGATCACGAGGTTCTTGAAGCTGCATGCATCTTGGTCAATATCAGTCAAGGCATCCATATCCCAAAAACACACACCGACTTTGTTACTCATCTACCCATCTCTACCCCTTCATCGTACAAATTTCAACTCACCAGCAATACAATCCACCATCTGGAAGAACAAGCCATAGCTTTCTCAATCTCCGAACAAATCTCAGCAACACCAACTGACATCGATGGCTCAACAGTTTCGCGCTGGAGGCCGCAGCAACCGTTCTGGTCGCTCCCAAGCAGATCATGATGTTTTTGAAGGTCTACCTGTTCGTCAATGGTCCCAGTCGGAGACTATTGTAGGTCTCCCACCACCGACAGAGGTCACTCAGGGTGGTGACAACGCATGGCCTGAACTTCCCATGCCACGCGATTCTAATCAACTTGCTCCATGGACACAACAACTGCTGCGTGAAGCAAGAAGGCCCAGACTTGCAAAACGACCCCAGGAACCCATTGAAGACGACAAGCAGGAAGAAGATGAAGAGGGCGAAACTGTTCAGACTGGTTGGCAGTCGAAGAAGTGGAGCCAAGTGCCATCTCATCTCGAAAAGCCCGAGCGCGAGTTCCTTGCTAAGCGCCGCAAGGGTCTCCCTAGTCTGCACACTCAAATAGCATTGCAAGCCGCCAATGCCGCGGCTTCGTCAGTACCTACAAGGAAAGCCAAGGTTATGAAGTCAGATGCAGATGGCAACACCACAGTCTACGAAGTTCTGGTTCCTGAGGGTCAAACTGTCGAAGGCGAAGTCACAGAGGATACTGTCATGGCTGATGCCGCGCCAGTACAGGCAGCTCCTGGCACTGTCATCGAAGGCGTTGGCATCGCTAATGCTGAAGGTGTCATCGTTGCGACCGATCTACTTCAACAACAGCAACAACCGATGAGACGCAAACCAATTCCTCCGCGTAGAATCAGAAAGGGTGGACCTGGTCGCGGCAAGAAGAAGGTCATGTTCAATCCAAACGACGGCCACAATGCTGCAGCAACCTCGACTCCTGGAGGCGGAGCCAGTGTCGCTACACCCTCAACTCTCAATGCGAATGCAGATGACTCTGCAATGGACATTGATTCCACTCCGAAGCCCGATGCCAATGACGAAGGAGATGAAGAAGATGGCGAGGAGGGCGAAGAAGGTGATGAGGATGATGATCGCGAGGACGGCGAACTTAGCGAAGGAGATGAGCCTCAAGAAGAGGATCCCCTTGCCAAGCCTGAGATCGCAACACCCGCACCAACAGAACCCCAGGCAGAAGAGCAGCCCCGACAACCACGAATCAAACAGAGGAGACTCCTGCACCTGTCACAGAACAAGCAGAAGACAATCCTGCACCGGCTACGGAACCAGCAGAGGAAACCCCTATACCGATGACGGAACAAGCAGAGGAGGCTCCCGTTCCAGCAATGGAGGAGACTGAAGATAAAGAAATCGGTGATGTTGCAGAGGAACCACCAAACGCAGCAGCTGTGGAAGAACCCACGCAAGAGCCGTCGATGGCAGTACTCACAGAAGAATCGCCTGAGAAGCCCGGGGCACCAACTACGGAAGAAGCCACACAAGCCCACCAGGTCGAGGGAGGCCGAGGTATCAGAGCCAGTTCAGGAGCCCGGCGACAAGGAACCGATTATCGACACGACAGCAGGATCAGAGAAGTCTGAAGAAGATACGACCATGAAAGAAGCACCCGAGCAAGAAAAAGAAACCGAAGAGTCCTAGGATGATTTCGAGGGTGTAACCGAGGGAAAATTTGAAGAAATCTAGGAAGCTTCTAAGCATTTCCACCTTGTACGAACTGCTCGTCCCTGGTCCTACACAGGAGGCTGGCTTCCGCAAGCTACGCCAATGGGAGCGAGATTCGACAATAACACAGAAAAGTCAGCTGAAAGTCACTGCGAAGCGTCCCAGAGAATTTGCTCTGAAGCATCCAAGGAGAACTCCGTTGAAGAATTTTGGGAAGACTTTCTCCAAAAATTCGAGAAGGACTTCACCGATGACTACGATGAAGACTCTCCCAAGGACACCAAAGAAGAACAAAACGATGGGGACTCAGACTGTCCTTACTCTGCACGCAATCTACGTCTCAGGCGAGGACACAAAAGCCAATAATAACCCCACAAGCTCAAGTCCATTACACCACTATATTTGGTTTTGGCGGGATCTGGTTGTCGTATTCTGTCTTCTGAAGGCGGCTTCAGTATTTGGTCAAGGCTGACAGGACCTTGGCAAAAGGACTGCACAGAGACATGATAGCCTGCAGACGAGGTGTTGGTGGCTCTATCGTTCGTGTATGATTAGTACTAGATAAATCCTTCTCAGAACAATACTTTCAGAAGATGATGCTTTCTTTCCTCTTTCGTGTGCTAGAGTCTGTACCATTATGTCTCATACCAAATCTCACGTAGATGGCCGTCTAAACTACCGACATGCCATAATTGTGCCAACACAGAAAAAAAGACAACTTTCGAAGCAGAGCAATCTTCAAAGGGTGCTAGAAATGGCAATAATATGATTTCGTTTGAATTTTGCTATGCAAATACCTCTCTCTCACTCTCTCATCATCTAACTCCCCAAATCCACATCCTCATCACTCCACTTTGCATCCTCGTACAAATTTTTACTCGCACCCGAAGAAGGATCCAGTTTTTGGANAAAGTCAGGGGGCACGGTGGGTGTGTACCTGCGTTCGCGTTCGCGGTTCACGCCTCCAAAGCCTGCGCCGTAGGTCACCAGCATATCTGTAGAGGTGGGAAGGTGGAAAGGCAACAGCAAAGCAGGGTCTACGAGATTTCCTTCGGGAGAGTCGTCTTCGTCTTTTTTGAGAGTGGGAGGTTGGGATGGGAGAGCTGGGGCTGTGGCTGAGGCAGAGGCAGGGACAGGGTTTGGGGTGGATGTAGAAGGTGTTTCTTCAGCAGCTTTGTGGGCGAGGTGGCGTTTACTTTCTTCCACATGTTTGAGAGCTGCTTTGGGAAGCGTTTTCTCGCCGACCTCTGCGCGGTAGTATTTTACAGCATGGAGCAGCTGTTTTGTGGTTAGTGCAGGCAATTGTTGCAATGTTGTATCCAGGGCTTCGTCGTCTTGTCCCAATGACGAAAAACACTGTAGCCATTGCAAAAGCTGCACTACAGGAGCCAAGTGCTTGCGCGCAGCTTCAACAATGTTTTCGCCGGTGGCGTTCAGAGAGCCGTTTTCAAAGTGCTCGGGAGCTCTGTTGTTGGTTCTTGCCCAATCCTCCAGTTGGGATATGTTCATGCGGATCTGCATTGCTTTTGTCCTGGCGAGGTAGCGCTTGTTGGACATGATGCGGTTGAAGATTTCGGCACTGAGCCAATAAAGCAGTTGCGAAATGATTTGGGTGGTGATGACGGAATGAACGTCGTAAAGATCGAGAACAAACAACGTGGAGGAAAGCAGAGAAGTGATGTTTCGCGGAGACACCTGAGCGCGACGCTTCGGCGAAGGGGGACGGAAGCGTTTTTCCAGCGGTTCAGGCGCTTTCACTTTGGGTTTTGACCGTAGGAATTTCCACTCGTTTTGGAAGGCAATGTCTTCGAATCCTGGGATGGTTTCGTGATCTAGCATGGCCTCGTCTAGGACTTTGTCCATTCGTCTTTCGGCATCGCGGATGATGAGGACGTAGATTTCGTGAATCAGCTCTGCCATCTTGGCTTGAAATGTTGAAGTGACTTCGGACAGTCCAGTATCCTTCTTTAGGTAATACAACAAGAGGGTTGTGTTGGACATCCAGAAGGCAAGCATAGTCATGTCCCATTGATGCTTCTCTACTACCGCGTAGATTTTGTCTTGAGCTGCGTTGAGCCACTCAGTTAGTAATTCTTGGCTGGAATGATAGTGTGCATATCTCGCTCCGAGGAAGATGATATTGGCAGGTATAGGCTTCTGAGACGGTGATCGTTGAGGAGTCATTTCGGTAACAACAATGTTGAGAATACGATCCGAATCGTTCTCCTGGAAGACGAACATCTGGTCGTTAAGACACCTGTCCCAAACAAATTCCTGTGAGTCCTCAAATTCGTCTGCAGACTCGGGTTGCTCGTCCAGGCCAAGGTTTCCTAGATCAACCTCTAGGTTGGCGGCACTTTCCATCATCATGCGTCGCTTCATTTCATTCTCGGCCATTTCCTCCTCGAAGCGGTCTTGAGAGAAACCGGCATTGTAGAAGTCATCCGTCACACCAGCATTTCCTATCGTGTAGCCACTGTCGTTCAAATACTCTGACATGTCGCTGTTTGGGGCGACAAAATCGAGGGCAGTCCTTCCTGTAGATGACTGAATTTCGGTAGAAGCACCATGATCCAACAGAATCTTTGCAATGTCCTTGTGTCGGTTGGTCATGGCCCACATGAGAGCGCTCCATTGGTTTTTATCTTGCTTGTCGACCTCAGCGCCAGCATCGAGTAGAGACATGACGACATCTTTGTGACCGAAGCAACTTGCGTAGACCAAGGGAGGAGTACCTTCAGAATCGACGGCATTCGCATCGATGTATACGGCAGGACTCCCTCTGACCAGACGCTTGATGCGACCAACGTCACCATTGCTGGCAGCCATGAAGAGAAAGTCCTGGAGCATTTGTCTCTNTTCGGCATCGGATAGGTTCTTGTCGTTGACGACGTTTTCCTCTGTATCTTCAATGTCGTTGTCGTCGTCGTTGCTCCGGACCTGGGTTGCCAACATGTGGGCCAGCCTGCTGTCGTGTTCAGCCAAGTCGTGTTCTTCGGGATCGAAGTTGTCGGGTTCGTTTAGGGAGAGGTTGAAGCTGTTCGAGTGGGCAATGGTGGGAGCGGTAAGGAACTGAGACTGGCCNNTGTTGGGCAAGTTGGTCAGCGGTTCGGGTGGTGGTACAAGCAGATCGGATGGGTAGATACCTTGCCAGGCATCATAGTACTCGGTCTCGACATTGCCGTAAGCAGAGAAAGTCTTCCGGTCGTCAAGTGAGCGAGGCAGGTCGGCAGGCAGTTCGCGTGGTTTGGGTTGTTCGTCGAAGGCGTGGTCGTCGCCATGGTCGTGGTCGGGCGAGTGGTCTTCCATGGTGGATTGAGTCTATGAGTACGAGTACAGGGGGGTTGGCGGAAGCGATGGGACAAGGGCATATGTCGTTCATTGCACACTCGTACAGCTGGTCGTGTGACAGAGTAGGCTCAGTAAGGGCGCATCAGCGACAGCGACATGTTGCGACAGATTAATTGCAAAACGTTGTAAGTTCCATGCTATTACTCGTCATCTCCCACATGTCCCAGCCTCCGCCCTCCGTCTACCTTGTGTCCGTGCGGGAGCTCTGGAGACAAGTCTTTTGACAAGCATTTCGCCTGCTCTTTTACTAGATTTCTTGACAACTTAATCCGTATGCACATCCCCTTAACTACTCTCACCATAAGTTGCACTCTTGTATACAGCATGGCATGGTATCTGTTTCTCAATAAAGACACCTCTCAGTTCCCCCGCCATGACGGACCAAACTTCGGCCCACGTCACAATGCGGTGGGGCGCGACTCCAGCGATAGCTCGTCCACTCCGATCACCTATCTTCAATTGCTAAGCATTCATTCTGTTTATACTCTCCCACTCCTTTTCTCTTTTCTCGTCTTGCTGTATCGTAGGCTATCTACTACCTTTCAATCCTCCCACTTTCACTCTTTGTACTCCAAGCCATATTCAGAACCGGGCTCTAGTAAACACCCGAGTGTATAGTCATCCAAACTGCCCACTATGGCTTCAGAAAGAGAAGCGAGCGCGGCATCCGCATCGCCATTGACCGTGGTGGTACTGTGAGTTGCTCGTCGTTATCTACTCCAGATCAACCAACTTACTATACCACANNGTTCACAGACTGTGTCGGCAACCCTGGCACTGGCGATATGAAAGACGACGTCGTTATCAAGCTCCTTTCCGTAGATCCTCAAAATTACGATGACGCTCCACTAGAAGGTATCCGCCGTCTCCTCTCCAAGTTCACTGGCAAAGACATCCCTCGAGGCGAACCGCTAGACACGACCAAGATCGAGAGCATAAGAATGGGCACAACTGTAGCAACAAATGCTTTGCTAGAGAGAAAAGGTGAAGATATCGCTATGGTAGTCACAAAAGGCTTCAAGGATTGTCTGGAGATTGGCAACCAGAGCAGACCCAACATCTTCGATTTGGCCATCAAGAAGCCTGAAGTTCTGTACAAAAGAGTCGTCGAGATTGAGGAAAGAGTCACACTGGAAGACTACGCCGAGGACCCTACAAGGAATCAGACAGAGGCTAAGGCTATTGAAGAGGCTGGCGACAATGCCGAGCTTGTGAAGGGCTTGTCAGGCGAGGCCGTTCGCATTCTCAAGAGACCCGACCATGATCAAATACGCAAGCAGTTGCAGGAAGTCTACGATTCTGGCCTCAGGAGTATTGCAGTCTGCCTCATGCACGGCTACACATTCCCAAAGCATGAAGCCTTGGTTGGCAAGATCGCAAAGGAGATTGGCTTTGAACACGTCAGTTTAAGTCACGAGCTTATGCCAATGATCAAGCTTGTTCCTCGCGCGACCTCAGCTTGCGCCGATGCCTACCTTACTCCTGCCATTCGCAAATACATTGATGGTTTCCAGAAAGGGTTCGAAGGTGGACTAGGCACTGCCAGCGTCAAGAATGAGGAAGGTGCAAGAGGAGCGCGATGCGAATTCATGCAGTCAGACGGAGGTTTGGTCGATGTCGACTCGTTTTCAGGTCTACGCGCTATCTTGAGTGGACCCGCTGGAGGTGTGGTCGGATATGCTTTGACCTCATACGACCCCAAGACAAAAACACCCGTCATCGGCTTCGACATGGGCGGAACTAGCACTGATGTATCAAGATACGGAGAAGGAAGATATGAACATGTCTTCGAGACTACGACCGCTGGTGTTACTATCCAATCGCCTCAGCTCGATATCAACACTGTCGCTGCTGGAGGAGGTTCACGATTGTTCTTCAAGAACGGATTGTTTGTCGTCGGACCAGAGTCGGCAAGCGCGCACCCTGGACCTGCCTGCTACAGAAAAGACGGACCCCTCACGATCACCGATGCCAACTTGTTCCTCGGACGTCTTCTGCCTGACTTCTTNCCCAAGATCTTTGGCAAGAACGAAGACGAAGGTCTGGATCCTGAAGCCAGCGAGAAGCTTTTCGAAGAGCTCACAACGAAGATCAACCAGGAAGTCAAGGACAAGAACATGTCTGCTGATGAAGTCGCTTACGGCTTCATCAAAATCGCCAACGAGACCATGACAAGACCTATTCGCAGCTTGACCGAAGCAAGAGGTCATGATACCTCAAAGCATAGACTTGCGACTTTTGGTGGTGCTGGTGGTCAGCATGCAGTTGCTATTGCTGAAGCTCTCGGAATCAGTCAAATTCTTATCCACCGCTACTCTTCAGTTCTTTCTGCGTATGGCATGGCATTAGCTGATGTCGTTGACGAAAGACAAGAACCCGATTCCAAGGTGTGGTCTGACGATGGTGATGTTCGCAAATACTTCCAAAGCAAGATGGAGGAGCTCAAGAAGAAGTCAAGAGCCACTTTGAAAGATCAGGGCTTCGATGAAGATCACGTACACTTCGAGGAGTATCTCAACATGAGGTATCGAGGAACCGAGTCAGCCTTGATGATCATCAAGCCGAGCAAAGAAGATGCTGAAAAGAAGTTCGACGGCGACGACTGGGCCTTCGGAAAAGCATTTGTCGAGCAGCATGAACAAGAGTTTGGTTTCACTCTTCCCGACAGAGATATCATCGTTGATGATGTCAGAGCTCGTGGCATCGGCAAGACTTTTGAAGGCCTGGAGAAGACTGTTGATCAGCAATTGCAAGAAGTCAAGCCCAAGGATGTTGGTAAAGACGAGAAGATCTACGGCAAGTCCCAGGTGTACTTTGAGGGAGGTCGACAAGAGACGTCCATTTACAAGCTTGAGGACCTTGCTCTTGGTGACCGCATCCAGGGACCTGCAATCATCGCTGATGGTACTCAAACCATTGTCGTGACGCCTGGCGCGTCTGCTCTGGTCATCGACACACATGTTGTTATCAATATTGGTGAGAGCGACGGATCTGAGAAGAAGCTCGACACCGAGACTGTTGATCCGATTATGCTCAGTATCTTTGCACATCGATTTATGGCAATCGCAGAACAAATGGGTCGCGCGTTGCAAAAGACCAGTGTCAGCACTAACGTCAAGGAGCGATTGGACTATTCGTGCGCTCTCTTTGACTCAAGCGGCGGCCTTGTTGCTAACGCGCCGCACCTGCCTGTCCACTTGGGTAGCATGAGTACTTGCGTCCAGAAGCAAGCCAAGATCTGGGAAGGCAAGCTCAAACGTGGTGATGTTTTGGTCTCGAACCATCCCATGTATGGCGGTACTCACTTGCCTGATATCACAGTCATCACACCAGCATTCAGTGGCGACAAGATCGTCTTCTATGTCGCGTCCAGAGCCCATCACGCGGATATCGGAGGTATCCTTCCTGGCTCCATGCCTCCTCATTCTCGAGAGCTCTTCCAGGAAGGAGCATCGATCAAGACAGAAAAGCTGGTTTCGGAAGGCAGATTCAATGAGAAACGCATCACAGAACTCTTGCTCGACGAGCCAGCACAACATCCTGGTTGCAGTGGCACTCGTTGCCTTGCAGACAACATCTCTGACTTGAAAGCTCAAGTTGCCGCTAACCAAAAGGGTATCAACTTGATCAACACTCTCATTGACGATTACAGCGAGAATGTCGTACAATTCTACATGAGAAGCATTCAGCAAAACGCAGAAAACAGTGTTCGCATGCTGCTCAAAGATGTCAGCAAGCGGTTTGAGGGTCAAGACTTGTCAGCTGTCGACTACATGGATGACGGCAGCCCTATCAAGCTAAACGTGCAAATCGACGCAGANAAGGGAGAAGCCGTGTTCGATTTCACAGGCACAGGACCAGAGGTAACAAACACTACTTATTATCCCGACTATCGAAATCTTTGCTAAACCATCATTCTTCTGAAACAGGTATACGGAAACACAAACGCACCCGAAGCAGTAACCTACAGCGCAATAATCTACTGCCTCCACTGCCTCATCAGCGAAGACATACCCCTAAACCAAGGCTGTCTAACCCCCATCCACGTCAAAATCCCAAAGAAGTCCTTCTTGTCGCCTTCGGCTACTGCTGCCGTGGTGGGCGGTAACGTACTCACCTCCCAACGCGTCACCGATGTCGTTCTCAAGGCTTTCCAAGCCTGCGCTGCTTCCCAAGGCGATTGCAACAACCTCACCTTTGGGTTCGGAGGCAATGCAGATGGAAAGGAACACGTCAAGGGTTTTGGCTACTACGAAACCATTGCGGGAGGCTCAGGCGCAGGACCCACATGGGATGGAACCAATGGCGTGCACACACACATGACAAACACGCGCATTACAGACTCGGAGGTGTTTGAACGTCGCTACCCGGTTGTCTTGCGTGAGTTTAGTTTGCGTGCTGGATCCGGAGGCAAAGGTCAACATCAGGGCGGTGATGGCGTTGTTCGCGATATCGAGTTTAGGATTCCTGTGCAGGTGTCTATTCTTAGTGAGCGTCGTGTTTACCATCCTTATGGTCTTGCTGGTGGTCAAGACGCGGAGTGTGGAAAAAATCTTTGGGTGAGGAATGTTGCTAAAGCTCCTGGTGAGNNGGAAGGCAAAGTGGAGGAGGAGCAGGAAGTCAGGTATATCAACTTGGGAGGCAAGAACACTGCTGCCTTCCAGCCTGGCGAGAGAATTATCATCAATACGCCAGGTGGTGGCGGTTGGGGACCTGTTGGTGAGGAGAGTAAAGCCAGCAAACTGTGGAGTGATCCGAAGAGTCACTGGAAGGGCGGAAGTGTCGCTGCTAGGCAAGCTGAAGGAGAGGCTAGTGCTTAAGATGAAGGAAGCATGATTTTGCAGTACAAAGAAAGCAGAACCTTGTCATCGTCAAGTACTACGCAGTGAACAGTGCAAAGTATACATCTTATCATATTTGGTCGACGCCATAAGCTACATATAGAGATTCTGGGTTCCAGCATCCGTCAAAAGCAAATGCTAGCTAACAAAAATACCCATCAGATCATAATCATGCAAAACTCTCCATGCTGTGCAAGCAACATTCGAAACAGCGTCGTCAAGCTGAGGATCGACTGTCATAAGCGATCGTCATTGTGGTCTGCGTCTGGCTCTCACAAATCCCTCCTCTCTCATCTTTGTTCAATGTCACCTTGTCCGAGCCCAATATGGCCGAAACCCATCATTGGTCTTTTGACATACGACTGCGAAGAACACCATTCCATCTCTCAAGTCCTTTGGCCTGATTTTGCCTTCTCGTGGCCTCTTTTCTTCGTATTTTCGCTAGCTGCATCTCTTCCCGTTCCTTCCTTTGAATACCGCGAAGTAGTGTAAGTCCTTCTGGATCGCTGCGCAGAAACCTTCGGACTTCTCCAGCCAGGACGTATGTGCTCTGGTGCATCTGCCATTCAAGATTACCAGCAAGGTCAAAGATGCGACGAGCCAACGAAGATTCATTCATGAACTTGAACTCACGGAGTGCTGGATGCACTCTGCCAGTCTGATCAAGGGCCTGTCGGAGTGGTACAAAACATTGTACGCATGCGAGGATCTCCACCAGGCTTTGCGTGGGCATGTGGCAGCGACAAGGACTAAGAACAGTAAAACTTTTGATCTGGAGCTCGTAGGTTGCTGCAAATTTGAGGACGTTCGTGAAAAGCTTGATGGCCCACTCAAGTGCATGTTGTCCAATGTAACAGCGCACCCTCAAGGAATCCCAATGCAGAAAGAAGTCCGTCGTCGCATAATAGAGAGACATGACTTCCCTTCGGATACATTTCTTGACAAAAGCAATTGGAGGAAGCTGGAATTGGCGTCTCGTCACCTGATAGGACATTTCACATACATGGTCCCAGGTGCATACATCATCCCTGCAACAAAAGCAGTCCCAGCGATGACAAGGCAAGGCAGGAACTCGATTGAAGGTGGCTTCGTAGATCATGTTCCGAATCTCAGCAGGCAAATCCAAAAAGCGAAAAGGCTTTTCAATCTGGCGAGGCGGCAGAGAAAGGTCTTCAGAGAACCCACGTTTGGCAAAGCGGTTCAAGTCCATATTGGAGTCAGGAACACGAGCTCTGAGGGAGGGACTGCTGGGCAACGACATGTTGTCCCACAGAGGAGTCCCATCGCCGGGCTGGGAAGGGCTGCGTGGCACTTCGATGTCGAGAGCCAGGGAAGGTGAGTCGAGTTCTTCGGGTGGATGCATGGTGTGCTGCTGCTCTGAAACAGGGAGGCTGACAATGGAGATGTGCTCGTTGGCTCTCTTGGCTCAAAGAAAGGTAAGACGGTATCGATTCGTTAGGATTTGGTCTTCCGATCGAGGTTATGAGAAGGTCCCCTGGCCCGTAGATCGTCCGCAGCCGAACGAATGATAGTGAGGACGCTTCGACAGATCGACGTGGATGGCTGAGAAGGCGTTCGGTCTACACCAAATGGAACCGCTGTGCAGAGGCATGCAAGAGGCGAGCTGAACGAAGAGCAGAGAATGGAATAGGAACAGGTGCGCGAAGCACGCAGTGAGGTGCCGATGTAGCCCAGACCGAAAGGGAAATGCAGTGAAGACGAAGAGAAGATGTAGGGAGTCTCCCTGATACCTCGTCGAAGACGCGATGAGGGCGTGAAGAAAGTGGAATGAGAAGCGGCAGAGGAAATCTGACGAGTGACGATCGTGTTGTGAAGTGGAAGTCAAGGCAAGTGCGAATGCAGGCCTCAGGCAGCAATCAAAAGTCGCGTCGAAGTTGAATAAATCTGGAAGGCACGCATGATGTGAAAGTATGTCGCTTTCTTGCGACTGACATTGATGGATATCTCTAAACGTCCAAAAGATAAGATCATAAGAAGAATAACGAACATGGAACGCCTTACATGCTATGAACGCCGTGACGAAAAATCCCATAACCCTTTTTTATGGTCAACTGCCCAAGAGCCGACCATGCCAAAACCACGCGAGCAAGGATATGCAAGACCTTACTCGGCGTCTTGCATGTTCATCTCCTCGAACTCGTCGAGCAGTTGCTCCATAGGGATTTGAGGACCTTCTTCATCATCCTCGTCATCAGTCTCCATCTCCATATCATTGGCGTTGGCTTCCTGTTGGGCCTTGTAGACTTGCATAGTTTGACGAAGCTCCTCATCTTCCTCAACGTCACGCAGGAAGAGCTCAAAGTCGCGCTCGAGGCGCTCCTGGTCCTGCTTGCGGGGAAGCATCTCGCTCTCTTCCTTGGCCATACGCTTGAGCTTCCAGTTTCGCTTTTGACCAGCAGCCTTCTTGCGACGAGGGTAGTGCTTCTTGACCAAGATTACGTCGGGAATTGCGGACTTGTATGTCTTGCTGTTCTCAATGTCCTCAAATTCGTTGTTGTTGAACTGTGTTCCGGCAAGGAGGTAACCCATGACGCTGTCACCAGGGTTCAGGAGAGCACCGAGGTGGGTACGGCAGAAGTATGTTGTGTCGTTCACGCCAAGGTCTGCGGCACGAGCAACCGTGCAGTCGGCGAGAACGAAGCGACCTTTTGTGGGACCAGTGATTTCAATATCCATGACAATGAACTCGACAAGCTGAGGAATATCTGCGATAGGTGTGAAAGGAGCGCGCCAGTAGATAGGAGTAGCGACTTCGGCGGTTTGGAGGGTGTTGGGGTCGAGCAAGTTGACGGCAGTACCGACACGATAGCAGAGAGCCAGGGGGAACATGTTTCCGATCTGCTTAGCGAGCTTGATGGGGAGTGCGACCAGATCGTCCTTGCAAATAGGCACAATTTCACAAGAGAAGGCGAACTTGTAGGTCTTCTCAGAGGTGTGGACGTTCATCGAAATCAACTCTTGCGACTTCTTGCTCTTCATAGGTACGACACTGCCGAGGAAATCGACAAACTTCTCGGCATGGTTTCTTGCAGAGAAGAAGAAATCGATACCGTCGTGAATTTCCTTGATGTTGATTGCGTCGCGGTGAGCACCGTGCTTGAGGATGAGTTGTTCGAGGTAGAGGAAAGTACGCTTGTGGGTGACCTTTTGGCGGACCTGGACGACGGCGCGCCATGTGTTGTGGGTGAAACTCTTTTGACAGTCGGGGCACTGTTGATTGGCCTGGACAAACTCGACCTCAAAGGTTTGCTGGAGGATGGTGCCTTGGAAAGCTTCTTGTTGGATGGTGATCTTCAGCTTGATACGGCGCGAGTGAGGCTCAGTCCAGATGAAGGAGGCGTCGATGATGCGGACTTTGTTTAAACCACGGAGCTTGCGAAGACAGAGGGCCAGAAGTTCACGCGACTCGGGCTGGGCGACAACCCACTGGTTGGGCGGGGACAACCAACGATCGCAATCTCTGCATTGGTGGAGTGTTCCTTCTCTTTGAATGCCTTGCGATACGTCGATGGTGAGCTTGATACAGTCGTAACAGAGAGCGCCAGCTGAGACAGTGCCGTCGATGGGAGCACCACAGTTGCAACAGAGAATNNGCTGTTCCTTGTCAGTATGACCTACTGATATGGAAGATAGGAGGCAAACACACGTAGCGTTGGTCACCTCACGCTGAGCAGCGGGTGCCATCGACACCGAGTCGAGATCCATGGACATGATGATGTGCTGATAAAGGTAAAAACTGTACTGAGGTCGAAAAAGTACGCCGCCGGGTTGACAAGGGGCGCAAACGAGCACTTCGGTCGAGTGCCTAGAGAGTGATGTGAGGCGACAAAAGGCCAAGGGCGAGTGTAGGAAACAAGAGGAATTAATTCCTGTTACCAAAAATGTTCTCGAAGGAACTTCTCTTCAGTCAGCGACGCCACAAGGACGGAGAAAATCACACCCCGCTCTGATGCTGCCAAGACGCTGCGATAAGATAACACTCGGCTCCGTATTCGTATTCATACATGCATCGGCGTCATCATCCATCTCTATGAAGAGGAGATCCGAACCCCACGAGCTTGTTTATAGCAATAAGAAGTCAGATTTTCCTCTTCGCAGAACTTACTTCGTACTTCTTCACAAAATCCAATTCCGTCTCAACAACCATCAACATGCCTGACTACTCCCTTCTTGCCATCCCGGCCTTTACCATTCTGGCCATCGTTCCTCACGCGTAAGTAGCTTGTAAGCAATTCGATGCGGAACCATCTAAGCATTCAACCTAGNNCTATGCACTCTCGACTGTCAAGAAGCACACTGAATGGTCGAATGCAAACGGCAGAGGTGAGGGTAACATCCAACACGTAAAGAAGACCCTCCCTCCCGCCGTCTTCGGCCTCTATGAACGCGCCGAGGCTGCACACAAGAACAGCATGGAGACCTTGCCTCTGTTCATCGCTGCCACCCTTTCTGGTGTCTTTGCTGAAAAGCTCACGAGAACCGACATTGGTAACGCTCAGTTCTCGGCTACGTTCCTTGGTCTCAGAGTGCTTTATACTCTTCTCTACGTAAGTGGATTTCGGTTCGGTGCATCTCTTGAGCATCTGATATTGACTATGATGGCCAGNATTAACACAACCTCTGAACAAGCCAGTCATGCTCGTTCAATGACCTGGACGGCAGGTCTGGCTCTCTGTTTCTACCAGATCTACAAGGCAGCCGTTGCTCTTGCCTAGACATTTTGTTACAAAAGGCAGACTTAATCAGTAATTTGATGACATACATATCTACAAGTTGTATCGTGTTCCCATGGTATTGTACATGATCCCCAATAGCCATACACGCCTGGCTCTCCGAAATCAATGCATCAATCGCTTGATGTCCTTTCCCCCAATCTCCTGTAACGCCGCAACCCAATGCAATGATCTTTACATATATGTACACAGCTCATATGTTCGTCTGTCATTGTCTGACTTCCATTGCAGAGTCCAGCCAATCATCGTCGTCCTGGAAAGCCAGACCAGAGCTAGAGTCAATACTGGCTGACGACATGACTACCGGAGCCTCCTGCTCTGATATGATTGAAATCTCCTCATCGAATCTCTCAGGTTCCTTCTCTTCGATGTTCTCAAAGTCTGTCAGAGCGACTTCCTGAACATAACGTTGTATGCCAGACTTGGGCTCTGTCAACCGACGCACTGCAGATGATCCATCAAGCATCTCTTGCCTGAACATCTTCAGTAGGTCTTTGTGCTCGTATTTGGCAGTGCGTGCTTCGCGCAATACCTCGTCGAAACGAGCCATGTCATTACAAGCACTGCACAAACGCATCATAGCCGAGTAAGTGCGGGCGAAAAGTCTTTCCGGTTTGCCCTTGGCTTTGCTCTCCGCCTGCATCATCTTGATCAGGTCCCATATCTGGCATCCGAGTTTGTAATCTGCATTTCGCGCTCGATCGTCGAGTAAAGGGGTCAAACCACGAATCGAGAGACCCCACCCTTCGCGACCCATGTCTTTGCAAATGCGTAAGGCCACGTCGAAGCCAGCGAAATGCAACACACCTTGCACGATGGTCTCAAAGACTCCAGGAGTGTGATATGGCTTCTGGACAATCTTGCCGTTGTCTTTCGGAATCAAACGGGGACGACCTGAATCATTGATAGTGATGGTGGGCTTTGCGAGCATCAGACCATTTCCCAAACCGCGGACCCTATCAACAAAGGTGAGAAATCTGTCACGGCAGTCGACCATCATGTAGTACTTGAGGGTAGCTCTGATGGTGACCTCGTTATGGCGCACGTTTGCGTTGCGGATTGCATTCAGTGTAGGATTTACCAGGAAGATGTCCCCACAGTCCATGAAGCCGCAAAGCAGGGTGTTCCAGCAGTCCAGTTCTGGTGGTGCTGAAGATATGTAGAGGTTGTAGGCAATCTTTGCGACAAGTTCCTCATAGGCTAGTTGTCCCGACCGTCTCTTCTCAAACAGCTGGCCCAATGCGCTGTTCAAATTTTGCGCAGTATGGTGGAATTCGCCCAGAGCATCTTGTCGATAAGTGACACCGTATTTATGTTGTCGTGGGAAGTCATTCGCCTGTGCAAAGGTTTCTGGAAAGGTAGTGGCATCCATATGTTGATTGTTTGTGTATAACAGAAGAGCTTTAAGGTGAGAAGTCGAGGCGCCAAAGAAGTCTGAGCATGATGTAGGTACAACAGTGCCTATGTCCTTGCGAAAACCGAGGTCGTCCAGATGTAACAGCATGCGCAGAATGAGCTTGTCGACAGCCAACTCGGTCGTGCGTATCTTCTTTGGGGTCCAGCGAGTGGCGAGCGCCCTTTCACGGTGGAAGGGTTTGGCATAGATGGAGTTGGGAGCAACAAAGGGTCGATGTAGTTCAGCGCCCGTGTTTGCTGGCCATACAGGGCCATCGAGCTGTGCTTCTTGATGCTGATCCTCGAGAACGGCTTCTCGCAGGTCGTCAGAGAGCAGTTTCCACGGTACAGCCTCCTCCTTCTCTTGCTCAATCTGAATTTGTTTCTCCTTCTCTTTCTGGGCTTGAGCGAGTTCCTGGGTCACAGTGATTTTGTCCAATGCGGGCTGGTCTAGATCCTGTTTAATGTCTGCGATGGCACGGTCCCATTGTTCCCGTCTCTNTTGCTTGAATCCAGCATCGGTGGTAGCGGCGGCGGCAAAGATGCCCGAGTATACGAAGGTGGATGAAAGAGCCCATCTCACTGGTCTTCTGCCGGCAGCATTGGTGGTTCGTCTAGCAACTCCGCTGGCACCGGCCGAAACACATGACGGGCAATGGCAGCTGAGTCCGGTCTGCGCTACCCGAGACCAAAGTGCTTGCATTATTATCGCTGCTGCATCGCGATCCCCCTCCACCAGATCCTTGTAGCGTGAAGGGAAGGATTGTTGTCGTCTGGCTGTGCCGTCTCTGGTGACTGACTACCGGTATTTTTTGGGCCCGCGAGTCGACTTTCCCGCGTGGCCTTGGCACTCTCTTCCGCTACTCTCTTGCTTGCTTGCCAGTCGTGAGCATTTCAGAACAATCACCATTTCCTCTTTCGACATTCACTACACATCATGTTGGCACTCACTTTAACCGCCGAGCTCAACGGGTAGGTCTCATAGTCATGGTTGTGTAAAGCATGAGCTCGATTTGCCAACACATTCCAAAACAGCGTAACCGATCTCGCTCCCATCGATACCGAAGACAGNCCCTTTTACTACACATTCAAGGTGCAATGTACTTCATGTCGTGAGGTCCATCCCAACTGGGTCAGCGTGAGCAGATTCGTAGGTCTTTCTTCTGTCTTTCCTCACATTTTCATTCACCGACATCTTCGACCTAGNGAACAAAACGAAGTATCTGGCAGCAGGGGTGAGGCCAACTTCGTCTGGAAGTGCAAAAACTGCAAGGTTTGTCTAATCTTTGACATGTTTTGAAACAATCTGATATATTGACTTTTGCTTTATTAGAGAGAACACTCTGCAACCATCAAGGAGGCTCCCAAACCCTACACCCACAGCGACACTCCCAAGGCCCAAAAGATTATCGAGTTCGACTGCAGAGGTCTCGAATTCGTTGAGTTCAAGCCAGATGTATGTCCAACCTACCAATCATTCTTACATGCTTCTCGAAAAGTACTAATGCAATGTATANNGGGAGAGTGGAAAGCCACCGGCATCGAATCAAACACAAAGTTCGACGCCATTGACCTGACAGAAGGTGATTGGTACGACTACGACGAGAAAGCCAGCGAAGAAGTCAGCATCCAAGGCCAGAAGTGGGAGATCAAGCGCTCATAATGATAATCGCTCGCTATACCGAGTCCTTCTGAGTTCATCGAGGGCTCCAAACTTTGGTAACAATCACGCTGCGTCTTGATTTTGCTTCTATGTTGGAAAAGGAGTGAACCTTCTTGGTAGTAGGCAAGGCAATTTTTGAGCCTCCATGTCAGCTCACCACAGTATCAAGTTTACTTCTTCGGCTAATAGAGTCGCTTTTGGAACGCATTCTGATCTTTCTATATCAAAGCTCCGGATTTGCTCCTTTGTCCGAACCATGCCTCTCACAACGTGTCGATTGATAATCTGCAAGAGTCATGGTCACTGAATTTTGAGTTCGAGGATCTCTTTCAGGCACCCCGGTTGTCACTAGAATTCCAGGTTTCTATCGTCGATTGTTCAAACTCCGAGAATACATTTCTACAACCTTACATAGAATCATGAGTGCAGTGAATGCAAACCAAGCAGAGTCGATATGCTTGCTTTGGGCAGCAAGCATCACATCATCATCGTTGTAATCGTTGTCGCTGTTCTCTGCTTTTCGGCAAACTCGAACTTCCGAATTGCCGGAGACACATCCGACTGGACCCCTTGGCAGTTTGGAAGCTTCTGTCAGCCCTTTCTTGACACTTGCGATCCCACGTGTGTGGAAACTCTCGTAACCTTAGAACAGAGTTTGATAAAAGGAGTGATCACAGGAAAGGAACCAGTTTGATAGACAAGACGCGTAGATCGGTGGTGCTCTTGCAGCAGCAAGACTGTTACCCAAGGATGCCCTCGCCAAGAATGAGGTAGCAGAAACCCGATGCAAACAACGACCAAGGCGGGTTGTTGGTGCCGTGGGTGCCCTATCTTCGGGACAGGTGCTCGAGCAGACGGGGCAAGAACGCGAATGACGAAGACACCCACGAGGTACGATACCGGTGCACCAGGCGTCCCTAGGCGGGCTTGAGGAAAAGGGTAGGGTACCGCACAAATAAAACAGCAGATATATTGGTTCGGGTGAAGATCATCGTCACCACACTCACGTTTCCAACCCATGCCCGATCTCGAGCACCGCCAATCCTTAAGCCTTGGGATCGCAACAGTTTGGTGATTGTCACCAGTTGCTACCAAACGCGAGGCAAAACTCCTTTAGATCCTTCTTGCTGCTCTACTTGATCTCTCTTTTCCGTTTCCCTTTTTTTTTTACCCACAACCAATGTCGAAACTTTGGTCTGCGAATTCTCAATCTTTTACAGTGTTCTGTTGCTGCAGCGCAGCGGCATCAATCGCGCTATCCAACACCAGATGGAACCATGGAATGACCTGCTGAGCACCCTCGAGCATGACGAAATCGAAAATATCTACCTGGCCGTCTGTGACCAGCGATTGAGCTATCCCTATCAACCCTTATACCCGCCTTCGAATCCCGAAAGACATGACAGTGGCATCTCTGGTGGATCTGCAGACGAAGACGATATCAAGCTTCCGCGACGCTCGGATAACATTTCTCCTGCACAACAAAACTCTACAGTCGTGTGCAGCCAACCGACTCAAGAGGACTTCGACAATGCCGCTTGGATCAGCACCAGACAGAATGGCATGACACAATACTGGGCTCCTCGCTATACCGCCGCACCCCACAAAAACACCCCAAACAGCGCCAGGTTTTGGAACATGTCCAGTCTGAAAACAACGGCGAATGCTCAAAGCACACGTAAGGGATGTACCGCAGTGGATCTGTCTGCAGGATCTGGTGCTGTCGCATTCGGCTACGCAGCAGCTGGCGTGCAAAAAGTCCTTTGCTGGGATTCGAATCCTTGGAGTATAGAGGGCTTAAGGAGAGGTGCGGTCAAGAATAGATGGCCTGTTCAGGTCTACCGCGACCAGATTCGGAGCAGGACCGTCAAGGTATCCTCAAAGACCAGAGTGATGGCATTCGTCGAAGATGGCGATAAAGCCTCAGACAGGATCGATTGCTTGAGAAACTCTCTACCTCCGGTCAGACATGTGAATTGTGGACTTTT
The DNA here is from genome assembly GCA_903819665.1 of Aureobasidium mustum. Classification (NCBI taxonomy): domain Eukaryota; kingdom Fungi; phylum Ascomycota; class Dothideomycetes; order Dothideales; family Saccotheciaceae; genus Aureobasidium; species Aureobasidium musti. The sequence continues at coordinate 983,139 of CAIJEO010000010.1, forward strand.
ACCCACATCTCGCAATCTTCATGCCACAGCAGCAGCAATCCTGGATCCGAAGCTGGGAGGATGGATACACATACACGAGACCTATCGTATGGAAGAGGTGGTTTGTGGAGCCAACAAAACCAGAGCCGAGCTTGAGGCTATTGTCCAAACGCTGGATCGAGAAAGAGGGTACTTGACAGATGTCAAAGGGATCCCTAGAAGGCCAGTAGTGCAACACATCCAGCGTGTTGGATGGGACGCCCCAGGTGTCTTTCTCTGTGTCGTAAATATCCATATCCCTCCAATTCGAATATGAGGTCACTCAACCATCTTCTGTCCACTGCAAAGCAGGATCCTCTTGTGCAAGTCCATCAGCTTCCAACAAAATCTCCTGCGCTCTTTGTGATGCCAAGTAATCACTATACACACTCGCCCACTTCTCAATCTTGTCCGTATGCTCGATCAGCTTCTGCATCGAAAAGCAGAACGGTATAAACACATCTGGATTCTGTTTGATTTTGTCCGCCGCTTTTGCCAGATCGATGACTTCAGAGATGGAAAGGCCACCTCTGCCCCAGTTGTCCGAAAAGTTGAAGTAGGTACGCTCTACAGCAGCTACAAACTCATCATGCATGCCTTTGAGTTTTAGTGGATTGGTCTTGAGGCAAGGATGATCGTAATTCGGATGTGGAAGATGGTAACAAGAGCCATGAAAACCATCTATGCNAAAGGGACACCAGCGGTCGAAATGATTGACCCAAGTCTCCTTAGCCGTGGCGATAATCTGAAAGACGATAGATCTATGACCAGTCTGTCCAAGATCTCCTTGAAACGTGACTCTAATGTCTTGAATCATTCTTGTTGTAAACGACAGCGTCTTAAACCATGCCAAAGTCTCGTCCGCAAAAGTCAGACCAAAGGTTCCGTCCAGACCTCTTGTGTACGAAGCTTGAAAACTGTTTACGCGCAAAAATGTTGGAAGGCATTCTTGTCTGATTTGCTTGCATACACAAGCCAGAGCCGGTGTTCGCATGACTTCCAGATGCAGTCTCCGTGGCCGTGCTAGTGCGTATTGATAGATTCGAACTCTGATCTCTGCTGGTAGATCCATGAATGGAAATGGCTGCTTTGTGTCCAATTGCGGATCTGGCACAACTTCTTCTCGGGCAAGTGCAAGTTTTTCATCTTGTATGGCGATCTTGCGCCGATGTTTTGCGAATGTTCTTGCACCCGAATGGTATTGAGAACTGATGGGTACCAGGCCAAGCGTTCGATATGCCTGAGAGACCTGATTTGACTGAGCCGCATCCAGATAAGACATGCTGACTGCTAACTTCTTTGTCGCCAGAGAATATGTTCGATGGTATATCTATGTCAAGTTGATATAATGCGAAGGCAACTGGATAGGAAATTCAAGATGCAAGCCGAGGGCAACAGTGACGTTTGTGAACGGTAGGCCAAAACTACAAATTGCGCAAACCCTTCCAGTCTCGCGCCATGTCTTGGCATCTGCGGTAAGGAGGTGGATGTTTTCTGCTCTTCTAGAAGGCATATCCAAACACATGCTTTGTTTACCACAACGGGCTATCTACAAGATCGAAAACTCATGTGTCTGCCATCAAGCTGAGCGATTTTAGGAAGCTTCAAGCATGTCACAACGCTATTTTTGTCATTTAAAACCAGACCAACTGACGCTCAAAAACATGCTCATACTATGCTCCCATCCTACAATGCTAAATGCGCCGAAACATACTTGTCCCAATGCTCTTCCGTATCTGCCTGCTTCCAAGCCTCCACACCACCAGAGACGCCCTGTTCATCAACAGTCCAGTGTCCACTCTTGACATTCATCAACCAGTTCTCCAAAATGGCCGTCAACTTGGGACCATGGCGTAAAGTAAAGGGATTGATACCATGAGCATAAACCTCTGTATGACTCTTCTGCATCAATCTGCCATCGCTGGTTCTGGCTTTCTTGTTTCCTCCTACTGGGAAGGGNNGGAGCACAAGGCGACATGCATCCTCAAAAGGGTTCTCCTTGTTTGGGTATGAGTCAAGGTATAGACCGCAAGGTACTTCCTGCACTGTGCTGAACGGCCAGCGGAAGTTTGCTTGTTTCGAGGTTACCGTGCCCTCTGCGCGGAAAAATAAAAACGGCATTTTGATGCCTTCGGTTTCCTTTGGGTATTTCGCAGCGACGTGTTTGAAGGGCTGGTTTACGAATTCCGAGGCTTGAGGTAGGCGGATTCCTGGTGCTACGTACCAGATCCGCGGTTGCCGGGCGTGGGATAGTAGGTCATAGGCAAACCCTCTCGGCACACCTGCGGCGGAAAGGCCGGATCGACTGCACAAAGGTGTGGTGTTTGGGTCTTCTTCTTCATCCCGTAATCCACTCCTGATTTCAACTTCTGTGAAGAGCTGCTCCCAGAGTTTCAGGCACGAAGCCAAGTCGCCTTGAGTGTAGGAAACCAGACTCCAAGGGTGGGTGTCGTAGCGTGACCGCCGAGCTCCAGTATAAGGGTCTACTTTTGGTCCTGAGGGTGCAATCTCCTGCCATGATGTCTGACCATCGGGGCCTTGCACTGGTCCTATACGTGGCTCGCGACCAATGGACTCGTGTAAGGCTACAGCCTTTCCTGCTTCAATCATATCGATATAAGCGCTGAGAATTGATTCTAGTCTTTGCCATGGCAACTTCTGGTCGTACAGGTCGAAAATGTGCAAAAATGTAGGCATGAAGATTGCCTTGCCAGTCTCTTGATCGTANNTCTGTATTGCGTGATTAGCCCTGTTCTTCCTCTGTTTTGTTCGACAATCATCTGCTTGGAATTTCTGAAGAACTGAAATAGCGCGGATTTTCCATCGAGATTCAAGATGCTCTTACACAATGCCACTCCGTTGACTGACCAACTCCTTGTTCGTCATGTACAAAGTGATAAATCGATGCTTCTCTCCCTTGATCTTCTTCTCACTATCATCCAGCAAATCTCCAAGATACAGCATTTCTCTCGGCTTGGCAACTCTGCTGATGTAATAGAAAANATGGCTTCCATCACCTCCAGGCAAGTCAAAGATCTTCTTTAAGAATCTGACCAAGGACGGCCGTAACAAAACCTCCAGGGTCGTGTTGCCGCGCTTCTGCCACCAGGTTTTGCGATCCATGTCGGCGACCTTGCGGCCACTGCGTAGCCAGCCATAGATGGCTATTGTGTTGTGCAACGCGGCGCACCTGTCAAAATCCAGTTCCGGTGTTTGTCGCGGCGGTCGTTGAGATGTGACCCTCTGGTTGGCGATTGAAGCAAAGGGACTCGCCATTTTCCACTCTCAATTTTGTTTCAATCTTTTTGTTCAGATTGTGCTCACAGCTTGTTCCAGCTGAGGGAACGAGAGGAGGTCCAAGAAGAGGGGTCACCAAGGTATATTGTAATTCAAGAGTAGGAAGGCGCAGATACGTATAGAGTCCCCTTGCCGACGATGGCGTTCCGGGGCCGTGGATCTATATACTTTTGCCCTTTCGCTGACCGAAAAGCAGAGCCGCGCGCGGAAGAAACGGGCTACCTACGTAATGGCGGTGCACTGGCCTTTTGAGCATTGAGGAATAAGTAAATGCACAGCCAGTCAAAAATAAACAGGGAACTGGTCACTTTGGCATATAGGGAGAATTGGTTAAGAAGGAACAGCAGTTTGCGCACGTAGGCGTTAAGCCAGTGTCTTGGTGTAGCTTTGTATCTTTCCCATAACAAGATTTGATTCCTTCGCGACTTGAGATGCTCTTGGCTCAAGAAAATATGAATTATTGATGTCTCCCAGCGACTGGATAAAGGCTACAAACACGATGGAAGAATCGACCAAGAATTCTCCATCAGTGACCTATTTTGCGTATCATAAAAGGTCATCCATGACATAAGATGACCATCACGGTTCTTTGAATTTATCCATTACGACCCTGTTGATCCCTGAAATGTGGGCTTCGATGGATGGATCCACCGGGCCGCGTAAGGAAAATTACCCGGTGGACGATCCAGGATTCATACATGCAGGTCAGCAGATGCGGTACCTGGAGAAAGGACATGCGAACTCCATGTTTTCTTGAGCGCGTGATGTTCTTTTGGGCTTCGACTGTAGAAGTCGGTCGTTTGGTCGAATGCGAAGACAGAAGCCATTCACCAGTGACGTCAGAAAAGATCAAGTCGCTGGTTGTAAGCGAGCCTCTGAAGGTGGTCATTGACGCCAGCAGCTTGGGCATAGTATAGCATGTTGAGTTGGATGCCGTGTACGCGCACTGCGGGTGTGATAGTCATGCCCGTAGAAGCGTACGAGGCGGAACGGCGTGTCCTTGGGCTGTCACAGATTGGTCTGGCTTAGGCTTTGAGCAGAAGATATCACTTCCGGACACGGGCTCTTCTTATGTTTCCATGGTTCTCCCGTTCAGGATACTTCTTCTTCGGCGGAACCCATCCATCCTTCTTGTCTTTCCAGAAACCTTTGCCGTAACTGACAAGAATCTCCTCTCCTGGTCTGATGCCATTTTTTCTCATGCCAGACTTGCCCGTGGTAACTGTAAAGATACCGATCCAGCGCTCCCACTTTCGTTCGGCAGTCTGGACCCAGATGTCGCGAAACTCAGCATTGGGAGCATCGGCTATGCCACGGTAGTCGTTGATGAAACGAGCTTCGTTGCCGGATTTTGCAGCATCTTGAGCGAGGTCAAGGTCTCGATCGACGGATATGTCGTACTCGGAATCGGGGTCGGTGTCTTCGGGCTTGTTGGTGTGCAGACGACCAATGTATGGTAGGATGAAGTTGCCAGGATGGAAGTGCTTCATAGCAGCGAGACCGAATTGGCCATTGGCGGGATGGTCGGGATCATTAAGAGGGACGATGCGCACTTCAGGGTTAGGAAAGGACAAGGCGTCGGCAGAGAAGCGAGTGAGGGTTGCTGTGGCAGCAGTCGGAGTGTTGAGGATCTTGAGAGCAATGGCAGGTACGGCCGGAGAGATTTTGGGACGGCGCAGGTACTCGATGTTCTCGGGCCAGTCGACGGGCAATTCCTGTTGCAACTGCTCTTCTTGTTGTGGTACGGCCTCCTCTGGCGATGGTCCTTCTTGTTCCGACATGATTGCTGTTTGTAGAATAATTAGAAGAAAAACTTCTTCTTGGTTCGCGGAAAGAGCCGCTCAAAGTGGTGCCCCGCCTGCTCGCACGTTTCGACCTTCAGACCCTTGACACTTGACACTCGACGCTTGCAGACCAGAAATGGCGACCGTCTTTTCCACGTCGGCTGTCGATGCCCAAGTCGCAGCACTCCGTCAACAGATCCAGGCCACCGAAGAACAACTATCTCACCTCCGAGAACAATTGGCTTATGCCGAGGAAGCCCAACATCGCGCCCAAGATGCCGGCAAGCTCGAGACAGACTGGCAGCAAGAGATCCTGGGCGCTTTGAACAACAACCAACACCTTCACCACCAGGACCAACAACCCAACCAGAGATTCGGCCTCAGCAATGCCGACTTCAAACGCTATGGACGTCAACTCATCATGCCCCAGGTCGGCTTGCAAGGACAACTGCGACTGAAGGCTGCCCGAGTACTCATAGTTGGCGCTGGAGGTCTGGGCTGTCCTGCTTCTGCATACCTCGCTGGCGCAGGCGTCGGTACTTTGGGTCTAGTAGACGGCGACACTGTAGAAGAGTCAAACCTCCATCGCCAAATCGCTCATTCCACCGATCGCATCAACATGTTCAAGATTGACAGTGCAATTCAATATCTACGCGCCCTGAATCCCAATGTCAACTACATCCCACACAGGGCACATCTCACCCCCTCCACTGCACTGGATATCTTCGACAACTATGACTTTGTACTTGACTGTACAGACCACCCAACCTCACGTTACCTCATCTCGGATGCCTGCGTCTTGTCAGGAAAGCCTCTTGTATCAGCCTCTGCTCTACGCACCGAAGGCCAGTTGACTGTTTTGAACAACCCTCCGCGCGCTCCGGGTGCACCAGACGGTGGTCCTTGCTATCGTTGCGTCTTCCCACGCCCTCCACCTGCTGAATCTGTCGTCAGCTGTGGTGAAGGTGGTATTCTGGGTCCTGTCGTTGGCGTCATGGGTATTCTCCAAGCCTTGGAGACTATCAAACTGATCACTTCACCACCCAATGCTGCGGCGGCACCTCCATCCCTTCTTCTTTTCTCTGCCTACAGCATACCTCAATTCAGGAATGTTAAATTACGCTCAAGACGTGTTGATTGTGCTTCATGCTCGGCAAATCATACCGTCACCAAATCAAGTCTGACTTCTGGATCCATGGACTATGTTGCCTTCTGCGGCGTCACCAATCCTGTCGACATACTTCCAGCTTCGTCACGCATAAGTGCTGGTGATCTGCTTTCAACTCTCGCATCTACGTCACCACATGATGACGAAGCTCCGATCGTCCTTGACGTTCGCGATCAAACACAATTTGAGCTGTGTAGTCTACCTAACAGCATAAACTTACCATACCAAGGACTGCAGACTCGACTCCGCGACGACACCCAAATCCTTGAAGACCTCAAGGGGAGAGATGTCCTAGTAGTCTGCAAACTCGGCAACGACTCCCAGCTTGCCGTGCAGATGTTGGAAACGATGAGTCCAGGCAGCATGAAGAGCATAAAAGACGTTCAAGGCGGCTTCCGCGCATGGAGAAATGAGGTGGACCCCGATTGGCCTGACTATTGAAATCTTTTCAACTCTGCAATATCACACTCTCAAACATATCTCCCAGTCCTTTATCTTTCAACCAAGCCTCTATAGCAGCCATATCACCCCTATTCTGCCTAGCCCCATGCCTCTCACCCACTAGATCCGTAATCTCTATCATACCATCAAATGCTCTTGTGACCTCTGGACCAGTCTCTCTATACCTCTCCGACACTTTTTTCTGATGTGAGGGAATGTCCCNCCAACTAACCGTCTTGATCTCATTCATGTACGCATCAACATCAACCGCCTCGCCCTCCAAACACAACAACCCCGGCTTTCCAGCAAGCACAAAGCCAGTCAGCGAGTACGAAGGCGCCCAATCCACCATATGCTGTCTTTTTTCCCTCGTGCTCAGAGAAGGGAAGTAAAACCACACACGCACCAAAGGCCCTGTTTTCGTTTCTTTCCCTGCATTTGTTGCAGCAGCAGCAGCAGCAGCAGGAACCAAAGAACTACCTCCATCCCTCAAATACTCCAAAACACTGAAAATATCTTCTGGCAACCTGGCAACCAAAGATGCCAAATTTGCTTTATCCATCCAAACCGGTTGACGCAATGAAAACACCATTTCTGGAGTTTCTGTGCAATCTTCCTCTGTGGTTCGTAATGGTGCTGTGACGTTTACTTGGATGGAATGAGTAGCGTCCAAGGAAACGTGTAACGCCAAATTGATCTCTGAAGGTGTGCAAGTGATGTTTTCAGCACCGTTGTCTCTGATTTTGGTGATGAGAGATAGATCTGAGGAAGAGATTGTGGATTCGGAGTCGGGGAACATGGCGAGAAGAAGATCCAAGGTTGATATTTGAGATTCCAGCAGGTCTGGAGGTAGGGGGTAGGTGCAAGTCATCGTTTGGTTGATTTCCTCGCAACCAGAATTTCTCAATATGCTTATCGTTAGAGATGTTTAGAGCCACTGATCTGAAAAAGGTCCCCCGATTGTGAAAAGAAACTATTCCAATCAGAAGCCAGTAAGCAAAAAGATATCAAAGCAAAGTAGGTTTTTAGGTGAATCAGATACCTTGTTTTGCTTGCAATTATGTTTTTCGATATCGACAAGCGTTCGAGAGGATTGACAGCAGATCACACACGCGAGATTGTTCTCAAAAGACAAAGTGTGCAGGCTTTGCAGTTCCAGAGCTCGTTCAAGTAGCCTAGCTAAAGAAAGCACAAGATCAATCGAGATATGGAAAGGCGTCTACAGAAAGATCCCCATCACACATCCTCCAATCTCGAAACAACGACATCGGAGTCGTCAAATCTTATGCATATTATATGCAACTGCATAACATGTGGGGATCAACTCGCTGAAGCTTGCATCTCACTTCTGGCTTTCATCCACGATCACCTATGGGATCACCTTGACGACAATGTTTCGTAAGCACCAAGCTACTCACTCTCTATAGATACCAAACACATCCCCCCACTCGGGTATAAAACGCGAGAGACCCCAAGGAAAGAGTCGTGGCAGGGCGCGCACGCCAACGCACCGATATCGCACAAAGCGGGTAAATCTAATCAGATTGATCAGACCATTTTCTTTAGATCTTGAGATGATCTGATAACATCCTTAAGGTCCACCTACTCCTTCTGTCATGTTTTCTACTTGTTCTAATCTCTTGGATCAATCTACCTTATCAATTTGTTCTCCTTCCATCCATCTGCTCATCTAGAACTTTTGTGGTTGTATAGTCAACAAAAAGAACCAATGGCTTCTATACCTTCTACCTCCACACCAAGCCCTCTGCTCTCCCTCCCAGCAGAACTGCGCCTCCAAATCTACAAATACGTTTTTGATATCCACTCTCCTTGTCAGAACACCACCCATCTACTATCCCAATACTGCGGACACAACACCTGGAAATCTGCACCAATCTCCCATACCTGCTCTCTCATCCGCAACGAAACCTTGCCTCTGTACTTCAGCACCGGCACCTTCATCTACGATTTACGGTCTCCACTAGACGATGGAGTAAAATGTCTCGTCAAGGTTTTGCAATGGCTTCGAGACAATCAAGTCTTGATACGACAATTGAGATTCAAGCATTGCAATAAAGGCATTCTCTCCCTGCACGAGTTACGCAAATGGGTAGAGTGTTTTGTCGAATACGATGATGTGTTGCCTCGACACGAAAACATCACTTTTTGCCAGCAAGGACTCCAGTACAGAAAGTTTGCTGTGCAAGCTGCTTGTGTGTTGAAAGCCTTGATTGGCTTCTCGGCTTCTGTCAACAAGAACATCATCGGCAGTGGCGAAGACAAAGAACTAGAAGACTGGATAGAGAGATTCTTGGAAAAGACGAACGAGGGAAAAACTGTACTTGGAGGTGTCAAGGTTGCGGAAGAGTTTGTTAGGGGGTTTGGGGCTGCTGCTGGTGGTGAGGTGCAAGGGTTTAATGTTTTGAGGTGGGCGTTGATGAGTGGAGGTATGATTGAGGGATTGAAACATGCTGGGTATACATGATGAATGTAAGACAGGAAAGTCTCGAGAAGCAGCAATGGAATGCCTGATCGTTGACTTCGTGTGTATACCTCAAAGAGCTTGTAGAGAGTGTGGAAGGACAAGCCGTTTGTAAAAACATGCAATTGCTGCCTTTCATCCACGATCGCAATCATCAAAGGCCTTTGTTGCAAGAGCCGTCTGCCAACTTCATCTTCGCATTGGCCTTTCCTCTTGCTCCTCTCTTCCAGCAGATGCCAGTGGGCTTATCTCTTAGTGCTTTTGGCCCTCTCAAGGTGTTCCTTAGCATGAGAAGTGCAACGCTTGTTAACACTCTCCTTGACTTCAGTCGAAGCCTTATCCCAGTCAGGACAGAAGTGTGTAGAATCCCATTCAACCGCGGTGCTCGCCTTGAGAGCATTGGTACAGAGATCGCAGTGTTTGTGGATGCACCCACAGAGCATGTAGGTAGTGACTCTCGCACGGCACATGATGGGAATTGTCGTCCTTGTTTGGATTTTTTTTGTCTTGGGATGACAGATGTAGAAGACTAGGTATGCAATTAGCAAAAGGGTCGTCTTTTGGGCAAACGTGATCGATGCTGAAATTCACCTCTGTACTTGGAAGTATAGATCTTTGTATCAATGGACAAGAATTGAGATATTGCAATGGTCTTTTAAAGATGCAAATCGTCCGGTTCGGGTATTGTCTTGATGAAAGATGATGTTTTGGTCAAGGAGCAAGAGTGTTTGGACACGGGAGGAAATACAGACACTGTTTCCATCGTGCCTTCACGTTCTGCATTGGTTGTGTGCGCGTGGCACCGCACGTGGCATTGTTATACCATGCGTTGTGGAAGGTACGACTGGTATGACTTCCTGGCTTGCTGAAATCGCATGCAAAATACAGTTGACGGATAAAAGCATGCGAAAGCACGTGTTCGAGAGCGTATGAATCTTGTACCTGCTCATGTCATCAACTGCAGTATTTACCAGGATGAATTGGCAACGAGTGTTTCTTCTTGTATGCAGACGATAAAGTATGACGATTGGAGATGGGCACATGAATACAGCTAGTGCTTCTCTTGTCTCTAGGACGCTACTCACTTGCTTCGAGCCCAGACTCATCATCTGGCTGGCCTAGTACGCTCCCACGTTTCGTATATAGTCTGGAAGACACTTGTAGCAAGTTTGAGCGTTTCCTCATCGACATTGCTTCCACCAAAACGACGTTGGAATCTGTCAGGATGCCAATTGACACTCTCGTCTTTGAGAGTCTTGACTCGAACATCCTCAGAGTCCAGTGGAGCATTCGAGAAGAAATCTTCAACATTCTGCTTGACAACATCTTTGGCGGCGAGGCTTTGTACAGGCCAAGGGATTGCTTTGAGAAGCTCTTCGCCTCGAAGTTGTGCAGTGTTGGCTTTGAGGTCTTGCCATCTTTGTTGGTAAGATAGCCAGGCTTGTTGCCATTTCTTGGCTTCTTTCCGTTTGGCACCTCGAGCAAGAGCAGCATCGACATCGGACATGAAGCTCTTGTCGCGTGGCACATCTCGAGGGTCTGGCTTCGGACGACGTGTGCGTGTAGATCTCTTCTCATAGCCCTTCTCCTCATTGCCCACCCATTCAAAGTCTTCTTCGTATTCCTCGTCATCGCTATCATGTCTTCTTTNTCTAGACCTTGTATTCTGAGCCTCCTCTTCACGCTCAGCACGCGCTTGACGCTCTCTGAGCAGCTCGGGGTTCTTCTTTTCCCACATCTTGGCTTTGACGTATTTGACGTATTGGTCGTCGGTCATTTGCTCGAGATGTCCCTGGTCGTCTTTGACAGAGGGTCGGGGGTATGAATGGATAGATTCTCCATAGACACCTTCCCAATATGCCGCACCTTCGTCATCTGCCATGGCATCAAACAGCGATTCTCGAAAGGCAAGATCTGGGTCTACCGACTGGGCAGCATTATGCTCAGGTTGGGGCGAGGCTGAAATGGACGGATCCAGGTACTCAGAAGTGCGCGGTCGCGAGAAGGGATGGGCGGTATAACCTTGAACGTTGGCTTCGTCATGCTCGTCGAAGTGTCTGGAAGTGTGCCTGTGTCTGTGTCTGTGTGATGATGAATGCTTGCTCTTGCGCTTTTCACTACCACCACTCTTGCCATCCTTGAATCGAAAGCGCAAAGATGGCGGTGACCTGGATCGGCGTCTCTCGCTACCATGGTGTCTGTTGCTATCCCTCTCTTCGCGCATGCGTGTTGAACGGTGGCGCGTCATACGGTCATATTCGTCCAGAATGCGCTCGTGCTCGCGCTGCGTTTGCTCGTGTGATTGGCGTGCATAGTCATGGTCGCGTATCTGCTCTTTAATCTGATTGATGCTATCTTGGATGCTAGGCATCTCGAGTCTTGTGCTGGCGACGGTAAGAATTTCAGAAAGGTCCAAGATGTGGTGCCAAGTCAGAAGAGCAGTCAACGCCTCGTCAAGCAAAGGCCAACAGATTCAACAAACGAATGACCAACGACATCCCAAGTCAACATGAATTGATCAAAACTTCTACACATCATCGTGACCATGGGACGTGATACAACTGACAGCGATTTATATAAGGATTTCGTGCTACATTACGACATCACGCAAGAGAAGATAGCGGAGAGAAAAGGTAATCTTTGAAGAATTATTGTTCATTCGAAAAGGTTCGTTATACTACATTAAAAGTAATCGTTCGTAACTGAATCGTGATGTTGAGGGGTATCATGGCGAGTTGCTTATTTCATGAAGCCCTTCTTGCCGTCACCGTCAGCATCCTTCATGGGGTTGAGCTTGTCCAAGAGGGAGGCCTTCTTGTGCTCGCCAGTTGTGCCGGTGCTGTCGTGACCGGTAGCGCGCTCGCCCTCGCGGACATCATCTCTAACGCGCTCGCCAGTGGACTCGTGCTGACCAGTGGTGGAGCCAGTCAAGCCTGAGCCGGTCGAGCCGTGGTGGCCAGTCGAGGTGCCGGTGAGACCACGCTCGCCCTCACGGACGTCCTCTCTGAGACGCTCGCCAGTGGAGCCGGTCTGACCGCCGTAGCCTGAGGGCTGAGAGCCGAGGCCAGTGCCGCCAGTCAAGCTGGTGCCGGCAGTCTGACCATAGCCGGTCTCGCCGTAGCCAGCACCGGTGGTAGATGAGCCAGTGAGGCCAGTGCCAGTGTGCGAACCGGTAAGGCCGGTGCCGGTGTGAGAGCCACTGAGGCCACGCTCACCCTCGCGGAGACCCTCTCTGAGGCGCTCGCCAGTGGAGCCGGTCTGGCCGTAACCAGTGTGCGATGAGCCGGTAAGGCCAGTGCCGGTCTGACCATAGCCAGTGCCGGCGGTAGATGAGCCGGTCAAGCCAGAGGCACCGCCAGTGTAGCCGGGAATGCCAGTGTCTCTACCGCTGGCAGGGTCGAGGAGCTCACCAGTGCGGGTGTTGTGGTTGTGGCTGAAGTCGTGGGGGTGGTGGGCAGTGCCGTGGTGGAGCTGATGGCGCTCCTGGGGGTCGGAACCGCTGAAGCCAGTAGACTGGACGTTGCCAGCATCGTAAGGAGCACCGCCAACACCGGCACCTCTGACGCCAGAGATGGGCTCAGTGCCAGACTGTGAGTAACCGCCGGTCAGACCTGAGCCAGTGAGACCCGAGCCAGTCGAGCCGTGGTGGTGGTCGTGGTGGTGGTGAGAGTGGGTGTTTGAGCCGGTCAAGCCTGAGCCCTGAGTGCGGTTGATATCGCCGTAGTTGGAGCGGCTGTCGGTCTCCTGTTCACGACCGGCACGGGTGAGGTGGTCATCGACACCGTCCTGGCCAGTGCGGCCACCAGGGATGCTGGAGGCCTGCTGACGCTTGTGACGGTCCATGGTCTCGGTGCTGCCACCCTCCATGGCGTGCTCAGCAGTGTTGTCTGATCTGGGGTTGTTGTTGTTGCTGTTCTCAGCGGCAGTGGCATCGCTGTCAATGCCCTTGGCCTCAGCGGAGCCGAGCTTGACCTCATGGCCACCGGATCCGGGCTCGTTGCCAACGGGGTGAGCCTCACGACGAGGGTCATGCTCTCCAAGGTCACCGGGGAGATGAGCTAGAGTTGTGTTAGCAACGATCTGAATTCAGGGAGAGTAATTGGGAGCTCAAGCTCGACTTACCAGGAACGTTCGACATGATTGTGTGTTTATGTGTGGATAAAGGTTGAGAAGGGGTATAGGGTGAAAAGTGAATTGGGTATCAGAGATGAGAGTTGTTGAGAGAAGATGGTATGGTATGAGAAAGTTTCTGTCGAAGGGAATTGAGTGAGGTATTTAACTGCGTATGGTGGGAGAGCTGTCGTTCGAGAGTACCAAGTATGATGTATTACCCCACCAAGGCACGTCATCTGGAAGGAGCAACAGGCTGCCCCGCAAGTTCAACCCAGCCATTCTCACCACGCACTTTCATCATCTGTTCCTTCTTCGCGCTTCCAAAGACGTTTCCTTGTTTCTATTCCGGTGATAATCTTCCATGGCCAACTTGTCATCATAACATGCGTAAACACAGCCACATGGAACCTGCAAACCTCAACATCAAGGTTCAAATACAGGAATAGATAGACAGGGCTTCGTCAGAGCAAGCTTCGCTCGCGAGAGTCTGGACTGGCTTTCCAGGTTTCTCATCCTTCCGTGCCTTTCTTTCTGCCCTGCTTGCGCATAATCGACGTCAATTGTTTCTAGCTAGCTCCATTCCTGTCTGCCACGCAAGCCTCATTTCGTCTTGTCAAGCCACTTTGTCGTGCTTGCTCCTGCAGACGTCAAGCCACTTGGTCTCGCTGGAAGTTGCACCTGTAATCCCTCCACCAACCTAACGGCCGTGAACCTTGCACAATCACGAAACTCACATGACCCTGTATGCTTAACTGACATGGCCAAGACCATCTTGGCTGTTCTTGTTCACGTGTATAACGAAATAAAGGCAGCTTTTGACGAGTCTGCTCACGTCGGTCGACTTGTAATCGCGACAGTAACAGCAACATGCAGCGGTCGTTGAGAACAGTCAATGTTCTTGACCAATTGTGCATGGGCATAAATTTTGGGTCGTTCAACATACATTAGAGAATAAAAGACAAATGAGATACCAAAGCCATTTCATGAGATCATCGGCCAGCCAGACGTTCCATCGCTTGACCTTGGACCAGTCCAACCAAGCAAGCGTGTATCATTGGCGTCTCGTTCGCCTCGTAGCTGATCTGCACTTCGACGGTGCGAACAACACTCGACATGTCCTGTTGAGCCACAAAGCCTCCTTCGCTTGCTGGCGAACCCAGAGCAACCACTCCTACGCCAGCTCCTGTCTTGGCTTCTTCTTCATCTGCTCCTGAGGTATGTATGCTGCGCAGCGAGATTGTGTCATCCCACGGCTCCTTTTCCTTTCGAGTGACAGAGAAGAGTTTGTTGGCTCTCTGGCGGGCCTCCTGGGCCAGGGGTCGTAACAGGGGTAGCGATGTGACGGTGAGCACGACGTTGAGTTCGACCGAGACCCATGTAACGAAGGGTGTCAGTTGATCTGGAGCACTCGTTAGGATCGGGTGGATAGGTCGACGGAAACTGTTCTTGCAACTTACNNAGGTATAATCGCCAACATCGTTAAGTTTATGCGCGGCAACTGTTCGTACAATGGCTGCAATCATGGNCTCTGCGTTCAGATGCTGTCAGTTCAAAGATCTGTGAGAAGTCCTATGGTTATCTTACATGACACTGAGACAAAGCAAAGAAGCTACGCCGATCTTGTTACTTGTCGCCAACTTGGTATGCATAATCAAGAGAGCAGGTTGAACAGTCANAAAGAAATCGGTCAAGGTATTAAAGGCNNTGTTGCTGTGTTAGCATTTAACATCAAGATCGACTCCTTGTCGGTACTACTAACCACCAGCAAAATAGGCATAGTTTGTCTGAACCTCTACTGGCAGACAGTATGTGAAGTAGATGCCAAGATCGAGCGAAAATATGCTTTCAAGATGCATTCCGCAAGTTGACAGGAGTAGCGTGGATGCCAGAACGTTGACGATAATTTGTAGAATCATGAATGTCCAGATGGGCCATTTCTTGGTTCGAGGATCGGTTTCTGCGACGCAAAGAAGGAATACACAAAAGCTGAGACGGCCAAACATAGGACAAAGGTAACTCCAGACCAGTGATAAGAATCCATATTTGAGAGCAAGATATCTGTTGTGACCCTCGAGGTAGAAGACATGACGACCGAGACCATTGCAGAACGAAATTTGCAAGAAGATAGCATGAATCCAAGCAAGCAACTGGGAGCTGGGTTATTACAATCAATCAGGATCAACACATATGGCTCTACTCACCAAGGCAAGAGCCATGAGTCCATCGTCGAGATAAAGTCGTCGAGTCGTCCGGTACTTGATTGTGAGTCGGGTGGTGACCACGACTGTCGATATCCCAAGCAGAACCCATACTACCCTAACCACCGGAGGAGACAGATCAATGTCCGCTGTATCATCTCTTGCCAAAGAGAAGAGACGGTCAAGCAAGGCCGCTTGTTGCGTATGATTCAACTTCAGAATCAACGACCTCAGTTGCCCCACACCGTCGTACATTTTGACACACACCTTCGACAGTGGTGAACAGGGAACTCTTCCCTTATATCAGCTAGAGAGAAGAGACAAGACCCAGTGCATGTACAGACACATCAACATCCATATCCCCACGTGCCTATGTGGAGCGCACTAACCCATGGATCGACGGCGAGAAGCGAAAGGAAGGTTCATGCTCAGGCATCTGTAGGCCAATGGCGCCGTTTCCTGTGTTCTAACAGACGCTTGGTTCCGGGCGGCAAGCTGTTCCAGTATTCAGATGACTCGCGGCAGGGCACTATGAATCGTGGGGCACCATCTGTGGTAGCGTTGAGGAGGCATTACGGTCTAGCGGTAACGAGATTCCAGAGATTGTGGCTTCGATCAGTCGTGGAGCATGGCTGGACGCAGTCTTTCTCGGAGCAATAACTAAAACAAGCACCCACTTACAGCATTGGCAGTATCAGAGTCTTATAGTTGCTTCTTGGTGAAACTGTGTTCTTCTGGTTGGAAAGAATTTTTTGTAGGTAATGATGAACGCGGCTAGTACCATTTGTATGTCAGACCCTGATTTTAAGTCTGTCTGTCTTCCTGTCTGTCTGTGCTAGACCAGAACAAAATGGCAGCTCAGAATGTACCTGCAGCTAATTTGTCAATAGACAGAGTGTCACCGCTGTGATCCGGTAGCGAACAAGCCCTTGTCTTGATGATACTTGTTGATGACACTTGATGAAGCAGAAGATGCAAGAAGCAACCGAAACGGAGCCGCATCTGGCCGCCTGAGCATGATTTGCGGAGGTCACCGTCTCGAATGACCGTTGACGGAAGATCTTCAACTGACACGGCGCTCACGACTCGCCTCGAGGTCCAGCAGAGCGACAGAGTCCAGAGAGGTTCATAACATCGCGCCATCATACTCCAGCAGGTAATCGATCATTTGAAATTACCTTTTCGAGCTGTGGAAAGGCGAAAAGTGGACACCAACCCCGTCTCTTGTGACGGCCGCGAAACCAAATTCGCAAGGCATGTCTCAGTCTCGTACATACTACAGCTTTCCTGCCCACGTCCGTCCTCGTCCGGCGTGAGATCACGACTCAGCCGCAACGATAAGCAGCAATTTGCGATTCGTTTTGATAGAGTTTGTTCAACTTTATTGCAGCCATCATGACTCTTGTGCTCTCTCGATCTTGTTTTGTTCACGATTCGGACGAGTATTCCGCGGGCCACGACGACGTCCAAATGTGAATGTTTGCGTGGGGTTTTGGAAGCAGCGTATGGTTTTGAAGCATTCTTTCGCATTGCGCGTCTTGCGAATCTGGGCACGCCGCCGGCTCGCTACAACTCCTGGGTAACAGTGGCCGACGGCCGTTGACTAGATTTCATATTTCGACACTTGATGGTACTCAACTCAACGTAGGACCGAATCCAACGTGAGCTTGAAAGCGTCCCGAAGGAATTTGCTTCAAGGCCACGGTCATGCAGAGCTGTGAATTTGTGATCTTTCCAGCAGACGTGAAAGAACATTGTACATTATTGATCTGTTCGGATCCAACTCAGATAAATTGAGAACCAGATCGACGCGGTGGCTCCATCCATGCCGGCTGGTTAATATGGGAGAGCACAAATTAAACCCGACAAAGCCCTACTTCGGCACATTGATGACGGTCTACCTTATCCAGGGCAAAAAACATATTAAGATTATTCGATATTAACTATCCTAGCTTATATTGACTTCATCTATAAAAGGCCAATTACCACCCATGACCATGACCTGATGGCTGTCCACCAGCTGAGAACATGTAGCCGCATGCACCGTTGCTCAGGGCATAGGTTCCGGGGAACTGCTTGATTGGTGCAGGAGTGTACTGCAGAGAGTTTGCAGACTGGGCAGGACAAGTGTTTGCATAGTAAATGAGGCAGCGACCGCCAATAGGAAGCAGGGCTTGGAAGGCGGATCCAACGCAGTTACTGGTCTGTTGGCATTGCTCGCAGCATTGCTGGGCAGAGCTTGCAACAGTGGTCTTGAACTTTGCCTTGCCGTTGACAGCAGCAACGGAGTTGAGGATGTTGTTGGTTTGGCATGCTGCATAGGATGTGATGGTAGATGTGACCTCGGCAGTCACGACCTTGCTCGAGTAAGCGTTGTAGCCCTTGGTCACAGTGGTAATTGCGGTGGTGTAAACAGTCTTTCCACGACCAAACTTGGGCTGGACCATAATGGTGGCTGTTGCGCTGACAGTGGCAGTCACCGTAGCCTGAGCAAGTGTGCTAGTCTGTGTAGTTCCAGTGATAGTGGTGCTAACAGTCTTCTGGACAAGGACACTCTTCAAGCAGTGAACAGCATGGGCAAACTGCTTGAGGTTCTTGAGGTTTCTTGCCTCCAAATCGGCAGAACCATCACCTGAGGCACCGACACCAGAGCCGGAAGCCGAAGCAGTCATGTTAAAGCCGGCAGAAGCAGTACCGGAAGCAGCAGCAGGTGCAGAGCTCGACTTCGAAGAGATAGCACTAGACTTGGATGCGGCAGCCGACGAACTGCTGAGCGATTGTCCATTGGGGTAAGCCGAGTTCGTCGTGTTGGAGATAGGCAAGAAGCCAGCAGAAGTGGGTACTGTGGTGTAGACGCTAGAGACCTGGGTTTGCGTGTAGGTGTTCACGATAGTCGAGGTTGGAACGAACTCGGTGTGTGTCAGCTGAATGGTGATGGTAGACACAGCAGTGTTTGTTTCTTGGAAGGTGTGAGTCCACGTCTTCGTGAAAGGTTTGGGGGTGAAAANGTGCTGAGGATGGAATGTGTGCTTGATGAGAACATCGGGCTGCTGGACAGTCGTAGTGGACAGTGATGTTGGCACTGTTTTAACAGATGCAGTGCCGCTCTCGGTCACACATGACTCAAAGGCACTCCAGTTGACAGCACCAAGTGCAAGAGAAAAGAGTGGGAAAGTGGCTAGAGCAGCGGACTTCATTGTGAAGAGTAGGATCTCAGAGATGGAACGAATGAAGAGGCTGGTGGGTGGATAGAGGAGAGCAGAGACCTCCCTTTATATACACAGGCAATCTCAAGCCACGCAGGAGTGTAGCTCTGTACCGAATACTAGTAATTGATGGGAAAGGCCAGCGGCAGATGGCATTGATCCCAATGCGTACCTACTATCGAGTTCGAGACAGGATTGTTTTACTTCTCTCCGCAAGAACCTGGAGAATGATGATCTAGAGTTTTGCAAAAGTGATCGATAGAAAGACGTTATAACTGCCGATGGGCTATATGCCGAAATGATACACCACGGCAGGTACATTTCAAGGAAAGCGAGCCTTGATACATCAGCACAGAGAGATGCATTCGCAATCCAATGATCCAAGGTCCTGTAAGACTTTAGATCCTGATGATGGTAGTGTCGGATAGATATTGTCCTTCTGACCAGATCCGAAGCGCAATGTTTTGATGACGGTTGAAAACAAGCATCGCCGTTAAGAGCCGCAAAGCTTAGAATCAATAACCACGTTCGCCCAACATTTGACCATGACAGAAGATATGTCAGCATACTAGCATTTGAGAGACTTGAGAAAGAGAGCTTGCTGGACGGATGGCGAAAGAATGCACAAAAGAAAATTGAGAATGATCATTTAGCATGTCCAGTTCTAAGGTGGACCGAACCCTTTCCTTCGCTCGTCAGTCGGAAAAGAAAATGGGTATCATGTGTAGTAAACATCAAGCAACCGCCTGGACCCCAGAACCCCTTAAAACGCCGAAACCAGTCATATGCATTGTACTGCTTAGGAAACAGCACTCGTCTTGCGGGAATGTGTTCCTGTCATTGTTCTTTGCACGCCGCTCATTCTTCTGTCGCTGTTGTCCGGTGTTGCAGTCATGGCGTCCAGGCCGTTCATGAGATTGTTGTTGTTGTCTTCTTCAGGTGGAGGGCCAGTACGGAAGAGACCTGCCCCCTTTCCTCCTAGCGCACTACTCATCATTTCCTTGATGCGTACGTATTGGTATTTGCGTTTGAGGGGNNGGATGGGCTGTGACTGCCAGAGAGGACGTGGCTGGGAACGAGCGATGGCGGCAAGGACAAGATCTTTCTCTTCATCTGAGTCGATAGGTCCGGCGTGTGCGAATTCGTCGTCTTGGAATGGTTGTTGGGCCTCGAGAGCTTGCTCTGGAGTGAAAGTTAGCAACGTGTTGTGACAAGTGACGGACCAAGACGTACTCTGTAGCTTTGCCTGGTTCTTGCGCTGGTACTCAGCCAGCAGCTTGTCGTAAGGAGCGCTTCTGCCGGGCACAGCGCGCTTTGCACCCATACTGTGGCTCTTGCACGTCAAGCTGCGAGCACATTGAGCGCCGTTAGCGAGAGGTACACCGCACTGCTTTTCAACGTCGACAGGAGCCTTTGGTCGAGGGGCCTTGGCCTTTGGCTCGTCCTTCTTTTTCTTCTTCTTTGCGCCTTCGGTCGAGTCCTCGGCCTTGCGCTTCTTGCCCGAGGTGCCGTCGTTCTTGCCGGCCGTCTTGGAACCCATTGTGATGTCGTCCTCTTCGGATTCACTGTCTGCGTTCTCTCGTTCAGCTCTACGCGCGGCGGCGTCGCGTGCGTCCTTGGCCTCTTTCTTCTTGCGCTGCTTTTCCTGTTTCTTCTGAATGCACTCTTCAATGTGCGCCTTGGCTTTGTGTCTGAGCACGGGTCGTTTGCAATGGTTGCACCTGACTATGTCCGCTTCGTCCTGCATAGGATGACCTGTAACGAAGGCCCTAGCGACATCCATGGGCACGCGATTGACGACTCCGCTCGTGTCTTTATCCATACCTGATTCGAGGCAACGTCAGCTTCAACTTCAACTCCTGGGCATGGCTCTCGACAATGACTTACCTCCAACGATGTCCGAGTCCCAGTTGCCCGGTTTCGACGCCTTGGGCAGCCTCTTGACGACATCATCTTTGAGCTTGAGTGACTGCCTTTTCGAATCGGAGCCTAGAGCCTCGTCGACGCGAGCGCGCGACGCAAAGTTGAACTTGGGCTTGCCGGCGGCCGGCGCTTTGGGAGAGAGTTAGCTGTCGGGCGCATCGAGCTATGTGCGGCATGAGCCCTCACCCTTGCGACCCGTGCCATTTGGCGCCATACTGCTAATCACAGAAACCCCTCGGTTCTTTCAAACCATCGGGCGCTGTCATATATCGACTGCTTGACTGTCCGCGCTCTAGCAATGACCTACTACGCCAAGATACGTCGTCAAGGGAGTCTCCGCCTCCACGTTCGGGGAAGGGCTGCCTTGAAGCCTTGCCGACATCCTGCCGATCTAAAAACAGCTTCGAAGCTACTGCTATCACCCTGTCAGTACAATCTGCGAGCCAGATGATACCTCTACATGTCTTTAACAGGCCCTATCTATGGTGATATAGACTAACTCTGGAGTCTTACGGTCTTCTAGTAACATTTGATTATCTTTTGCTTCTTCTCAATGTCATCGTCGCCCATTATCTACCAACAGCGATTTCGGCACGAACCTCTACAAAATCCAGACACAGCATGCAACTATCTAACTGCGCTTTTCCCATCACATACAATCTCGCAAAACTCAAATTGTTGTTCGCTCCCTCTCAAACTAACGTCGATTCTTGCATCCTAGACTCCTCGTTTTTCCTGTTCTAAGTCTTCACCCGGCCAATTTCCTCCTTGCGCCTGAAACGTCGACGCCTTGAAGTGTGTGTTTGAGCTTTCAAACAAGCACTGAACAGCAGGTCCAAGGTCCACTTTGAGCACATCAACGACAAGCACCCTTAGTCCGCACATGGCGATGTAGAAGGCGATGCACTTGATTAAGGTTGCTACCGCATGTACCAGGTTTGGCATCTCGGCTATGGTCTGAGCATCATCTATGAGTGCCTGAGAGGTGTGTAAGTGTTTGATCCTATTGCTAGACTCGACCGACTTACCATTGTTGTTACGATGAAACGAGATGAAGATTTAGATAGGTAGATGAGGCGGAGAGCAACAGCCACGCAAAGACATCTCAGGATGGGATTTAGTCTCCGCTTCCTTGGACCGACGATCATCTCAACTGCTGACTGATATGTAATCCACAATTCTCAAAGCTGCTTCTCCTCCTCCTCCGGCTCTTGGGACAACGCAGTAGTTCCATACGCGTGAGAACCTGAGGAGGCCGCGCGGTTGCTCCTGTCTCTGTGTGACGCACTGTCGAGGGGATCGTAGGTCAAAACTTTGCCAACCGCGGTGAGTACCATCTTTGCTGTGTATGCAAGAAGACACATAGAGATACATCTGATCAAGCCTGCCAATGAGTGCAACAAGTCTGCTACTCCTTTCTGTACCCGCAGGTCGTCTGCGCATAGACCCTACTTGGGTCAGTCTTTACGTACTCTACGGCATGATGGACGCTCACTCACCATGATTTCAATTGGAACCACACTGGTAAGATACAATGAAAGCAGTTTCCTAAGCAAAAAAAGATGTAGTCGTGACGGTATTGTGTGGTATATCCAAAAGTCAAGATACATATGCCCACAGGATTCGAGAAGCGAAAAGTCATAAATCGTTATACCAAGCACATCATCCATTTACCAAGCCTTCTTGCCCTGACCAGCGGCCTCAACTCCACGAGCAATATTGTTTGTTCCATCCTCAACACCATTTCCGAGAGAAGCCAAAGCGTCACCGAGCGGTTTGCCGGTATTTCCTGTAACACCAGTCACAGTGTTGCCGACTGGTTAAACAGTATCAGTGCGAAAACTTAAACAAAACATGTTTCGATGAACACTTACTTCCTCGAGCAGCAGCTCCGGTGACTCCACCCACAGTGCCTAAGAGACCACCGACACCGTTGCCGAGTGTAGAAGTGACTGCAGTCACACCTCCGGCAACTCCAGATTTCTTGTCTTCTCCGATGGGCATTGTGATGATCAGGCTACTAGGTTGTAAGAATACGATATCTTGAGGCACATTGCCGGAACTCACTTTGTGAGGATAGTTACGATGGAATTGAGAGGTTTGCAAGAGAGCAAATACGGTCTTCTATGAATTTATATATCTATCGGCATCGACATGGGTGGTTGGTGAGCTACATGGCATGACGTCGATGGGCAGGTGGCTCATCCTGCATGTGATGCTTTCGGTTGGAGAGAAATGAATGTAGACAAGTTACACCTCGCATAGTACTTCAGCATACACGACCGTATATGCCGTGTCATGTTTAGCTAAAGATGTTCAAGTCAATTGGTATAGCCGTTGCACAAAAGAGTTCAGTAGGCCCAAAGCAGTGACGTATGCGAATCCATGGAGATATCGGTCAATAACCCAAGATGACTCTTTGACCTTCCAACACACAGCAAACATGGCAACGACAGCAACGGCGACATTAAGAAGGCTGACCAGGCCTTCGGTGCTATCGAATTGGTGCAGACCGACATGCGCAGCACAATGGTCGCGGTCTCTGATCACAACCAGACCAGGCGCGAAACACCCTGACTTTGCTTTTGCATTTGAGTATGTCGCATATCCATCCTCCCTCTTGACTTGATACTGACATGTGATGCAGNNTATTGACGGTGTCCTCCTCCGTTCGTCAGACCCTCTACCTCGAGCTCACAAAGCCCTGTCGCTCCTACAGACCGAACGCATCCCCTTTATCCTCNNCCTCACCAATGGCGGCGGCAAGCACGAGTCGGAGCGAGTGGACGAGCTTCGTCAAAAGCTTGATATCGACCTAGACACGTCCATGTTCGTGCAGAGTCACACCCCTTTCGCCGACATGAAGGAGCTCCACGACAAGACAGTGCTGGTTGTAGGAGGCGACTACGAC
Organism: Aureobasidium mustum; assembly: GCA_903819665.1. Taxonomy (NCBI): domain Eukaryota; kingdom Fungi; phylum Ascomycota; class Dothideomycetes; order Dothideales; family Saccotheciaceae; genus Aureobasidium; species Aureobasidium musti. The sequence continues at coordinate 1,006,680 of CAIJEO010000010.1, forward strand.
AAATGCCAGCTCGTTGCCCAGAAATACGGCTTCAAAGCCGTCGTCACNCCTGGCGATATCGTTACCGCATACCCCGACATCTGGCCATTCACAAAAATCTTCGCAGAGTACTACCAAAAGTTCGCCAAACCACTACCTGCTCCCATTGACGCCGAGAACCCAGACAAGTCCCTGAAGATCGATGCTGTCTTTGTATACAACGATCCTCGCGATTGGGGCTTGGATACAACAATCATTACAGATTTACTATTGTCAAGAGAGGGAATCATGGGCACACTATCGAGCAAGAATGGCGACAAGTCACTTTCGAACAATGGATACCAACAAGACAACCAGCCCAAACTCTACTTCTCCAACCCTGACCTGTGGTGGGCTGCGAAATACCATCTACCACGATTGGGCCAGGGAGGCTTCAGAGAGGGCTTGGAAGGCGTGTGGGCAGCCATCACAGGAGGCCAGAACGCCGGCGTGCAACTGCANAAGAAGGTCATTGGCAAGCCTTACCACGAGACATACGAGTTTGCCGAGAAGAGATTGAGAGCACATAGAAACGACCTGTACACTGGCGAGTCAATAGAGCCTTTGCGCAAGGTCTACATGGTCGGTGATAANCCCAGGTAAGTCAGCTGTTTCTCTACAGCCTTAAGCATCGGCTGACACTTGACTACAGAATCGGATATTGCTGGTGGAAACTCGTACAAGAGTGCTTTTGGTAGCAAGTGGTCGTCTATCCTGCTCCGAACCGGTGTATATGCTGGAGGCGAACCCGCTCACAAGCCCACTGTCATTGTCGATGATGTGTACGATGCCGTGCAATGGGCCATTGAGGACGCTAAGAAATAGAAATAGATATGGCAGACTGCTGAGTCCTCGACCGTACAGAATAGATAACATATATTGATAATTAGCTAGAGTATAGAACAGTTCACTCGCAACACAACAGAAAAAACAAACGCTGCTAAAATGCACGTCCTGGGTATCCTTTGCTCATTGCGATCATCAAAAACACACGTCATGGTCCTCTCTTGTCAGTCTACTCGTACCAGGCCCTCGATCAAGCTCATTCGGGATGCGTAACCCTCAACCGCGGCGGAGAAACCCTGAGCTGCGGCGACGGCACCTGAGAAGGCGGCGCAGTATCCACATCACTCTGCGGCGGCAACGTCCCACTACTCGGAGGAGCCCACCCCTTGTCCAACACCTTGCCCGTATAAGAAGGTCTCCTACTCTTTCCCGGTCTCGTGGACAAAGCGCCCCTGAACTCAACATAAGGGTAGTCGTCCTCGCCCAACATCACAGGTCCTTGCCAACACTGGGGTGGCGCATGCGAGCGCGATCGTTGCATTCCTGGCGCTGTGGCAGGCATATCTCTTGCTCCCGTGTCCATCCTTGTAGCCTTCATAGGAGAAGTCTTGGAAGCCCCAGATGCCGCAGGGAGATGTGTATCCGGCAATCTAACCAGCGGATCAAACCTCCCACTCAACCAAGCAGAGTACTCATTCGCATTCGCCGGCAACCTATTCATCTCACTGGTCCACTGTTTCGGCACTTGCAGCATTTGCGTATCAGACACTATGCGCGAGTACATAGGTCTTCCTGCTTTGGCTCTATGGCTGTCATCGCCATTGGCTACCGAAACAAGAGTCGGGTATGCAGATGACTTTGCAAGCAGGGCGTCATTGGCTTTCTTGAGGGCTGTGGCTTCGTCGTTGCGGATACACGAGGGACAGCGTAGCGATGTGTGCANAGAGATGGGGCTGCGGTATGCCCAGGCAAATGCATAGCCATCGCAGGGTTTGTTGTAAAAGCGAGCTTTGTGGCAGCGGCGCGGGTCCTGGATGTGAGTGCAGCCGCAAGTCCAGATGAGAATGCCTTTTTCACACATAGCCAGTTTTCTCGTNNGATAAATCCCGTGTTCGTGGGTTTCAGGCGTGATCGTAGATATGGACAAGTTTCGTATATCTGAAAAAGTGTGTTTGTGTTTGTTGGTGTGTTTTGCTGTATGCTGTATATCCATGTACGANNAAGAAGGGTTTATACATGATGAGTGATGGCTTCTTTCTTCGAACCCAGCAATNNATGCAGCATCGTTTGTTACACCTGGAGCCTGGACATGACCTGTCCGATTGGTACCTGTAATCAATAGCCAGCCAATATTGAGGACTGCAGTTTTTGCAAATGTTGGCCTCGTGAGAGTGTGGCGAATCGCTTACCACGCAGCTATATCAAGGATATATAGGAAGGGAGGCAAGAAACAGAAACAGCTCTGCTGACGATGAGTTGGAAGAGCATCGACTTACATGGTCGGTCGCACTTAAAGGCCATGTGTCTTGCTCCGAACAACAAACACATGCTCGTTTGTAACCCTTGAGTACCTACCTGTCACAAACAATGCATATTTATAGGTCAATATCTGCCAGGGAGAAAGGCACTTTGTTTGTCCGACACTGATCTTGAACCACAAACCTTACTTTGAGGGTCGGTACCCGCCGCCACGTCTTCGGCATGACCGCAATCGTCGTACCGAACCACACTACTGGGTACTTTGTTGGAAGTCCAGATATGAGAGGCGTCTGGGTGAGACCTGTCACGTTACGGGATCGACCCTGCAGGATTTGCTACCTGTATTTTATCACATTCTGACAACGCCTTTGTGCTTTTCGGGATGAAGCAGGTCTTTGGCGTGAAGATGCATGTGCCGATTGGTCAAGTAGCTAAAAGCTGTTTGACTGGTCAGTCAAGAAACCCAAAAGTTTTCCGCGCTGCCAATGAGAAATGTATAAAGCTGAGGTACTTTTCTATTGGTGCCCTTGTTTACGGAGTCCGGGATGAATATTTTCTGTCAGGTGTGTGTTTCTCAATTCTGCGGCCTGCGCAGAGGATGAGCTTCGGTGTTCAAAACCCAGGAGTCTAGGTTGACAAGGTCTGGATCGCTGAAGATGAGATAGAAATACTTCAGTGTCTCACCAGTCCAGAAGCTTTCCATAGTATCGGTGAGTTGTGACTGCTCGTCTCGCACATCTTGAACGACGGCATACGCAATATCCGTTTTTGCGTGCGAATCAATGGCTTGGAACATCTGCCATGCCTTGTCTTGCCACGCCTTGTCACCTGTGATGCGATACATGTAGAACACAGATTCGATGGCCTCCGGGCGGAGGTAGTAGCGAGAGTCGACAACCTTCGCGAATCCAAGCGGAAGTCTTCCTCTCGCAATGATCTGCTGGGCTTGTTCTTTGAGAGATCGGGTGCTGGTGTCGATGACTCGATGGACAGCCATTACAAGACCTTTGTACCATCTCTCTTCTGTCCACTTGCAATCTGCATCGTCGGTGCAAGGAATAGCCTCAAATATCTCGGGCATCATTCCACTCGGTGTTTGCTGATACGCCCACACGCATCCATCTGTCAACTTCTGTGCTGTGTGGATATCTTCTGGTGTGTTGAAAATTTTGGCACCCAATGCAACCATACCTCCGACGAAGCAAGTTAGGTGCTGTCCCTCATTCTTTCGCTCGTAACCTGCACCGAGTTGTCTCACGGAGCCGGAAATGAGGAGGTCCTGGTTACCGGGATTGAGGGGTCTGTAAANAAGATGTTCCTTGGCCACAGCCATACTCCTTTGATACATGTTCTGGGTTTGCTTGTCTCTTCCGTTGAGTAGAAGATATTGCTGCGCTTGTTAGTGGCTGTGTGATGAAAATAGCAAGGAAAGAGAACGAACCTTAGGGAAATACTCATAGAGCGAGTCGGCCATAGCGCCTAGAGTGAACACTCTATCATTGGTGAAGTCCAACTTGCGAGCATTTAAGGATACTGGCCACATTCCTGGCAGCCTTGTGGTGTTCTGCGACTCTTCAAAAGCGTTCATGATTCTCTGGATCGCGTCGTAGTATTTCGGATCACCGCTCAGCTGACTTAGACGTGTGAATTCAAGAGAGAGTGACCCTATATCGGCGGAAAGCGCATTAGAAGGCGCTGATTGCAGATCTCCTTTGCAGCCNNCTGTATAAAACGTAAGCCATGACCGACGATCATATAGGAAGCGCTTGACTCACTTCAGCCAATTCCAGGACCCAACCACAGGCATATTGTTGGCAGTATCAAATGAGGCATATAGCATATCACCAAGCTCAATTGCCTTTTCCAACAAGATCGGATATTTCTCGTTGCTCAAGTCGTATGCACTCAAGAGGCCGCCCACGTAGCGAATGGTTGTCTCGAAGACACTGATCGTCGGCGAGGGCGAGACGGTAAAGTCGAGATGTTTCAAGGCCGCAACGGCAGTTGCGAAGTCCTTCTTCATGTCCATGATCCAGAGAGTATCAAGGGAGTCGACCAGCGTTGCTCCCCAACCTCCAAATCCGTTCTTGTATCCTCCAGACAGCGGCCTGACCTCATCTTGCAGCCAAGCATTTTTCTTGTATCCATTCCAGGAGTGCTTGAAGCTGTTCTTGACAGCTGCCAGCCTCTTCTGTCTCTTGAATCTTTCTACTGGTGTTTCTTTGCCGAACTTGTATTGGATAGGTGGAATCTGAGCTGGAGGTCCGTTCGGTAACGGAATCATCGACGAGTTCAATGGCCATTGTCGAGGCAGAGTTTTCCAGCTGAAGTCTGGCGGCAAGGGAGAATCTTCTGTTGGCGGAGGAGGCGGAGGTGGTGTCCAATCATCATGCTCTAGAATATTCAAAACGAGGGATAGTGTTATACAGATCAAAATGCAGGTAAGAATCCATCTGCGAGAGATGGAGATCATAGTGACCAGAGTGGTCAACGAAAAGGATATATATATGTGCAGAGCAAACAACGAAAGTATACAGTGAGTAAGGATAGAATTGACAGTAGCAATACAGAAATGTACACAAGGAAAGACAGCTCGGACGAGGCTGTGGTCGGATATGTCGAGGAAACAGAGGCAGAGAATGGACGTTTCTGAAGTCTGCAACTTACTCGCACTTTCGTCACTGCCTCCCTGAAAGCTGAAACGCCGATGCATCTTGGCAGCGTAATTCTACGTGCTCTGTTGAGAGTGATGAAATGCTCTGTATAGGCGAGCAACATCTCTGAGCAGAGCGCATCACATTGCGCATATCTATGTATGTATCCATAGGTCGCCAGGAGGATTGGAGTCGGAAAACGGCACCCATCACTTTAAAACCTCGCCGAGTCTCGGCGGTTATGCTTTGGTTCAGAGCCAAGCGCGTTGGCGCCATCTTGCGCGTCTGGCGGCTCTACGCGCGTTTGGGTTTCATCGGCGGTCGGCGCTTTCACGTGCGTGATAGAGATCTGGCCAATTGACAGAGCCTCATGGTGCAAGCAAAGGTCGACCTGGACTCACTCATTGGAGACAAAGATTAGGCAAAGATGTCGGATCTATACCCGTCGCTCACGCAATGTGCAGTAGTCGCTACGGCCTTCAAAATTCTGTTGTGGCCAGCATAGTAGGTAAAACTGCTTGATCGGTTCCATCAACCCCTAACCCGCAAGCAGNNCAAATCGACCGACTTCGAAGTACATCGCAATTGGTTGGCTATAACCAATTCTCTCCCAGTCAAGGATTGGTACTATGAGGTACTCAATCGTTAAGGGGTTTCCAAGATATCAGTGCTGACAAGTTTGATANNGAAAACATCAGAATGGACACTCGACTATNNCCCCCCTTTCTTTGCAGTATTCGAATGGTGCATGTCTCAAGCTGCTCGAGTCTTTGACGCCGATATGCTTCAAGTCAAAAACCTTGGACACTCGAGTTGGCAAACAGTTTACTTTCAGAGAGCTACAGTGATTCTGACCGAATTGGTTCTCCTCTATGCTCTTCAGCTGTATGTACGAATGCTTACGAGTCAAAAGATGGTCACTAAACAGTTTAGATATGTTCGCGGTGCACCAATCACCGCTAAGAAGACATCGCACGTTGCTGCGCTCTCTATTCTTCTATCTCCTGGTCTGCTCATCATCGACCACATCCACTTCCAGTACAATGGCTTCATGTACGGGATCCTCGTCCTCTCCATCGTATTGGCCCGTAGACAATCAGGACTCCTGGCCAGTGGCATTACATTCGCAATCTTGCTTTGTTTCAAGCACATCTACCTCTACTTGGCACCAGCATATTTTGTCTTTTTGCTACGTGTGTATTGCCTTGACCCTCGATCGTGGTTCAGAATCCGCTTCGCCAAATGTGTCAAGCTTGGATTGGGAATCGGGATTGTCTTTGGTCTTGCATTTGGACCATTCGTATACTGGAACCAGATGGACCAACTCTTGAGCCGTCTATTTCCTTTCTCCCGGGGACTATGCCACGCATACTGGGCTCCCAACGTGTGGGCATTGTACTCTTTCGCCGACAGAATATTGATATACCGTGAGTTATCTCCTGCACGAGACATGAGCTGGATCTGACAAGAATANGTGGCTCCATACCTCAACCTGTCTGTCAACCGAGAAGCTATCAACAGTGTTACTCGTGGACTAGTTGGAGACACATCCTTTGCTGTGCTTCCCGACATCTCTCCGAGAATGACTTTCGTTCTCACTCTAGCAGCGCAAATAGTAAGTCACGCAGAAGCATAGGACGGAAAAATGATATGACTAACTTGGTGTAGNCCGGCACTTGTCAAGCTATTTTTCCGACCAACTTGGGACACTTTCGTAGGGGCTCTGACCCTATGCGGATACGCATCCTTCTTGTTCGGCTGGCATGTCCACGAGAAGGCAGTTCTGCTGGTGATCATCCCTTTCAGTTTGATTGCACTCAAGGATCGTAGACATCTCGGAGCTTTCAGACCTCTTGCGGTTTCTGGTCATGTTTCGCTCTTCCCGCTTTTGTTCACAGCTCAGGAGTTCCCCATCAAGACGATATACACCATCTTCTGGTTGGTAGCCTTGTTGATGGCATTCGATCAGCTCGCACCAGCGTAAGTCTCATCCAGGCAATCTCGCCACAATGTGGATATACTGACAGTCAGTGTAGCNTCTTCGAGGCCGAGAGTGTTCTTGCTCGACCGCTTCTCCTTTGTATACATTGCTGTGGCAATCCCACTCATCGCATATTGCTCGCTAATTCACCAGCTGGTGTTTGGCGCAAAGTATGAGTTCCTGCCGCTCATGTTCACTAGCTCATACTGTGCGATGGGAGTAGTGTCAAGTTGGATAAGNTTTTTGATTGTGTACTTTACTTCATAGATAGTCCAGACATAAAGAGACGAGAACTCCCATTGGATCATCTTCTAAATTCTGCAGAAGGGTTAACGTGATGAGCATGGGTTGCACCAGTAAATGTCAAGGTGCGACTTTTACGATAGCTTTGTAGCAGTGTGTAGCATACGAATTGGTATGAGACCAAATAGATTCATCTTTCAGACGATGAAACTTATTTGAGGTAACAATCTGTACGATGATCACGAGTGGTGCGGCCGACCTTGAATCGAGGAGTCAGTTGGCTGCATCCACTTTTCAAAGGAACAACCCGTGGATGGTAACATGGTCTGAATATGATTTTGATATCGCCAGATGGAACTTGAGTCGTACAACTACACCATTCATGAATACTTCCGTCGTGTTCGCACGATTTACGCGACCAGAACGAGTCCAAATGTGCTGGTTGTTGTCAAAGTGGCGATGCCCAGGGTCATCGGACAAGAACGAGGAAGTGACGGAGCATGGAAATGGAGCTGGGCGTTGCGAAGAGAAAGTCGCGGCCCGAGCCACCAGCCCTGTGCTGGGACGCGACTAAAGCAATACTAGAATGGGCAGCTCATGGTGGCCGGACGTGATGCCTTCCCCACGACGGCTCTTCACAGGTCATGTCCTTCCTCTTGCAAAGCTTTGCTCCCTCTTCCCTTCTCCTTCCTTCTCGCCGACCACGACACCTGGTTGTCTCCAAACGGCACACATACCTCAGCACTCTCTCGGCCACTCTCCCCGCAGACCCTCTCCGACTTCTGAAGCCTCGTCCGTAATTTATTGCGCGTAGTACCCGCGTCTGCCGCAGCAATATCTTCCTCGTCCACCGACAACCGCCTTGGTCGCAATCGTCCACCGACATCCCTCTTATGACTCCCGAGCATACACCACGCGTTAATTGAGGAAGGCATTGGCTCCACTTTCGCATGCGACAAGGTCACCACTAGATCCAGACACCCCACTGTGTCTACGCCCATCCCGACTCGCTCGCTCTTCGCGTCCTTCTTTCTTTGCTTCCAAGCCTGCATCATACCAACCACAACAACATGGTTAGCTATACCCAAACCATGACATGTGAAAGCTGGACTAGACTTACCATATTGCAGGTCCTCTATAAGCGGAAGCCGGTGACGATGCTTCCGGCACCTGCCAAAATCGACAACAATACTGAGGTTCGCTCATCTTACTCAGTCTGTCTATGGCTACCTCCTAACCTAAGATTCTACAGNGTCTGGGTCATGCCCAAATCAGGTGAAGTCTTTACAGACTATGAATCGTATCTGTCTCGGTATGCTACATCTTGATTCCATTCTAGCTCCCAACTAACACAACTATAGCTTCGAGTTCTACAACCGAGTACGCTACCCTCAGCCCGAAAATGTCTTACGGATCACACCCTAACAGTCACCTCANNGAAAAAGTTCACAGATGCCGTCAATGGCAAGTCCAACTTGACCTTCTTCGCCGCTGTCGATTCAGAGGTATGCGGACCTGCTAGCAATATACAAGACGTTGGACACTCACACAAACACAGNAACAACAGCTCCAGTGACATTGATAAGATCTTTCCTGATGCTCTTCGTGACCCCATCTTGAGAAAGGTCCAGTTCTCAGACATCTCCCGCATAGATGAGTTGGTGTCTTTCGTCTTTGAAGTATGTATTGTTCACCGAATCCGCAAACCTTGAATGCTGACTTGCGCANNGGAATTTCGCAGCGAGTTCTTCCCTGGTGAGGAAGTCAGCGTTTCTCTCGACAATGGTGACCAATTCGAAGGCGTGATTCGCGAAAAGGCAAAGTTCCCGCAACTGCTCAACCCTGACGGCTCTATTCAACGCGCTGCTTTCTCTCGCTACTTTGTCAAGCTCAATGACGAACGTGGCGAAGAAGCCCTNCTGGACGACAAACACATCAAGAGAAACCGCAAACTGTTTACCAAGCAAAACCTGAGATCCTTCTTGAAGAGCTCGATACAGCGCGACATGTTCACTGGCGCACCGTGGCTCGTCAAGGAGCATCTTGCCAGACAATACAGGCTACCCATGGAAATTCCTCCTCATCTCGCTCAACGCATGCAAGCATCACCTCAGCCTGGCATGCTCCGTCAACCACAAGGCACTTCGATCTTCAACAAGGTCAATGGTCGCAAGGGAAAGAACCTCACCATCGGAGACTTCGAGCAAGATGGCTCGCTACAGGGATACACCACTCCGCCACTCAACGGCTCCAAGTTTCCTGGCTATTCAGCAGCTGCGGTCAAGACAGAGCCCCAGAAGCCTGCTCCTGTGCCCATCAAATACCCTATCGAAGACTTGGACGTTCCTGCGAGGAAGAACGATCTTGTCCGTCCTGAGTTGAAATTCATTGTACCGCAGAGTCCAGTTGAAGGTGAAATTCGTATGGAGTATGTTGGTCCTTTGCTGGAAATTTGGAACACCCTCAATGTACACTCGGAGGTACTAATTCTGGATGCCTTCACATTCGACGATTTCCTGGAAGCAATCAAGTTCACCTCTGACGAGGTCACATGCGAGCTGCTTGAAGAAGCACACTGCGCAGTGCTCAAGACCATTGTTAACGAGGAGGGCACACTTCAAGTCACTCTGCCAGACATGATTGAGGACGAGTCTTCTGATGAAGAGGTAGACGAGAGCGAGCCAGCCACCCCCATCTTGGATGCACCTGCACATGCAACTAGAAGCCGCATGAGCAACATCAGCAACATTGCAGTTGAAGAGTCAAATGGAAGATCCAGCAGAACTCCTGCCGAAGGTCGTCACCGCCCGCATCGTGCCCCCGAACTACTGGCAAGCTATGGTTGGGTTGAACGTCTTAAGGCTCGCGATTTTGCTAATGGAGGCTGGCAAACAATCATGGCAGGTTTGCTACATCAATTGTCGCTGAACCCTCGTCAAAAGTCAGAATGCGACAAGGTGTTGTCCAAACTTGTGCCATTGGACGAAGACCCGAGCCCAGAGAGCGTTCGAATCAATTACATTCGCCTGGATATTAACCTTCGCATTTCAGCATTGCAACTCATCACTCTACTTTGTGTTAGCACAAAAACCGTTAGAGGATATCTCGAAGAGATGAGCGACGAACAAACCAAAATTCGCAAGGAAAAGCTTGAGCATCAAAAGGCAAAGAAAGAGAGGTGTGTTTTTTCCCTCACAATGAATGCCCATCAGCTGATAATTTCTAGCGTTGCAAAGTTGGGTGACCTCGAGACTCAAAAGAAAATTTTGCTTCCGGATAATCTCCCTGATTCACCCAAGGAGGAGCATCCTGATCCCATGGATATCAGTATGAGCCATATTGACGAGACTGTGGACACAGTAGATCTGGCTACCTCTGATGCTGAAGAAGAAGGTGGACGTTCTCTACGACGTGGCAATGAGCGAAAGCGCAAGCGCGACGAAGATGCAGCTCGACGCGAAAAGCAGCGCGAGGAGAAGAAGGCAAAGACCAATCCCAAGCAGTCCAAGGAGTTCACCAAATTGTTGAAGGATATCGACAAGCTGAAGACTGAGATCTCGAAACGCGAGAAGGAGATTGCAATTTGCGATGAACAACTTCGCGAGGCTAACTGTCAGCGTACCAAAGTACTTGGAAGAGATCGATACTGGAATCGCTACTACTGGTTCGAACGCAATGGTATGCCTGTTACTGGACTTACCGATGGCAGCACCGGTAGTTATGGTTATGCGAATGCGCGTATCTGGGTTCAAGGACCTGATGAGATGGAGCGCTTGGGCTTTATCGACTTGCCTGAAGATCTGCAGCGCACCTACATACAAGATCACGGACTGTCTGTTCCTGACCGCAAAGCTAAAGAAGAAGGCCCCACGAGTCTGCGAACGGCCAACGAGTGGGGATACTACGACGATCCCGAAACTATTGCCTTGCTACTGAACTGGTTCGATGATCGTGGTGTCAGAGAGAAGGCCCTGCGCAAGGAGATGACTCTCTGGCAAGAACCCATCACTGGTCAGATGCGCACTCTCAAGACGCATCTGGACAGTATCAACCAGGAGGACGCAGATGACGAACCTGTCACGCGTGTGTCGACCAGGAAGAAGACTTACGTCGATATTGAAGCCTCCAGTCAACGTTGTCTCAGATGGAGAAACTTGACAGCCATTGACAAGAATGGACATTTGCATTCCGAACAGCCCAAGCCCAAAGAAAAGAAGGGCAAGAAAGAAGGCAAGGGAGTTGCCAAAGTCATTGCAAAGGGAAAGCCCACTACCAGACAAGGAACCAAATACGGGAAGTAGGCGGTCAATCATGTTTGCTTCAGGGCGTATTCTTATTTTGGAGTTTTTGGCATGGAGCATGTACAAGTATTTTATCCTCAGGAGCATAGCGAGATGGTCATGAAAAGCGGCGCAAGGATTTGCTCGGGGAAAAGCATGGCAAGAGGACTTGCTTGAGTGCAGCATACATGAAGTTGATAGTTTTTGATGAAGCAGCTCTTGTGCTGTAGATCCAATGAATAAACCGAATACCAATCATCTTCTTGACCCTTGGAAGGCCTTTGAATGTACGTCTCGAGATAGGACGAGCGAGTCCCAAGTTTCGATGTCGAATCCAGATCTAGACGGCAAGAAAAAATTGAGACCAAAATGGCATGTGAAACAGAAAAGTGGGTTAGCAAAAGCATTTTCATATTGTTATATTAAGATACGAAATCAGAGCAGCAAAATGTGGTGATGAGTTTTTCCCAAAAGGATGCAGATTTCAATTGACTAGCATCAAGCCGTGTGGGTTAACAGCAATTTGGTGTTTCGACGGGGGTGAGAATGTATTTGGAAGCATTGGCAATTGAGCAGACACGCGATACAGATTCGAGACAGATGGATAGATAGACTGTGGAAGGCGAAGCGTCTTCATGCAGGATCGTGTATAGCAATGCAGAAATAGAGACCCCTTTCTTGTTCGGCACATGTGCTTACAGCAGCGTTTGGGCCTTCTAGAAAACAGAGTTAGGTGCGGACGCTTAAAAAATGGGGACCGTCTCAGAGAGTGGTGCACGGACGTCTCCTGTGCCTGACGATCGTTCGCTCTGTGTATCAACGGTTACACAACAGAGGGCGTTGATAGTCGAACAGGAGCTGGTGCGGTGTTGCACAGTCCTCTGGTTCTGCAGAAGGCGTGTACTGGCCATGAGAGGGCCTCTGGGCGAGACGAGAAGGGGAAAGTAGTGGGGAGCTACTCGGTGATGGTGGAAGCGCTGAGGAGAAGGCCCGTGGTGTGGATGTAATTTCCTTTGAGCTAAGCATGCCGACTTGTGGCAGCATCGGCTCAACGCCGTCGTCTCTCGCTCTTCCTTGCCCTCTTCTCGTTCTTCTTCACGCGCTGCTCGATCTCCGTCAGTCTCGTCCTGTCACTCGCTTTATCCTTTCGCATTTCTTCTTTCTTGCCTTAAACTTCGCTTGCCGGCTTCCCTTCGTTGATACGACTCGTTTAATTGCGCCGCCCGACCTACTTTATCACTCAGTCCTACCCCGGCCCCTCGTCCTCGTGCTCGTGGCTTGAGTCCTGACCAGCCAACCTCAATCTGATACAAGGACAATTCAACGTCACGACAAGAGGAGGAGGACACGCATTCGCTCCAGTTGTATATACGAGCTTTGGAATTGGATAAACCTGGAACATATACCCTTTTAATTACGCCGCCCCGCCATCCACCTGGCACGTCCAGTCCGGTCAGCGACAACTCCCTGAAGGAACTCGAGAGTTCCCGTCCACGCACTTTCCACCCCCTAGTCCTAGTCCTAGTCACTCCCCGACCACCTAGGAAATGCAGGTGTCGGAAGCTCCCTCAGCCCAGCCCAAGTTCCATCGCCCATCTCAGTCCTTTTCGACTCTGGGCATGAGCAGCGATAACCTGGGCTTCTCGCACAGCGCCTTCACCACCAACCAACCCTCTATTTCTAGCTACTCGGACCGCCACCGAACCAACATCCCTTCCATTAATACTGGCCGCATGTCCAACATGGCCTCCCAGGCCGAGCAGACTCCCGGTACTGCTCTCGACATGAACTTCACTCCTCTTCTTCCGTCAAACTTGTTGATTGGCAGCCCCTTCCAGCCTCAGTCGCCTTCGGCTTTTGCTTCTCCTGGCTTCCAGAGCTTCTCTAGCTTCCCTCAGCAGCCTCAGCGCCAACAGCAGCAGCAGCACAACCAGTTCCAGAACCAGCAGAACCCTGCCATGTCTCCTCCCATGTACGCTGGCATGATCTCGCCTCCGCAGATGCACGCCCAGATGTACCAGGGCCCTCAGTCTCCCACTCTTGGCTACAACCCTATGAACAATCAGTCGCTCAATGGCTTGTCCACTGCTCCCCTGGGCATTGCTCCTGGCCTGATGTCGAGCTCTAGCAGAACCGTTTATCTGGGCAATATCCCCTCAGACACGTCTGCCGAAGAAATTCTCAGCCATGTTCGTAGCGGGCAGATCGAGTCGGTTCGTCTTCTTCCCGACAAGAACTGTGCCTTCATCTCCTTCCTTGACGGAAGCTCAGCCACACACTTCCACTCTGATGCCATCTTGAANAAGCTGTGCATCAAGGGTCAGGATATCAAGATTGGCTGGGGCAAGCCCTCGTCAGTTCCTACCTCGGTCGCTCTTGCCGTCCAGCAGTCAGGCGCATCCCGTAACGTCTACCTTGGTAACCTGCCCGATGAAGTTTCTGAGGATGAGCTCAGAGAGGACCTGGCCAAGTACGGTCCGATTGATACTGTCAAGATTGTTAGAGAGAAGGCCATTGGCTTTGTCCACTTCCTGTCCATTGGCAATGCCATCAAGGCCGTTTCTCAGCTGCCTCAGGAACCCAAGTGGCAGCCTCCGCGTCGTGTTTACTACGGCAAGGATCGTTGCGCCTATGTATCCAAGACACAGCAGCAGAACGCTGCTCAGTACCTCGGTATCGCCCCTGGCTATGCACATGTGCTCAACAATGCCGATCGTGATCTGATTTCGAACGCTCTGGCTCAGCAATCTGTTGCTGCAGCTGCCGTCGCTACTACTGCTGGTGGTGTCAACAACCTGGGCAACCGCACTGTCTACTTGGGCAACATCCATCCTGAGACGACCATCGAGGAAATTTGCAATGTCGTCAGGGGTGGTCTTCTGCACCATATTCGCTACATTCCTGACAAGCACATTTGCTTCGTCACTTTCATCGATCCTACTTCTGCTGCTTCATTCTTCGCTCTCTCCAACCTTCAAGGGCTCATGATTCACAACAGACGCCTGAAGATTGGTTGGGGCAAGCACTCTGGCGCTCTTCCTCCTGCCATTGCTCTTGCTGTCAGTGGTGGTGCATCCCGTAACGTCTACGTTGGCAACCTCGACGAAACTTGGACCGAGGAGCGTCTTCGCCAGGATTTCTCCGAATATGGTGAGATCGAGCTGGTCAACACTTTGCGTGAGAAGAGCTGTGCATTTGTGAACTTCACAAACATTGCCAATGCTATCAAGGCCATCGAGGCTGTTCGTAGCAAGGACGAATACAAGCGTTTCAAGGTCAACTTTGGCAAGGATCGTTGCGGAAACCCTCCTCGCCAGGTAGTCGCAAACGGTCAGGGACAATCTCAACAGGAAGGCACACAATCGCCGAGTCCTGTGAGTGGCATGCGTGGCCAGAACTCCATTTCTCCCAGCGCCGGCGCATCGAACAACTACAACCCCCTTCAGGGCCCCACTGCATCGACAATCCTCAACGCCGGAGCCAACAACCCTCTGGCCATGTACCTTGCTGCTGCATCTCAAGTCCAATCTCAGCCTTCTTCTTCGCCGAACGAGATTAGCCCTCAGTTCGCACAGTTGAGTCTGTCACAACCTCAATCACAGCAACAGCAGCAGCAACCCCAGATGACCACCCAACAAGCCTTCTACAGCGGAGACTCCAACATGCCTACGAGATCTACCGCACTCGAAGCACCTTCGCACTTCGGTCACCACGCCACACATTCCGTAAACTTGAGTAACGGTCTCTCGAACGGCTTCGGTGGTGGCAGCGGCGGCAACGGCATGCACGCTAGTCAGAACAGTGCCGCAAGAGGACAGCACTCCCGCACTGTCAGTCTGCCCGTCTTCTCGCAGCCTCAGCCCCAGCACGTTCATCAACAGACCTTTGCTGGTCTTGGTGCAGGTATTGGTGGATTTGGCAACAACAATCCTTACGGTTTGGCCATCTCTGCTGAACGTGGTCTGCCTGGCTGGGAAGAGGAAGAGCCTGCCATTTGAACGACAGGAAAATGGCCTCTGAGACGAACGAAAAGACCTTTCTATTGAAGTTCTACACCTTTTGATTGTTAATGGCGGCTAGTTCGCCTGCTAATCCTTTACTTACCTATATTCGTTCCTCTAACCTTTTCTTTCAAATTGTTCTTGTTTCAAACTCTTCAATCTCTTCTTTATACCTTCATTCTTTCGAAAATTCTCCTTCTTCTTTCTTGCATGTGCAAAACCTAATTCTTCAAATCCTTCTCATCTGCTAGTTTGTTCTTTCTCTTTTCAAACATGTATTTGTATGCCTCCCCTTGCTTTCTTGCGATACATGTTTTCGCAGAACCAACCACCCAAATTGTTCTTCATCCGGCGTTGGAAAGGGGGAAAAGAACAAAATCTTACCATAGAAGAGCACTGCCAGGCTCATTTTGATTCACACGAAGAGATAGAATTCTCTCGTGTGGCTGACTCTGGTCTGTAATGAAAGAAATATTCTCTAGGACGTACTTGCCTGTTTTATGTAAGGAGGTGCATGGTATCTAAGTGAAAAATTCCCGTCTATCTGTGTTATTGGACAGTCTTGGACAGTCTTGGACAGTCTTATCGCTCCTATACCACTCTATGTGGTGATTTGTTGCATTGGAGGAGAATCAAGGGTTTATTTCAGGAACCACTCAAACGGTTCTCTTGGCAGGACAAGGTTTCGCTCGCGCTCGATGACGTCTTTCATATTTCAGCCACGCTCTTTNTGAGATCTTGATCTTTTGGCACGAGGTAAACACGTTGATATAATGGATCGGAGAAGTCATGTAAAGAGTGTAGGGGTAAGAGATTCTAAAGCGTTGTTTAGCTCCATCAAGCTATACCGTACATCACGGTAGGTTCTACGATTTCTTCCTCTTTACTCTGAGCCTCTAGCTTTGAGTCTGCCAGCGCCTCTACCGGTGCTCTATTCTACAAAATCGAGTTGGGTATCCGATCTTTTATCGAAGATGACGTCGAAGACTCTGTTCAGGAACCGTTTCCCTGCCACTGCCAGTTGTGTTTACTTAACACAGTACCCATTATGCTTGAAAGATGCAAGGCCTTCTTTCCTTTCAGTCAACCCACTATCCATTACCCAATTCACGAGACCCTTCTCTAGCACCATGTCGAAACGCGCACACCCTCATGACGCTCATCCGAGCGACCATTCAGCAATCTACAACGAGGATCTGAAACATCCCTCGCCAAAGCGTGCGAAACAAATTGACGAGCATTCACCCTTCGAATCACTCGAGAAGGCCATCTCGGAGCAGAAAACTGATCACTCGGTTCGCAATGTGTTGCACTGGTTCAGATCCAAGGACGTAAGAGCAGACGATAACCGCGCACTCCACGCTGCGTCGCAAAAAGCGAAAGAGGGAGATGAAGCCCTGATCACCATGTACTTGTACAGCCCCAAAGATCTGGAATGGCATGGTACCAGCCCTGCTCGATCCGACTTTCTGCTGGAATCGCTTTCGTTGTTGCAGAAGCAGTTGCGCGAGAAGAACATCCCGATGGCTGTTGTGACGGCTGAAGACAGAGCAGACAAGACGGACAAAGTCATGGAGTTTATCAAGGACAACGATATCTCTCACGTCTATGGAAATTTTGAGTATGAAGTGGATGAGATACGTCGGGATATCAAGGTTGCGCATCATATCCAGGAAGAGAAGGACGTCTCGATCGAGCTNTTGCATGACCAGACTGTTCTTGAACCGGGTTTGCTCGTGACAGGCAGTGGAACACCCATGAAGGTCTTTACGCCGTACCACAAAGCCTGGCTTTCGGAGACCAAGAAGAACCCTGAGCACCTCGATCTCGTGGGGCCTCCTGAAGCAAACGACAAGTCGGCCATCGATAAGTTCAAGAAGCTNTTTGATTCGAAGATGCCCTCTCTACCAGATAACAAAGATTTCACCAGCGACGAGGAAAGAAAACGCATCCGTGAACTCTGGCCTGCAGGCCATGAAGCAGGCATCAAGCGTCTCCAATACTTCCTCAACGAAAAGGTTGCAGACTACGCCAGCCACCGCTCCGAGCCAGCCAGAGATCCCTCTTCACGTTTATCGGCATACTTCTCAGCTGGTGTGATCAGCGTGCGTGAAGCTCTTGCCACTGCTAAGAAACACAACAACAACAAACACTTTGATGAAGGCGAATCTGGTATTGCCTCTTGGGTCCGCGAAATCGTCTTTAGAGAATTCTACCGTCAAGTCCTTGTTGCTATCCCTCATAACGCCATGAACCTTCCTCAGAACCTGAAGTTCGACAATGTACACTGGGAAGACGACGAAGAAGGCTGGGAAAAGTGGTGTCAAGGCAATACCGGCGTCCCCTGGATAGATGCCGGCATGAGACAACTAAACACCGAGAGCTACATGAACAACAGACTTCGGATGAACACCGCATCCTACCTCACAGCCAACCTCCTAATCGACTACCGCCGCGGAGAAAGATATTTCGCCACCCACCTAATCGACTGGGACCTTTCCAACAACACACAAGGCTGGGAACCCAGCTACACAGTTTTTAATCCCATCAGCCAAGCCGAAAAATGCGACCCCCACGGCGACTATATCCGAAAATGGGTGCCCGAGTTGAAAAACCTAAAGGGCAAGGATGTTTTTGATCCGTATGGCAGGTTGAGCAAAGAAGAGTTTGAGAAATTGGGGTATCCGAAACCGCATGTGGAGTTTGGGGAGAGTAAGAAGAGGGCTGTAGAGAGGTTTAAGAAGGATTTGCATGATGCTAATGTTTGAGTGGTGGTGATTGTATGTTGGGTGTTATTAATGTTAATTGGGTTAAAATCAAGGATACAAGTAATGTATAGAATTCATCTGGTATATCTCCCACCTAAATGCTAATTCACAGTATTCTGTTCGCGTACGAAATGTGTACTAGCGAAAGGACGAAATCATCACCTATTGCGGTTGCTTCAGAGGTGATGGGTTTAGGAGCTTGACAGCATTTCCTAATCAGGCCTGATCATCAACCTCGTGATCATCGTCCAAATCCTACGCAGATCTGCTTCCAACACCTGCCAACCACATCCTCTGAGGAAGAGCAATACGCCCGTAGGGTTACGACGTAATCAGAGATGCAAAGATATATCCCCACTCTTCATCGTCAGCAGATCTGTTTTCCCATCTTTAGAACAATTCGCCATTCGACAGTATAGGATATTCACAAAATTGCAAAAACCATGGCATTCGCAACTCAACTGTCAACCAAGGCTATTACGTGTCTTGGCGTCATGGCATTCATCACTCTTTGCTTTCAGACCTTCGACTCATCAGCACTTGCGTCTGCGGACGCGGCGATGCTCGCTCGCCTCGATGTAATCGACCGTCAAATGGAGGTCCTCCGAACAACGATGAATCGCGTTCTCAAAGAAACAGATACTGGAATCCATGCAGACATGAAATGGCCAAACCAACCTTCTTCAGACCAAGGACTAGAGGAAGCATTGAAGATTGTCTTTTGGGTTGCTGCAATTGTGGCCTGGGGAACTTCGATGTGCTTCTTTTATAACGATATCGGAGCCTCAGCGGAAAGGACGTTTGCAATAGCTATATGGGCTGCTTGTGCTACGTCCGCAGCGCTATGGTATCTGGGTGAGCCTAGAGAGTGGTACGGATACTTCCTTGGTAGTACTTGGGGGTTCCTTGCTGCTATCTTCTTGTCGACTCTATTTCATGGAAAGGATGAAGCTGTCGTAGATGGGCAAAAGGCGTGATGCACTATTGCTGAAGTTCACCGGAGACACGAGCCATGGTGAATGGACGCTGACGTTCCTGAGGATTCAGGATCAGAGGTCAACGTAAGCAGCTGCAAGCCACACGCTAACCAACCAATGTGCATATATCACTCCACCCTTCCCGGTTGGCTCGAATTTTCGAGCACGGTAAATCGGCAGTCTGCGTCTTTTTGGAAGAGGAACAACATCGTGTTGGATATTACTTAAATACAGTCACCTCAAGCACGTTTCTCGACCACCTTCATTGGCAACATCTTATCTGGTTTATGCAATGCTTCTGCACTTCATTCTCGCGGCACTGCCCCTCGTAACTGGGCTCATTGTTCCACGTCCAAATGGCACCTATAGTGTAGGCACGCATATCACCGAGTTTGTGGATGATAGTCGCTTCATCAATGGCACCCATCGACGCATCATGACCACCTCGTTCTTCCCGACTGGGTATCACTCAGACTGCCTGCCTTACCTAACTCCATACATGCCCAAACTTACCGCAGACTACAACGCGGCAGTATACAGCCAGTTACTAGGCGCGACAATTCCTAACGCTACATTGGAACAATTGCAACTGCAAGTCTGTAACTCGACATGCGGCGATAAAAGACTTGGTCACAGAAAATGGCCGCTCACGCTCTTTTCTCCTGGTCTGGGTGCTTCGCGCCAACTTTATAATGCTTTGGCCGAGCAGTTTGCTGCTATGGGGTATATTGTTGTCACCATTGATACGCCCTTGCAAGCCGACATCATCGAGTACCCCGATGGCTCGTACCTACTGGCACCGGGTATAGGCACCGATGCCCAACTCAATGCCGCACTTCCCGACCGAGTCCAAGATATCATCTTGGTCAAGAACAAGTTGCTCACTGGAGCGGGTCTGCCATCCCCTATCAAGCCAGATGCCAATCGCATCGCCGTGTGGGGCCACTCCTTTGGCGGCGCCGCAGCAGCTCAAGCAGCACTGCAAGACTCATCCTTCAAAGCCGGCATTGATTTCGACGGCACGATGTATGGTTCGGTAGTTACTACCGGCATCACCCAACCTTTCCTAATCTTCGCACACGACAACCAAACACTTCCCGGCACCATAAGCTCTTGGAATTCTTTCTTGCAGGCCTCGCCTGACAAGTCCAACAAGCTGGAATTGAGCTTGAATGGTTCTGTACACAATACGTTTTCGGATGCGCCGCTGCTGGCAGATCTCGCTGGTCTTTCTGGGTTGCCTGGCATAGACGCTGCACTTGGGAGCTTGGATGGCAGAAGGGTGCTTGTTATTGTTGCTGCATACACGAATGCGTTTTTCCAGTATGCGTTCCATGGGGCTGCAAAGGTGCCAGAGCTGCTGAAGGGTCCCAGTGCTGCGTTCCCGGAAGTTGACTTCTTGGTTGGTCTAGGTCAAGTCGCTTGAACATTGGGTTAGGCGGATGCAACGTTGGCTGTAGATTCGTTGTCGATTCTTGGAAGCTGTTATATTACAATGAAAACTTGGTTGAAGTACATACGGCCACAGTCAGCTGAAAACTGGGCATCCCGTCCGCTCTGCCATACATAAGCAGTTGAACGGCAGATTAGTACTACGGTGGGTGACCACGTGGGAATCCCTGCTGCTGTATGTTTTGCATCTTGTTTTTTTTTTGATTCCATCAAAGTCGAGAATCTGTGTAAGGTGAAGGTAAGAGTTTCAAGGCTAGGAAACATAGCTTCACCAGTGGTTTAGAGAAAACAATCATTAGTGACTCATGTGCCCAATTCAATACGAGTAGACACTTATGACAGTAGTCAAAGCAGTCAGCGACTGTGCACAGCATTATGACCGAAAAAAATGTCACAGGCAGCGTGAAGAGTCTCTTCAAGTGTGTAAAGAGCGCAATACTGAAAATTGGGCACAAACACACATTGCTCAAAAGTAAAATAAATCATCTTCATCCTTATACAAAACACCACTAGAAACCAAAATACAAAAAAAGTAACACTCCATTACGCTGATTTTTATACACCTATTCCAAAAAGAAAAAAAGAAAAAACTTCTACCAAAATCACTTTTCCCTTTGCTTATCCTTGAGTATCGACAACCTCGGCAAACCACTGTCTTAAAGCTCCAGCAAGCACACCAGGCAACTCTCTAACATCTCTGACCACCAAGTAATATCCAAAGGGGAAGGAATCAAGATACTTGACAGTCCTGACACTCATTTCTCCAGTCACGGGGTCTTTGACAAACTCTGCAGTCTGCAAGTCCAAGATTGAGGAATNTCTTTTTCTTGTTTGCTGCAGGAGCTGCGGCAGGGGTGGACGTGCCGGTTGCAGAGGCAGAGCCATTGTTGGAAAGTGCAGAGGTGATGGTGTTGGCAGATGGTGTGGCTGTTCCTGAGGGGGCTCCGGAGACTGAGGGGGCAGTGGCTGTAGCGTNNCGACGATGACGAAAACCATCATGATACGCTCCTCGTGGGCTTGTCTGACGAGCGAGCGGATGCCCGAGTGGTCCTCACACACACCATCTGAAACAATCAGTTGCAACTGCCACAATTCTGAGCTTGCGCCTTGAGCCCTGACTCTAGCAGCTCTGAACAGATCCAGCGACTTTTGTACCAAAGTCTTGACGTTTGTTCTAGTCTGCTCAAAGTTGAAGGATCTGATGACGTTGGCGCCAGCTTCAGAGGTGAATGGAGTCTCAAAAGGTAGTTTGACGCTAACGTCCTCACCGAATCCGAGAATACACAATTCTCCCGCTTCGAGGATGGACAGGGCTCGAGCTAACAGAGCCATGGTGTCGAAAGCGAGAGTCTGGGCGCCGCCTTCGGACATTGATTGCGAATCATCGATGGCGAGCATGATCTGGTATTGGCGCTTCGATGGCACAGAGCGACGCATCCAGATCTTGTCGCGGCGGTAAGAGGAGGCGATGTAGGGAATTATACGCTTGATGTTCAGACGCTTACCAGTGCGGTAGTCACCGCGCATCTTTGTGGCGTGCGTTGGTGTGAGCAAGAGACGAAGGTGCTCAGCGAGAAGTAGCGAGAGATTGCGAGTTGAGGACTCGTGGGTATTGTACAATGCCCTAGCGTCGTCAAGAGACAAAGTCGGTAGATCAGCCATGGAGGAGATATGGGCAGACTCGAGTTGATGGTCGACTTCCTCGATTGAGTCATCGTTATCTTCTTGAGCTTCGAGGCCCTCCTGATCAAGAGCGTCCTCGCGGGATTGAGCTTCACCAACAAAGGCGTTAGGAATGTTGTCAGCGCCGCCTTCTGGGTTTTGCTTATCGTCTTCCTCCTCGCGGTCACCCATCTCGACATCTTCGTCAGGACGATAAGCTTCACCCTCTTCTTCATCTTCAGGCATGAAATCATCTCTCTGCTCCTTGTCATTGGTCGAGACACCAGCCTCTTCGTCGATCGCCTTGGCTTGATCCTCATTGGCGGCACCAAGAGCCTGAGCATCAGACTCTTCGGCTTCGTTCTGCAAATGCTCGAACTCAGCATCGTCCATATCGACATCAGCAGGAGGTTGTTCTTTGCGCTCCTCCTTGTCGGCTTGAGCATCTTGGATCTGCTTCTGCTGTTTGTACCACTTCTCGAGTGCATCACCGATCTTCTTGTACGGGAGAGATTCTTGCTTGTCTTCTGTCTTCTCCTCGTTTGCGGCGGCGGCAGAGTTCTCGGCAACGCCGCGTTCACCTCGGCACCTGCTTGCTGTTGTTGCTCCTGCTGGGCGCCTTGCTCGCCAGANTTCACGTTGAGCAGCACCTGCGTCATTGTCCTTATTGTCGTCTTGAGGTTGCTGATCGTCGAGACCAGCACCTCGGGCTTCGCTGGGTGCAATCTCATCAGCAGCATTGGTGTCATCCTTGCGGTTGTCTTGGAGCATGTCTTGATCCTCTTCAGCTGCCTCTTCCTCTTCAGGCTTCTCAGCGTCTTCGCCAGCTTCATTGGTCTTGTCTTGGCCATCCTCGTCGGCGTTCTCGTCGGCTTCGTCTTGTTGAGCATCAAGATCAGCGGGTATCTCGTCTCCAGGCGAGACGTCTTCTTCCTTGCTTGGGTCCTCGACTTCGCCTTCTTGCTCGCCTTCGGGCTGAGGCAGGTCTTCGTCCATGGGATCAATGTCACCCATGTCTTCCATGCCTGACTCATCGCCATCTTCGGATTTGCCGTCCATGTCGATGTCATCAGGAAGATCAAGGTTGTCCTGCTCCTGCAAGTGAGGGTCGGTCTTTTCAGTTTCTTCGGGAGGACCATTCTCAGTCTCATCAGCACCTTGCTGCTCGCCTTCATCCTCCTCTTCCTCAGCATCATCGTCGTTCTCCTTCTTCTCCTTCTCTTCCTTCTCTTCTCCATCGGCGGCAGTCATCTCATTCTGGTCCTCGGTGCCAGCATTGTTTTCACCCTCCTTATCCTTGTTGTCTTCGTCTTTACCACCATCATCCCACATCTTCTCATCAACGGTAGAAGGGCCAAGGTCATCGACATCGCCGACTTCATCTTCCATCTCATCTTCACCTTCATCTTCCTTGTCACTTCCTTCTTCGTCATCCTTCTCTTCAGCATCGCCCATTTGACCTTCCATCTCTTGATCGCCCATATCAACGGCATCTTTCTCGTCTTCGATCTCGTCTTTGTCGTCACGGTCGTCCTTTTCCTGTGCAAGCTCACCAAGGTCCTCGTCGTCCTCGATGTCCTTTGAGATATCTTCAGCGCCTTCTCCAGAGCCTAGACCAGTTCCGCCTTCGAGTTTGTCGTCGCCCTTGTTCTGATCATTCGACTTTTCAGGAGGCGTGCAGAAGCCCTCCTTGGACAGTTGGACGAAGATCTTGGCAAGGCGGAAAGACATTTGACTGAGAGCTGCATGAAGATTTTCGAGGCGTGAAGAGAGGTATATCGCAAGATTGTTGTACTGAGCGATGAACGGAATGAAAGAGTGAACAACGGCAGCAGCAACGTCGAGATTGGAATCCAGCTGTGGTACCTGCATCATAAGCTCTTGCATGCGGTCCGTAACGTAAGGAAGGCGAAGAGTCTTGACAGCAAGAGACAGGTTCTGGCTCTCGTGCAGAAGCCAGTTAGGATCTTCCGCAGATACAGGAAGTTGACTGAGTGGCTTCTCAAGATCTTGGACAGAACCAAGAATAGAGTCGACGAAGTCACAAGCTGCATTTCCGAACTCGTCGATCTTGATAGTAGTCTTTCTCGAGATTTTCTTTGACTTCGAGGCGCCGTCATTGGCGGTCGCCCAGAGCTGAAGCTGTCGAAGAGTCGCTCCAAGGTAAGGGTGCTGTTCGATGCAGGCAGTGAGCTCAGTGTGCAGCTCTTGCATAGCAACCTTGCTCTCCTCGATAACCTTGGTGTGATAGTCACTAGTGAGTCCAGCAGGCAGTGCAGCAAGGCTCTGCCATTGCGTCTTGAGATTCTCGAACTTGGCAGCCCATTGTCCTAATGTCTTAACAACATTGCCGCAGTCAAGCTTACCAAGCTCAGCTTGAGAAGCAACAATGCGTGCAGCAGATTTGATCATTACAGGCAAGCAGGCCATAGCAGTGACAACATCGTAGCTCTGCTTCTTCTTGCCACTCGTCTCAAGCTTGCCGTTACCCCAAAGACTCTCAGCCTGGTTGAGCAAAGTTTGCAGAGTCTTCTGACCTTCGGTAGCAGATCCGAGGACGTTCCTCTGTTGAATGATCACCTGCAGCATACTCTCGCAAAGTGCCACAGATCTTGCAATCTCAGCACCGGTCAAGTCGTCTGAGTGCTCTCTGGCAGCCTCTCTGACTAGAGGCATGAGATACAGCAAACGATGCAGATAGTTCTCCGCAAGATCCTTGTCCATGACAGGGATGGCAGCTAACACAGCTTGTAAAGAGTCTTGCCTAGCCAGTACATCACCTGTCATGTTACTCTTGAAGCCCATGTTTCTGAGCTCCTTGAGTACATCGGCGAAGAGTTTACGCTTGCGATTCTTGAGATGCTTGACGGTCTCAGTGTTTTCCTCTGTCAGAGTAGCTGGCGTGGCTTTGCGAAGCTGGACGGCGATCGACTCAGTATCGGAGAGCCAGGTGTTGATCTCAGAAGCGCAGTCAATGTGCTCGGATTTGATAGCGCCCTTGGACTGCATGACTGTCAAGGTAGTAGCAGTATTCTTGAAACGAGCAGGTCGTTCGTTCCACTTGGGCACAACCTCAGTGCACACAGCCGATGCTTTGGGGTCAACAGGGACTTCAGTCTTACGAAGACCAGCAGCCGTGGGTGTCTCCGAGAAGGCAATATCAGGCAAGCCGGCTGAGACAATGCTTTGGGCGGGTTGTGCAAGGAGAACTCTGAACTTTCGGACAACTCTGAAAAGCTTGCGGTGAGAGGCCTTAGCGCTCTGTCTCAAAGCGTCAATGTTCGTGTCCTTCCAGCTGGCAAGTTGAATGATGGTCTTCATGTCCTTCTCCAGCTTTTGTCTACCGGTATCAAGAGCTTGCTGAACCAGAGGCTCGTAGCGTGCCATGTAGGAGATGAAGTTAGCCAGAGCAGTGTGTGCGATGCTGAAAGAAGGGAAGATTGTTGCGCGTGTCTTGATGTACTCGCGGAAATTGCCCAACATCTTCAGACGAGCACTAAATTGACCAAGGCCAGTAGACGTGAAGAAGCCATACAATGTTTTGATTAGCTCAGTAACATGGTTCTTCATCTCAATCTCGGTTTCACCGATCGACAAGGGCACGACGACAATGTTCTCGTAAGCGATGTAGAACCAGCTCTTGGCGTCTTCGTTGCACTTCAGAGTTTCCATATCAAGCAGTCTTGACCAAGTCGACAGCTCTAGTTGTCTCCAGCTGACGATAAGACCTGTGATGCTGTCGTATAGCGCAGCCGCACTGTACTCTCTGCTGGCAACGAGCTGCCATTCATGAACGTAAGAGTGTAGCTTCTCGACCTTCGTCATGATCTTTGCGACGGGATCAGTGTGAGCAAACTCAAGAAGTTCGTCACACACTCGCAAGACATCACCGAGAGTAGCGTGTTCAGGCCACACTTGCTGAATCTCTCTAAATCTAGTTTGGATCTTTCTGACCAGGGCAATGAGCTTATCGGCTTCAGCGAGGTTGACTTCGGTGTATATGTTGTACAAATTCTTCTTGAAACCAGAACCATTCAACATCTGTGTCTTTTCTTGCAGAATAAGCACAAGCAAGGGAGTAAGAACACCACTTGAGCCGTCGACACTCTCGATGGTCTGTTCGTAAGACTGTTTGCCAAGCAGCGATGCTGACTTCTTGACCAAGGCAAGCAGATCATCCTCGTTAGCTTCACCCTTCTTGTAGATTTCAGCGAGCACAGTGGCAAGACCTGGAGCCAGAGCCTGCATCTTCTGGGGTGCAGCTGACTTGTTCTGAGTCTCGACACCTTCCTCGGTATCATACTCGGGGAAGAGCTCTGCTAATTCGGCTTGATCTGCCTCTTCTTCGGCTTCCTCATCCCCACGGTGAGTGTAAAGACTGTGGGCCGCGGCGTTCTGCTGCTGGTTGTTCTGCAGCTCGATGTGCCACTGTTGATACATTGAGTCGAAGATGTCGAATACAGCATCCCAGGTGGAGAGCTGAGTCTCTGGCATGATGCGGCTCATGGTAGCGAAAGAAGACAAGGCATGCATTTTGACGTTGTTGTGATGCGGTGTCTCCATGACAGCAGTGATAGCAGTAGCCTTCTGTACGTAGTTGGGCAGTGCACCAGTGAGGGGTGAAAAGTGCTTGATGTCCACCGTGTTCTCCATCTTCATATTGTCCTCGGGCACAAGGTTTGCAAGGGCAAAACCAACTTCAAGACAGTGCAAGAAGCCCATGACGGGCCCGGTGATATCGGCGTAGGCACGATAACCGTCGCTGAGACGAGCCTTGACTTGTCTCACGTTTTGACGCAACACGGCATCTTNTGCAAAGCCTACGAGCATATCTTCGGAAGCATTGTAGAGAGGNNGGGCCAGTGCTCTTTGCAGAGCATTAAATTCACCTTGCAATTTAGTGATCTCCGATACGGACGGTCTGGCGATGTCCTGAACACTAGGCTCTTGGCCAAGATCAGTAATGTCCTGCTGGACCAAGGCTGTGCGGAGTGAGGAGTAGAGTCCAGTCGTATCGGCGAATCTCTGCAAGGCTGCCAACTTGGTTTGCAGATCGGCAAACGTCTTGCGGAAGATCTGTCTGTCGAGCATAGGGCGTAGCGCAGGATCTGAAGGCTTGCTCGTGATGTACAACGACATGCATCCGAGGGCGAATCTTAACCAAGCTCTAGCAGAGACAGCTGGATCAGTGGAACATACGGCAGAGGCATCAACTAGGTAAGCCACCAGAGGATCAAGATAATGCTTGCAGATACTAGCAGCATCCTGTGCTGACGCCATTGAAGGGGCAGCACTAACTTTGCCTGAGCGGAAAGACTCGGAGGCCCAATCGATCCAGGGCTGCCAGTCAGCTTGTCTGATGTCCTTTGCACGAGAGACCTCGCGCAAGGAGCGCAGAAGGATGTCTGTTAGGACCGCAAGGTGGCCGTCCAAGAGGTGGATGTAGTTGGACTCCAGGTCGTGAGTGTTGCTAGTGATGATCTGGCTCATAATCTGAGCCTCGGTTCTGAGCAAGTCTAGTTTGCTGAGAGGCACTTCATCAATCTGGTCAAGGCCAGTGAGGACATGTTGATGAAGGTTCGTCTCCAAAGCCAGCGGCTTTTGGCCATCACTGTAATAACCCACGTGCTTGCCCAGCGGCTCGAAAATCTCGCCTTGTTGAGCAGAGATGAACTTTGTAGGTCTGTAAGCGAGGAAGTTGACGCGCTGCAGTTGTGCTTGCAACTGTTCGGTGAACGTTCTTCCGGCGAACGCGCCAAAGACACCTGACTGAGGGTATTGAGACATATCCTTGCCATACAGAAGATCGAATGTCTGAGCAATACTTTCGAACTGTTCTTTGAAGTGCGGCAATACGTGCGCAATCTCTGTCTCTTCGGTGCTGAATGCAGACATGGCTTCCTTGAGACTAGCGATGAGAGCAGGTGCTTCGTCAGAGCCATTCAAGACAACAGCCAAAGCCTTGCCAAATGCTTGCTGCAACGGAAGGAGCTGATCAAGAGGGGCGTCAAGTCTTCTAGCAAAAATGTCAAATCTGTCTGCCATTGCTTCCAGTCCGATAATGTCTTGGAGTTGCTGGAATGTGCGTGCAGTCTTTGGTCTCATGACTGTCCACAGAGCAGTCATCGAAGCGCCCTTGTTGTCTGGCGAGAAAGCTCGATCCAGAGGCAGGACAAAGTAAGAGCTGAAACGTTCGCCAGCTTGAGTGCTCTCCGAAGCAAAGCGAGCGGCGAACTCAATGCCATGAGTTTGCTCCAAGCGTATACCAATCTCGATGTATGCCTTGAACACTGCTTCTTCCACATCGACAGAGTCTACGAGGTTGAAGAATTCCCACCAATATCTTCTCCATGGTTTGAATGTGTCCACAGGATATTGTTCAACAAGCTGACCTTGCTGTTCTGCAGAGATAGCGACATCAAGGAACCTTGACCATACATCGACAGCACCACCAAGAAGAGCAAACACATTGCTTGTGAAGTGCTTTTGTTTAGGTCCTTGGCCAACAGCAGATCGCTGGAGTCGTGTCTGCTCGCGCTTAGGCACATCACGGTTTCCGACGCCCTCAAGTGCAATCTGCATAGAGCGGATGTCCCACTCCAGCTCGTAAAGAGCAGCAGCCCACCCTGTCGCTGCAGAGTTGCAACGAGCAAGCGCGACATTGTTGAGGGGGTGGAATGGCTGGACAGCAGATTCTGCGACCTCAGGCATGTTGGCATCCCGAGAGGAGTGCAGAGTTTTGTATCTGAACTGGACGTTTCTGCTGCTGTTAAGCACATTGCTTGGGATTTGATAGAGCCCAGCTTCCAAGCCATCCATGAACTGAGGGAGTATGACAGTGTCGTGGTAGGACAGACTTTCCATAACAGTTCGTGTGATATGAGGCGTCAATGCACTTTCAGGATCCACGTTTTCAAGGACTTCTGTGTTGCGAAGTCTGTGGAGACTGGACTCCGACGAAAACTCCAAGCTTGATGAATGTTCAGAGCTTGCAGCAGGCGACAGAAGGAAAAGCTCAACAGCTCTGTTGCGCAATGCTCTGGACAGCTCGCCATACCTAGGATCCATGGTGAAGAAGATCCTGAAATTGGGGTGAGGCACGATAACGCGAGCTTGGCCGGAAGCATCGGTGTTCTCGTTTATGATGAGTGTGCCATTAGGCTCAAGCAGAGAGTTTAGCCTGTCCAAGACGGCAGGACTGCAAAGGTTGGCATTGTCCAACACCAGCCACTCACCACGTTCCAGTGCCTGAACAAGCATACCGTCCATCCACTCGAACTGAGCTCGACTGATGGCAGTTGGCTTCGAGATCAGAACGTTGACCTGCTCAAGCAGGGATTCAGCTTCGGGAACGTCAATCATAAAAGTGTTTGAGGAGAGAGGTCCAGATGACTGAGCTACCGATATGAAGTTCTGGAGCAGATGGGCAATCTCGAGGGTTACCTCGTTACGCCCAGTGGTGATGAGACTGGTGTCAGCCTTAGATGCCAACTGGCGAAGACGATGCAATGCCTCGAGGGCAGACCTATTGGCATCAAGGGTCAAACAACGCACAGTCTGCAGTGCAGCGAAAGTGCGAAGCTTTTCTAGGAAACTGTGGATAGCGCGCTGGGGTTCAGATTGCTCATAACCACCAACCAAATCCATCGAGTCAACGTCTGCGTTCATAGAGAAGGTAACCATATCGACGCCAAGGACTGCTGCGAGCTTTTCCAGGATGGCAGTCTTGCCTGACCCAGAGGGTCCAACAAGCAGGACAGGCCATCTTTTTTGCACAGCGACCATGACAGACTCCAAGACTTGAAGGTGGGGCTTAAAGTCGAAGAACTGCTGGTCGGCACCTACTCTCGCTAGGTGAGCGTTTCTTGGGAGCATTCCCAAGCCAACCTGGAAATGCTTCGGTCCGATGTTGTGGAACATGCTGTGGGTGATAGGAGCGTCAGGCAGAATGCTCTGGAAGAGTTGAATTACCAAAGCTCTATCCATATGAGTACGGAAACGCTGTGAGATGATGGTAGAGAAGAAGTCGTCTACCTCACCTCCCTTCAACAACCCATGATCGGCAGTAATCAAGTTCAGCCAACGCAGCGTGTCACGCAAGTTGAACTCCCAAGGTCCACCAAGGGAACCAATCTTTCTGCGCTGAGTCTCGATGTCCAACTGGTCGATGAAGGACACAATCGGAGCGATCTTGTCTGCATCGTAGCTGGCGAATGACTTCTGACAGATAAGAACAAGATCCTTAGGACTGAAAACGTCCGCGTACACGACAGTGAATCGATTGACAAACGAGGCTGGCAGGCCTTTGCGACCGCCACCTTGGTGATGGGGGTTCTGGGCGGCGAACAGTCTGAAGTCTGGATGACGACGGAAGGTTTGATCCAGCTCAGAAATGTAAACTTCACCTCTGTGATCAAGACAGGCATTCAGACCTTCAAGTACTGACTGAGAGGCAAGGTTCATCTCATCAAGCAACACCCACTCGCCATTCTTCATGGCTCGCAGGAATGGTGCATCACGCCAAGCGAATGTACCAGCTTCGGCTCCTTCGACAGGAACATCTGACCCGAAGAGATCCATCAGGTCGGTCTGCTCTGACAAGTTGATACGCGTCAAAGGCATGCCAATCGCTTGTGCCAAGGCAGTGACCAGAGTGGTCTTTCCAACACCAGGGTTACCTTCAAGGAGAACAGGCTTGGTAAGCTGTAGGGCGCGAATGACACGCATGGCGTTCGATCTGGTTGTTGGTGCCAGGAAGGTAAAGCCTGGCTCATTCCCCTTGGTGATGACCGGGATGGAGAAAGCTCCAAGCTCCAAGGCCTCGTCTGTGACCTCGACGTGAATTGGCGAATTGTACACTGCATGTGCATCAGCTTTGATGAGCTTGCTCAGCTCATCAAGACATTGGGATCTTTCATAGTTGACAGTGCCTGGGTTGATCGCAAGAAGTGCTGCAGGATTGGCGCCGAGAGTGTCGATGTAGACCATAGCAGCACCGTGAATGATGGAGAAGACAGGATCGCGGTGAGGCTGTCGATTCACGAACTCCACCCAAGCAAGTGTGTCACGAATGGATATTGACGATGCAGCAGAAGTGTTGTATCGCTGGTTGAACCATTGGGCGAATTCGACAAGCACATTTGCATGAGGTGCTGCGTGGTCCTTGAGCTTGGAACGGATAATCTGCAGAACGTCCTCGATGTCGGATAGAGCAGGTACCCAGATTTCAGTGAAACGATTGCGCAGAGCTGGTGACAATTCTCTCTTGCCATAGTCACCACCAGGATTCATAGTAGCGAAGAACTGGAACCCAGGTTTTGCTTTGACGAACGAGTCAAGCGATCCCTTCTCTGCAAGAAGCATCTCCCTGGACGGTTCAAGCACGCTGTTCAGGCGCTCGAGTACCGAATCGTCTGCGAGCGAGATTTCATCAAGCAAGAAGTATTGTCCTGTCTTCATTGCATGTACCAGAGACCCGTCGACCCACTCGAATAGTGCCTTCAGTCGGGGACGGTTTTGATCGATGGCTTGGTAAATCTGGGCTGTGTAAGGATCGCTCATGTCAACATTGGCCTTAACCTGGTCATAGATGACGAGCAGATCGTCAAGGCTAGACGTAGGTACAGCTGCCTGTATCTCTGCATGAGGGAGCGACACAAGCATCTCGCGGATCTGTTGCTCGATCGCCGCTCTGTTTCTCAGAGGTCGCTGAGCACCGATCAGATCACCAGTTTCTGTGTTCTGATGTGCGTTGACGATGTGCAATTCCTTTTGGATCGCATCGGCGAGCATTTGGACAACAGTTGTTTTACCACAACCTGTCTCACCAACCAATAAGACTGGCTCGTCATTCTGGAGAGCGGTTGCAACCAAAACATAAAGTCTGCGCATGGCGTTTGTCCAGACGACACCCTTGGAGCCAGCCTGGGTAAGGTACGACTGCAGCAGCGGAGACTGGACACCGTAAAGAGCACTGGTGTCAATCGATACCTTGGGACCCTTCTGACCAAGGACTTTTTCGATGACCTTCTTTACGGCATCACGCTCCTCAGGCTTACGAACTCTTTCAGCCAGAAGTAAAAATCCATTCACAGCGAGTTCTTCGATGGTGTCTGCTTTTCTCAGTGCCCAACGGAAGAGATCACGAAGAGTTGCGAAAGACTTCTGCTCGAACAAACGATTCTCCTGGCGCAAAACCGAAAGCTCTCTGTAGACACTAACGATACGCTTACACCATGTATCGGGGATCTGTGTACGACGCTGGAGAATGGTATGCAACTCCTCGACCGGGATATCATCGAAGTGCAGTTCGAGGAAACGGTTTCGGAAAGCACGAGAGAGGACTTTGCGACCACCGTACAATCCCGCAGGGTTCTGCGTGGCGAAAAGCATGAAATTCTCATGGGGACGCACAGTCTCCTGAGTCTCGGGAATGAGCAATTCTCTGTTATCATCAAGCAGTCTGTTCAGTGCCTCCAAGACATCAGTAGGTGCCAAATTCAGCTCATCAAGCACGATCCAGTGACCTTCTCTCAGAGCCTTTACCAAGACACCCTCCTGGAATTGCAGACGACCATCGGAGCCAGAAACGTATGTACCAAGATACTCTTGCAAGTCAGTGTGCTCATGGTTGTTGATTCTGACGAACTTGTTTCCAGACTTGTTAGCCAAATACTCGATCATACTGGTCTTTCCGGCCGAGGTGGGACCTTGAATCAAGACGGGGAAGCGGCGAGTGAAGGAAGCACGGATAAGGTTGTCGAGGTTGCGGCGGATGAAAGGTGTGATAATGTAGTGTGGCTGGTCTTGCACGGTGAAGTTGCCTTGTCTGAGCCAGTAAGCTCCATCCTTGACATAGGTGTGTCCATCTTGAGGTTGGCGGAAGGGCTTCTTGAGCTCGGCTGCAGCATTGGCAAGTTTACCGAACATATGCTGGTGGATAAGGGGCAACAGACGGGCTTCAGACTCTTTATCGAGCAAGGTCAAGAAACTCATCTGGATACCCTCTGCAACTGCCCTGCGAATTGAACATAGCGGCGAAACATCCTTTGCATAGATCAAAGCACGTGTCAGTGTTCTCAAACTGAAATGCGGCTTCTGTCCAGCGCCATCAACGAGCAAGTTCTCTTCGTTCAGATTTTGCGTCGCTTGGTGCAGCTTAGCCACATCTGAGGCAATAGATTTGTCCAAGATTGCTTCCTGGCCAAGATAAGCTTGAACAATGTTGCGCAAACTTTGGTAATCGCGGTCCGGACTCTCCACGTAAAGCTCAGTGAATCTTGAACGAATACCAAGAGGCAAATCTTTCTTGCCCACATCGGTCGCGGGATTCATTGCGGCAAAGACACGGAGTTGAGGATGGGCTTTGATGACCTCAACGCTACCAGCTTCACTTAGCATAAGAGAGGGTGAGCTGACATCAAATAGGTCAGCCAGTGCTTCCAAGGTGTCTGGTGAAGCAAGGTTGATTTCGTCAAGAAGAACCCAGTCGCCATTTCTGACGGCTTTAACGATGTTTCCTTCAACAAAGGCAAAGGCGAATGACTCCTGACCAGCAGCGAGACGATTCTCCAGGCTCTTGACTTCCAAAGCGAACTTGTCCCATCTTTCACTCAGCACAGTGCTCATGACTGGCTCGACCTTGCGCTTCTTGGCCGGGTTTTCAGCGTTTCTAGAAGGTGATCTGTTACTAGCTTGCAGAGCGGCAACTCTCTGCTGTTCTACCATACCAAGAGCTGTGTTCCATAGTTTGCACACACGAACCCACTGCTGCTTACCCATGCACTTGTTAAGCATGTCAATGAACTGAGCATTTCGCTTGTACGAGAAACTGGCAGAGAACAAATCATCGAACTCCTCTTTCAAGGGTACGATGATGGAGCGAGCATTGACAGGCTTGAAGCCACCAAGAAGATCGCCACTTTCACTCTGCTGAGATAAGTTAAAAGGAACCAGCTTCTTGCCAAGCTGGTCTGCAAGGTGTTGCACACTGGTGGTTTTACCAGTACCCGTCTCTCCAACCAAGAGCAGAGGCTCTTTCTGAGAAACAGCTACAGCAACACGGTCAAGTAGACGGAGAGTGTGTGCATTGGTTGAGAAGGCGCGCTTGCCGGTGGGACCAGCGAGTCCTTTCCGCTGTTGACGAGGAAAGACTGAACGACCAATCGTGACTCGTGAGGGTTCTTCCTTGTGGATGATGGTTCTCTCGCCAAGCAGATGCTGACAGCGTTGGGGATCGATTTGCAGATTCTCAGCAATGCAAGAAGTAAGAGCCGTATAAGCCGCACCTTCAGGCAACGCACCGGCAAAACAATCAACCGCATCTAAGAAGATTTGATCAAGCTCACCGGCAGTCATGTTAGGCCTGTCTCCAAGCATAAGCGCCACTCTAGCACACCATTTGAGCAGATCCCTGGGATTGACCTCACGCATCAGACCAGTCCTGCTGCGACTTGCGAGGTGTGCCTGTTGCTTGAGCAACTGCAGATTCTGGAAAACCGTGACAAACTGTGAGGAAAACTCGTGGAGTGTAGGGAAGAGGCCAACCACTACTTGCTTNNCCAACTCATCCGATGGTAGCATGTTGACGTGCACCAACTTCCAGTGGCGAGCACCCAGCAGATTATAGGCTGGCTTAGTCTCGTGCCCACTGTTCGATAGAGACGTACGCATGGTAGCGATGATGCGGAAACCTCTAGCGGCGTGTATTGTTTGGCCTCTGCTGGGGATCACAAGTTCGTTTCTCTCAATCAGGGGCAACAAAGTGCTGATGATATCGTTCGGCGCGCGGTCCAAATCCTCGATGAACACCCAGCGACCCTCCAGTACAGCAGTTGTCAGAACACCAGCCTGCCAAACGAACGATCCAGGATTCTTGCCGGTCGTGTACATTCCAATGAGCAGTTTGGCATCACTCTGCTCGTTCAAATGCAGTGTTACCATCGACTTGAGTTTGTTGAGCTGGCGTGCAGCATGACGCACAAGAAGTGTCTTTCCAGAACCAGCAAGACCTGTCAAAAGTACTGGGTTAGGAGCCTTCAGTGAGGCGGCTAGCTCACGCAGATTCGCGGCCGTGGTTGGGGTATCGACTATCGAGTTTGTTGACGAGTCTGTAGGAGCAGCACCACGAGGTAGCAAGACACCCGAGATGCATGCTGTCGAATAATGGAAGAGTTCGGCTGGCAAAACAACGGGCTGTCTAGGAGCATTTCCAGCGTCCATGTAACTAGCACGTTCCTGTTGTAGAGCTTCCCTCTCTTTCTCTAAGTTCTTAAGCCGACGTTCCTCCCACAAGGTGAGAAGGCGGTAGTCAATCTCCTTGCCCTCCCATGATCCTAATGGTGCAACCAATTCCTGGGACCCAGCATCGTTTGCGAGGTATTTGTTGGTCATGTCTTGTAGAGCAGCATCTGCAGCGCTCAAATACAGACATAGTACACGAATGGCAAGATAACGTAGTGCACGAGCATTGTGGTCGAGCAATTGGTGTATCCGTGAGAATGGCACAAACTTGGCAAAGGTTTGGCGATCGAATCGCAACAGGCGGATCAAGGCAAAGAAGTATTCGGGTGTGAAAAGATTTGAGTCGGAAAGGCTATCGACATTATGCGTACTAAGGTAGCGTTCGGCGTATTCGGAAATGTGAGGAGCAAGGGAGACGATGCGAGCGTATGCGGCGACGACCGAGACGTAGTCGGAAGAGGCGTGGAATTCAGCGCAACAGTGTGGGATCAAGGATTCGGCGTGAATCAGAATGGTATCCGTGTATCGTCTGTCGAGAGCAGCTCTGCTAAGTTGAGCAAGAAAGTGTGCGCCGTCGCCTTGTTGTAACGCTCCAGCAAGCTCTGGCGGTAATTGTGAGATGCGTGAGGCCAGATTATGAGTTTCCCATGACACGTCCATTCTGGCGACAAGAAATGAAGAGCTCTTGTCGAGAAAATAAATTGTCAAGAAAAAAAGTTCTTGATTGGGAAATGTTCAAAGAAACCAAAGCTTCGGAGGTTCTTGCCTTCGCCGCAAATGGAGCGCACGGGCCGCGGCTGTGGGAAATCTGAGGAAGGAACACTTTGAAGCACAAGATCAAAGGCAGTCACGAGTCTTGTATATCGCAGTCGCACCTTCCGCCTCGAGCTCGTCGATCCACCTCCTTCTCTCTCCACATACCGCCATCATGTCGCTCTCCTGCCAACGTGTCCTCAGGCGATGCGCCACCGCCCAGTCGCCCGTCGTCCGCGCCTCTGTCTCATCCACCCAGACCAAGCAGCTCTTCTCAAGGAGATGGCAATCCACCGAGGCCGCTGCTGCCGCTCCCAGCAACCCCAAGATCGCTGCCATTGTTGATCAGATCGGTCAATTGACCCTTCTCGAGACTGCCGACCTTGTTTCTTCGCTCAAGGTCAGTAGAAAATGCGCCGCTCCATGTGCTTGCCGGACTAGATACTAATGCATCCTCTCAGACTCGCCTCAACATTCCCGACCTGCCTGTTGGTGGTTTCGCTGCCGCTGCTGCCCCCGCCGCTGCCCCTGCTGCTGCTGAAGAGGAGGAGGCCGCACCCGCCGCACAAGAAAAGTCTCTCTTCAACCTCAAGCTCCAGTCATTCGACGCTGGAGCCAAGCCTAAGGTCATCAAGGAGATCAAGAGTCTGTTGGGTCTTTCCCTGGTTGACAGCAAGAAGTTCGTTGAGAGCGCACCCAAGCTCATGAAGGAGGGTGTTCCCAAGGAGGAGGGTGAGAAGATTGTCGAGACACTCAAGGCCCTCGGTGCTGTTGTTGTCATGGAGTAGACTCTCCCATTCTTCCTTTCCTTTCTCACTCAGACGAACATGGCATACATGTGACGGCGTTTATGTACTTATATTGGGGCAAACTTATGGTGTACAAAAACTTCTACCACATTCAAGACTTTCTCAATCTATACGCACTGTCAAACAAGCTTGGTTCATGTTTCGACTTGACAAGCTGCGAGGACTCGGAAATATGGTTGTATCGCAAAGACATTTCGATTCGTCAAACTTGTCTTTGACCAGGGTCACCACATTAACCATCGAAATCTGGCTCACATATGTTAAAGCACGCTTCTATGAGACTTTTATTGGAAGTATAAGCTGATGAATGTAAGAATATGCATCAGATCATCCCAGCAGCTTAGTATCAGGCTCGAGACTTGGAGTGTGGTGAGCATAATGCGGAAAAAGAGTTCACAGCGGACAATCTCCAAAACTTCTACCCAGTTCAATGCCACAAGCATCAATATTTTAACTATAAACAAACACTTCCTGCATAGATCTTCGAATAGCATGAGACTATAGAGCATAGAGACAGATGAGATACACTCTAGTACTCGGCTTGGCAGTAAACGATTGTGCATGAAGAATGAAGTATTGGCTAAGCTCGATACAAATGTTCATGGATGGCTTTGAAACAGCGGGGCGCAAGCGGCAGGGAGAAGGAAGCATGGCAAGCAATGCGACAACCGTTGTCGAACATCAACATGACAGCTTGATCAGGTAGCAGGCTGCATCGCATGCCTCATGTCAGCATCCTCTTCCAATTCTCACAGCAATCATGCTGTCGAGGCCGAGTCCAGTCGCAATCCCTACGAATCGCCATACCTCGAGTCTCCACTCAACGACGACCCTGATGGTGACGTGAATGCCCACACGTCGTCCAAGTCCAACTTTCGAACCTCGTCTGCTGCCTATCTACCTTCACCATTGTCGACCAGTCGGAGTCCATCGCCTGCATATGACCATGATGCTTCCAATCTACAACAACGCCGTGTGAGCTCACGTTCGCCCGTCCAGCCCACCACTGCCAACATTCTCTCTTACCTCAACACTCCCGCCGTCGCACAAGATGCAAAGGATCCCTCAGCACTCGACTGGTACGTTGGGGGTCCAGGCCGTCGCGTTGGCTACGACAACTTGACTGCCATTGACTGGATTTTCGAGTATGCAAAAGAAAGACAGCGCCTGAGAGTATTGCGATCCAATGCTGTCGGGTTGCTAGGAAACTTCCAGCTACTAGCCGATAGCAGTCAGACATGGATCATCTTGGTCGCTACTGGAATTGCTGTCGGTACCATCGCTGCTGCTATCGACATTACGAGTGGCTGGTTAGGCGACCTCAAGGCTGGTTATTGCAGTAATGTCAAAGATGGAGGAAAGTTCTATCTCAATAAAGGCTTTTGTTGCTGGGGCCAGAAAGACTACGAGACATGTCCAGACTGGCAGTTGTGGAGTCAAGGAATGGGTGTCTCTTCCAGTGCTGGTAGCTGGATCATCAACTTTGTCTTGTACCTTGCTTATTCGGTATGTGCCGTCATTTGATCAAAGAGAGGTTAGAACCTAACAATACCTTCANNGGTCTTGTTTGCGTCCACCGCTACATATCTTGTGACCAGATTCTCAACATATGCCAAGCAAAGTGGTATACCCGAGATCAAGACTGTCCTCGGAGGCTTCGTGATCCGTCGCTTCATGGGCATCTGGACCTTGGTGACCAAGTCTGTCGGCCTGGTAAGTTTGCTAAATCCGCCTTCATCCTACTCTGCTGACATCTCTTAGTGTCTTGCGGTAGCTTCTGGTTTATGGCTTGGCAAGGAAGGCCCCCTGGTCCATGTCGCTTGCTGTTGCGCCAACCTGTTCATGAAGCCTTTTGAAAGCATCAACGGCAATGAGGGTAAGTCAATTATGGTTATATGCCCACACAGTTTACTAACATGTCATNNAGCTCGTAAAAGAGAGGTTTTGTCTGCTGCGTCTGCCTCTGGAATCTCAGTCGCTTTCGGTGCACCTGTTGGTGGCGTGCTATTCAGTCTCGAGTCTCTTTCTTACTACTTTCCCGACAAGACCATGTGGCAGTCGTTCGTCTGCGCCATGATTGCCGCCTTCACCCTCAAGGCTGTCGATCCTTTTCGTACAGGCAAGACTGTGCCCTACTCTGTGACCTACCATACTGGCTGGCATGGCTTCGAGATGGTCGCTTACGCCATAATTGGTCTTCTCGGCGGTCTTTATGGTGGATTGCTAATCAAGCTCAACATGCGTCTAGCAGCACTTCGCGACTCACCCCGCTACCCGCTCAAGGGTCGACCTTTACTAGAGGTCTGCGTTATCACCATCGCCACTTCTGTCATCGCCTTCCCTGTGACCTTCCTGCGCGCTCAAGCTTCTGAGCTGGTCTACTATCTNTTTGCAGAATGCAAGGATATTCAGTCTGATCCTCTTGGTCTGTGCAAGAGCGGAATTGCTAACACCGGTGTCATCTTCCTGTTGCTCATCTCCGCCGTAATTGGCTTCTTCTTCACATCATTGACTTTTGGTCTTCAAATCCCTGCAGGTATCCTACTGCCATCCATGACCATTGGTGCTCTTTATGGACGCGTCATTGGTCTCATCGTCGAGGTCTGGCAACGCGAACATCCTAAGTGGATCGTTTTTGCTTCTTGCGAGCCCGACGTTCCGTGCATCACTCCAGGAACTTATGCTATCGTCGGCGCAGCTTCTGCTCTAGCGGGTGCAACCAGAATGACTGTCTCTATTGTGGTCATCATGTTCGAACTGACGGGTGCTCTTACCTATGTCCTCCCTATCATGATCGCGGTGATGATCGCGAAATGGGTCGGCGACGCACTGGGCAAACGAGGTATCTACGAAGCCTGGATCGCATTCAATGAATACCCCTTCCTCGACAACCGCGACGATAGACCAATCCCCGACATACCAGTCTCGCAAATCATGACGAGATTGGAAGACCTTGTCACCATTACCGCTGAAGGCAGCACCATCGAAACTCTAGGCAATCTACTCCGAGAACACTCCTACAGGGGCTTCCCAGTGATATCGAATTCTCACGACGCGATCTTACTTGGTTATATCTCAAGGACAGAGTTGTCCTTTGCATTGTCTTCTGCAGTCAAAGCTAGAAACTTGCCACCACATACTCAATGTTTCTTCTCTCACCAACCCCTTGCCGATATCGAACATATACTCGATCTGCGCCCTTGGATGGATCAAACTCCCATCACTCTCAACTCTGCAATTGGACTGGAGTTGTGTGTCAACTACTTCCAACGCTTGGGTCTGCGCTACCTAGGGTTCTGCGATAGAGGTGTGCTGAAGGGTTTGCTTACCAAAAAGGACGTCTGGTTTGTTGTGAATGGAGGAGACGAGAGTGGAGGGAGAGTTGCTGGTGCCAGAGAGGATGAGGACGCACATATGAGGGTCAGAGGTATCGGTGCTGGTGTGCTCAGGGAAGGCGATGAAGGTGAAGAACGAGGGCTTCTTTATGAGGGCAGAGGAGGTGCAAGTGAAGAGCACGATATCGATCTCCAGGAAAGTAGAGGACCGGCGTAAGAGTACTGTATCTATACGAGAGATCTTGATACCGAGTTTCTTTTGTCCGATGGGCATTGAGTGCCTTCCAGATTGCTGTCTCTGTGCACTCGGGATTGCTGCAGTACTTGTGTATCGACGCAGATGCATGGCTGAGCAGGCATTTCAACAGCCCCGAATGCTGGGAAGGAGCGAAGCATCGCACTAATTTCTCGAGTAGTACCTAGCAAGGCTGATCAGTTGACATCTGTAACTAACACATCAACATCAATTTATCGCTTTCACCACCCACCACATTACCAGCGAACTCTGGAAGAGCTTTGTTGCCAAACGATAACCATCATCACACGACATTCGCTGGAAGAGCAAAATACAGATCTCCGCCCTTCTGAACCCAGCAATGCTGTGGATTGGACTCCTTGTGATGAACAGCAAGACGATGGAGACATTGAGCTACGGGAGATGCGGAGGCTTCTGGTTGCAGATGTAGACCATGAATGGGGTGTTTCTGGGAGTGATGTGGAGTCGGTTGGCCAAACGAGTCACCAGAGTCGAGAGACATTCTTGCAGGTCCCGAACACGGTGCCTTCGGATGTTCATCTTTAGAAGGAGCAAGTGGCTATATCTAGCTTGACATACGTTTGCGACTTTCGGAATCTAGAATCAC
Source organism: Aureobasidium mustum (assembly GCA_903819665.1). Lineage (NCBI taxonomy): Eukaryota > Fungi > Ascomycota > Dothideomycetes > Dothideales > Saccotheciaceae > Aureobasidium > Aureobasidium musti. The sequence continues at coordinate 1,047,983 of CAIJEO010000010.1, forward strand.
GAGGCAAAAGAAGAAGTGTTGTTTTCTTGATATTGAACAGGGGGTTTCTTATGAGATTGTCCAGATTCGATGAAACTCAAGCTGTGAATGCAGCCGTCTTCACACCACTCTTTCCACCTCTTTCCTGTATTTCGATCACACTCGATGTTTGACCAGGTTGAAGTGTAACACTCGTCTCTGCGGCTGCACCACTTCCAGTCGCCGACGCAATCACAGAAACAACCTTCGTAGTCGTCTCTGTCTTTGAAGCCATCCACTCCGTCCTCGTCACGGTCGATGTCTCCGTCTTGGTAATTCTCAGAACATCCCCATCAATCCCCGCCACTTTCGACANAAAGTACGCTTGAAACCCCGCAAGTATGCACAGTGCAAACAACAGTGCACAAGACACATACACACAACCCGTAACCACCGCACCACTAGGTTTCAAAGGCGTGCACCGGGCATTAGATGCCGAAGCGACTTCTGGAGCGTCCTCGTCACTGGTCTTTATTGCAGAATTAGCGATGCTGGTGTATTTGCTTCGGTGTTCGACTTTGGACTTTTTGTTGTTGTTGTTTGGGGTTTGGGCAGAGAGTCTTGCTGCTATTTTTTGGGAGGCTGGGATGCGGAGGTTGGGAACGTCGATGAATTTGTTTTGATTCATGTACATTTTGGATGGGTTTGAATGATGGTCGTGCGAGGGAGTGAAGAACAGTAGCTGAAGGGAAGGTATGCTGTGTTATTTTGTAGCCTCGAGGTGCTTTTAAAATGCTCTCTATGTGCTGGTGTGAGCAATGTTGTTTGCAGAGAAGCTTTGAAGTCTGTTCGTCAATTGAGCAAGATTTTTGTGTATATACTTTTCTCGTAGCCAGGAGACTTCTGAGATTACGATGATTACAAAAATGGATGGACAATTGCAATTCAAGTCAAAGCCAAACAGTAGTCGGTCTTGTCGAAACAGGGCATATACTATAGACCTCAAGGTCATCTCAAGTTTGCGCGAAACACTTTCCAAGCTCTTCCTGGGTTCTCGGGCTTGAGAGGTTTCTCACTCGTGAATTGGCATCGTGAATGCTTTGTCGATTACTTGCCGTCCGTGACACAGCAAGGGGTGTAACTCAAGATCGACACATCGTTTCCTCAAGAGTCTTGTCGTTCGGAGTAAGTGCCACTGACAGCAACACTACATCAGAACTGCAGAAGCGTTCTGCGGTTATGCAACTTCACGACGTGCAAGCTTGGCCTTCAAGAAGTGGTGGACCGAACCAGTGCTTACCTGTAGTAGGTTCGGTGACTGTTATCCTGTGGTGCAATAATTGGATCCATGCATCGCGCAAACATAGATCGATGGCGATACCACCACATGGTGTGAAAGAACTGAAATTCCACGCTTCAATCGGACCACATCGCAGTACAACCAGAAGAGACAGCCTGAAGCGCCAGGATCAACTTGATCTGGCTTTGGTGGAAGGAACAATAGTGTCGCGTGCCCACTTGCTCCTTCGTGTTCGAAATTTTCCGGTGAGTTTAGCTGCATCGAACGCTAGACGGAAGGCGTTCCGCAACGAGGAACCAACAACCTTGAAAAGAGGGAAATAACTCATCGTATAGCTTTTATTTCCCTCTCGAAGCGAAGCATAGCAAGTGTTATTTGTGGTGCAGAGGATGTCACTGATAACGATGGAAAGTCGTTTGACAATTCAATTGCCAATTGTGCGGGTTTTGGGAGTGATGTGCAAGCTCGGGCTGACATCAGATGACTCTCTCGTTCGCGTAGAACCTTGAATGATGACTCGACAGCCGGAGGGTCTCGTTCTTGCTGCATGAATGTTGCAATTGATGCAGAAGATCTGGGGATCATGCAGCAGCATAACGAGTCATTATTACATCGCGCCTGAGCGGGTTTCTCATTGTGGAAGAAAACATTCGAGAAGGGTAGGAGTTGCCGACGTTCAAACTCCTTCGAAGGATCAAAATGACACCGAAGATTTACGACGGGATTTGTTTTGCTCAGTTATCTCTCGCAGGAAGCAGAAAATGTGAAGGATGATCCAGTCCAGGCTTGCTACGCCCTACGCATGTGGCGACAAAAGAAGGGTTGGGACGAGAAATGCAGGATGGCTGTCGGCAGCGTCCGCCCGTAGGGAACCTTGTTTCGGCAGAGGCTTGAAGCCCTTGCAGCTTGCTTTGACGTCCATCGAGGGTCACGAAGCAGCAAGAATCACCAGCTCAGTTGTGAAGAGATGCTGACCATCTTGAGTATGGATACGCACCGAGAAATGTCAATCGCCGAGCACAGAAACGTCACTTCCTGGGCCAATACGATTTGGTATGGGGCTCGGACAAGACGGTTTACTGGTGACAGCGAGCTGGGACCCATACAGGGCGCGACCATTCGGAACCGACCATTTTTTTCGTTTTCATAACCAAATTTTTGCTCTAGCGCGTCAACGACCGACGACCGTGACCACTTTCTTACGTACATATATCCAACCCAGGGCAGCTCAAATCCGACATTCTCTACCTCAGACCTTTTACCATTTCATACCCCGCCTGTTGCTTCACAGGGTTCGATTAGGTTGTTGGACACGTGCGCCACTGCCTATACCATTATTTGAACCACTCTCCTTTCACATATTGCCGTCATGTTCTCTTCGGAGAAGAAGGAGGCTAGCATTGGCTCCAAGCCTGTGCAAGACGGTGTCTACTCGTCGAGTCCTAGCTCAATTAACCACGATGATGTCGAGGGTTCGCCAGTTCCTGGAACTACTGTCCAGCTCAAGCGTAGACTGCAGTCGCGTCATCTGCAGATGATTGCCATCGGTATGCGCCATTCTCTTGCGCTGCCACACAACGTTTTCTGACAAATGACGCCTCGTNNAGGTGGAACAATCGGTACAGGTCTTTTCATCGGTTCTGGAGGCGCACTCGCAAATGCTGGACCTGCCGGCGCATTGATCGCATACGCCTTTGTCGGTACACTCGTGTACAGTGTCATGGTCGCTCTGGGTGAGATGGCCACCTTCCTGCCCGTCTCTGGCGCCTTCACAGCATACGCATCCCGATTCGTCGACCCCAGTCTCGGATTCGCCATGGGTTGGATCTACTGGTTCTCATGGGCCATCACATACGCTCTGGAATTGACTGCCAGCGGTCTGATCATCCAGTACTGGAACGCAGATCTTAACATTGGTATTTTCATCGGTGTATTCTGGGCCGTCATTACTCTTGTCAACTTCCTTCCCGTGTCCTTTTACGGCGAAATCGAGTTCTACTTTGCTTCAATCAAGGTCCTGACGGTCATTGGATTCATGATTTTTGCCATTTGCATTGATGCAGGAGCTGGACAACACGGATATTTGGGTTTCGACACGTGGAAGAACCCTGGAGCTTTCGCTGCTTACATTGTCAAGGACAACGACGCCGTCGCCAAGTTTGTCGGTTTCTGGGCTGTTCTGATTCAGGCCGGTTTCTCCTACCAAGGAACTGAGCTTGTCGGTATCGCCGCTGGTGAGACTAGCAACCCTCGCAAGACTGTCCCTGCCGCCATCAAGAAGACTTTCTACCGCATTGTCTTCTTCTTCGTCCTGACCATCTTCTTCATTGGCCTTCTCGTTCCTTACGACAACGAGAGCCTCGTCTCCGACCACACTGACGCATCGTCTTCTCCCTTCGTCATTGCCGCAAACCTTGCTGGTGTCAAGGTGCTTCCCGGCCTCATCAACGCAGTCCTCCTCTGTGTCGTCCTCAGCGCCGCAAACTCAAACGTTTACTCTGGTTCTCGTATCCTTGTCGGTTTGTCCGAGCAGGGCCAAGCACCAAAGTGGCTGGGCCGCACCACTGCCCGTGGCGTCCCCTACTACGCCGTTGCCTTCACTGCCGCCTTTGGTCTCCTCGGCTTCATGAACGAGTCCAACTCTGGCGGCCAAGTGTTCAACTGGCTGGTCAACATCACCGGTGTCGCCGGCTTCATCACCTGGACCTGCATCAACATCTCGCACCTGGCATTCATGCGCGCCCTCGCCGCTCGCGGCGTCTCCCGCGACACCCTCCCCTACAAAGCAATGTGGCAGCCCTTCTTCAGTTGGTACGGCGTCTTNTTCAACATCCTCATCATCCTGACTCAGGGATTCACTGCCTTTATGCCTTGGAACACTTCTGATTTCTTCGTTGCTTACGTTTCGTTGATCTTGTTCGCGGTGCTGTATGCTGGCCACAAGCTCGTGTACCGTCAACCATTCGTCAAGCCAGTGGAAGCAGATCTGGATACCGGACGTAAAGAAATCGAAGAGATGCACTTTGAAGAGGCCGAGCCTGTGGGTGCTTGGCAGAAATTCTGGGCTTGGATGGGTTAGCAAAGCCCTTTTCGCATTTTCGATTTTTTTTTGTTTGCATTCTTTTTTTACGTATTACATTGTTTCACTGTTCCATAATTTTCTTGGAAAGAACATACCCTGGGTGGGCTTGGGATCAAAATCATGGGTTATTAGATGAGTACAGAGACCTGTTAGATGAGCTAGATCTTGACGACGATTGAATGAAAGAACGATATATCTCAACTTTGGGTTGTGCGACCGCGGCTTCCCACCTATGTTCTAAGATGCAAGATAAGGATTACGAGTCAAGGTGTGTCTAGCAGGGAGCTCGAGAAGGAAGTAGTTCGTTTCTAATATTCGCTATTACAGCATCTAACCTCTGTTTGTCGAGAGCATTTCCATTGTAAACACGTCCCCTCCTTTCGTCTTCTTGGTCTCATGCAAACTCCAGTTTGTGCAACTTCTTTGTAGCCTGGCCTCCAAAGTCCATGTCGAGGCCGTCGCAACTCTCGGGTAAACGAGTCATCAAGAGCAGTACGTGTCGTAGAGCCACAACTCCAAAGAAAAGCGTTTGTGGGCAAAAGAAAAAGAGGGCGTAGAGGTCAGGAAAGCGATTGAAGCGACGAGCATCTGTGCCCAGTCGTAGCTTCTCCGATCCGAGTCTTGGTTCGCAAAGATGAAGCGAACATGATGAACCTGGACTCGACTTTTCGACCTCCAATGAAGCAACGAGGAAGGACCAGACCTCTTTGAAATGGTTGTCGTGCTCAAAAAGGAAATCCAACACTTGGGGCCCTGGAAGCAAGTGGCCTTTTCACGCTTTTGGCATACACGTCAAATTAGGGAAAGGCAGACTGATCTTGGCTTGAGAGTCGCGTAACCTCGTTGTGACCTTTTAGGAGCTTGCGAATGGGTCATGTAGTCCTTCAGTCCTTTCTTCACATCTGTCGTGCAAGAGCTTGGTAGCCACTTTCTTCCTCTCTGCATTCTGACCAACCCACTTCGATAGTTGATACATGTTCAGATCCTTGCCCTTCTGTATGCGGTCATAACGAGGCTGAGGAAACTTGAAGCCGCGGACCGTTCTGGAATTCCTGATTCTCTCTTTTCTGTCGAGGTGTTTGGCGCTCAGATGATATGGCTCGCGTGTGTCGGCGTCGAGATCGAGGGCATCGAGGTGATGGGCAAGTTCTGTATCATTTGCTTGATCTTCGAAGGTGCGGGCATTCTNTTTAAAGGTTGGTGACGAGGTGACGGGATAGCCGTTTTGATTGCGGCGTTCTCTGGCATCTTCGTCGTTGTCTTCGTCTGAAGAGTCCTCAGGGTCGTGTGTGCCGTCCAGATTCATGGCTCCAGTCTGATCGTCTTCATTGCCTGGTTGTTTGGTCGGGGGCACGTAAGGGAAAGGCACTGGCTCGATGATTGTGTGACCGGTACCAGGGGAACGAGGGTAGTGGACACGGTCCGTAAGTTCCCAAAACACGACGTCTTTCAGATGTCTAGAGCGGCGCTTTCTTCTGAAACCAGTGCTTGGACGGCGCTTGCGATCTTTTGAGAAGTTGGNGGGTGTGCTGGGTATTGCCATGACGACTTCAGGGTGTTCGAACATGTCGGGTCGTGGCGAATATGGCTCCATGGCCACGAAACGCAGAGAAAGACTTGCTGCAGAAGGTATTGCTTATGGAAAGAGAGGAAAGAAAAACTGCGCGGCCACGAACTGATGTCGTGTTTCTAAGCACGCTCTCAAAGAGGAGGCAACACGAACCCAATGTCTTGGATTCACTCACACCCATCCAACTCAGACATTCAAGCACGGCTAGAACGAGTGTTGGCCATCCTCTCTCTGACCGTGGACCAATAAACCGCACCAGCAATTCCAGCAACACCTACGGCCAAAAATGCAGCCCCATGGAAAGCAGGTTTGAACAGCCCCTGTTCCAACAATCGCATGTTCGAAAAGTATCTAGTAGTTCCGTATGCAATGCTTCCAGCTCCACTACCGAGTAGAGCACCCACGAGGGCGTCTGACTTGTCGTTGTGAGTCTTATCATCGTGGAAACGTTCTTTGGACTTGGTTGGTAGGATCTCGGCCAGGTCGAGTTGGTTGAATCTTTCCACACCAATCCCAAGAGCCAGGAAACCAAGGCCGGTACGCATCCATGCTAGATAGGTTCTCTCCGAGGCCAGATGATCGCGAGCGGTCGATCCGGTGTTCTTGAACACAGGCGTGCTGAACCTTGAGAAGAAGGACATGATGGATCAGTATACTGCTGCTGGACTCTTCGATTTCTTCACGACCGCGTGCAATAGAGATAGATATCTAGCGATGTTGATATCGAAGAGTGAAAAGACAATAGGAGTAGAAAAAAAAGGAGAAGGACTGATGTCGATAAGTGCTCATGGAAGCTTCAGCTGGGGCATGGCAGCTTCAGCCGAGAGTGATGGTATTCTTGGCACGAGCTTCGATTTAATTCCATAAAGTCAGCATGTCATGAACGGTACATCAATGAACCGTCGCACGTTCTTAACGTGGGTGTTGCCCTGCTTCGCTGTCATCTTTGTTGCGATGCAGCTCTTCAGATACTTCCCACGCGCCCGACTGACCAGCCTAGCTGAATTGAACCGATCTGCCTTCAAACTTTCCTCCTCGCAGCCATACACATCTACCACCTCGAACGACAACATGGCAGACCCCAACGCCCAATCGAACGAGCAACAGGACAAGAGAGACACACCTTTGGGCTTGCCCGAGCCACCTGCTGGCGGTATCCAACTGGATGTCGGATCTGGCGAAGGCGTAGCTCTTGATCACCTTGGCCCTATGGTTGTCAACAAGGACGGCACCATCTCTAGAATCACCAACTGGGACAAAATGGCCGAAATTGAGAAGAAGAACACCTTGAGGATATTGCANAAGAGGAACAAGCAGCGCCTGGATGCTCTCAAGCAAGCCAACCAGGAGGCTTCAGAAGATGCGTCCAAGTCATGATCATGCCACATACACAAATTCCCTATGCCCCTGGGACGCCAGTTCTGACTTGCCCTATGGAGCAACATGCTCCTACAATGTCTCCCCCTCTGTGGAGCTGCAAACAAGACCTCCTTTTTTTGACCTACACGTGTAAGGGTCTTTCTGAGGTTTATGTGAGCTGGCATGTCATCGCATCTTCCGCAGCTTGCAGCTCGACGTCTGGCGATATCCACCATGTTATTCATGTTACGATATCATGTCTATACTGCGCATGGAATTCTCATTCCATATGGCGTCGAACAATACAGTTATCCTCTGTCCCTCACGTTAGATGTCATAGGAACTTCAATCAACCAATTTGTTGATCTGACAGACTGTTTGTATGGTCCATTCTTAACAAACACTCCAGAGCTTTCGTAGCTTGAATACGGATCTAGTGTATGCAATGTTCAGACATGGTCTAAGATATCTTTTAGCCTAACCACACCTAGAGCCTGCATGAAACCTCGCAGTTGAAACGAAGTGCGATAAGAACGCTAATCCAGCACGAACGGCTGGCATGCCCCAATGCAAGCCTTATGCAGTCAGCGACAGCTTCAAGCGAGCTGTATACCGAGATCTGCCACGCCAAGTCTTGTCCTGCACCTCGATGCCTGCAGTGTGTTATCAGGCATTTCGATTTGTCCTGCCTAGTATGATCCAATCACTTCCATCCCCGCAGCACCGTTCCTGAAACTACTTATCTTCAGTCTTTCCTTTCAAGTTTTCAAAGCTGATACGAATGTTTCTTGTTTCCTTTTTGTCTGCAAATATCATCCAACTTTGCTGTGATCATGACAATGGCTACTTCCAAAACACCAGAGATGGCTGCAGACCTCACTGCCACCGACAGCTATGACGACCGAGAAGTCTTTACCGACGACAAGAACCATGCAATCCAATATCGAACACTGTCCTGGCCAGCAGCCGCCGTAATCATGATCACCGAAATCGTTACTGGAGGCACTTTAACGCTACCCCAAGCAATCGCCGTCGTTGGTCTTGTTCCCGGCACTATAATCATCATTTTCTGCGGTATCTGGGCTTTGTTTACGTCGTTTCTGCTGATTGACTTTAAACTCAATCATCCAGAGATTCATAACATGGGTGATGCTGGGTTTATCTTGTTTTCGCCTTTTGGGTTGGGGAAGGTGGGAAGGGAGGTCTTGAGTGCAGGGACGATTCTCTTTGCGATTACNGGGGTGGGTAGTATGTGTTTGCTTGGGCAGCTGGCTTTGCAGACTTTGAGTCAAGGGGGTATGTGTGCCATGTCTTATCTGGGTATCTGGACTTGCATCACCTTTCTTGTTTCTGTGCCGAGGACTTTTGGAGCTGGTTTGCAGGGCTTCTCTGTGGCTGCCTGCATCTCAGTATTGGTTGCAACGTTGGTGGCTATGATAGGTAGTGGTGTGGAACCGACACCTAACCGTGTGGTGGTTGCTACAGCTCCGAACTCATTCTACACAGCATTTTTAGCTATCACCAATCCAGGTAAAATGTCCTAGACAGAAAGGGGAAAAGGCAACTGCTGACCACTGACTTTAGTTCTCGCATATGCCGGACATTTCCTATTCTTTACCATCATATCTGAGATGAAAGTTCCAAGCGACTCCAAAAAAGCAGCCTGGGCACTTCAAATCTTCAGCACGACATGGTATGTTATCTTCGCCGTTGTATCGTACGTATACCTTGGCTCCACGGTACAAAGCCCTTCATTTCTTAGTCTGTCAGAGGTTTGGGCGAAAGCGGCCTGGGGATTGTTCTTGCCCAATATATTGGTTGCAGGAGCTTTGTACAACCACTTTGCTGCTAAGATTGTGTTTGTGAGGATGTTTCGAGGAAGCAGGCATTTGACGGAGAATACGATGCTAGGATGGAGTGTCTGGATATTGCTGCTTGCAATTGCGAATGCTTGTGGTTTCGTATTGGCAACTGGCGTCCCGGTATGGTATCTTTCTTCGTTCTGCCACATCATGCTGACGGAAACAACANNGTTTTTCTCATATCTGGGTGGTATAGTCGCATCTGCTTTCGCCTCGTGGTATACTTACGGACTTGCCGGAGCATTCTGGTGGCACGATACGCATCATCTTGGTGATGGCTGGAGGTCTGTAAGAAAGCAGTGGCCGATGTTCTTGCTCTGCTTCAGTACTCTGGTATTCGGAGGGTTTATTTGTGTTGGAGGACTTTATGCGATCATCAAATCATTGATCGAAGCCTATGCTTCGGGTGCTGTGGGACATCCCTTTACCTGCTGATGGCCTTAATACACAGTATCCAAATCTCAATAGTGGTATAGGTCTCGAAGCGATCCTTTCCCTAAACATGATATGTTACCCAGACTTCAGAGAAGGGAGTTCTCTCAGGCCACACCCAAGACTTGTATGGAGGTGGGCCATGCTGTTGTTCATAAATGTGAGGATGATAAAAGAACAGGACCTGTGTTTCCAGGCAAGCTTTGGCGAGCGAGAACTTTCGGTTATACTTGCCATACTCTGACGATTGGCCAGCAAGTGAAACCAGAATCGGAGCTGCTCATGTTGGCGTCCGTTGGAGCAGAACATTTCTCTCTCCTCCCACACTTTAGCTTGTTTCTCTTTGAGAACAGCATCAGTCCTGATTGTTTGCAGGTCATTTCTTCAAACCATGTCGCCCAAGTCGCCATCCCGGTCATGCCGGAAGCAAGCTTGGGCGAGCCCTGGCGAATGTCGAAACTTGCCTGGCCACGGGCCAAGCCGAAGAAGCATAGCGAGATGCGCTGGCAACGACCAGGTTCTTGCTCCATCTTGAAGCCCAAAGCAGATCCTCTATCAACTTGTCTTTACCAATCGATAGGGTCCGGGTATATCGATACATGTGTCGACGCAGACTCATGAGCCCTCGCACTTGTTGAGCGAATTGAACAAGCTCCACACTGTGCTCCCAGTCTCGGCCATCCACAGTGCTACACGCCTGCTGAGGTGCCACAAGTCCACATATCCTTCTGAGATCTGGTCGTTGGAATCTGTGAATAGTTAAAGGACCATGAGCCGGGGTTTGATGAGTCAGGTTTTCTTGTTCCGATTCAGATCTGTTCCAGCCTCAGCATCATCGCTTTTCTCAAAGCCGGTCTTCGAATCCGCTTCTGAAACGCTTCCAGGTCGCACCTTCTTGGGCTTCAATCGACATCGGACAACAGCAGATCAGCTGGCCTCGTTCGTCGCAATAACAATTGGACTGTGTGACTGACAGCAGGAACTACCGGCATAAGCTCGACACCTTCTAAATATATCAAGGCTTCAAGGTGCGTTTGTCTCTTCTGCGGCTATGACCGTGCTCTGCTTCCCAGCCATGCATGTTTCCTGCCACTTGGATTTACCAAGTCTGCTGCTCATACCCAGCCTCTCGAGTAATAATTATTATCCCTGTTTGACAAAGCGCTGTCCGGGGCCACAAGTCATGTTCCCGGCCAGTTCCTATGTTCTGCAATTGCTGGCCCGCTTTTTCCTGCCCAAACCTTCTTTCATGTCTTTGCACCAAGTCGTCATACATACAAAGTATCGCAATAGAGGCAGTCTAACGTCAATACAGCATCCGTACCAGTACTTGTACAAGCCGGTGGCTTGCGAAACAAGAAGTTTAGGCTTCAGCCAAAGGAATTGAGCGGCAACGGTCAAAGTAGCGGCTCTGGATCCACTACCAGCCTTCAAACTGTCGCATCAACGGCGCAGTTCTTTTGACGATCCTCACGACTCTCACGACCCATTGGTATTGTCGCAAAGACAGCAGCGACAAGCACAAGACCAGAGCAGCTTCAGTGCTTCGTCGTCCCGGACGTCAACATCCTCGGATCGTACTGGGCCAAGGCCACGCCGAGAACCACGAGCAAACGATCCAAACGACTATCAATCCCGTGCGAACAGGCGCAGTTCTCCTTCATTCAGAAGCGCGAACGCAAACCCTTACGAACCACGAAGCGCGCAACAACATTCGACCTCGACAGATCTTCAAGACCTCGAACCCCATCCAGCCCTTCGCATCTCTCGTCGTCAACACTTTGCGATTCTCTACGCAGTCGAAGAAGCCATTCGAACACCGTACCCCTTCACACCTGTCCTGGAAGAAGAGCAGGAACAGATGTCAGATCTTATGGGCGACAACACCCAGGGTGGTGCCCGGTCCACACCCTCGATACGCACGCCCCGCAACATAATGGCAGATCGTCTTGCTAGAGAGGCTAGAAGACACGCAGAAGCTACTCGTCAGAGAGAAGGCGAGCAGAGATCGTCAGACCCTGAGCGCAGAAGAGCTGCCGCTGCTGCCATGGAATCCATGGCCGGACCCGACCCCACGCCATCATCGGCGCGCATGTCAGAAGATGCTCGAGGTGAAGTTCCTACCAGGCAACGATCCCAATCGCAATCAGCACAGCAAGGTTCCAAGGCTCAGTCTGTTCCTGGCCACAGACGGACTCAAACCACCTCGCAACCACGTGTGTCTTCGGCTCCTGACCCTCCCCAGACCACTCAGTCCCAAGACTTTGGTTCAGAAGACGTACCTCAGCCAGGCACCCACTCAACATTCCCACATGCATTCGAGAGATGGGAGAATTTGTCATCGCATTGGGAAGGACTCACATCGTATTGGCTTCGTAAGATCGAAGGCAACTTCGAGGAAACCCGCCATACCATTCCGTCTGCTGCCTCTATGCAACGCCAAATTCAAGATCTCTCAGCTGCTGGTGCGAACCTNTTTCATGGATTGGTTGAACTGCAACGCCTTCGTGCCAGCTCTGAGCGTAAATTTAAGAGATGGTTCTTCGAGATGAGGGCTGAGCAGGAGAGATGGCAGGAACTCCGTGCTGATTTGGTGGGTCAAGTCAATGCTGAACGCGAGCTCAAAGAGCAAGCAGAACGTACCATCGAGAAGATGCACAAAGAGGTTCTCTTCGAGAAGAATCGCGCGAGTGAGGACCGCAGAGAATTGCTCATCGCCAAAGCCGAAGCTAGACGTGCTTGGGAGGGTCTTGGTGACATGGAAGCCAAAAACTCGGAGATGATGACCAACCTTCGTCATGGCGTCCCCACCAACATTGGAGGTATTCAAGTCGTTCCTATGCACGCTGCCAGCGCTCAGGACACTGAGCGTCGTCCTAATACTGGCCAAAGCCCTCAGTACCACCAGACAAGATCGCAACAGCCCCAACAGACACACCACGTTCAACAGCAGTACCAGCCTATCGTCCCGGATGTTCAGTATCAGGATGAGCCTTCGCCTACCAACACTGATCCATTCACTGAATCTGCCATGGCTGGTCAGCAACTCCACCACGAGCCTGATATGCAGCAGCTCGAGTCCGACGCGCGTCAGCCTTACCCTTCCGGCAGCACTCCTGCTTCAACTTCCACTGCCCGTACTGCCATCTCGCCTCACCAACAGCGCCGTGACATGTCTCCTCAAGAAATCTCGCCTCTTTCCCCTAACGTCACTACCACCCGCCCTGTCATCCAGCCTAGCCAGGCCGCCACCGCAGGTACCCTTAGTGACCAACCGGAACTCTTCTACCAACAGCCTCCTGGTAAGGTGTACCTCCACTCTTCGCCTGGAAGTGGTGCTGCACGTTCCAAGACCCCTGTTGCTGAGNNGGCTGTCCAAGGCACCCACGATCTGGGCTCGCGTCCTTCGTACGAGTCTGACACCACCGAGGGCACCGAGTATGAAATTGACGAGAACGGCGCTGTCCGCCGTGACGCTCAGGGCCGCCCTGTAGTTTACCGCAACCCTAACCGTGGCGCCGGTCAAACCACCAGCATCGTTTCTTCCGAAGAATACGACACCGCTGCTGACGTCGCCCGGGAGCGTGAGCTTGCCACTCGCTATGGTGTGGGCATGCCTCCTTCTCAAATCCCTCGTGCTCCCACTAGCAGCGCTGAGGCTATGGCATCTTTCGCCACATCCACTGCCGACGATGTCGAATCTGCCGGCTACCGTGACGCCGAGCCTGCTGACTACGAGGGTGCAGGCTATGGCAGTGACTGGGAAGCCTTGCAGAGCAGACACCATCACCCTACTCGTCTTTCGGACGTTCTCGAAGAGGATGAACGCAGTCGCACCACTGCTGAATAGGAAAAGCATTCGGACGATACTGACAGCGTTAGCCTGGACGGCGTTACCTTTGACAAGCTCATCGCCTTGAAAGGTGATGAGGACGACGACAGCAGCGACGAAGAAGAGATCATCTTCCGTCCTCGCTCGAGCGATAAGCTCCCTTGAACAAGGTCGACAACTTTACACATCATGATACGATCATTCATGAACTGACGCATCGTCATTTCCTTATCTCTTTGCATACATTTTTTCATTTTTCTTTCCTCTTTTCTTGACTTCGGTGGTTGCTTTCTTCGAGGGTGCTGCTGATGACTTGCCCTTTCTAATTTTCTTTCTACCGGCTGAGGTGTTTACTCATCAAGAGTGACACTGATGACTTGCCTTTTTCTGCCCTTTTTCATTCTCCACTCTTCTTTTCGCTCTGGATACTTCTTGCAGACTTGATGCTATCCCTTTTAATGAGCTCTTCTTCTTCTGTAGCGAATACTTGCGTTTCTTTTTCACCTTTTATACCCAAATGCCTTTTTCATCTTTGCTACTCGAGACTTCTGTGATAAAATTGTTCTATCAATGGAAAAGTTTTTATGTGAGCTTCTTGAGTGCCTCTTGCTGATTCTTGCTGATCTTGGTTTGTGTCTTTCCAAGAGATTATTGTGATGAGATTTGTCTTGGGTACGTGCTAATATGTTTTTCTGCTCATTCAATTTCTGTTTTGAAGATCCAGAAGCGAAGATGATGCAACTGTCACATATTTCCATCCACGTCTAACATATGTAACCAAAGACTGACGCGTACCCAGCTTTCTCAAAGCTTGTTCAATATAAACCATATCTCATTATCATGATGATCTCAAAACGACCAAAAGAACATTCTATCTCTGTATCCAAAAGCCCTTACAAAGTATACACAAACTCGGGGTTCTCGCGATCTGTGAGGTCCAGCCATTCTTGGTTTTCTAGTTTGACGTAGGAGGAAGAAGCGCGGATGGCTGCTCTCTTGGTGTTTTGGCGTCTGCAGTACCAGTAGATGAAGACGATATCTGCAATACACAGGATCCAGCAAACAANTCTATCAGATCGAGAGTTAGTGAATGTGGTTTGTGGATGAGGAAGGTCAGAAGGAGGGCTTACAATCACAATCTCTGCAGGAACATATCTGGGCGCATCTTTAGGACGGAAGGTTTGAGGGCCGATGATGTTGCCTGCGCAGTACCCGATCAGGTATAAAGCAGCCACGGTAGTCTNTTNTGTCCATCCGGCGACATTGGTGGAGATGAGACTGAGCAGGGCAACAAAAGGTGTTGGCGAGGCTTGGGTGAGGTAATATCCAAACAGACGGCCAATATTGTTGTGTAGAGGCAAACAGACGATCAACAGCATCCCCAAAGTAGAAATCCAGAGGCCGGAAGTGGAGATCAAGAGACGGTTGCCGAATTTGTCGCCGAGGTAGCCGCAAACCAGAAGGGCAATTACTTCGACGGCGCCACCGGNGGTTCCATACAGGAGGGATTCTTCTGCGGAATAGCCGAAGGATGTGATGAGTTGTGAGANAAAGTTTGAAATGCCGCCNNTAATTTTGCCAATTAGCGATCATGTATGCTGTATGTGGAGACTATGTTGCATACCGTTGGGAATATCAGCAACTAGAGCGTAGAAGAAGAATGCCCAAGTCAGGGGATCCAGTAGTGCCTCTTTGAGCTGGTACATTTTGAAATGCTTGTTGCCGATACCTTGCTGATTGCATCTGACACGCTCGATAGCCAGGACTCGATCTTCCTTGCTGAGGAAACGTGCGTTGAGTTGACTGTCAGGTATGACCCAAAGGAAGATGAAGCCGACGCAGACGGTCAAGCATCCAGTAACCANAAAGATGATTTTCCAGGGCTCGATGCTAGAGCCGTGAAGACGTGTTCCTTNTGCGATACCATAAGCTACTAGACCACCGAAGATTTGTGCGAATCCGTTGAAGGAGAACCAGATACTCGTGCGAGAACCTTGCTCTTTCTTGGTGTACCACTAAGTCATAGTCAGTATCTTGATTATGGCGAGCGCAATGACATCTAGACATACCTGAGATGTTAGCAGTGCAAATCCAGGTGTTACAGCAGCTTCAGTAACTGGAAATAATCAGCTTCGGGTTCAGTGGTCGTTCCAACACACCCGCCACATACCTCCAAGCATGAAACGGACAGCGACTCCGCCTGAAAAGTTCTTGACGGCAGCAAATGTACACAAAGTCATGCCCCAGAGAATGATGTTGCAAGCCGAGTATTTCCCCAGTGGTAGTCGTTGCAATAATCTGTTTGTCGGGTACTCCCAGGCGATATATCCAAAGTAAAANNCCTGACATATGTCAGTTCCGAGCTGGGTGAAGACAGTGTGGCTCATCTCTTACATCGAACTCAGCCATTGGTAGTCAAGTCCATGTAGATCCGTGTCTTTCTTCAATCCCATAACCGAAGCGTAGGATAGTGTCGTTTTGTCCAGATAGTTCAGCCCGTAGACAATGCACATGANCCTGCAGGGTAGCGTGAGATTAGTACGTGCTTTTCTCGTTTCCAGGATAGGCATGCGTACTGGCATCAGGTTCCAGTCAATCTTCCGTAACAGGCGCTTGTTGGTGGCTTCATCCAATTCAATGACCTCTCCCGGATGTGACATGAAAGCCTTCAAGGCCTCATCTGCGTCTCCAGCATGTTGTAGAATAGTTTTGTCCACACTTCCATTACGAATAGCATCTGCGAGAGGCCCAGGAAGTTCTTTCTCGGCATCGAAGGGAATTGCTGACTTCTCAGTATCAGACATGTTGAAAGAGAGATAGGCGACACAAGAACAATGAATAGAGATAGGAAGAGCCTCGAAGAGGCGGTTACATGGCGATACTTATGTATGAGGAATCGGATAAGGTTCCACTGATAAAGTACATAGATACCGGCGAGCAGAGCGGATTATCATAACCCCTTGGAGTTACCTTATGCTACCACGCCGTTAGATAGGCACGACGGAGGAGCCAATCGAGCTTGACAGATCTGCATGTTGCGCGTGGGAAGGACGAAGGATGCCACGCCGATCAAGCATGTCTCGGCCAAGCTTATACCATCTTGGGAAGGAGCTGCCGGCCTCTTGCCCGTTGCTTGGCAGCCCAAGAGGTCACTCTTGCTTTTGTTCGATACGACCCCAAACCCCAACTTTGTTGACAACACAACAACCACTCTATCAATCCATCGATATCATTAATTCCACCATCGATATTATTGTTTCCTATCTTCATCGATTCGATACAGAGCTCAACATGTTTCTGTCACTCTACTTTATAAAGGTCACAACAAAGATTCGAACACCGACCCGCAGGTCTTAAACTGTCCTACCGCATGAGATATGCGCCTAGTTAGTATATATGAACGTATGTCCACCTTGCTCTATGGCACTTATATACAAGTCGTTAATGTGGTCAGTTTTGATTGTTTTCAGCTTTTGTAGTCGATCGATATTTGTAGACTTGTACTTTACCTCGCAGTAGACTCGTGGTATTACTATACAAGTCTATATCTTGACTCGTCGTGGTCTTGCAGTACTGCTATACAAGTCTATATTTCGTCGCGCAGCGGACTCGCGTAGTAACACTACGAGTCCATTACGAGTCTACGGGCTAAACACAAGGTGTGTATTGGTTAAGAGACCATCCGTCTTCGAAGAGTATCATATCTACCTGTAGCAAACAAGATTACAACGCTACGCGATATTATTTTCCAGATTGAGAGTACAACAAGCAGCATTGCTCGAGTGTGGGCGCTTCGAAACTTGATGTGGCTCTCGGTCGGCAGGTCAGGTTGCTCTTGCCCTTGTTCGATACGACCACAAACCTCAACTTTATCGACAACACAACCACTCCGCCTTCATCATCAACCATATCTCTACAGCATCAGTCATCAATCCATCGAACGTTCACATTGCTTCCATCTACCTTTCCTTGATTACGATCTAAAGCTAGACATGTTTCTGTCACTCTACTTGATCGTCTCTCTCGGCGCTATCCTGCAGATTGTGACTGGCAGTCCAGTTCAATCCTCATCGAACCACAACTTTCGCCGTGACGATATCGACCCTAACTGGCCATACTCTGTTATCAAACCTGGCAAGGCCTTCGGCGCCGCCCAAGCACTCTCCTGGCCCGATTAGCACACAGTCGGTTTGATGCTTGGTCCATACGTCAACATACAAGCCTTCATGAAGGAATGGAGATCCCGTGCTCCTCCAACTTATACCGGGTTTGGCAACCAGTCTTCGGCAGACATCAATTCCAATGCTGGCAGCTACGGGGAGTCAGACGGCGATGTGGGCAAGGTTTATGGTATTGTTTTTGGAATCTTCGGTGGTGTTCTCTTGATCTCAGCGCTCATCGCGATATGGTTCTGGGTCCGCCGAAATGCACAAAAGAATGATGGTTCTGTTGGTTGAGCTGTGAGAGGAGAGAGGGCCCCTGACTCGATGGATACCCTGCCCCTGACCCAATGGGTACCCCCTCCCTGACTTGACGTATACCCCACCCCTAACCTAGAGCTTCGCATCTCCATTAATGACATCCTTGACCAACTTCAACCCTTCCTCTGCGAACTGCACCATATTCGCAACTCTATCACCTCCCAATCCAGTC
Organism: Aureobasidium mustum; assembly: GCA_903819665.1. Lineage (NCBI taxonomy): Eukaryota > Fungi > Ascomycota > Dothideomycetes > Dothideales > Saccotheciaceae > Aureobasidium > Aureobasidium musti. Next base: position 1,066,031 of record CAIJEO010000010.1, read on the forward strand.
TCCACCTCTCTAGTAAATGTGCCCTNTTCACAATCCACAGCAAGCGCAACATACCCAGGCGTCCTGTTTTTCGTGTCACCGCCAGTAGGCCCCGCAGTCCCCGACTCGGCAATCACATAATCTGCCTTGAGTTCCCCTCGCACATGTTTCGCCAGTCCAGCAACAATCTCAGGGGTAGGTCCTTTGTAGCCCTTGATGTTTTCGTCGCTCCAACCTGCGTAGGCAATTCGCGATGGCAGGGTGTAGAGTGTCAAACCGCCCTTGTAGATCTTGGAGGCACCTGGGGTGGATATGATAGATGAGGAAAGTAGGCCTCCAGCTGCAGTTTCGGCAATGGCGATGGTTTGATTGCGAGAGTGTAGGAGCGAAGTCACTTCGTTCAAGGTGCTGCGCAGTGCAGGTGNGGGAAAGTGGGCCGAAGCGTCTGAGGAAGAGGAACTCATTCTGGCGATTGCTCGAAGGTGATTGGAACTGAGGGTTTGAGAAAGCGATATTAGCGTTCTTCTGGTGAAAAGCTGGGACATGGAAAGAAAAATAGGGTTGTTTGTAGGTTTATTCGCATTGAAAGATTCAGGTCACTCGGGTGTTTGTAAGCATGACATCTGTGACGTGACCATGGCGGGGTATCCATCAATTCAGGGTCACTCTCTCTTCTCCCATCTCGACAAAACTATTAATTGCACACTCTGTGAAATTCGGGTCCAAGCAAAGAAAATCCAGGGTACTGGCTCCTGTGCCTCTATTCTCGGTGTAGCCCTGACAGAACCATCGTCCTTTTGTGTATTGTGGCGGAACCGGAACCATATCGCAATGAGCGCTGAGAGCAGCAAGATCCCACCGACGATTCCGAAAGAGCATAGCCAGAAGTGGTTGTCTATCAAGATTGCACAAAGAACACAATCGTGTGCTGGTTGCTGTGCGTAGTTGAAGTACTGCTCGAGTTTCTGAGTGCGGCTTATTTTGATCTTGGTGCCTTCCTCCCCATGTGCTAAAGACAGTCGCAGTGTAGCTACAGAGAGATGCACAATATTTTTAGGAAATAATGTATTTTGTAGAGAGAGAAAACCCTATTGAATTTGAGGCTATCTCAGTGGCTAGTCGCATATTCGGGTTGCAACTATGCATTTAAACAGCCTATAACTAGCCAATACTCGGAATGGAGAAGGGATCAATGGCGAATTTGTGACCATCTTTAGCACATGGGGAGATTGTAAAAGCTAGCGTGGTAACGGCAGTTCAATCGTCATCATCTTCTTGCTTCTTCTGACCACAGAGCTCGAGGTATTGCTCCATCAAGTCCTCAACCATATCTTCCACAGGCTTGAGCTCAATACCAAAAGTCTTTTCCGTCTTCTCCTTGCTGCAAATCACTTTCTTGGTGGGAATGTCTGAAGTGCAGGGCAACAAGCCTTGAGCAACCTGCTCAGGGAACAACTCCTTGGTGATCTTGTTGACATCGTTCCACTGTGCTTCCTGCCCAAACATGTATTCTCCAGCAGGGATTCTGTCTTTGTTGAGAGCGGCAATGTGGATGGTAGCCACGTCTTCGATATGACACACCGAAGCAAGTTCAGCAGGAGAGTCTTTGGGTGCTAGTCCCAATGCCATTCTCAGAAAGAGGACGTTGGAGGTGCTCATCAGGTCTGCAGGTAAAGTGGCCAGTTCGTTGCGTCCTTGCACGTATGTAGGACACACATTGACGATATCAAAGTTTGGCTTGTGGTCTGCCATCCACTGCTTCGACTTGAGGAATGAGGAGGTCTTTGACGCCAAATACGAGATCAACACATTCGCATACGGAGGCGCGATTTCCGCATTCACAGTCTCTTCGGTAACAACCACGGGCTGTTCCACAGGCCCCACCAAAAGCTCTGGAGTTATGAAAATGGCGCAGGAAGAAGTAATCACCACTCTCTTCACAGAGTTTGACTTTTNCGCTGACTGTAATGCGGCAATGGTGTTGTTGATTGCGGGCTCGACCATTTGTTTGTACTGTTCTTCGGGGCTGAGGGAGAGGTTTGTGAAGGGCAGAGGAGAGGCGGAATGGATCATGTAATCTGCTCCTGCTGTTGCTTCGTCTAGAGCTCCCTCAACACTGAGGTCGGGAACGATGTAAAAGCTGCATCGTGGAGGTCCTCTGGTTAGAGACTTGAAGCAGGGGTTGTTGCGGAGGATGTCGGCTTTGGCGGCGCTGCGCACCACAATGCGGATGCTATAGTCGTATTGAAGAGCCTCTTGAAGGATAGCAAAACCACAGAAGCCAGTAGCTCCCGTAAGCACAACGGTCTCTGTAGACATGGTTGGAACAGAAAATGTGGATATGAAAGCAAACACGAATGCAAAACACAGCAAAAAAAAGTTGGAGGAAAAGAGACTTGACTTTAATGGTTCGAATTTCGCGAAACTGTGGATACTTTCCTTCACATTCCCAATCTATCAGGCCTCACACCGTCTGTCTCAATATCGCGAGTATATGAAGAGGTGAAACTTGTGGGATCCCCAAGGCCAGCAGTGGGACTAGAGCCAATCCTTTGGTGTTGGTTGAGTCGTATGCAATCACCAGAGATCGTCAAGGGTTCAAGGCGGACCGCTCCAGGAAATCGGACGCCAAGCCAACCCAGCCGTGTGCTCCTGACTCGAAATTCTGTTTCAGAGATCAACCATGATCATGGGGTACCGATTATGGTGAGAAGAGGAGACAATATTTGTCAATGGAAAGGAATTTTGAACTTGTTGAGAGATCTATACGTTCTAGTCAAACATCTTGGACATGGCCTTTTGGGCCAACTCGACTCCGAGGAAAGTGGCAGCGTTGGCGGGGACAGCACGAGCCATTGCGGGACCAATACCAGGGAAGAATGCCTTGTAACCTCCTCTTCTGTATAGCTCCTTGATTGTGCCTCCGATGGTGGGGTTGCCCTCTGCCGACTGCAAGCGACTCTTGACGGTGTCGACGGGGAAGACGGGAATCCACATGGCAATACCAGCAGCACCACCAGCTGCCATGACGGCAAGTAGACTGAGCTCGCCGGGTGTGCCGTCTGCGTTCTTGGGTGTGAGCTTGCGCTTGACGGTTTCGTAGGCTGCAAAGTATGCTGCTGAGCCAGGAGCATCTCTAGCGAGAGTCATGGCGCTGCCTCTGAAGACAGATCTGATACCGCCCTCCTTATAGAGTTGACGCACGACATCGACACCTCCTGCGTATTTGGGCTTCTCGCCGGGAGCCAATGTCTTCTGACCCTGGATCTGCAGCAAGACCTTGACACGTTCGAAGGGNNGAGCGGCAACGAGGGTAGTGGGGGCGGCAGAGAAGGCGCCAGCAGCGCATACTTGACCGACCGAGAATTGATCGTTGTGTACTGTGCTGAACGACCTGACGAGTTTCTTGCCCAAATCGTAGCNCCTGTCTAGCGTCAGTCACTGTGAGGCCTGCTATTGTAGACGGTTCAATCATACCCAGAAGCTGACGGNCAACTGCGAGATGAAGTCAGTGATTGCATCTTGCAGTATCGGATAGCTAGACTTACACATTGGCGTTACTCCAACCAAAGGTGCCGAAACACCGGCGTACAGACNCCTAGAGCATTGTGAGTGATCGGTGCAATTGTGACACCGAAACAGAAAGCATACCCTGACGAGACCCTCCTTCGCAATTGTCTTCCTCACGACGTCCATTGCACCGCTGTAGACGCCAGCTTGAGCAGTCTGCAAGCGCACCTTGACCAGATCGAAGGGGTGTCCAACAACGACAGCGCATACACCACCAGCACCTCCTGACACTAGCGACCGCAAGCTGGCAAAGGTCTGTTTCGTTGCGACAACAGCATCCTGCTTCAGCTCTTCCGCCGACGGCAGGTCTTTGACGCTGGGCACACTTGATTTCGACATGGTATGATGCGTGAACGGATGCGGAGAGGCTGCGGGGGTGACAGCTGGGGATAGGACTGGGTCTGAGCAAGTTTGATTCTCGATATGAGAAGGAACAAGGAGGGAAAAAGGCCACGCAAGAAAGAAGAAAGCCTGTTAGCCAGATGATTGCGCCGATGATGCTGGGCCTCTTCTTTACATGTGATGCAACATTTCTCAAGCTTTCCCGAGGGGACCGACAACAAATCTGGGGAGCCGAGGCTGATCACGAAATGCCGGCCGAATGGACGCCGAGATGGAGCATCAGACAGCTCCCGTCCTTCCTTACACGCAGCAACGGATCTTGATGCTGCGAGCCGTTGATCGCATGCTGCTGACCGTCTTCTGGAAGCGAGCCGTGAACCATGACTGGACACATGTCAAAGACGTTTAGACTTCTAATTTTGGTTCATTACGTCTATCTTGGTTTTGTCTATTTCAACCACCCAACCATTTACTTGATCTCAGCATAGCGAAGGTAAGGCTTGAGTTCGCGGACATTGTTGAACTTCTTCTTTGCGTCCTCGGTCGAAACTGAAGGAGGTACGATGACATCTTCGCCCACCTGCCAGTTGATCGGAGTAGCAATGCCCTTCTTATCGGCTGTCTGGAGCGAGTCGATGACTCTGAGCACCTCGGCGCTGTTTCTGCCAGTGCTGGCAGGGTACATCATTGTCAGACGGACCTTCTTCTGAGGGTCGATGACAAAGACGGAACGGATCGTGAAGGCAATGCTCTTCTTGGCTGCGTCGTCCAGATCCTCCTGATTGATCATGTCGTACAAGAAGGCGACTTTGCGATCGTGGTCGGCAATGATGGGGAACTGAAGGTTGGTGTTTGCAATCTCGTTGATGTCCTTGATCCAACCCTCATGCGATCCGAGGTCGTTGGCGCTCTATAACACCCTGTCAGCTCTGCACTGTGCATCCTGAGCGCTTCAATTGTGTACCAGTCCAATCATCTTGACGCCACGAGCATCGAACTCGTTCTTCAGCTTAGCGAAAGCACCAAGCTCAGTGGTGCATACGGGTGTGTAGTCGGCGGGATGGGAGAAAAGGATCGCCCAGCTATCGCCGATCCACTCGTGGAAGGACTTGATGTCGCCCTGAATTCGTCAGCATCTTGCTGGGCCATAGACAGCAGACAAACATACATCAGTCGTCTTTGCGCTNNGGAAGTCAGGGGCAACAGAACCAAGACGAATGCGAGGCTGCTCCTGAGTTGTGGCAAGACCACGGTACATGAAAGGAGCAGCTCTGGCACGAGCGGCCAGTGGCTGGCATGCTGATGCACGAGACAGAGCTCTGGGTGCTGATCTGAAGAATGAAGCCATTGTGTATATGTTTTATGAGTTGATTATACTGGAGGCGCCACCAGCTCGAGTTCGATATCTCAAAACTTCGACCACGTTTACGTCATGTGCTTCCCCGATCTCGGCTTGAGCTTTCCGGCTCGAGGCTGGTCTAGAGATCTTTCTTCTTGTACAGCAACAACAACAACCACTTTTCTCTCACCAAGAGACTTTGCAAGAGGGATCATAGGAGTATTCAGACCCTCATCCTGCGAGCCTCAGTCAATGTGCGGTAGAGATGCGCCCAAAAGCCTATCTTGTAACATGAAGGCGGAAAGGAATATGAGCGGAATTCCTTCCGCGTACCGTGAATGTGGGACTGTGGAGATGGTAAACAGAAGTAGCTACCCCGCGGCAGTTCTTAATAGAGTCCTCGGCCAAGTATACTCTAGGCCTATCTCTCTTCCCTTCGTCGAGGTTTGCTTTGACATCTTGATTCTCCAATCCACGTCAACTTTGCTGAGAATCCGCTTCCAATCTCTCAATGGCTGCACAGAAAGTTGCTCTGATTACCGCTGGTACAGCAGGCTTGGGTGCTGCCATTGCTCGTGTCCTAGCACCAGACTTCAGAGTCGTATGTCATGCCAGGAGTCATAGCCAGTTGTTCATCCCTGATCTCTTCATANNGGTGATCAACTATGCAAACAACAGCTCTCGCGCCGAAGATGTCCTCAAAGAACTCAAAAACATCCCCAGCACCGTCTCTTCCCAAGAATCTCCCCGTTTCCACGCCATAAAAGCAGACATCGGCAGCCGCGACGCCATCACCTCCCTCGTCCAAGAAACAATCACCACAATGGGTCGCCTAGACGTGGTAGTCTCCAACGCTGGCTACACACGCCTAACAAACTTTATGAACTTTGACGAACAGCATTTCGACGACGATTGGGATAAATGTTTTCTCTACAACGTCAAAGCACACATGTGGTTGGCGTATGCGACTCGCGAACACCTAGAGAAGACTGAAGGTGCTTTTATTACGACGTCGAGTATTGCTGGTGTCAAGCCTTCGGGCAGTTCGTTGCCGTATGCTGTTACCAAGGCCGCGAGTATACACTTGTCAAAGTGTTTGGCGAATATCTGTGCTCCGAAGATCAGATTCAATTCTGTTAGTCCTGGGTTGATGTTGACGGAGTGGGGGATGAAGTTTTCCGAGCAGAAGAGGGAGGCACACAAGAACAATACCAAGTTGAAGAGGTTACCAGAGGTCGATGTAAGTCTATTGTTGGCGGAGATGAAAGGCCCATTGCTTACTTTCATTTCANNGGACGTCGCAGATCAAGTGCGAGTACTAGCTTTGTCGAGAAGCATGACAGGACAAAACGTTATCATTGATTGTGGTTTGACAAGTTGAGTATGATCCTCAAGCTTCGAAGGGAACCGTGTGGTCCACCCGCGTTGAATCATATTCATGTTCCCGTAAAGCTCTATCTGTATGGCGTATACTTGGTCTAACATTACAAAACCTTGCCGAGATCTGCAGCATTAACATTGCTACCTTTCATCTCGTACACCCCTCTACTCTCAGCTTCGACATCCCTGTCCGAACTTGTCTCCTTACCCTCCAGAACTTCCAAAGAGTAGATTGACCTCGGTATCAGTGACTCCTTCGATGGGAACAACTTACTCAGCACTGTGTAGACAAAAATACTTGATACAAAGCCATACAGCCAATCGAAAGAGTACAAATGTTTGGCTCCTGCAGATATGGCAATGCCGTTGATCGAGTTTGCAAGACCTGGGAGGTTTGGGCATACGGCGATGAGGAATGCGACCAGGCCTTGCCAGTTTACGCCGTAGATGTATCTGTATCGTCCGTGTGGATCGTAAAGAGCTGGCACGTCGATATGACGGCGCTTGATTAGCCAGTAGTCGGCTGCTATGATGCNCTGAAGAAAGATGTCAATATATGTTCTTCAACACTCTTTGTCGAGACGCAGCCACTTACCAGCCATAGGAGCAAGAAAGACCGAGTACCCAGACATGAAGCTGAGAAAAGTCTGCGCGTTTGACAAGATCTTCCACGGCACCATCACCCAACAAGACACAACAGCAGCAATGACACACCCGCGTCTGATATTGATGTACTTGGGTGCAATGACACACAAATCATTAGCCGCAGAGATGGAGTTGCCAGTGATATTCGTTCCCACTTGAGCAATAAACCAACTCAGTGCAGCAAAGAATGCAGCCGCTCTTCCAGGATGTCCGTTCTTGAGCCATTGTTCCACAATATTCAGAGGGTTCCAGTAGAATTCGCCGTAGACTACTTTAGATGCTGAGGTTGTGATGACACCAAGAACACCGCATAGAGTGAATATGATAGGTAAAGCAGGTAGTTGGATGTATTGTGCATGGTTTGGATTTCCATCTGGACGTGCTTTGGCGTAGCGTGAGAAGTCGGCTACATTTACGGCGAGGGTTGCCCATACTCCTGTCACAGAGGACATGCAGCTTAGCCAGAGGTAGGCCCTAGCTTCTCCTGTCACTGTTCCTGGTTGTGAGAAGATGGCGCCGCTGCCACCGGCTTTGTGTACCATGTAACCCAGAGTCGCAATGGCTGTCACAGGAGCTGCGATCATTTTGACGACGAACAGGTAGCGGAGCTGGGTAGGAGGGATTAAGAGCAAGGGAAGCTGAATGATCCAGAAGACGAAGTAGGCTATCATGCCGGCTGTACTGATGCCACCACTTTCAGGAAGNNCTATTCAAAAGTCAGCGAGGAGTACGTCGGGGAGTCACAGACAGAGCATTTAGCCTACTGTGTTGTTCCGCCCATTCCAGTCGTAAGAGGCGAATGACGGCCAGATCGCCATAATCATGATCTGCATAGCGAGAGCACCATTTGCACTCTGTATACCAAGCCAAAACATGGCCAAGATACATCGTGACGCGATGCAAAAGTACGCGAAGTAGTAACCGAAGCTGGAACGAACGATGACACTAAATGGAACATGAAGATGAGCACCCATAGCTCCATTCAGGACAACTGGTATAGCAACACTGAGGGTACCGACAGCCATGATTGGGATAGCATCACGCCAGGTCAGACCGACTTGTATGATTGAACTGGCTGTCTCCCAAGTACCCAAGTTGATGACATCGGTAGCCCAGCTTTATCCAGCATCAGCAATTGCACCTGCTGGACATGGTAAGTAGACTTACTATGCTACCCAGGTCCACATACCCCAAGTCTGGTCCGAGATGGGCACAGGGTCCATGTCCTTGTTTGTCCAGACATGTTCGGGTGCGATTGTCGATTCTTGTTTCGGTAGAGCCCAGGCTTCGAGAGTTGTGAATCTTTNTCGAATTGTATTCTTCGAGGGAAGAATGGCCCCTGCCGAGAAATTCATGACCATTGCTGCGATTTACGAAAGGAAGGTGCAATACACAAGGAAAGGTGAGGATACTTAACTTTTGCAGTAATTGCATATGGACGCAGACGTGACATCTCCGTCAACACTTGCATACAAACCAGTGCCGCGAACCGAAGTCGAGCGATAGGCCCATTGCTTATCTCTAGACTCTACTCCATCTACTCCAACCTCGAGTTGTTCTCCGACAGGTCCGCCCCTAGTTCTCACGAAGAGGAAGGTGGGGAAGGCTTATCTGAAAGGCTTGTACTCTTGCTTTTGCTCACCCATGTCACACATTATCTAGCCAATGCACCAGGAGACCGTTGTTGATTCGATGCAGCACATTGACAGGTTCAAGGGTAATCTTGTCACACTCAAGGAAAGAATTGGCCAATTGTCGATGGCTGTTGCCAACATGTATGAAAGTGACAGAAGTGCTGTCATGGTTCGGTTCGAGTCTATGCACGCGTTGGCAAAAGTTCTATGCGATTGTCGCCCGCTTTCCCTAACTACAGCAGTGATGCTGACTTGAACAGCACCCAAGCACTCAGAGCTTCTGAACCCCGATTCAGGGTTGTCTTGGAATCTCTGTCAATCTAGTCACGGTCATTCCTATCCATGTTCAACAACCATGACGGTGGTGATGAAAGCAGATTCGTACTTGCTCGACAGATTGCCGACAGCTTACTATACTTACATGCCGTAAATTGGCTCCACAAAGGTTTACGAAGTGCAGGCATTCTATTCGTTAGCAACGCATCCGCTCGCGAGGATCTGGGGAGACTACTCGTGTCAGGCATTGGGTTCTCCAGGCCACCCGATAACTCTTTCACATCTACCGGACCTCCGCTCGACAGCAAATGGTTCCTGTACTGTCATCCAGGATATCTCGACTCAGGCAGAAAGAAAGGGTATCGTAAATCCTACGATATCTATAGCCTCGGCATCATTTTGATCGAGATTGCTCATTGGAAGCCCATCGATCAGATTCTACAGCCGTTACACTCTGGTCGAGACTTTGCATTAGGAGAGGAACGGCAAGATACTCGAGCTCGTATTTTAGACTGTGAGAGCATTCTCAAGCAAGTAGAGCTGAACATGGGTCCTGCATATGTCAAGGCTACTAGAGCTTGCGTAGAAGGGCTAACGGCTTTTGGCTTGGGTAGTGATGTCGATGAGTCGAATCCCTATGTGGCTGCAGTACTTCAGCGCTCTTTCATCGAGGTGGTTGTAGACCCTTTGAAGAAAGTTCGGTTCTGAATTGCAAATCGTGGACAGATGCTAGAGAGGCAGTATGCTGCAGGACTCGGAGGTCCATTGTTTTATCGACTGCATAAACTGCGTTCCTTGTCCTGCTGTCTGTGTGCAATAGACTTAGGATAATACATTGCCGTATATTCGTTCTGTGACGACCAAGTAAACTCAAGATCGATCTCGATATCTTTCATTCCCTTGTGCAACATGTATTTGGTCGCGGGCGTATATACCGTGGCTCTTGATGCGTACCCAAAACACTGCATTCTTTGCTGGAGAGTCTGCACGATAACGAGCGCGACGAGTGTAGAAAGTCGGTACTTGAAGTGTGTATGCCACAGCAGAGTAAAGATCATCTAGACGTTGGGGATGAGCACCCAGAACCAGACGGAGTGTTTTGGCACATTCATTTGAACTTTGGAAACGGTGACTTTTTCGCAGGTTTGCCTTGTGCGAAGATGCTTTCTCTGTCTGCACGATCTCCATACGCTCCAGTTGAAGGGAGGATTTTCTCTCGCGCAGCATCGAGCAGAGCTGCATCGTTGTATCTTCCAAATCGCCTCAGTTCATCAGAAGCATGTTCAGCAGTCAGTCGCATTGAGTGCATCGTAGTACTCAATCTCAGGGTGTGCAGCGCATGGTTCGGATTCTCCAGGGCATCTTGGAACTCGTTCATGATAGGCTCAGGATCGGGTACACGAATATGATACATAGCAAACTTCGCGAGATCCAATCGAGAAGTCGAGTGCATGCTAATAAGTGTTACGACAACTCTGTGATACAATCGCATGTTGGTATTGGGCCAGCTGTGTGTCCAACGCCTGCCTCCATTGATTGATGGGCTTCTCTCGTGTGCTTGAAGCGGGATGAACCACGATAAATGCGTTTTCAGCCATGATTCTGAACCTCCATCGGGTACAGACATGCTTCCTGATCGGAGGAACGCCTCAATCGCTTCATCAAGGGATCCGTTCGTGGACAGCTTCGTTTTGGACATTACCAGACCCTTCAAGGCTGTAGCTCGCCATTCGTGGCGCACATAGAAGGGTAGATCTTTTGATCGATGTGACCTGCATCTAATCCAATCCCAAACTTCTTCTTCGTTGCCCTCACGCACTAGCAAATCGGTCATTGCAAATACGAGGTCGTTATCGTCCGGGTATATGAGGTCATCTCGTTGATCCCAAAGCCATGTCAACGCAGCCTGCCCGAGCTTTGCTGCGACCTGATTCCTGTGGTTGGCTTCCACTAGGCATATAGAAGCTACTGGCCTCGAGAGAGTTCCAGCGTCCAGCTTGGATCGAAAGAGCGTCTCTGGGGATTCGCCCTCCTCGATTGCTTGCCTACAGGCAACAACATTGGCCTTCTCTTCAGCGCTCAGTAGTGGAGCTCCAGGTGTACGACGTCGTTTTACAGTGTCGAATCGGACGCTGTCCCAGTCGCTTGTTTGAGTGTATCGTAGGGTATTTGAGAAACGACGTGATAGAAGACGAGGACTAGGCATCCGGACGCATGCTCGAGGTTCCACTAGCTTTGAAGACGAGCATATTGATACAAATACAGGGCCAACACGACGGAACCTGAACATGTTGACTCGCTCTCAGGGTGTCAAAGGTGGAAGCTGGCGCCCTGAAGATTCTTGTAGTGGCACAGTCGCCAAGACCTGTGTAACATTATTTAATCTATGTCAGGAATCGACCTAGCCCCTGCATTTCTGCAGACGATGATATGAAGCATGAATTAGACTGTTGACCTGTCCTCCTGTTGTCGGTTCAGAGGAACGCGTAAACAGCCATATCTCGCCGACATCGCATTTCGGTCTCGAGAAATGTCTCGGGGGTGAGAAGGCCGCATTGTGGGGTCGATTGAGCCTCGGCTTGTACTCGAGTATGCTTCAAGCGATTGCTCAAATGAAGAACTGTGATAACGATGGAAGAGCTGCACACGATAATGCGACTACTCTAATACATGACTACACCTCTGGTTACCAATGTCCACCCTGACCCTGCGAAACCGTCAGTGATGTGGCCAAAAATGGCAAACCGGCTCATCGGTATACCGCATCTGATCGAACCCCGCAATGAGACAGCAAGCAGCTCCCCGCAATATCCGCTGGCCCCCCGATGATGATGCATGTCAAAACATACCTTGAGAGCCCTTGATTCTTCCTTCTGCATCTTCTCTCTTGATCCATATCTGTAACAATGGCAGCCATTCGCATAGCACCAACCCGAGCAGCAAGAGCACTCAACCTCTTGCGTGCAGTAGGCACACACGGTCCAGGATGTCCATGCCACAGCAACCCCGGACACCACCACAATCCTCTGAGCATTACCCAAGGACGACGAGCACTCGCGACACCTGTCGACTACTCGCAACAGAAGGAATATGCTTTTGAGATGGCAGCATCGAGCATTCGATTTGGACCCGGCTGTACCAAGGAGGTTGGCATGGACTTCAAGAACATGGGTGCCAANAAGGTCATGATCGTGACCGATAGCACTGTCTTGCACTTGACTGCCATGAAACAAGTACAGGAAGGCCTTGATAGAGAAGGAATCAAGTACGAGATCTACAGCAATTGTCGAGTCGAACCCAAGGATCACTCGTAAGTCTTGTCGCATGAGGCTCATAATCAAAGACTCTAATGCTTACTTCGTTCAGANATCAAAGAAGCAATTGCGTTCGCCAAACCTCACGCTCCGGACGCGTTCCTTGCTGTCGGAGGTGGTTCAGTCATCGACACGGCCAAGCTCATGAATCTTTATACAAGCTTCCCTGAGGCCGACTTCCTGGATTTCGTTAACGCCCCTCTTGGAAAAGGACTGCCTATTCAGGGCAAGCTGAAGCCGCTTGTCGCAGTACCCACTACAGCAGGAACTGGCTCCGAGACAACGGGCACGGCCATTTTCGATCTGGTGTCAAAGAAGGCAAAGACGGGTATCGCACATCGTAACCTTAAGCCAACGCTGGGCATATGTGACCCTCTTAACACCCGTACCATGCCTTCTGCTGTGCACGCATCAAGTGGCCTCGATGTTCTTTGTCACTCTCTGGAATCATGGACGGCCATTCCTTACCACGAACGCGTACCAAGACCTCGCAACCCGATCGAACGACCAGCATATCAGGGTGCCAACCCAATCTCAGACATCTTCAGTCTGCAAGCTTTGAGGGATACAGTCAAGTACTTGCCCAGAGCAGTCAAGGATCCGGATGACCACGAAGCACAGAGCAAGATGCTGTTGGCAGCAACCCTGGCAGGTGTTGGTTTCGGTAATGCAGGTGTTCATCTGTGCCACGGCATGAGTTACCCTGTCAGTGGTCAAAATCCAGGCTACAAGCACAATGGCTACAAAGTAGACCATCCAATTATTCCTCACGGTGTCAGTGTCGCGGTCACCGCACCTGCTGTCTTCAAATTCACCGGAGCAAGCAATCCAGAAAGACATCTTGCGGCAGCCGAGTGCTTCGGCGTGGACATTAGTCAGGTCAAGAAGGAAAGTGCTGGAGAGGTTCTGAGTGAAGCACTGGCCAAATTCTTGGTAGATCTGGGTGACCAGCCTAGAGGATTGAAGGATCTAGGCTTTGGAAACAGCGACGTGGACCAGTTGGTCGAGGGAACCATGCCACAAGCAAGAGTACTCATGTTGGCACCAAGCTTGGATATGCAGAATGTGGACGAGGAGAGAGCACAGCTGAGACAGCTCTTCGAGGACGCCATGGAGTATTGAGGAGCATTTGAAAGGAAAACAAGAAGCCGATGGCAGAGGAGGCTGGGCCGCTTGGTTTGAAGCTTGGACACAGGAAGGCAGTGATGACTTTGTTGCTTGACAACTGAGATTGGCAAATTGACATAACAAACATATGTATGAGAACTTGACCAATTGCAGCATTATTTATCATCGTCTCTTGCATCGTAACAAGTCTCTTGATGACATGTGAGGAAATTGGACGAGGGACAAGAAGATGTGCTGACTCGGCCTTGGCATTCGATTCGGGGGACCGTGCTCTGAGCGCCTCGCAGACGCAGACAGACGGGCTTTGGCAGCTGTGGTGGCAGGAGTAAACGACGTGGAAGCTCACTTCTCCTTCACATTACCCTTTCCGCCTTCTTTCTGCTTGTTCACTTGACTCTGCACCTGTGTGCTCGTTGTCTTAATTCTGCTTTGCACTCTGTTTCTTTAATTTGATACCCCTCACCAAGCGCATCACACCACGCCCCCGAAACATCCCTCATGGCTGTGAGTCCGCATCTTGCGCTTAATATGTTTGCTGCTTCATCCATGCTGATGCTTGTCTAGCAACCACCTACTCAACCGCGCTCATACAGCCAGGCCTACATCCCCAACGGCACTCCCGCTCAAGCATCTGGCCCTGTTCCCGGAGCGACGCCACTTCTCCCTAACCAAGGTCGCGTGGTGCAGGCTGGTGGTGCCAGAGTTCTTTGTATTGCCGATGTGCGAGGTGAGCATACAGCGTGACCTGGAAGGAGGAAACGACATTGATGTGATGTCGCAGGCAATCTTCGATCCCTGAACGAACTCGCACGCAACGCAAGAGCTGACTACATCATCCACACCGGTGACTTCGGCTTCTACGACAACACTTCGCTCGACCGCATTGCTGAAAAGTGAGCCGTCTTGCTTAATCACCGTCACACATCGACTAATACCAGCCAGNNGACCCTCAAGCACGTTGCGCAATACTCTCCTCTTCTGAACGATGCTGTCAAGAATGACATCGCCCGTGCCCCGGCCCAATCGTCAATCAAGGAGCGCTTCCAGCGCGAGAACCTCCCTCTGTCAGAACTCCCGCAATTCCTGAACGGCACCTACACACTTGAGAAGCCCGTCTACACAGTATGGGGCGCATGTGAAGACGTTTCGGTTCTGGAGAAGCTGCGCTCAGGAGAATACAAGATCAACAACTTGTTTGTAATCGATGAGTCGCATGCCCGCCTGCTCGACATTGGCGGCGTCAAGTTGCGCCTTTTGGGTCTCGGAGGTGCTGTTGTCATGCACAAGCTGTTCGACAACGGCGAAGGTCGCACTACTATTGCTGGAGGACAAGGAACGATGTGGACCACTCTCCTTCAGGTCGGAGAGCTCATCGACACAGCCAACCGTGTCTACGATCCTACCGAAACCCGTGTCTTTGTCACTCATGCATCGCCTGCTCGTGAAGGTCTGCTGAATCAGCTGGCTGTGGCCCTCAAAGCCGACTTCTCCATTTCGGCTGGCTTGCACTTCCGCTACGGCAGCTCCTACAACGAGTTCAGCGTCAACCCTACTTTGGACCACTACCGCGGCAAATTGGCCGCTTCCAAGGCCTCCTTCAACGATGTCTGGGAGACTGTCAAGAGCGAGGTCGAGCCTGCCGTTTCCGAGAACGAGTCGCAGCAGCGCCTTCTTAACAACGCTCTTGACTTGGTTTCGAAGATGCCCTCTGTCGCAAACGGTGGCAACCCCTTCGGTGGCGGTTACACCGGTCCTCAGGGTGGTGTCGTTGATGAGAGCGCCTTCAAGAACATGTGGAACTTCAACCTGGCCGACGCCGCCTTCGGTTGGCTGTTGCTCGATATTGACCAGGGCAGAATTGGTACCGAGATGAAGGCTCAGGGTTTCAACTTCTCACACCGTGCCGGCAAGCCCACTCAACGTCCTACACAACCCGCTCAGGCAACTCAATCCCAACAACCCGCAACACCAGCCGCCGCATCAGCACCTACACCCAGCAATGTGCCTACACCTTCCGGACCTCCCGCTGCTTCGGCATCTGCTCCTGCTCCCGCAAACGCACCTTCGCGTGCCGCTGGACCTCACCAAACCGCTAGACCCCCAGTTGCTACCCCTCAACAGGTGCCTTCTCCTGCGCCTACCAAGCCCGCAGCAAGCCCTCAGCCTGCTGCCCCTACCAATGGCACACCTGCACCTGCAAAGACCGAAGAGAAGGCTGCTGCTACTCCCGCCGCTGATACCCCCAAGCCTCAGGAACCTCCTAAGAGTCAGTCCATCTTCATTCCTCCCATCAATGGTACCGATGACGAGGCCGAAGTGCGCCAGATCTTCAGTGAGGAGGATCAAAAGAAGGTTACCAAGCTCGAGAGGACTAGCAAGGGCTTCTGGATCGCACACTTCAACTCACACGAAGAGATGCAAGAAGTCCTGAAGCGTAGTCCTGCATCGGACAGCAAGTACTCGACACTGAGAATCAGCGAGTTCAAGCAACGCCCAGCCCGTGGTGGATTCCAGGCCGGTACTTGGGGCAGCTCACGCACAGCATCAGGCCAGCAGAGCGGATACCGTAGTGGGCAATCCGACAGCGAAGGCGCTCGCAGTGGACGTGGCGGCCGTGGAGGACGTGGTCGTGGTGGTATGGAGCGCGGCGGCCGTGGTGGTAGAGGTGGTGCCGGCCGTGGACCTTCTTCGGGTGCAGCTCCTGGTGGCGGCGAGTCTCAGGCATGATTGAGGACAACGACGACATGAAGTATGTGCGGTGCAACATGGCGGCTTCTCACAGTTGGATGCTACTCAAGGAAGCGCATTCAGGACCAGAGGCCGCGCCGCGATGAAGAGGTGCATAGAGGAAGAAGAATGAGGCTCGATTACTTGACGAATGAACACGGAGGAAAAGCATGAGGGCGATATTGGAACGAGAGAGGCTAGAAACTCTGCTAGCTACATGAGACGTTATACAGACGGAAGAACATGTAATACTACCATCCAGAGCTGTTACAGTACCTGCTTCAGGGGGTGAAAGTTGATAGTCGATGCTTCAGGGGGTGAAAGTTGATAGTCGATGCAGAATCGGTATGAGGCTGGTGGCAGTGTGGCTGAGCTTGGCATCGTCATCAGACGCGGGAAGCAAATGCGGAGGCGGCCACTCGCGTCGTTCGATTGTAGAGTACTGGACCAAGGCACCACCTTGATCGGCTCTGTTTCGACAAACATCACGTTGAAGTGATTGTTCATTCTCGTGCTGATTCGACCAGCCGACCTTGAGCGTGTTATATTGCCATACCCTTCGATCGTCGCATCGCGGTTGAAGACTCTTGTTACGATTGCACGTCCTAGCCACCTCGGTACCTGATTGTGCGCGAGCTCGACACACGACATTTTCACAACCTCTTCCCTACATCTAACACGACTTAGCACGACTCTGTTGATCAAAAGAGCTTGGAAAATGAGATTCATGCGGCCATGGCTCTCAGTGGCGGGTCTGAGCCTGCTATCTGCCTCGGCCTCAGCCGAAACACAGCAAACAGCCTTTGGAGTTGAGACAACCGCATCAGATGGCTTCACTCACAAGCATGAAGCCGGACGATGCGCCATCCGTGGTCATTGTGGCAAGCAAGGCTTCTTTGGCTCGGACCTGCCATGTCCTGACAACGGCTTGGCTGAGGAGCCCACTGCCGACACACGCAAGACGCTTATGTCTATCTGTGGAGACAAGTGGGCTGAAGGCCCTGTGTGTTGCACAGATGAGCAGCTAGGCGCTCTCAGCTCCAACCTGAAGCGTGCCGAATCCATCATAGGCGCATGCCCTGCTTGCAAGGACAACTTCTTCAACCTCTTCTGCACATTCACATGCTCACCCGACCAGTCTCTCTTTGTCAACGTTACCAACACTGCTCCCAAGGGCGACAAACTGCTGGTCACCGAACTTGACCAACTTATCTCTGAGGACTATGGCAGTGCTTTCTTCAACAGCTGCAAGGATGTCAAATTTGGCGCCACTGGAGGAAAGGCCATGGATCTGATCGGTGGTGGCGCGAAGAACTACACCCAGTTCCTCAAGTTCCTGGGTGACAAGAAGCCTTTCGGCAGTCCTTTCCAGATCAACTTCCCTATTCCCAGCGAAGCAGATTTCCCTGGCATGAAACCAGGATCCGACAAAGCACATCCCTGCAACAGCACTGACGAGAGATACAAGTGCGCTTGCGTTGACTGCGCTGCTTCTTGTCCAGAACTGCCTTCAGTCAAGGAAGCCCACGAGTGCAAGGTCGGCGTGTTGCCTTGCCTGTCCTTCGCTGTCATTATTGTCTACTCTGTCTTCTTGTTCCTGCTGATCCTGGCTGTCTCCGGTCATGTTGCTTACGCTAAGCACACCAAGAGTCGTAATGAGCGTCTGAGACTTCTCCAGGACGCTTCTCCTAGTGACGACGAAGACGAAGGCGACATTGTACACCAGGCTGGCCTTCTTGAAAAGCCTACCAGAAGTTACCCTCTAAACACGGTTTGTGACAGGATATTCTCACGTCTCGGTAGAACCGCTGCCACATTCCCTGCTATCACTATCAGCTCCTCGGTCATCCTCGTTGCGTTGCTGAGTCTGGGCTGGATGCGCTTTACTGTCGAGACTGACCCCGTCAAGCTATGGGTTTCTCCTGACTCTGAAGCTGCAAAGGAGAAAGCCTTCTTCGACAAGTCGTTTGGTCCTTTCTTCAGAGCTGAACAAGCCTTCCTGGTCAACGACACTCTGTCTACTGGCCCTGGTCCTGTTCTGTCCTACGACACACTTAGTTGGTGGTTCGACGTTGAAAACCGTATTCGCAGAATGAAGTCTATCGACGGTGGCTACACTCTCGACGATGTCTGTTACAAACCCACTGGTGATGCTTGCGTCGTCCAGTCTTTGACTGGCTACTTCGGTGGTGACTTTGATGCCGTCGAGCCTGATTTATGGGCTGAGGATCTCGAGGCTTGCGCTGACACCCCTGTTAACTGTCTGCCTGACTTTCAACAGCCACTCAACCCCCGCTACCTCTTCGGTGGCTACAACGGCAGTGTCATCAATTCTACTGCCATCGTTGTCACGTGGGCCGTTAGCAACCATGCCGAGGGCACTTTCGAGCTTGAGAGAGCCATGGATTGGGAGCAGAGCCTCAAGGGACTCTTGCTCACTGTCCAGGAAGAAGCCTCGGAGCACGGCCTTCGTCTGTCTTTCAACACCGAGATCAGTCTTGAGGAGGAGCTCAACAAATCGACCAACACCGATGCCAAGATTGTTGCTGTCAGTTATCTGATCATGTTCTTGTACGCATCCATTGCTCTCGGTGCCACTACTCTGACTGTCAGAGATGTGCTGAACAACCCTGCAAATGCTCTTGTTCAGTCGAAGTTCATGCTTGGTGTTGTGGGTATCCTCATCGTTCTTATGTCTGTCTCGGCATCAGTCGGCCTTTTCGCTGCCGCTGGTATCAAGGCGACTTTGATCATTGCCGAGGTCATCCCATTTCTGGTGCTTGCGGTCGGTGTTGACAACATCTTCCTCATTGTTCACGAGTTTGAGCGTGTCAACATCAGTCATGCCGATGAGCCAGTTAGTGAGAGGATTGCAAAGGCCCTTGGCCGTATGGGTCCAAGTATTCTTCTGTCTGCGACTACCGAAACTGTTGCATTTGCTCTTGGCGCTGCAGTCGGTATGCCCGCCGTCCGTAACTTTGCCGCTTACGCAGCTGGAGCAGTTTTCATCAACGCTATCTTGCAGGTCACCATGTTCATCTCGATTCTTGCACTCAATCAGAAGCGTGTTGAGGCTGGTCGTGCAGACTGCTTCCCTTTCGTCAAGGTGAAGGGTGCTGACTCCAATTCTATGGCGATCGCTGGCATGCCTGGCTTGGCAGGTATTGAGGAGGAAGGTTCGCTTCAACGCTTTATACGCAAGACGTACGCTCCTGCTTTACTCGGCAAGAAGACCAAGACTGCCATCATCACTATCTTCCTCGGTTTCTTTACCATCGGTCTTGCTCTTCTGCCTAATGTCGAGCTTGGACTTGACCAGCGCATTGCAATTCCCTCCGACTCTTACCTTATTAAGTACTTCGATGATCTCTACGACTACTTCGAGGCTGGACCACCAGTCTACTTTGTTACCAAAGACCTTAATGCAACTGCTCGTCAACATCAGCAGCAAATCTGTGGCCGCTTTTCCACTTGTCAGGATTTCTCTCTCGCAAACATTCTTGAGCAAGAGCGCAAGCGTCCAGAGATTAGCTACATCGCCGACTCGACTGCCAGCTGGATTGACGACTTCCTGTTCTGGCTCAATCCTTCGCTCGAGGAATGCTGTGTCGACGGATCTCATACTTGCTTCGAGAACCGCAATCCTCCATGGAACGTCACCCTTCACGGTATGCCCGAAGGTCAGGAGTTTGTCTCATATCTCGAGCGTTGGCTCCAGTCGCCTACAACCAGCGAGTGTCCATTGGCTGGCAAAGCAGCATACGGCAACGCTCTTGTCGTCGATAACAGCAGTCTGAACATCCCAGCTTCGCACTTCCGTACATCGCATACACCTATGCATAGTCAGAGCGACTTCATCGCAGCTTACAAGTCCGCTCGTCGCATTGCGAACGATATCACTACCCGCACGGGTGTAGAGGTCTTCCCTTACAGCAAGTTCTACATCTTCTTCGATCAATACGTCTCGATTGTACGCCTCTCCGGAGGTCTCATTGGAGGTGCTTTGGGCTTCATCCTCGTGTTGAGTAGCGTTCTTCTCGGGTCTCTGGCCACCGGCCTTGTGGTGACTATGACTGTTGGTATGACTGTTGTGGATATCATCGGCACCATGTCTCTGGCTGGAGTCTCACTCAATGCTGTGTCCCTGGTCAATCTCATCATTTGTGTTGGTATCTCGGTCGAGTTCTGCGCTCACATTGCCCGTGCATTCTCAGTGCCCTCACCATCCCTCCTCGAGCGCTGCCACAGCTTCCGTGGTAAGGATGCTCGCGCTTGGGCTGCCCTTGTCAATGTTGGCGCCTCGGTCTTCTCGGGCATCACAGTCACCAAGCTTCTTGGTGTCTTTGTGCTTGCCTTCACTCGCAGCAAGATCTTTGAGATCTACTACTTTAGAGTCTGGCTGGCACTTGTCATCTGGGCTGCTCTGCACGCATTGGTCTTCTTGCCCGTCGCTTTGAGCTTCTTCGGCGGAGTCGGTGAGTTTCCTAGACTGAACATCGTTCCTTTAACAATGACTAATCTTTTTCTACANGGCTACGCAGACCCCGACGCAGATGGTGGTCTTGAGCAGGACCTTGCTAGCAGACGTTACCGTGCTATGATGCCCGATGAGGAATACTACTCAGACGAGTACTGAGGCTAGGATTAGATGATGAGATGTGACATGGCATAGCGGCGTTTTTTCTTCAATGTACTATCATGAATACATTTCCTTCTACATGCTTGAATCCTGCGTGTGATATAGTCTCTGTTGTCTTCGATTCCTGTCAGCACGAGACAGTTCGCATGGTGGTATCATGGCATAACAACGATTTTGTGTTCGTGCGGAAGCTTTTCTTGCAATTCTAGCGCAGGAAAGCAGCAACATGATCAAGTCGCAGTCGAAATAGACATATATCTTGTCATATACTGATGGAGGCCAGTCCAACATATCGCAAGCAAGTGTGCTGTCTTCTTTTGACTGTGTTGACTAGATCTATTCGAGGCCAGGGTGGCCCAAGCAACATTGCTTTCTTCCTAACAGCATCACTGCCATTGAGATGGTAGCGTGTTTAAGTGGCTTTGGAGTGCCTTCTGATCCTGCTTGCTATCTACCTAAGAAGTAGCCACCATAGTGATGTTTCATCGTGCCTTCTACATATGCATACCATGCCCTTATTCGCTCAGCCACACCCTGCGCCATAAGCCCGACGCCACGATTTCTCCATGCTTACTCTCAGTGTACTAAGATAGCGAAACGCAGACTGTAAAAGGCACAGTTGTGTAAAGAAGTAGAGGCGTGTCCACAGAGAGATCTTGATCAAGGTTATCTCAGTGGCCAGAGGTATATTCGAGTTCAAGACTGTGCATCTTGGCAGCTATATTGTGACTGTCTTTAGCACATGTGGAGGCTTGGTTTTTAGCGCGGGATAGTGACGTACAACGCGTTGCGCCGAGGCCTAAACCCTGGTTGTTGTATACATAGATCAAGGCCCTCCGCGTTTTCGCTCAAGCGTTTATTTCTTTGATACCGCCAACCTACGACTTACGCCTGCTCAAAAGCGACTGCCCAGCAAGACCTGTACATACGATAAAGGTAATAGTCACACCTCATGTACCTCAGAAACACGAATAGAGACACTAACACCTCTACAGCCACAGCATAAACCTACCTCACAACCAAAACCAGCGATCTCGACTGCACCATGCCTCAACAAGTGCTCACCACAAACTCCACAACAACAGCCCTCTCAACACCCTCATCCACCTCAAGCGCAACATCCACTTCTTCAGCAGCCGCAAAACGCATCACCCCCAGCGTGAAGCTGCCCTGCTGGTGCGGCGACGACTGCTCCTGCTGCATCATCCCCTGCACGGTCATGTAGAAACCTTACCCTGCAAGCGCTGCCCACCACCCCTCCACCAAAAAACAAAAATCTCCCATTTCCACGCGCACGGCAAACGTGGTTGTGTCAAGAAAGGGTTTCAATGGAGGGTGGAGCAGGAGGAAAAAATGAAGGGTGTGAGGAAGAGGATTAGGGCTGTTTGGAGGAGAAGAGTCACAAAGCCTTGGAGGAGGTGGTTTGGAAGGAGGGATAGTTGGATTGGGACGTACTATTTGAGGTGATGGAGGCCCAATGAGCAGATGGCTTTTGCTTGCTTGCCTTTGTTTTTTTATGGTGATAATTTGGGGTTTGGAGTTTTGGTGCTGTGGGACTTTTTGAAGCATGGTGTTTTTCTCTCTTTCGTTTCTACCTACGTCCTATTCAAAGAATTCATTCTACATTCTCACTGTGTGCTAAAGATGTACTCCGATTATAGCGGTGAGTAAATCACACGCTATAGAAATGCACAGTTCTATTCGGAAACGAAGATTGGCCAAAGAGAGCCGCTAAGAGATTGCTTCTTAGTGGACACTATCCCGTTCTATAATAGTATTATGCATTTTTATAGCGTGTATCTTACATACTTTTGACATAGGGAGGATGATCTATTTGCTTCTCCTCGAGTGTGCTCTTCTCAATGTGCTGTTTCCAAGGGGTCTAGGTCTCTGAGGAGTTGGCTTGGATTGCTAGCAACCGCATCTTAGAATTCAATCACGTCTCACAGAAAGTTACCGATTGGCACATGAAGTATGCGAGATTTCAACTAGTAGCGCGTCTGCTTACAAAGGTATATCGACAATGACAAGAATGAGAAGCATGCTAGGTACGGAAAAGCAATAACAACATCAGAGATGCAGAGCGGCATTGACGAGAGTGCCCTACCTACGACTCAGCAGTTTCGTGGCCATCGAGCAGTCAGACGCTGCTCCTCCCAATACCTCGAGACGTTCTTCTGGGCTTTCTTTAAGACGTTCTCCTAGACGTTCTTCCAGGTCATTCCTGGTCTTTCCGCATGAGGGGTCTTAACCGCGTTGGAGTCTCCGAATGGGTTGTCCTCGTCGTCTTCCCTNNCGTACTCGTTTTCGCTCTCATCGCTTTCCTCTGCTCTCGCCTTACCGAAGTCAGGTTTAGCGGGCATAGCGAGGTTGGTAGGTCGAGGGGGCTTAGGTGGTGCTGCTCCCTCTCCATCAATCTTCAGCCCAGCGAGCTGCGATTCGGCACTGGTGGTGTGTGATCCATGTTCAGGCATGTGTTCCCAAGCGTCACTATCGCTGTCATCATCGAGTGATCTGTCCATGATCTCGTAGCTGGTGAGTGCTTTCACCAATTCGTCGTTTGCCGATAGCAAACTTCCGATCCACTCGTCACTTTCAACCAATTGGATGTATCTCAAGATGTTTCTTCTCAGCAACTTGCATGTCTCGAAACGGTTCATGACCTCGGGGTTCTCGGAGACGCGCTCGTTTTCGCGGTTGATGAGTTGGAGGGCGTTGAGTAGATTGGTTGAGGCGATTGATGCTTGAGCTATATTTTGAATCATTTGCGGCTTTTCCTTTTCGAAAACGAATTTCGTGGTGGTGGCATTCTTGTCCTTCTTTCTCGTAGATGCTTTGACGGCGTCGCGAATAGAGTAGTGAGGTGTTGGAGTGAGCGAGACGGGGCGAGAGGTCGAGGCTGAAGCATTGACAGCGGAGCTCGATCGTGAGTGGCCACGAGAGTGTCCACCAGCAGGAGCAGGAGCAGGCGGAGGAGTTGGTGAAGGGTCCTCATGAGCATCGGCTTCTGTCTCGCGAAGGACCTTGGACTGCGCTTGACTATGACGAGGGCGAGGCTTCTGAGGCAGTTGCTTGTAGAGTGCTGCGATGTTGTGGAGGCCAGGGGTGTCTTTGTAGGCTATAGCCCATTGACGATAGAGCACGTTACACTTGTTGCGTACGTCGACATCGACCATGTCGTCTCTGACCATCAGTCGGAGGCGCTCCAGCAAAGGCTCATCAGCAAAAGTCTTCTGGAAGCGGTTTCCAGCATTTTGAATCAGACCGTCCAGAATGGTCAGAGCTCTGATTTGGCGATGAGCATTACCATACTTGCTNNACTTCGAGTCAGCCAACCAGTCCACTGAGTGTACGACCACCTTGAGTCGGATTCAGTGAACTCACAGCTTCTTACGAATAGCTCTGGCAGCTTCGGTGGGTCCAGATGATTGGATGCGAATGACCTCAACCAGATCAATGATTCCACTGAGGTCGTCTTCCTCGAATTGCTCGCTGGTCATGCGATCAATCTGTACGGACACAGCCGAGTATGGCTTTCTCTGTTGAATGACCCATTGTCTTAGTATTGACTTCAGATCACGCAAGCGGCAGATGGGACAAGACAACGAGTAACCAGAAAGACGACATGGGAGGGTGGAATATTTTGGAGGTGGACGAGTGGGAGGTCCAAGAGCTCTGCACTTGGCTGCTCTTTTCAACTCTTTCCTTTGTCGACGCTTCTCGTGTATGGCTTCACATTCTCTCTTCCACTCATCCACCTCGGCAGGAGTGCAGGGGCCATATGGACAAGGGTAGGCCATGCACCAAGTAAAGAACTCCATGGTAGGTGTGATGTGGTTTCTTGTGGTGGAAAGAGGGGATTGGAAAGAACAGTGAACACGCTGGGGAAAGACATGGCGTAAATAGAGAAGGTAGGGTCAAAGTGTAACATACCGATGAGCTTCCCAACATGGTGGTGATTCACCGATGTATGCACCGGTAGAGGTAGTGACACAGGAACTGACAGAGGTGCAGCTACACCAACAAAAGATTGCGTCACGTAAAGTCCGTGTGCTGTGGTAAGAATTGGATGTGCGAAGGAGAATGGGGGACCCGTGATCGTAGATCGCTTTGAGCCGTCAAACCCTAAGGTGATATTGTGCCTGACTGTCAAAGCAAAGGAGAGAACATCAGCCTTTGCCAACAATTGTATCACATGCAAGAGCGATATGATGGCTTGAGGCTTGCAAAGAACCATGGAATCAACCTTGCGGCGCAAAGATGATCCAATGGCGCAGCCTTCAAACCCATGTCGGAAGAGCGACTTACCAAAAGCAACAGAAGACTCGAGATGTCCCTCACACAACAGAAAGATAACCACGAGGTCTGCGAGATCAGCCGTGTTGTCAGATGGCGTTTCGCCGTGCGTTTTCGACTGGGATTAGCTGGACGCAGAACCGCAGACTGAGGAGCCGATAAGCAGGAACAGTCCCTTGACCTTCCTTCTTTCTTCCCGTTCACCGAAGATTGCGCTTACGCGAGGCAGGCACGATTCTGTCGATTGCACAAGAGTTTCGGTCTGAAGACGACAGTCGACAAGTGTCAGCACGAGCTCTCACACAAGAAGTTCCAGAAAGATAAAGACGTTTTGTTGTTGGCCAGCTCGTGATTGGGGACGTTGTCGGTGAGCACAGCCGTCATCTCCAAGGATGCCCCACTTTGTGCCCGCCCATGCTTCTTTTCGGCCCGCTGCCTGCAGCCCGATTGCGGAGGTTAAATCCGGGTCCTTCTCTGCAGCTTGTTGGACTTCACCTCGTACAACATCCAGCTCCTGCTATTAATATTGGTGTGCCCGTTCTCGATCCAAGATACAGAGGTCACTTTGTATTTCGCAGACCGGAAGCCTGATCAGTCAAGCTTCTCTGGACCAACATCACTGCGTCGATACAGAATTGACTACCATTCTGCATGAACGTTGACTGCTCATGCTTGATGCCACAGATCCAGCAACTGCATGAACTCGATTGCCAAAGCCTTGACATCTCTGCAAGCCGCAGCACTTCTCCGCACATGACTGCGTGAAACAAAACCAGGCTGCAATGCCGTTTCCCACGTTTTTGTCCGAGATCTGCAAATGGCCGGTGTCACGGAGGCTTCAGCTACACAGAGGTATGTCGGTGTCGGTTACTGAAGCCTCTCATGGCTGACATTTCTGTTTTGGTTCCATAGTGCATGGCTCGAGGAGCTTGCAGATGTCGATCTGGAGTGGGACAACATATCGCTCCCAAGCACTCCAAAACACTCAGTAATTGGTACGGCCGCAGTGTCTTCTTCAACCGCAGATGTTGCATCACGCCCACATGGCTTTTCAAATGCCATCTCCCGTTCCGTCCTGTCATCTTCAACAGACGACGACCTCTTCTGTGACACAGCAGATTTCGAAACCTTCCTCCGCGAAACAGAAGGCGTCAACTTCTCTAGCACCGCGTCGACTTTGACTCTAGCCTCAACACCAACCGACCCCTGTCTTCGCCCAGGGTCGTCTTCATCTGGCACTTCCGCTATCCAGACTCCTAAGCGAATTATCCGTGGTACCTTTCCTTCAGCCTTGAAGTCGAATTCCCCGATCGCAGGTCTGACCTCCTCGATTTGTCTCCGTACACTGTTCTGTCTCGGAGAAGCTTTCAATGTAGGTTGCCAAGCCGCTCGCGACAACCAAGATATCCTTCTTGAGTTTTATTGCCGTGTCATGTCTTCTTACCGCGAAGACAACATACAGCATTTCGTGCTGGCTGATCTCACCCATGACAACCCACCTTTCATCAATGCCACATTTGCGTCTTAGAAAGGCGTGCCGCTGTTTGATGACGAAGCCAGAGTCTTCCTCGACGGTAAGGACCACGACGGAAGACTATGCAGATGTCTGGGCAAGATGAAGAGACATGGAAGTAAATGGGTCTACGAGTTGATGAGCATCTGGCAGGCCACTAATGATGATATCGAGCATGTCGCTAGTATTGTGACCTGACCCTGCGTCTGAGTTGAGCTTTCATGTTTTGCTCTATTTGTTTGAAGATCTTGTTGCTTTTCTGTAATTGTTGCTCGGATGGTCGGCTCGGATTTGGTGCTCATTTGCTAAAATGTCAAGATTGCTATTCGAGAGAAAATCTCACTGCAAAGGAAGAAAAATATCATACTTGCGCTCATACCCACAGTCCCATCATATGATTTTCTTGCTGGTAAACAGGACAATGAAGCTCGAGTGACAGTGGCCGCTTCTGGATGTACCTAGTCACTTGTTTGAGTATATATTCCGAATCCCTGCTCACAACACCATCATTGTTCGTTGCAACCACTGCAAACGCGCCATGCTCAGACATAAAGCCAAGGCGCACATTGAAGAGTGCATACAAAAGAAACAGAGTTGCGCTCCCTGACAGTTTGCTTCTAGCACTACATGTACACGCAACCGAGTACGGCAACGTCGTCCATGACCGTGAAAGATGAGCTGAGGTTCCCAGACGAGCACTTGCAAGAATCAATGGTATTGCGTCAATGCAACGTATAAGCACACATTGAAGAGTGCGTTTAACAGAGAGTGGCATGCTGTAACGCTCTGCTGTTTCCAGCACGACATGTAAAGGCAATCAAGTACGGCAATGGCGTAAGTGACCGTGATGAAAGTAGCTTTGTTTCTAGCTAGGTATTTGCAAAGATTAGGAGTATTGCATCAATGCAACGTGTAGTTCGCGATCTGATAGGAGCCGCAGGGATACGATGACAAGCACTCCTGCATGGCTTTGTCTGTCTATATGAATTGCCATCCAATACTAATGTCATATCTTATTATTAGTGAAGAAGTTTGTCTTTTGACTTTCACATAGCATCAAAGAGTCAGGATGCGTAAAGGTAACTGAACATATATAAACCATACCAATAAGTCTTTAACCTACACCAACTTCGTCACAGACCATCTCATGCAAGACAAAGCGGACATCGTGAGATGTAACCATTGCAAACGACCTGTGCTCAGACAAAGATCAAAACTTCTTACATCTAGCACTGTAGATACGGACTCTAGAATACGGCAACCACGTCCATAACCGTACTTGCACAGATCGTGTTCCCAAAGACTCGGCTGTCCTATATGCTAGTATTGAGTTGACGCAGCGTGGAAGAAATTATCGATCGTGGCCCTTGCGATGTCTCTTTTTTTTTTTTTGCTATTGGTCTATCATGCAAAGGCGAACACAACATCGAAACACGGGCAATGGACAAGCCGCTAATTCCCATCAGTCGCAGCTCGTCGTCTTCAGATGTAGTATATCGTGAGGCACTTCCGTTAGCCATACACACCTTGTGATAGGGAAGACAAGAACGTTACTACTGTAAGTTTCTCATACCCGGCTTCACTAATTGAGCGACCGCGATCTGAGCAGCACCAACTATATTTGGTATCGTGTATCTTTTCAGCTTCATGCACGCTACTCGATCGAAATCTTGGAGAGCCATACCACTTGTAATGTGCAAGCCGACCGGTCCATCGACTCACCCGGGCAAAACAGAAAAGGCTAGATGATTTTGAAACCGTCAGTCCATGACAGTCAGTCCACCAAGACAGGAAACTGTGCAGCTTGCTTCAGGGAAATGTTAATCGTTGTATTAACATCAACCATGGATTCAATAGTCGCGAGAATATCAAAGTTTCAAGACGTGTGCGGAATGGAATGAGATAGGACATTAGTATTATCGATTGAGCTCACTCAGGACTGTAAGATAGCCATGGGTGTTTACTCAATTCACCTGCTCTTTGCCTCTCTCTTGGGTCTGAAGCCATCATCTTCCTCAAGAAATCGCAGAACAGGTCCAACTCATTTATAGGCATCATACTCTGAGCATCACCAGCGAAGCTCTGTCCTACCAAGGTCTCCAAAGAAACAGGGAATCCATGGCCGTGGATACATTGCTGCTCGTATTCTTTTCCTCGTGCAGCATTGTCCAAGACAACGTCTGGAATAGGTCCGAAAGTAGAGACCAGAAGAGCTATACGATCTTGTTCTGCGGTCACACCTGGACCGGGTCGTCCTACAAATGGCAACTCTCCTGTAAGGAACTGGAAAAGCAGACAGCCGAGACTGAAAATATCGACACTGGGATCCCAGGGTGCTTCCAGTGTGATCTCTGGCGCGCGCAGATACTCAGATTGGATATCGTCGGTGAGATGTTGGTCCACGAAACAAGCGATACCCAAGTCATTGAGGCGGAACTGCATATTCGGATCATTGAAACCCGGACCTGAAGAGTGTGTGCGCACGAGATCATCGATTTCTTGTGGCGACTGGCCTTGGTCGTCCTTAAGGATGTTGGAAGGTTGGAGGTCGGTGTGAATAACGCCACACTCGCTGTGTAGGAAGTCAAATGCTTCAAGCATTTGCTTTGCAATATTTCTGACGGTTGGTGGGGGTATACGCATGACATGTCCGGTAGTGGCTTTTTCTGCGATGCTATCGCCTAGTAGAGGCATTACCATACAAACGTGTTTGCCTGTGGGTCCCTGAACTTCGAAGTGGTTCTTCAGGTAAGTTACATGGTTTCGACCGGGATGCGATGAATGATTGGAGCAAGCGGTCACTTTCTGCATGACCTCTAGCTCAAATATCTGATGGTGGCCATTATAGAAGTCGCTGTTCAAGATTTTGAGAGCAGCATGTTCGCCGTTNNTCTGCGGGTCATTAGTATACGAAATTGAAACCAGAGGGAGGACTGACGTGTTGTCTATCACCAACCAAACAGAAGCGTATCTGCCAGCACCCAGATGTGTTTCAACTCTGTATCGATCTAAGAAGACCTGGCCAATCTCGACTTTGTAGAACTTGTCGTTATCATTTTCGGTCAATGCTCTCTTCAGGAGCGAACGGAAGCCCATAATGACTTTGTGGTATGTGTGGAAGAAGTGCACAAGGCAAAGTTGGAAGAAGTCAAGTTGCGATTCAGACAATTGGGGCCACAGGAAAGTCTTAAACCAAGTAGGTTAATACAAGCTTCCTACATACCTGCCTTCTTGCGTGCAAACGTTTTGATCGGTGAAGTCATGCACGAAAGTTTCCATATTCTCGAAGGCTCCCTTGAGTTGCCGAGGAACCTTAGCTGGTCATGTCTCTCGTCAGTTTGTCAAACTCAGACATCTGCGCTTTCAGCGTTCAGTCTGCTAGTAGTCGACCTGTTCACTGTAATAGTGGACACATGATTCCAAATCGATTGCTGTGTCACAAAGCAAGGAGATCAACAGGAACAATAATATTCGTTGAACGTCCTCGCAGATCAAGCCAGTCGAGAACTTGGAAAACGTGGAGACACATCCGATCGTGGAGCGGGAAGCCATGATGTCACGCCGAGACGCGATTCAGGCGCGTCCGGAAGTGGGTGGTGCCTTGGATGAAACACTTTTAGAGCTTCTGAATCGCGCCTCCAACGTTCATACGAGTCAATCTTCATCAAGAACATTGATATACAGCAAAGATGCCACCAGCCGGCCAACCAGTTTACGTCTCTCCAAATCCCGAGACCACAAAGCGTGGTGCCTTTACCGAGTTCTTCCTCGAGAGACAGTGTCCTGAGGATGCCGACTCCAAGTACAAGCACCTGTTCTTCACCCACCAGAACCTCATGAGGATGTTGATCAATGATTCTGCCATGGATCCAAACCGAGAGCAGACCTTCTCTACACCTGCAAACAGTAAGAACAAGGTGTATTTCATGTAAGAGATGGCTTGTCTGTAATTAGTTGGTCGTGCTGACAGAGACAGGTGGGACTTTGTCACACGTTCCTTCCAAATGCTTGTAGCAACTGTCAACCCAAGAAACCCTACCGGCGAAGCTTGGATGGACATTATGATGAGATCAATGCTGGCCCAACAGTTGATTCTTGACACAACTGGCAGACTTGAGTCCATGAACCAGTCTGTTGGCTACAACGATGATGCTGGTATCCAATTCAGCGCAGAAATCAAGGCGGAGGCAGAGAAGCTGGATGATTTGCCCTAAGTAGAGCTGGACTCTCGAGGGATACGATGCTGTGAACTTGATGACGAACACATAATGAACTGTCGCTTGAACGTATCAATAGCAATGCAATGTATGAAGTTATTGAGAAGTTTGTCGTTTTCCAGACCCCCTCGTGAACCATAGCAGAGAGTAGATACACGGTGTAAAAATGCACGGTTCTATTCAGAAACAAAAGTTTGGCCAAAGAGAGCTGATAGATCGCTTCTCAGTAGACATCACATCTTTTGGTACTTGGGGTGGGTGGTAGGAGCATGAAATAGCAAGGTGGTTGTTGATTGATAAATCGGAGGTCGGAGCTTTGGACCCTCGACTGAGGAGACGCTTGGACCGCCTCCTGGCAAAAAAATACATCTCGACAAGCAACTTTGAATGCATCGCTTTTCCTCTTGACATCCTCTCCCAAAGGCGTATCTCTCTGCCTTTGTTGTGTTTTTGCTTTTTTCTTTTCTTTTGATACCCCAAACAACCTCAATATGGATGAGCAGCAATTCGTCGGACTCCTTGAGAGTCTGATGCAGCGTAAGTCTATCACTTCTTCAGCAGACGACTTTATTTCGAGGCTGACTGATTACAACAGCCGACACCGAGCGTGTCAAGGCCGCAACTGCTACCTTGAACAAGACATACTACAGCAACCCTGCCTCGCTCACAGCCTTGCTCCACATCTTGGTTTCGCACCAGAGCCCCAACCTTCGTCAACTTGCTGCCATAGAGTCTCGCAAGCTTGTCAAGAAGCACTGGCTTGACCTCCCCAACGACCAGAAGCCTCAGATCCGCGAGCAGCTTCTGCAATCCACTCTCAACGAGGATCAGTCACTCGCTCGTCACTCCAAGGCCCGTGTCATTGCCTCGATCGCTCAGATTGACCTCGCCGATGGCCAATGGTCCGACCTCCCCGACTTCTTGCAGAAGGCCTCGACTAGCCAGACTGCCAGCCACCGTGAGGTTGGTGTCTACATCATCTACACACTGCTCGAGACCATGCCCGACATGTTCCAAGAGAACATGGGCGCTATGCTCCAGCTCTTCACACAGACCATCCAGGACCCCGAGAACGCCGAGGTCAGAATCAACACAATGCTTGCTCTTTCTGAGATCTGCATGGTTCTCGACACCGAAGAGGACCCCCAGTCGCTCAAGGCTTTCCAAAACACCATCCCCCACATGGTCCGCGTTCTGCAGCAGGCTGTCGACGACGGTGAGGAAGACCGCGCTATGCAGGCCTTCGAGGTCTTCAACAAGCTCCTCAGCTACGAGTCTGCTTTCTTGAACGCCCACTTTGGTGATCTCATGCAGTTCATGATGCAACTCTCGGCCAACACCAACATCGACGATGACTCGCGTTCCCAGGCTCTTTCTTTCCTCATGCAGGCTGTCAGATACCGCAAGCTCAAGGTCCAGGGTCTGCGCATTGGCGAGCAGCTCACCACCACTTCCCTCCAGATCGTCACCGAGCTTGGTGAACTTTCCGCTGAGGACGAGGACATTACCCCTGCCCGCTCTGCTCTTGGTCTGCTCGACATTCTTTCCGAGAACCTCCCTCCCAGCCAGGTCGCTGTCCCTCTCCTCCGCGCCATCGGTCCCTTTGTTCAGAACTCCAACCCCGACTACCGTCGCGCTGGTATCCTCGCTCTGGGTATGTGCGTTGAGGGTGCTCCTGACTTTATTAGCACTCAGCTTGCCGAGATTCTCCCCATGGTTCTCCACTTGCTCGAGGACCCTGAGGTTCGCGTCCGCTCGGCTGCTTTGAACGGTGTTGCTAGACTTGCCGACGACCTCGCTGAGGAGATGGGTAAGGAGCACGCCCGTCTGATTCCTGCTCTCGTCAAGAACTTTGATCTCGCCATGCAGCAGCTGAACGGCCCCGCTGGCGACGAGAACCTGGCTATCATCAAGCAGAGCTGTATGGCTATTGACTCGATGATCGAGGGACTCGACAAGGAGGACGCTTCCAAGTATGTTGGCGAGCTGATTCCTAGACTCGGTGCCCTTTTCCAGCACCCTGACGTTAAGGTTCAGATCTCGGCCATCGGTGCCGCTGGTTCTATCGCTTCTGCTAGTGAGGAGAACTTCATGCCCTACTTCGAGGGCACCATGCAGACTCTTGGTCAATTCGTTTCCCTCAAGGATTCCGAGGACGAGCTCGAGCTCCGTGGAGTTGTCTGCGATTCACTCGGCAAGATCGCTTCTGCTGTTGGCGCCGATGCCTTCCAGCCTTACGTTACCGCCCTGATGCAGGCTTCTGAGGAGGCTCTCCACCTCGACCACCCCAGACTTCGTGAGACCAGCTACATCCTCTGGAGCACCATGTCCAAGGTTTACGACGACAAGTTCGCCCCTTACCTTGCTGGTGTTGTCAAGGGTTTGATTGAGTGCCTTCAGCAAGATGAGAGCGAGGACGGTGTTACCCTTGGCGAGGAGGCCAGAGAGCTTCTTGGTCAGGAAATCACCATTGCCGGAAAGAAGGTCAAGGTTGCCGACATCGATGCTGGCGCCGATGATGACACTACCATCGATATCGATGATGAGGACGAGGATGACTGGGATGATCTCGGTGCTGTTACTGCTGTCGCTATGGAGAAGGAGATCGCTGTTGAGGTTATCGGTGATGTTCTCACCCACACTCGTGGCCACTTCCTGCCCTACTTCCAGCAGTGCGTTGAGGCTGTCCTCGCCCTTGTTGACCACACTTTCGAGGGTGTTCGCAGATCTGCCATTGGTACTCTCTGGAGAGGTTACGCCGCTCTCTGGGCCATGGCTGAGGACAACGGCATGGCCAAGTGGCAATCTGGCCTTCCTCTGAAGGTCCAGGCTACCGAGGATCTGATGAAGCTCGGCAGTCTGATCATGACCGCCACTCTTGCTCTCTGGCAGGACGAAGTTGACCGGTACGTATCTAACCATCTTTCTTTCTCCGCACCCTTTCTTTCCATGATGACTACTCTTCGTTACACCCAGCTCACTTTGATGCACAAATGTGCACTTGATGCGAACGCGATTCTGTTCCTGACCCGATCTATTGATCACCTCCTCTGAAAACTTACTCTCTTGCCGAGTCTTGGAAACAATGGCTGACATGATTTCAACAGTGGTACCGTTACCGACATTCACCGTAACCTCGCCGCTACCCTCAAGCTTTGCGGACCTGCCATCCTTACCGCCAGCATTGGCGAGAACGCCGCTCCCCCAGTTCAGCAAATCGTCGAGATGGTCCTCTCCATCTTGCAAAAGAAGCACATGTGCCAACAAGACCTCGACGGCGAGGATGAGTTCGATGCTGAGATGGAGTCATCCGAGTACGACTGGCTGGTCATCGAGACCGCCATGGAGGTTATCACCTGCCTTGCCGCTGCCCTTGGCGAGTCGTTCGGCGAGCTCTGGCAAATCTTCGAGAAGCCTGTCATCAAGTACGTTAGCGGACAGGAGAAATATGAGCGCAGCGCAGCTGTCGGCACTGTCGCTGAGGCCATTGGTAACATGGGTGCTTCCGTCACTCCTTACACCGGTAGCCTTATGAAGATGCTGCTCAAGCGCCTTGGAGACGAGGATCCGGAGGTTCGTAGTAACGCAGCCTACGGTACCGGTCTTCTCTGCGAGAAGAGCACCGACGAGAACCAGATCACTGGCCAGTACAACACTATCCTCGGCAAGCTCGAGCCTCTGTTGCACCAACAGCAGGAGGCTCGTCTCCTCGACAACTCTGCTGGCTGTGTCGCCCGCATGATCAAGAGACATCCTAACCACGTTCCTCTTGGTGACGTCCTCCCCGTTCTGATCCAGCTTCTCCCTCTCAGAGAGGATTACGAGGAGAACGAGGCCGTCTTCGAGATGATCGTTTCGCTCTACCAGCAGCAGAACACTGTCATCCAGGGTCTTACCGGATCCATCTTGCCAGTCCTGCAGAAGGTGCTGAGCCCTCCTGAGGAGCAGCTTAGTGACGAGACGCGCCAAAAGGTGATGCAGTTGGCACAGTACCTCCAGTCGCAATAGAAAGCGACATGTAGTGGAGATGTTTTTGTGAAGTCTGAGAAGCTACGTTGTCACGCACTGAGGATACCCCGAGCATAGAGCTCTTTCTTTTCTTGTTTTTAGTTTTGCATAGCTTGCGGGAATGTTGAAAAGTACATTTGTCGATTTGTATGATTGTTATACAGTGTCAAGTGTGTCTGCTTCCAGAGGTGATTGCAAGGAAGGAAGTCCGGCGAGAGTTGTCGGTTGGACGGTTTGGCAGGGGACCGCCCGCCAAAGGTACGCGGATATTCAGTGCCTTGGCACTTAGCTTCTTAACCCTTAGATCAAAACATCAACAAGCTATAGTTTGCTGCGCTCTTTTAATTCGCAGTGTAATTCGCCATACAAATTAGTAATTCTCTATAAAAAAATCTCTAAAATTATCTTCTAACCATTTTTACATTAGGGAATTTAGAAAATCGTCTTTAGCACCTTACTATTACTATTACTATCGCCTTATACTCTTTACTCTTATTCCCTTCCTTCTTATTACCCTTACTATTATTTAAAGCCCTCGCTATTATTTAAAGCCTTCCTTCTTATTATATTACTATAAATTAACCTTAAGCTATAGAAGACACTTATTACTAACTAGATTAAAGACGCTAATAGTATATATATAGAGGTTCTTAGCCTTCTAGAAGAGTAAGAGGTAGTTATTAAATAGAGTACTCTCTAGTAATAACTTTAGGCCTAGGGTATATCTTATAATCTAGAGGTTAAACTACTTAAGGCTCGCGTTATAGAGTTATTCTTTTACGATTATAAGACTAATAAAGATATAGTAGCTATACTTACTATTAATAGCTTTAAATGTATTAGTAGGCGCTATATTAAGGATATTAGAAAGGAGCTTAGTTTATATAAGCGCCTTAAGCGTATTAAGGCTAAGGAGCTTAAGGTATTATTACGTAAACCCCTTACTACTAAGTATAATGCTAGTTATATTAAGAACTTTAGTAAGGACTATTTATATGCCTATCTCCGGTATAAATATACTAACCTAAATATTATTAGCTAGTAAGTCTAATTTACTACTCTATTCGTAGTACATTTCTAATAGTTATTATAATAGCGACTATATTTACCGAATTATAATAAGTCTTAATCCTATTAAATACTAGTAATAAAAAAGCGTTTAAGAACTCGCTTAGCTCTAGCTATATATCCTAGTTCTAACTATATATAGTATATAGATGCTTGTTATAAGCTTAAGAAGTATAGTATTTAGATATACGTAAGTATTAATATATAGTCTTATAAGATTATATAGCTATATACTAGTATTACCGCTTATATAGCTATCTCTATTACTACTTAGTATATCTAATATCTCTTAAAAGGTAGTATTATACTACTATTTATATAAACTAATTAGGGAGGCAAAACTATTATAGTTACTAATATCTACTTTATACTTCGTAAGGAGCTTAAAGATAATAACTTATACTTTATTAACTACTTCTATTATAGAACTAGTAAGGAAAACTAGCGTATTAAGAGTTAGTAGGCTTAACTTATAAAGTCCTTTTAGGTAAGCTTAAGGTTATGTTTAATAAGCTCTTATAGGCTAGACTATATATAATAGGTATAGTTACTAATAGAATTACCCTTCTTACTATCTATATACTAATTCTTAGGTATAAGGTTAATATATTTAACGAACTCTAGTCTATTTATAATATCTATAAGTAACCTTCCTAGCCCTATGTCGTTCTAGGCTAACTATAAGAACTATATAACTATCTAACTCTATATAGAGATAAGTAACATACTATTAACATCCTAGAAAAGCTTCTTAAGCCCTTTTAAGATTACTTCTAAGACTTTAATATAGATAAATACCTTTCTCTTATTATACTTAAGTAGTATAAGACGAAACTTAGTCTATAATTTCCTAATTTATATAATACTAAACTTAGTAAGGTAAGGCCTATTATACTTTAAGACTCTAATACTAACGAGAATTAACTTTACCTTAAAGCCTATATGTTTCTTTATACTAAGATTACTCTCTATATAGTTACTAGTAATAACCCTCTAATAGAAGAGTTAAGCGTTCTATATAGAGCTTATAGGTAGAATAATAATCTAGAGGTAGTAGCTATATATAGCTCTAGTTAGAAGGATATACTACGTTAGTTTAAAGAAGGTAATATTAATCTAAGACTCTATAAGTTCTTAGTATAAGAGCTAAACCTCTAAAATATTATTTAATCTTTTATCTCTCTATAGAATATACTACCTAAAATTCGGCGAATTCTTACTATAAATTACCGCGATTTAAGGAAGTAGCTTAGTATATATATAAAAAGAGAGACACTATAAATTCTATTTATCTTAAGCATTCTTTCTTATTATTTACTATAGCGCCTCTAAAACCTTAGACTAACCTCTTTTACTACCTTACTAGTATAGACTATTAGAAGCTCTATAGTCTCTATAAGAAGTATAGAAAATATAAGCTTTCGAATCCTAACTTTAACTATTCTAAATCGCTAATTATATAAGAGTCTACTATTAATAGAGCATACTATATAGCACTTAAATAAGGCTAGGTTTACTAGTCTTCTTTAGCTCTAGCTCTAGCTCTACTAGAAAGTCTAGCTCCTATAGAGAGTCTAGCTCTAGGAGAAACACTAGTATATCTTAATAAATTATAAGAGTTAGAATTAACTAAATAAGTAGGTAAGAGGACTAATTAGGCTACTTAAGCTATATCTTTAATAGCTAGTAGTAGTATTACTAATGTTTAGAGAAATTATAGCATTAGATAAAACCTTATTACTAACCTCTAAGGATAGTCTAATATAGGCCTACCTACTCTCTCTTAATATAGTAATATTACTACTAGTAATAAGTCTCTAAAACGAAAACTATAGATAAATAGCATTAAAGTTACCTAGTACGCTTACTTAGTTTAAGCCGTCGTTATTCCTTAGAAACGAAAGCGCTATATTAGCTTAGAAGAACTTAGAAGACATTAGATAGAGCGCTTAAGTAGCGACTTTAAGTAGAAGTTTATAAGCCTTAAGAAGGTCGAGAGGAAGTACTTTATATATAATTAGATCTAAGCTAATTATCTATATAAAGAGGTATCTTAGCGTAAAGGACCTCGTCGTCTTATTAGTAATCTTAATAGCTATATACTATTACTTATAGGAACTTTATAGCTAAACTCTAAAACTATTAAGAAGCTCTCTACTTACTTTTATAAGAATAAGAAGAGTTAGATAATATTTAGACTCTACTTCGAAGTAGTTAATAAGGTTAATAAATATAATAATAATAATGCTAATAAGGATAACTTAGTTATACCTATACCTACGCCTATACTAAAATAAAAGAGTAAGATACCTATACTAATCTCTTTACTATAAGTAAAGAGTAAGATACCTATACTAATCTCTATACTATAAGTGAAGAGTAGGTAGTAAGCTACCTCTTATCTAACTACCTCTTATCTAACTACCTCTTATCTAACTACCTTATTATTTAAGAAGACTCTAAGTCTAGCTATTAAGAAAGAGATTATTAGAGCTAGTAGTAAGGAGATTAAGCCTCTATTATTTATTAATACTATATTTAATCTATTCGATCTACCTAATATTACTAATCTTACCTCTTTAGTCCTACTATCTCTATTATTTATATATATTAATATACTATTATCGTTTCTAACGCTTCCTTTTCTTCTAGTACTTCTATCTATTAAGAAGAAAGAACCTAAATAAGAATAAGAATAAGAATAAGAGTAAGGATATAAGTAAGGGTATAAGTAAGGGTATAAGTAAACCCTAGAGGCTATAGTTTTAAACCTCTTAAGATCTTTTAAGAGACTATATAAAGAAGTAGCTAATAAAGATATTAAAAAGAAGAGAGGACCCTAAGTTAAACCTTATAATTAGGTAATAAGAGGGATAGTAAGGAAACGTAGAATATAAAGTAGATTATCTAAAAATAAGGCCTAGATTAAACCTAAAGTTACCTAACTAGCTAAAATCTTAAAATTTTTAAGAATTTTTAAGAATTTATAATTTAAGTACTGATTTTTTAAGTAACCTTACCCTTCTTAAGGTAACCTTATCTTAAAAATTTTAAAAATTTTCGAGATTTTATAATTTAATTACGATTCTTTTAGGTAACCTTACCTTAAAAAATCTTAAAATTTTAAGATTTTACGATTTAGGTATAACTTAGGTTACCTTAGGTAAATTTCTATATATTTTTTAATCTATCTTCTTATTATTTTTAAGGTTAAAGCAATATTCTACATTCTTATAAATAGGTTTATAGTATAAAATTTTAATATTAAAAATGTTAAAGGAGTAATTTATAGTATAATTCGCTACTATAATCGCTTCTTAGAGCTTTTAAACTACTAGAATTTTAACTATACTACCTTTATAGAAAATTAAGGGTATCTTTCTAGCCTAAATACTAAGTTATACTAGAATTAAGCTTAAAATTAAGCACTACTAGAAGCATTAGTAAGTAGCTAGTTAATCTACTCCTACTAAAAGGTAAAAACATCCTTTAAGCCTTTAACCTCCTTCTTAAGAGTCTTAACCTCCTTCTTAAAAGTAGTAATAGTACTCTCTATATTAACCTTACTCTTACTAGTATTATAAGTCTTCTTACTATTACGTCTATAGTAAGTATAAGTATTACTACTACCTTAGTTAGGAGTATAGATATAGTAAGAACGCTTAGAAGGCTTCTTCTTATACTAATTATAGATAGTAAGGACCTTAACGCCCTTACTCTTAATTTCTATAATCTTACTAGTAGTATAGATACGCTTAAGCTTCTAAGTAGAACTAGTGTTAGTATTATTCTTATCCTTAAATGCCTTAAGAGTAGTATTAATCTACTCCTTCTTAAAGTAGTACGAGAACTTACTAAGACGAGTAAAAGGTAGTAAAAGTTAATAAACTACTTAGGCTAGCTATATTAATATTAGATATATAAACTTAATTAACTAACTAAATTAATTAAGAAGGGACTAAACTTATATACTCTTATAAGGTAACTTCTTAATAGGAGTAGGAGCATTATTAAGGTTAGTAATATTATCCTTCTTATTAGAAAAAGGACTAAAAGTAAGATTATTCTCCTTATTAATAAGGCTAGTAGTGTTATTACCTATAGTAATATCCTTAGTAACCTCCTCTTTATTACTAGTAAAGATATTAAAGATACTATTAATTAGCTTATCTAAAGTAATCTTAGTAGAGGTTCTATATAAGTAGGTCTTAGTAACGTATAAGAGAGTCTTTTTCTTAGGTAAGAAAGTCTTACTAATGTACGAGAGAGTTATAGTTATACGCTTAGAAGTAGTACTTAAGGAATGCTTAAGTTTACTAGATAAGGGAGTAGTAGAAGCACTAAAAGTAAAGGCGGTATTAGTAGGAGTAATAGGAGTAGTAGCCTTAGTAATAGCGCTAGTAAGAGTAGTAGCCTTATTATTAAGAGATATAATATTATTAATGTTAAAGTTCTTAAGCTTAGTAGTAAGCTTAGTATTATTAGTATTAGTAGCGGCGCTACTATTATTATTATTAAAGGAAGCGAAAAAAGTAATCTTACTATTAGACATTATAAAGGCTACTTAAAGTAGTTATTATACTTAAGTATAAGTATAAGAGGAAGGAAGTAGTTAATAACTTAAGTGCGAAGGTAAGAACTAATAGCTTACTAAGTAATAGCGCACTAGTATTAGTGGTAGAAATTTACTACCATTATTACTATAAAGACTATTAGTACCTTTAAGTTAAGTACTAATAACGAAGTAGTAGTAATAGTAAGGTAGTAACTAAGGTAGTAATAGTAAGTACTAATAGTAGTAAATAAGGTAGCGATAATAGTTAGAAGCATTAAAGACTTAAGGGTAATAGTAATCTTAATAGTATATCTAAAAGGTTTTAAGGTATAGTTAGAAATTAATAAGGATATAAAGGGTTAAATTTATATAGCGATTCTTACTGCGAATTAGTATAAAGCATTCTCTTGGATTTTAAGGTGTAGCAGAGCAACTTAGCGTTTAGAGGTTAAGAAGCTAAGCGCTAAGGCACTGAATATCCATGTACTTCCGGCGGGCGGTCCAGGGGCGGGTCGGACGGTTGAACCCTGATTTCCTGATGATCATGCAAGTGCCTGCTTATTATTTGGTACTGCAGTAAACAGAGTTTCAGTATTCCTTGTAATGCACCGTCACTGTGCATGGCCCTGCCGCGGATAGCAGCTGAAGCCTGCACAAGCCTGGTAGTTCTCCTTTTCTTCTCGCCATTGTCGCACATCTCTGACACGACCATGCGCAGCCCGGAGTGCTGAGAAGCACATTACAATAACCCCGACGCCCAAGAGATTACAGGACCATCGCCATGTCTGGTCGCACACCAGCAGGAGGGAACACGGACAGGACGCGTCCTCCTCTAGCGAGGTTGGGCAGCTCGTCAGCCAGAGGTCCTACGCTGTCGACAGCTGCTCGTCCAGGGAGCAGTGCATCTGTCAGATCTGCAACAAGCGGCACTACAGCGACAGCAGCCCGGCAGCCTTTGCGCATGGCTAGTGTTGAAGAGAACAAGAGACCCACCCTCAATGGTGTGTCAAGGCGCATGTCATCTATGAACGTTGTTCCGACCACCTCAAGGCCTTCCTCCCGACTGAGCACTACTTCATCCTCTACCACACGAACTCCGACAGCAGCCAGCAGGACCGCTCCAAGGGCTCCTTTGAACTCCACTCCTCGTGCTCCCGTAAACTCGACTCCTCGTGCAACTGCTACTCCAACTACCATCAACAACCGTACACCAAGACTGGCTGCCACTGCAAACCCGAATACCCCCAAGACCCCTTCGACTGCTCCGAAAGCACCGACCGCTGCTCCGAAAGCGACCACTCCGAGGAAACTGGCGGTGAGGACTTCGCTAGGAAAGATGGAGAAACCCACACTATCTAGTCCCGTTGCACTCTCAAGGTATACATACTTTTCCTTGGTCTGCTCGAGGTAGTCAGAGCTAACCATGACCAGTGATCTGAAATCGTCTTCCGATCGACCACCTTCTCCACTAGGACCCATGTTCAAGTCACCACCTAAACTACGCAAATTCTCCGCCGTCTCCGATGTCGATACCGATCAAATGAAGCAAAAAAGCCATGCTCGTTCACAATCTGCTACCGTTGGTCACCCCTCAACCGCCCCCGAGACGCAGGAACAAAAGATGCGAGACATGCGTATCATGGGCGACTTGCTGCGCGAAGCCAACGTAAGAGAGGCCATGAAAGAGGAGATTGCAGAGCTCAAGGCCGAAGTTGAGAGGTTGCAACGTCCTAAAAGTCCTGTAAAACCAGACACGTGGGCAGGTACTTTTACTGTGGCTGAGATGGAAGAGATGGAAGCATCACACCTGGAAGAAGTTCAGGGCATCAGAGGCGATTACGAAAGACAAAGACGCGCCACTGAAGAAGAGCATGCGACCGAGATGCGTGGCTTGAGAGCCGAACTCGAGCAAATGAACTCGATGAAGGCTGAGCATGCAAAGACCCTTGCAGATGTACATGCCAAACTCGAGGCTGAGTCCAAGGAGTTGAAGAAAACGTCGACCATGCTAAGAGACCTGAAGAACACACATGCCAAGGAGTTGCAGGAGCTGAAGGCTGAACATGCATCCATCGCAGAGAATCTCCGTAATGATCATACCAACGAGATCAATGACCTCAAGTCACAGCTCGAAGTGCAGCGCAAACGCGCCGCTTCTATCGACAAGTTGAAGACCAATCATGCTAGAGAGCTTGACCAATTGCGATCAGAGCTGGATGACCAAACAGAAGACACGGCGACAATGAACAAGCTCAAAGAAACATATGATGCCGAGATCTCAAATCTCAAGTCTCAGCTGCAAGATCACAAACAACGAGCGGACTCTAACGAAGAGTTGAGTGTGAAGCAATCGGGCGAGATCAGCAAACTGCAGTCGCAACTAGACGATCTCTCGAGTGATGCATCGACGGTTGATCAAATCAAAGCAGCTCACGAAGTTGAGGTAACTGAGCTCAAGTCGAAATTGGATGAACAAAGCGAACGCGCCGCTTCTGCACTAAAGGACCTCGAGACTCTGCGATCCGAAACAGACGCGAGGGCCAAAGACACTTCAGAGGTCGACAAGCTGAAGGTAGAGCACGAAAACGAGGTTTCGGAACTGAGAACACAGTTGCAAAAGCAGAAGAAACGGGCGATGTCAGTCGTCAAACTCAAGGAGGCCCATGCTAAGGAACTGGAAGCCCTGAAATCGGAGCTGGAGCCAAACGCAACCAAGGTATCTCAAATTTCTGTTACCGACATCGATCACCTTAAATCCGAACACGAAGCCCAACTTTCCGAACTCCGTGCTGAACTCGACGTGCAGAAGAAGGCATCAACTAGACTTGCTGGTGTGGAAGACAAGATCGCATCAGTCCAAGCTGCTTTGGAAGAAAGTAAATCTGCTGCATCAAAGCAGGAAAAGAAACTGCGGGAGAGCATCCAGAACAAGGAACAA
The DNA here is from genome assembly GCA_903819665.1 of Aureobasidium mustum. Classification (NCBI taxonomy): domain Eukaryota; kingdom Fungi; phylum Ascomycota; class Dothideomycetes; order Dothideales; family Saccotheciaceae; genus Aureobasidium; species Aureobasidium musti. The sequence goes on from CAIJEO010000010.1 coordinate 1,109,599, forward strand.
GACAGCGAGCAATTGGTCCAAGTCATCAAGGATCTGGAATCTGAGATTGACCGTGTCCAAGAACAGCTGGATCTGGATGCCGTCAAACAGGAGAAGGAGCGCAAGGAGATTCAAAGTGTACGAAAGAAACTTGAAGCAGAACTCGCCGAGTTGCGGAAAACAGCGATACACGACAAAGAACGACTCACCAGGGAAAGCACTGAGGCGAACGAGCTAGTCAGCAAGCTCCAAGAAGAGTTGAAATCTCTGCGTCAAGCTCATGAGGAGGAGCGGGAGAATGTCAAAATTGCTGCCGATGAGACCAAGCGAGCTAGTGAAGCACTTCAACAAGAACTGGACACTCTTCGTGAGGAACATGCAAAACAAGAAGCTGAGAGGAGTAAAGCCCTTAAGAGTGCTGAGAACGCCTTGGACCAGCTGAAGCAAGAAGCTGAAGAAGCCAAGCAACAGCACACCAACCAAATCGCTCGGGCTGAGGAAAAGACCGCCGAGAGCGAACGTGTCTTGGAAGACCTGCATAGCCAGTTGGAGACCCTGCAGTTGCTTCACGACCAAGAAGCCAAACAGCGAGCCGAAGAAGCAGAAGCATCTAGCGGTCTCCTTGAAAGCCTCAGGCGCGAGTTCGAAGAATCACAACGTGACGGCAGCGACAAGTCCAAGATCGTAGAGAATCTTCAGAAAGAAATGGAGGAGCTTCGCCAGGCAAGGGAGAGTGCCGACGCTGAGCACAGCAACAACGCCTCCAAACTCAACGGTCTCGTCGAGAAGTTGCAGGCCGAAGTTGCTGAGTTCCAGAAAGCAAAAGAGCAAATGCTGAACGAACGAGAACAAGAATCTAAGGATCACAACTCCACAATTGAGAATTTGAAAGCTCAAAACTCAGGACTGCAGCAAAGCCTTCAAGATGCCCAAACAGCTTCTGACGCTGAGAGTGAGAAGTTGAAGGAGACTCTTCAGTCTGTTCAGGAGGAAGTTGCCCTTCTCAAATCCCGTGAACAGGAAGCCTCGAGTGCCAAAGAAGCAGAGCTGAAGAGCTTAGCAGACACAATTGATGACTTGCAGTCGAAGATCCAGTCTCTAACGCGCGAAGCCAAAGATAGCAAAACCACTCACGAAACCGAAGTCAAGTCTATGGAAGGTGTAATTTCTGGGTTGCAAACTCAAGTTACGACTCTTGAGCAGGCGAAGGATGAGTCTACTAATACTTTGAACGACGAGGTCACTGCGCTTCGCCGTACAATGTCCGAGCTCGAAGAGCAACTCCAGAAATCAAGATCCGACAGTGAAGGTTTGCTCAAGACTAAGGAGGATGAGCTTTCCGATCTACGCACCAATCTGGATCAAGCCCGTGCAACTCTCGAGCAAGCGAGGAACGACTCTGCAAGTGTTTTGAGTGAGGAAACTGCAGCGCTCAAGCAGACAATAACCAGCCTTGAAGAACAGCTCCAGGACATGCGCTCTGATAGCGAAGGTGCTCTCAAGGTCAAAGATGAGGAGCTCTCTGTGCTACTGGCCAATCTTGAGCAAGCTCAGACTGCTCTTGAGCAGGCAAAAGCGATGCTTCCAATGCGCTGAACGAGCAAGAGGACAAATTCAAGCAGAGCATTGCTGATCTCGAAGAGCAAATTGACAAATTACATGCTGAATATACAGCTACCCTCAAGAATAAGGAAGACGAGCTCGTGGCCTCACAGGACGGTCTTGAGAAAGCCGAGGTCAAGTTAGCGGATAGCCAGAAATCATTTGCTGACGAAATTGCTGCTCTCGAGCAGGGGATATCTGGATTGGAGGAGCAAATCCAAAAGGCGCGCTCTGAGCATCAAGATGTTCTCCAAGCCAAGGAAAGCGAGCTTTCTGAGCTCCGTAGTAATCTTGCGGTAGCCGAGTCGAAGGCAGCCGATACTGAGAAGTCTTTAGCCGATGCACGTCACAGTCTAGATGATGCTCGGGAGTTGGACTCAATTCAGAACCATGAGGGCGAAATGAAAGATCTTCAGATCGTGGTCAGCAGGTTCCAGACTCAAGTCGCAGCTCTCGAGCAAGCGAAGGAGGACCTGAACAAAGCCCTCGAAGAGAAGACCATTGCTCTGGAGCAAGCGCACAACACTCGCAACGATGAAAGCAAGACAGAGGTCCCCTCGACCGCCATTGATGAACTACAAGAACAAGTCACGACTTTGACATCAGAGAAGAACGCCTTGACCAAGACTTTTGAGGAAAAGACCTCGGCTCTCGAGCAAACTATCTCAAGCCTTGAGGACCAGATGCAACAAGCTCACATTGGTCACGAGAGTGCTCTGAACGATAAGAACCAGCAAATCTTGGATTTGAATGAGCTTTTGGAGAAGGCTCAGGTGTCAGCGTCTGACAAAATGAAGTCTGACGATGATCATGGCGCTGAACTGGAGAGCCTGCAAGCCTCGATCGAGCAGTTGCAGACACAGGTTGCGACTCTTGAGTCTGCGAAGAGCGAGTTGACCAAGCAACTTGAAGCTAAGATCACCGCTCACGAGCAAACTGTCTTAGATCTCGAGAGCCAGATTCAACAAGCCCATGCAAATCATGCAGCGTCCTTGGAAACCAAGGATCTCGCAATCTCGGAAGCTCAAGAAGCTCTCGAGTGGGCACGTGGCAAAGCATCTGATACCGAGAAGATCATCGAATCGAAAGACAACGAGCTCTCGATCCTGCGCGAGACCCTTGACAAGGTCCAGACTGAGGCTTCTACTACCCGCAAGTCCCTTCATGAATCTCGCGCCTCGTTTGACGGTCTGCAAAAGGACAAGTCCAGCACAGAAGAATTGCTAGCCCAAATTCAGCGAGAAAGAATGGAAAGCGAGAACGCTCTCCAAAGGAGAAACGCAGAGATCAATGACCTGTGGGCCTCTCTCGAGCAGTCTCAGGCAGGTTCCAGAGAAGCATTGGCTGAATTGCAATCCTTACGTGAGAACAATACAGCTATATCTGATCTCGAGCGCCAGATGAAGCAGCTGCGAAGCGAAAACGAGAAGGCAATTCGAAGCCGAGACTCGGAGATTCGCAAGCTTCGTGAAGCTGTTGAGAGAGGCGAGTTGGCTTCATCAAACCTTCAGCAAGCACGAACAGCCATGAGCGACATGGAAACACAATTCGAAGAACAATTGGCTCAGCTGGAACACCAAGTCAGAAAGAAGCAGAATGAGTTTGACGACCTGCGCGAATCATATGAGAGGTCGCAGGCAGACTATGCTGAGATGGGCGATCTGCTTGGTACGACGAACGAGCGCTTGCAGAAGTCTTATGTTGAAGCCGAGAAGCTACAAGAACAACTCAACAGTAAGAACGACGAGGTGTTCAGTCTGAACGTGTCCCTGGAGAGTGCGCAAAGAAAGACAGCCGAGAAGCAGGCAGAGCTTACAGAGTTCCGCTCATCTCGGGAAGACGAAGTTGTCGCTCTGAGAAACCAGCTTGATCAGCAACTCAAGGCGGTAGAACAAGCACAAGCCGAAGCTGAAGACCTTAAAGCCTCATTGGCGGAATCTCGAGTCGAGATCAGTGCATTGCAGAGTGCTCAGAGTGCCGGCGCCGAGTTGGAACAACACATTCAATACGTCCATGCAGAGTACGAGGAATCACTTCGGGCCAAGAATGCTGAGATTGAGCAGCACCGCGCAGCTTTCGAGAAAGCACAGCAAGAGGCTGCTGACTTTGCACGCACGCTGGCAGACTCAACAGCCGAGCTTGAGGAACTGCACAAGTCGATTGATGTGTTGACTACAGATGGTGGTAACAAAGATATTGATCATGCGGCTGCAATCGCAAGGGTTGAGAAGGACTTGAAAGACAAGCACATCGAAGAGCTTCGCAGCATACAAGAAGCCCATACATGGGAGCTTGCTGGTCTTCAAAGAGAGCCCGATACTCGATCCCCCGACTCGTTCCGCAAAGCTCTTATCCAAGAGAAGCGCGAGCTAGAAGTCGCTTTTGCCGAAACCGAGCGCTTGTACGTTGAACAAGTTGAGTCATTGAAGTTGGGAATGCACGCCCAGATTTCCGAGCTAAGGGATGAGCTGGCAACAACCACGGACGAGAAGTTCGAGTTGATGCAGAAACTCGACGAAGCGCAGACTCAGCGCGAAGGCACGCCTGCTACTCCAACCTCTCCCCTCAGTGCGGAGAAGAAACTTGCATCTCTACGATCCGACTATGATGCCCGTGTTTTGGAGTTTGAGACCAGACATCGTGAACTTGTGCGCCAACAAGAAGAAAGTCTGGAGACTCATCGTGCCGAGACTGAGGTGAAACTCAGCCAAGCAGAAGAGCGACGCCGCGAACTCATCCGTGAGCATGAGGAGAATCTCTTCAACCAGGCTGCTGAATTCGAAAAGAGCAAGAACTTCTCGGTCGATGCGTTGAATGCTAGACACTACACTGAGCTGAAGAAGCGAGACGATGCTATCGATTCTCTGCGGGAAGAACTCAACTCATTGAAGAAACAGGTTCAAAGGCTGCGAGCTGCTGATTCTGCAGCGCAAAGTCCTGCAATCAATGTCGAGACTTCAGAGCCAGAGGATACACAGGATCGTGATGTACAGGCAGGAGCCACGTCAGGTGCTTTGGAGGAAGGAACTAGGTTCGAAGAGTTCGTCACACCAATGGAAACACAAGAAGAGCAAGAGCCACAATTCGAAGACGCAGACACGACACAAACATCTGCACCTGCCGATTCCGACGCAGACTCAGACAACTCGTACGACATGGACTTCGCACACCTGGACTCTCAAATCGACGCCTCAGAACCCGACCCAGCAGCACCAAAACTAACCGTCGACACCACCGCAAAGACAACCACCACCTCCTCCAACGACGAAACCTCGACAACTCCTCTCGACCAACAACCCCCAGCGCAACAACCACCTACTCAAACTCGGCACTGACCTCTCAACTCGCCCACCTCGAAGCAGCCCTCGAACTCAGCCGCAAAGAAACCTTCCACGAGCGCGCAAACCTCCAATCCCAACTCTCGTCCCTGCGCGCCGAGCTCTCAGCCACAAAAGCAGAAAAGACCTCTCTACAATCCAAACTCGCGAATTTCAACGCTGCGATGGACGAGAGGGCTGATGCGGTGTTTGAGATTGGAGGGTTGGATGCAGAGGATGATGTGTTTTATACCGACGATAAAGATGGGCAGCAGCAAGAGGGCAAGAAGAAGAAAACTATCGAGGGTACGTTGGCGAGTTTGCGCTTACAGGCTAAACAGCTCGAGGAGTTGAATGAGGAGTTTTGAGCCAGAGTATGCGGTGGAGTGGCATTTTACCGTTGAAGCAAGTGTAAATGTAATATAGAGAAGGGAATTTGTAATACTTGTTTGTATGTGTAGGCGTTGGTTAGGGGTTTGAATGTTTTGGGAAAGACACCCACCAATCAATTTACTTCTTGTTTTTATGATTTTATGCACTCTTTCCTCCACAATTGCCTTTTATTGCTCCTTCCTCACCATTGTTTTACGAGTGTTGAGTCACAAGAGTCAATAGCGAGTGTCTCATGAACTGAAGTCATTACATATTATACATTATCGATACTACTTGTCGTGTTCTCTGGCTGGGACATTATTGACATGGTGACCCATGACCCAAAGAAAGCAAATAAAAACACCCTCAACGCATCGCTGGAATCGCAGCAAAGAAATCAAGACGAAACCGTTATGAACCGTCATTTTCACATCCTGATGACCATATCAGGAACGCCTGGTCTACCTACACGGTCGACACCAACATGACGCTTGCCATCACGACCAAAGTACTTTCCATATCCATAGCGAGGCAGCTCCGAGCTTGCCAGGAGCGTTGTAGCATCAGCTCTGGCGCGTCCAAAACCGCGCAGAGAATCGGCGATTGAGACCTTGCTGCCGGTGACAGCCCCCTCGGTATCAGGGTTTTGATGGTAGCTGTTGCGCTCGCCAACAGGAGCGGAGAGCAGACGCGTGACCAGGGCAGTCTTAGTTGCAGGTGCTTGGAAGGCAGCATCATTGAGAAGACGGCTTTGGTGCAGAAGAGAGATTGTGTCCGCAAGGGTGATGCCACGGTTGGGCAGTGCGCGCTTGTGGCCTGCAAACACGAGAATGTATGCGAGGGCGTAGATGACGAGGAAGACCGTCAGAGGGTAGAAAGCAGTCATGTGTGCGCTCACTCGAACACGTTGCTGGTCAATGTAGAATTGACTCCAGAAGACACCACCAGCCAGGATTGGGAGAAGCGAGGCAATGATGGTTACGAAGCTGAGCAATGCGACGCGAATGTGGCCGTTGACTGCTGCTTTCAGTGTGACGACGAAAGGTGCATCAGCGGCGTAGGACAGGAGAAGGCTCTTCTCTGCAAGACAACCGCCTGGCGAGGACATTGACGCGTACGGCTGCAGGCGGCGGAAAGCAAGATCGATGGGCTGCCAAACTAGCAGACACAGCAGTCCAAGTAGAGATGGCACGAACGAGTACAGGAAGTTAGATGAGGAGAAGCCAAATCTGTTGACGGCTGCTGAAAGGTCCGGCAAGAATCCAGCATTGACTGCCGTGGCTGGGAGGTAGGATACTACCAGGAATGCGAGAAGGAGGATAAGCGCAATAAAGAACCAGAGAGAGGCAAAGCCAGTTCGAAGAAACCAAGGCAGGTAGTTATCAGTGTTGTCAGGTTGCAAGACAAGATCAGTTGTGTTGTGGGAGCCGTAGCTGTAGGGCCGATCATATCCAGCATCGTTAATGTTAGAGTAGCCAGTGGTCTGACTCAGAAGCTTCTCGTTGAGGATACTTTCTTCTGTGCTGTACGGTCTTGCAGGTCTGTTTGGTGCACCGAGAGTATGAAAAACGTCGTTGGGGTTATAAGCAGTGTTGAAGTAACCTAGTCTGTCTTGTCTCTCGGTACTGTGGCCCCAGAGCTCGTACTTGTTGACGTGAACACCAATGTCAGCGAAGTGGTCGAGGATGTTGCTGCGTTCAGTGATGACGATCAAGTCAGCCAAAGTACGAGCATCCCACTTCAGACCAGTTCCTCTGCGATGAAGGAAGATCCATAGAGTAATAGAGGCAGCCAGCAAGACAATATACAGTGCAATCGTGGTCCAAATGGTTCCTTGCGTGGCAAGCCAAACCCATCGACCAGGGGTTCCACGGAAGTAGACATTGAAAGAGGAAGCCAGCAGTGGGATGGTGAAAATAGTGAGCCACGAGGCGATCAGGAACGTACCAATGGCTCGCTGACCTGCCCTAAGGTGTGCAAGAGGAGGCAATGCGAAACCTGATGGGTACATGGGCAATGTAGTACCGTGTCCACGAAGCGCCGAGTTTTTGGATGCCAGCGCAACGAAGGGTGCAATTCTATACACTGCTTTCTCGATCTCGAAGAGCCATAGAAGCAAGATCATGCCCAGAAGCGTAGGCAAGTACTGAAAAACGAAGTATGTACCATCGCCAAGGGATCCATAGTTGCATAGTCCAGTGCGGACACGAGACCAGATCGCGGCAAAGATGAGGGCGATCAAGTAGAGCGCCGTTAACGAGATGAAGACACCGAGACGTCCTGGACGAAGAACAGGCGGCAAAGCGGTCAGAGGGGCATAGAAAGAGTCGGTGTGAGGCTCAAATGGCGTGAACAGATTCAACTGTTGCTGCAAAGGATGTTGTGTCGGCGTCTGGCTGCTCTTGCGTTTTGGGCTTCTCGGAGGTATCGGAATTGGAGAGATGTCGTCGAAAGGCATGTCGGGCACTGGGGGATACTCTTGTTCTATGGGTATCGGGCCTTCATCGTAGGAGTTGCCGAACTCTGGACCAAGCCAGGGCTTGCCTTCAACTTCATCTTCATCTCTCGTGATTTGATCAAGAGCGAAGCGAACGTAGGGCGTATCGGCCTCAGGTGTCGGTGGATCATACTGACGTGCAATTTGCATAGAAGCAGAACTCAGGGCAGCTTGCGGGATTCGGATCGGTTCTAGATGGGACGGAGTCTCGAGCACTGTACTAGGCACTGGCTTTCTTTTGACAGGCGAGCCTCTCCTGGGAGGAATTGGAGGTACAGAAATCTCGGCGGGAGCCAAGTCACGCCTTCTCACACCATGGTTNNCTCTCATGGGTCTCGAAGATGGTTTCGAGACTTGGCGAATGAGGACTGGTCGAGCAATGCCTTCATAGCTTTGGCGTGAAGGAAAAGTGGAGGGTATCGGGGATGCTGGACTCTCAATTCTGCGAATCGATCTTGAGTGAGTTCGTGGCAATGTTGTATATGGTCGTGATTGCGAGGCTCGGCTGTCTGAGCGGTCGGACGATCTGGAAGAGAGAGAATAGTAGTCCTCTGATGCCGTGAACGAGCGTTCTGAATGTGTTCGTTCTAAACGCGGTTGTGATANCTGCTGACGATCAGATCAACACTTCAAAAACACTACTGGGTCGCTCCTACCATTTGTGTGTTTGAGATGTAGAGATTCCAGTGAACGACTCATTGCTGCGAACGTGCAAACGATCAAACGGCAAAAACGACTGAAACGACGAAAACTGCTGTCAAAGATAACAAAACGTGCAAAAGACTTCAAAGCACAACGAGTGGAGCAACTGCATGCTTTTCTTCACTTTCATGTTGATGCTCGATTTTACATGTGGCCGGATGCCGAGGAGGAGGCTGGTAAGAGCCCACTTCTCCCAACCACGTCGCAAGACGCTCTGTAAGTATCCACCTACCTCGTTTGGTCTTATGTACTCAGCCGCCAGACTTAGAGCCATATGTCTACCTTTTTCGAGCCTGGTGTCCCAGCCATCCTCGACCGAATCGTTTGTTGATGAACATGTCATGGGTTGACTAGGTGAAGTAGACGTCGATCAAACACTTTGGCGCCCTGTGCACCTTCCACCACTCGATGTTCGCGTGGGGTTTGACCAACCTTCTTCCATGGCGTCTTGCAATTCTCCGTGTTTGGTTGACAAGCGGATGAAATCCGTCTGTAGCTTTCATCGAGCAAAGATGGCTATAGATCCTCGTGCGAGGTGTGTTTGGTGGTTTGTACTTCTCAGGGTTGACAACGTGACACACGACTCCGATGATCGACCTTGATGTCATCGAGAGAATATCTTGCCAGCAACATCTTTGTTGCTCTGGAGATCTTCTGAATTTATGCTGTCCAGTACTAGAACATTGTCAGCTCTCACCAGTAAATTCAACATCATGTCCATTGACTCTGCTGTCGCTCAACTTCTGTCCCTGGACCCAGAAAAGACCACACTATCCGGCGCTGGAGCAGGATCAAGCTTCGCATCAACATCCAAAATCACAGCCAAACTCAGCGATGGCACAGAAAAACAATTCTTCATGAAAACAGGTTCAGGAAAAGAAGCCTCGGTCATGTTCGAAGGTAAAAACCCGTCTTCAGCAATTTGACATAATCTAGCTGGAACTAAAGACAAACCTCANGGCGAACACGCATCACTCAGTGCAATCCACAATGCCGTTCCCAGCCTATGTCCCCAATCCTACGGTCATGGCACTTTTGCCAATTCACCCTCTACCCACTTCCTCGTCACCGACTTTGTAGACCTCTCTTCGCGATTCTCTTCCAAGGCTTCCTCTACATCCCCATCTCTAGCCGCAAAGCTAGCAAAATTGCATACCACACCAGCACCCCCGCCACCGGGAGAATCAACTTCCAAATTTGGGTTTCCGGTAACGACGTGTTGTGGAGATACGCCTCAAGACAACAGCTTCAAAAGCAGTTGGGCGGAGTTTTATGCTGAGAACAGATTGAGGTTTATTCTGAAGAGGAGTGAGAAGACCAATGGACCTGATGAGGATTTGCGCGAGATGGTGGAGACTACTTGCAACAAGGTAGTGCCACGACTGATTGGCGACGATCATCTGAATGGCGGAAAAGGCATTACTCCTGTGGTCGTTCATGGCGATCTCTGGTCAGGCAACGCCAGTCTCGGGAAACTGCCTGGTGTGAAAGCGCCCGAGGAAGTTATATATGACTCCAGTGCTTGCTATGCACATGGCGAGTTTGAGTTCGGGATTGTCAAAATGTTCGGAGGATTTGGAGGNAGNTTTTTCAAGGAATACCATGAGATGGTCCCCAAGACTGAGCCGGCCGATGAGTATGAGGACAGACTCGCTCTGTATGAGTTATACCACCACCTGAACCACCACGCCATATTCGGAGGCGGCTACAAAAGTGGTGCGGTCAGTATCATGAGCAGGCTGATTGGGAAGTATGGCAAGAATGAGTAATGGTAGCAGGCATGGTTCTGGTTTGTGAAGCCACCTCTTAGTGCAAAAGAAGGCAAGCAAATGATAGATGACATTAAATGGATTTGTAGCCGTACAGTTGATGTACTTTTTATATACAATTCTTCGGCTTCTTGAAATGTGTGACAGCCCCAATCTTCTGGACTCCAGGCAAATGCTCCCCCAGCGCAAGTTGATATCTGATGTCCGCTCAGCCCATCCCAGCTCATGAAAACACCTGAAACGCCCACAGCCCGCAATTGAAAGATATGAAAGCACGAGGTTGGATTTATGCAGCGTTCAAAGGCTTGAAGTCGCCTGCATCCTCGGCCATGGCGAGCGAGTTCTTCTTGGCACGCTTCTTAAGGACGTTTTCGATGAAGGCTTCACCGGCCTTGTATGAGCTGCGGACTAGGGGGCCACTGGCGCAGTAGAGGAAGCCCATATCGAGGGCACGTTGTCTCCAGAGTTCGAACTTCTCGGGCGAAACATATTCTTCAACCTTCATGTGGCGTTTGGTAGGGCGCATATACTGGCCGAAAGTAACAACGTCGACATCGATCTTGCGGAGTTCTGTGCACAGTGTGTATTAGCATTGATTTCGCGAAGAGTCGGTGAAATGAGTCTTACCTTTGAGTGTGTCCCAGAGCTGATCTTCGGTCTCGCCCAGTCCCAGCATCAAACTGGTCTTTGTGATCAAGCCTTCCTTGGCCTCCTTTGCAGCGTTGAGGACTGCAAGCGATTGACGGAACTTTGCGCGAGGATCGCGAACAAAAGGTGTCAAGGCTTCGACAGTCTCCATGTTGTGTGCGTAGACATCCAGACCACTCTGAGCCACCACCTTGACCATATCCAAATCACCAGCGTAGTCGCCGGTCAGAGCCTCGACAAGCATTGTAGGTGCCTTCTGCTTGATCTTCATGATTGTGCTTGCGAAATGGTGTGCACCTCCGTCTGCAAGATCATCACGGTCGACGGATGTCAAAACAACGTAACCAAGACCCCATCGTGATAGTGCTTCTGCGGTATTTTCGGGCTCGTGGACGTCAAGCGGCGGAGGCTTTCGGCTTGTCTTGACGGAACAGAATCGGCAACCGCGGGTACATGTGTCGCCCATAAGCATAATAGTGGCAGTAGCAGCAGACTTGTCGCTGCCGCCCCAGCAGTCAGAGATGTTGGGACAGCGTGCTTCCTCGCAGACAGTGTGTAGGTTGAGACCGCGCAGGTCATTCTTGATCTTCTTGAAATTGTTGCTGCTAGGGACAGGAGTCTTGAGCCATTCGGGCAGTCGTGTGTGAGGNNGCTTCTTCTTGCCGGCAGGGCCGACCATGACCGTCTTCAATTCCAGAGCTTCCTCGGGACTCAGAGGTTCTTCTTTGCCAGAGACAAAGTCCCCAAATGCTGGACCGGCATTCAGAATATCCGAAAACTTTGTGGCTCGTCGAGGGGTAGATTTTGTTGTATTCGGCGATGAGGGCGTGATGTCTGATGCCGCCGTGGCAAGGCATCGTCTCTGGAGGAAAGGCGCATGTGTGGTCGACGAAAGGATTCGACGGGAAGCTGGTCGTAATGAGGCCATGTTGGATGATGTCGCGAGCAAGGATGTGTTAGTCAGTAGAGAGTGTTAGGAGCGGGCAACAATCTCTCATCAATTGTTTGACTCGGGCCGTCCTAGAAATTCCCGCGTCGGCGCCGCCACTCGAGCTCCGCAAAGAGGCGCAACACCTGAACTCCGAACCGCATCTGCCCGAGGACCCTGACACACGATATGGAAACCCCCTGCTAGCCGCATACAACTGTGGGCGTCATCACTCGCCATAACCACCCTCAACATATCCATGGTCCTTCTTCTCGCCTTGACATCAAATACTGTTCATGGCCGCTCACACGCTCACTACGTTTCGTTATGATGCCGCTTCTGGCAACTTCGTCAAGAAGACTACGCAGCGTACTCTGGGTTTGAACGAGATCAAAGTCAGGGTCACACACTCAGGCATCTGTTATACAGATGTCCATGCAAAGGAAAAGGCTTGCGGACTAGGCCACGAAGGTGTCGGTCTGGTCACTGATGCTGGAGCCGCTGTGAGATCTATGAAAATTGGCGATCGAATTGGTTGNGGGGTAAGTGCTGCTTTACAACACCTCCTGTCCATTTCTCTATATTCTCCCAACATGGCCTAATGATATTGTAGTTGGCTACGTAGCGTAAGTGATCGCATTGGTGAATGCAAATACAGAGACTAATTACACCAGTCTTGTGGGTATTGCTCTGTTTGTGTCGATGGATATCGCCAGTATTGTGCTCAAGCAAGTGGTTTTGCTTTCTGTGACCACGAGCAAGGTGATCAGGCACTACCGACACCATACCACTTATGCTGACCTCGTCTCTCAAANGGTGCCTTTGCCGACTTTCATATCATTGATGCCAACTTTGCATACCACATCCCTGCTGAGATTCCTTCCTGGCAAGCTGGTGTATTCATGTGCGCTGGTGCCTCTACTTACGAGGCTCTGGACGCAGCTAGCACGAAACCACATCATCGCGTTGGTATCGTGGGGTTGGGTGGTCTCGGCCACATGGCTGTGCTTTTCGCCAGAGCGATGGGTTGTGCAATCACGGTCTTCTCAGGTTCTGCAGGAAAAGTGAAAAGCAAAGCCAAAGATGCCTTCCAACTTGGCGCTGATGAGCTTCGAGTTCTGAACGACATTGACATTTCTATCCGACCGGACTTTCAAGGGACCGAGAACACACCTAGGTCACTGATAGACATCTTACTAATTTGTGCTAACGAAACACCTGACCTGGAGAAGGTCCTGCCCTTCCTGGCACGCAGAGCAACCATCGTTCTGATGTCAATACAACAGAAGCCGCTGGTCATCCCATACATGCCTTTCATACTCCCTGGTCACAGAATCATTGCTTCGACCGAGGCATCGAGGCAGAACCACCTTGCTATGATACAGTTCGCCGCGAGACACAAGATATCGCCTTGGATAGAGCGCTTCCCTATGACTGAAGATGGTCTGAAGAATGCTTTTGATAGACTCGAGAGTGGTGAAATGAGATATAGAGGGGTGCTCGAGATGCCTGCTGTTGGAGCATAGAGGCATTTTGCTTGGGCTAGCCCGGGTTGACGTAGTAGAGTAGTTTACTCAGACTCGCAACTTCGTGTACAGTACATTTGGTGGCTCAGGGTGCACTGTTGGGTTTCTCGATCTTGAGGTGAAGTCCGGCCACTTGGACGTCATTGTGAGGTCTTGGCTCTGATGCGTGGGAAAATGAATATAACATTTTTGTTGGGAGAATATTTACTCGATCATGTGTCTTCGTTAGAGCGCAAAATCTAGTGGTGCTTGGGCAAGTCGTCATCGTCCTCGCTCATCAAACCTTCCAGCTCAAACTCTTCCGCATCTCTTATCTGGCGGTCGCTCGCGTCTGGAATACGGGCATGGCCATTCGTCATAGCAGAGCCATTGAGTCTGCTCTCCGGGTCCGCAGGTTTACCACTTGTTTCGGCCTCTGCGTAGTAGGTATACAGGCGAAGAAGCATGTTCACGACTGTGAAGAAGTTAGCTATGGTAATTTTGGGCTTGGAAGAGTCTCAATCTTACANAAGGAAGAGGAGGAAGGCAAAGCTGTAGAGGATTAGAATGTAAGTGACGTGAGTAACACCAGCTTGTGACAAAAGCAGCATCTGCTCTTCGGTAGCACCCATGAAGAGGAAACCACTGGCATACAGCAAGAAAGGAGGCAGGAACTGGAAGCTGTTGGTGTCTTCTCCATCTTCGGAGATGGAGTTGGCATCTCTCAAGACAAAGCTGATCTCGATGATGCGAGTGATACCAGCAGCCATGAGGGTGTAGCCAAAGACGCTGTGTACCATAGTACTAAGATGCAACTCCTGTGGGTGGCCACTCATGGCCCAGCCAGTGATGGCGATTACAATAGCAGGAATCAAGTTGCGCTTAGGACGTCCGCGGCGGTCACGACTCAGCCACATGCCCAAAAGACCAGCACACCACCAGATGATTCCCATACTAGTGTGCTGTAAATCATTGCGTACCCAAGGGCCTCCCCATCTGTGTTCGGTGAAGGTGTTGACACATCCCCAAGCAGCAATAACCAGACTGTCGTAAAACTCCTGCGAGCGGCCAGTGCGACGCAGCCAGATCTGACCGACGAGAAGGAGAATGGTGTAAACGATGCCGTAGGCGATGAAGGCGGAGCCCATGATGAAGTGTGCAGCACATTGACCAGTGTGATCGCCCTGGCAGAAGCCCAAGGCAGTGATTCCACCAAATAGCATCTGCACCCAAGCGGCTAGCGGAATAATCTTGCCCAGTATACCATGTCCAGACACAATCCACTTCCTGATCTTGCCCATGAAGCCACGTTCGATATGAAGTTTAAGATAGATGCCCATCACGGCTTGAGCGAATACCATCATCATCAACCAAGGGGCATATTGCGCGTGGACGTTCTTGCTGAATTGGCGGCCTTTGTGGGCATGGCCGAGCAGGTAGCCCAAGATGGCGAGACCAGTGGCGGTGATTTGGACAGGGACATGCCATCGCGAACGGACGATACCCAGAACCATGCCGGTGGGGAACAGGATGCCCCATGCGAATATTTGAACGAGGATGTGGATCCATAACGTCGTGTCCTGGGCGAGAGTCAGTCTCGGTGTGTGGTACGCTCATGCAGGAAAGCGTACCAAGGGATCAGGCGAAATAGCAGCGCCTTCAGGGATCTTGTCTTCGTGGTGTTCATGCGCCTGAACAGTCGAGACAAGCAAAGCAAGAACAGTGGCGGCTTGGACGCTCCTGCTTAGCGTTTGCGACGAAAGCTGCATCGAAGAAGCCATCGTGTTGCGATGTACAGACAGCAATTTCAATCTTGGTGGCTTCGAGTCCGAGTCTTCCTATGAGGTTTTGTGCATCCCCTTTGTCTTGTCCAACAGGACAGAAACACAAGGTTTACCCCGAGCCCACCTTGATCTAAAGATTGCTGACCACGCGTATCCCGCCAAGCCAACTGATCCCCTATCCCACTGCACCCATTCTCTTCTCGCATCTGCCCTGGTCCCTTCAGCAGTGTATATAGACCATAACTAGTTCTCAGGACCACAGATAGCCCTTCACAGTGGGAACAATCTCGCTTGACCAACTCATGGTTTCATGTGATCGTGTTGTAGTTGTTCCTCTTTCGATTGATCGGGAAGGTGCGGATCATGCTTAAATCCTTTTATGTCCGACCAGTGTACGAATCCGGTCAATTCCAACCACATCTCATCAGCAACAAACCTCACAGTGCTGCTTCTAGGGTACTGTAACACCTTTGTCACGCAATAGCCATCGTAGAAAGTCACTCTACCAACCAGTGTGACCTAGACTGCTCCGATCACTTCCAGTCGACTACTGAAGCAATCGAGAAGCCTCTTTTCTGTAAGAGCAGCAAACATGGCCGAAGATAACTTGCCCTCGTCTCCCACTGCACCATCTAGATCCAACATGTCTTCCAAAACATCATCTTCTGGTAAGGATACCCAGCTCGATGCTCTTCGTGCTCGTCAAGCTGCTCTTGAAGCAACTGTCGCCGAACTGCATGCTCAGCGTACCTCTCTCGTCGATTCCTTCTCNCCCACCTTCAATATTCAAGAGCCAGAAGACACAGAAACTCGTGCAAAGCTCGCAGTGAATGCAGCCAACACAAAGATCAAGTCCCAGATCAAACAGCTACAGCAATACAACGACATCAAAGATATCGGCACTCAGCTGATGGGAATTATCGCCGAGAAGCGTGGCTGCCGCATCGGTGAGGTTCAGGAGGAGTTTGGTATCAATCCTGATGATTGAGAGGCAAGTTTTACTGCTTCGTTGGCAGATATTCTTCGATTGAGCGGTTTGTACTGACTTTTCTCAAGATATCACATCACCTGGAAGACAGCACAAACCATCGGCGTCATATATCAGAGAACCACGATCAGCCTTGCTACAAAGCTTGTGCAGCAGAGGACAGCAGCCTCCCCATATATATGGCCAGCATTGGGGGTTTGGGGTTGCAGAGGATTCTGAGGTATACATATCGTCTGCAGATTGCCCATGTCCTGCGAAGATCGTGGACATTCGCCAGCTCGACTGCTTCACTCGCAAGTGAATTCGAAACAATTCCGGTCTAAGCAATTTTCCGTGGTATAATAGCTTCCTATTGGCCGTTGCCTTGCGATTGTGCCTACAATTGTCGCTTCACTTATTGTCACCTTGTTGTTGTCGACGCGTCTATATAAAAGTTTGCTCTCGGCTGCCGCGCTCTCTCTTCTTCCTCAACATCACGCAAAACCAAGTTGGCCAACCACAACAACTTTTGCAACTGCACCACTACTCCAACCCTTCTTCAGCTCTTGCATCGTTGCACAACCATCATCAAACCATTATCACTGTCAACGCCTTGCGCAATCTACCAAGAACTCGCACTGCTTCACTACGCGTTTTGCACACATACCACGACCACAACATACATCAACATCGTCACCAAACATCTTCACCCATCATCACTTCAAGATGTTCAACTTCAACGCCCTTATCACTTTCATCATGGGTGCCGCCACCTTTCTCACTGGCAACCTCAACGCCGCTCTCAAATTCACTTCACAAAAGCTCCTCGCCGCTCCTCAGGCTCACTTTCAGGAGTCTGTCACTGTCATAATTCCAGTCACCCTCACCACTACTATCACTTCGGCCGCTCAAGCTTTCACTTCTTCAATTGCGTCTCCCGGCAACGAGCTCGCCGTCGTCCACAATCCTCTGCCTTCCGGCAACATCTCTTTCTTCGCTGCCCTCAAGGAGATCATCTGCGTTCTATACGCGCTCCTTCGCTTGTCGCCTGATGCCGCCACTCTCGTCTCCGCCTTCCTNTTTGCGGTTCTCCTTCTGGCTCTCATCGTCTGCTTCTTCGACTCCTCTGCTCCCGCCATGAAGCCCCAAGACCTCATTCATCTCGAGGCACAAGTCAACGCCAAGGACGAGCTGCTCCAGCAGCTTCGTACCTCCTATGCCGCCGACCGCGCAGAGCTCCGCCGCAGCCTGCAGGTCCAGAGAGATGAGGCAGACAAGCGCCTGTCCGACGCCTCCGCCCAGCACCGCTCCGCCCTGGCTTCCAAGGATCAGCAGATCCGTGAGCTTTGTGACGAGCTCGCCTCTGCCGACCTCCGCGAGGAGAAGGCACGCTTTGAAGCCTCCGACGAAGTTTTCAAGCTCAACAAGGAGATTGGTCACCTCTGAAGTGAGCTTGATAGCCTTGAAAACAGGCTGGAAGCCCAAGACGAGCTGGTTGCTGGTGCCGAGAAGGCACAGGAGAAGGTCAAGGCTGCCGAAGAGCGCGTAATCGCCGCTGGTCAACGAGCCATTGAAGCCAAGCAGAAGGTCCAGGCCGCCGAGAAGGCCCAGGAGGAGGTCAAAGTCGCTGGAGAGCGCACTCTCACCGCTGCTATCGCAGCTGAGAGAAAGAATGGGCAGGCCGCTGTCGACAGGGTCAAGGCTGAGGCTAGGGAGCTCCTGGACAAGGCCAGGGACGACCTCAGGGTCGAACAATACAGGGTTCAGGACTTGAAGAAGGACATGGCAGAGCTGAAGGCAGGAGTGGCAGTGGGGGCTGCTGCTCATGTTCTGATGCCTACCGTCCTCGAATCCTCTTCCTCGGCCTCCCAAGCAGAGGAAATTCGCAAGCGTCTCGAGAAGGTGCCCGTCCCTGTTGTTTCGGGTGCTCTTTCGATGCCCGGCCCTGCTCCTGCCTTCGCCGGTTCTCCTGTTGCTGTCCCCGGGCCCTCCGCGCCTGCTGAACAGCCAGGGGTGATCCGCCGTCCTCGCGTCAGGGGTCCTTTTGCTCCTATTCAGCGGGGCAAGAACAGCAAGCGTGGTTAGGGGAGGAGAGGAGGAGTGGTTTTTTGTGTCGTTTTTCAGGGGTCGATTTCTGGTGTGTGTTTCTTCTGGGTGTCGTTTTCAGGGGGTTGTTTTCTGGTGCCTGTTTTTCTGGGGTCGTTTGCCGGTGTCTGTTTTTCTTTGGGGAGTTTGGGTTGTTTCGTCGCTGGTCGGTCTTTTTTCTTCTGCATGGGACAAAGCATGGTATAATTTCTGATGACAGAGACGAGAAATGAGAACAATGAAAGCATTCAAAAGCCACATATTTCGCCCTCCCACTGTGACCACCCTTGGTAAAAACATAGCATCGCAATGCAAAAATCAATTCAAAAGTAGACTATTTCCACTGAGACTGGCTGATGACACTCTATCTCAGTGGAACAAACGATAAGTCCATCACCGTTCTGCATTTTTATAGGTATCTTATCTATGCACACTCCGTTTTGGAGGTTCAAACTTCGTATAACCTCAGGGGTGATCAGCTTATCTCCTGCAAGCCGCTCTGATTTTTTCATGCTATAAAAATGCAAGAATCAATTCAAGAGTAGACCATTTCCACTGAGAGTGGTAACTATCACTCTATCTCAATGGAACAAACCATGATCCCAACAGTATTGTGCATTTTTATGGTAGTATATCTATGTACCCTCGTTCATGGAGATCTAGATATCGTACAATTTTCAAGAGGTGTTAGCTCATCTCCTACAAGCCGCTCTTGTTTTTCATGCTACAAAAATGCAAGAATCAATGCAAAAGTAGATCGTGTCCACTGAGAATGGCTGATACCAGTCTATCTCAGTGGACTCTATCCATATTCTAACGAAATTGTGCATTTCTATGGTTACCTCATCTAATCACACTCCCCCTTGGAGTATAGATGATGTGAAATTTCATGAAGGCATTGAATCACATCTCCTGCGAAATAACCAGGACTTTTGATTGCTATAAAAATGCACAAAAAGAATTCGAAACATAGGGATGTTCCATAGAGAGCAACCAGAATTACCATATCTCAGTGGAACACATTATAATCCCAATCGACACTGTGCATTTTTATGGTTACCTTTGCTATCTGCTCTGGTTGCTGGAGTTTCAAATGTTGTACGTACGTTGTCAGTGGGTATTGGAAGTCATCCCTCTCCTATAAGCTGATTGCAACATTCGATACTGTAGAAATGCACAAAAAGTCTGAAACATAGAGATGACCAGAGAGAGTGACTATTATTATGTCTTCTCAGTAGAACAAAGCATGTTTTTGAACGAGATCCTGCATTTTCATAGTGACTCTATCGATACTTCTTTAGCTAGAGAGTAGAAAATACACTATACAACCAGGGGCATCAAGGCCTAAAGACTAACACTCCTCCGAAGCCACCTGTGGCATATTAGGCTATAAAAATGCACAATTGCTAACATATTCTTAATGCCACTAGAGAAAGACCGTTAACTCATTAACATCAATCTCTCTTACTGGTCTTGAACCAGTAACGCTGTATAGAACGAGGCGGAATTCTGTTGTGGTGAGTAATTCGACGTGGTTGACGCGCGTGTAAACTTCATCTGTAGTGTGGATAGAGTGTCCGTCCTCAGTGTGGTCCGGCATTGGTACCCATAGCTCTTTCATAGACTCTTCCTCGCCATACAAGATTGTGACTGCTATGACGCGATCGCGTTTGCTTTGGTCCATATGGAGAGTTAGTTGCTTTGACTTTGGGATCTTTAAAGTAAAGCACTCTTGGTTGTGAAGATCCTGATTTAGTGGTGGTCTTAGACAGAGAGAAGAATTCGTGACTTTCACCTCAACCTCGCTACATTTGTTGGTGTATTCGCTTTTCCGCCTGGCAAGAACTACTAAGGCTTGTCGTCTATACAGAATGCAACTCCCATTCTAAAGTGGTCGTATAGAGCAATTTATGGAGGGTCATGCGAGGCGTAGGGGCAGGCGCTTCATACACCACGTTCTCGACTATAGCAAAGATGCTATTGTTAATGCCATAGGAGTTCTGTAAATGTGTAACAGGAAGACCTTTGGACCAGAGGAACGGTTGCATGACTTGACAGATATGGCGACATATTAGTTGTTGTGCAAGATTGCAGATTTTAAGATCACCCTGTATGCCTCAAGACACAGCTTTCAATCCTTTCGATCTCTTCCTCCTTCCTTGCAACTTGTTTCTGTTGCTTCTTCTCTAGTCTTTGGCATTTTTGTACTCCCAACCTGGCTCAGCGTCTTCGCAGACCGAATTCCACATTCCAAAGTCTTCGTAGAGAGGAGACGAGTGGTTGTAGCCTGCGTATCTGGGGATTAAGTTGTTGGTGCTGTCGCTGTCGTAGGATTTGTCTGAGGAAGAGCTCCTTGTGGAGTGGGATGGGGAGTAGGATTTGCTTTCGTTGAGGAAAGGATGTGGATAATTGAGATCTCTGGTTATGATAGCAGAGGGGGTTATGTATCTGCAGGTTTTGTGTGATTGCTGTGCATGTTGGTTATAACATTATATGATTGAGACAAGATAGGGTGAGACCGGAGCACTGGATTTTGAGACACAGTCATGCTCTCAAAACCAAACCATATGTTTTGTCGCACCATTTCAAGACGTCTGTTCTTTGTAGTGTCTCATCTAGAGGAACAAGATCAAGCTGCTTTCTCAACAGATACAATCTTGACAGCAGACTGGCGAGTCTTCACTGCACAACGCAAGAGCATGGGCATTGGGAGATTAACGTGGTGAGTTTTAATTCCTCATACCAACTCCTGCAACATGTCCTCAAGATCCTCTCTTCCAAAAGGCACAGCCAACCTTTCAACACCCAAACCGTCTTTCTTGCTCTCCACAATATCGTGATCATGAAACTCTTTGAGCAGAGTCCTGAAACTCATCTCTGACGAACAAACGAACTCTTCAACAGCCTTGTGATATAACGTCCTGTACTCGACACCCACAAACGCCGAAGTCTTGTGTTTCTTGACTTTGGGAGTTGGCGCCTTCTTTGGCGGACGGCCTCGGCCACGGGTGGGCTTTGTGACATTTCCGTGGTCCACATCCATGTCATCATCCGAGTGACCCAGGATACTTTCTGAATCTGAGGAGTCGGGATGTGCCTCAAAGGTGGTGTCGGCTAGGGCCAATTGTTCTGCGACCAAGATGCGGAACAAGTTTCTCGCATTCTCGGGTAGTGAGCGCAAGACATATGCCACACCATCCTTTCCACCTATCCGGCGACCACTGCGATTGAGCAAGATGTTGACCTCTTCTACAGGGTCGAGTTCTGCAGTGTAAGGTGCAAAAGTCGTAGTGTCGTGGAATAGGAAACGGAGCGAAGAGCGTTGTGATATGTCCCAGAGTAGAGGGAAGGTCGGTGTATCTGCTGATGCAACCAGACAGATATGAGGNNGATGGGCGGCTAGAGCCGAGATGGTGGATTGGAAAAGTGGTTTTCGGAAGAACGGGCTGTCGATGGAATGGACAAGTATATATATGGGCGAGGCAGGCGGATTTGCTGTTAGCGCGGAGAGGAGAGCGTCCAGGAGAGCCTGAGGCTGAAGAGGAAGCTTGCTGGCTACTGAAGCAGGTAGAGAGTGTTTTGCGATGGTGGTCAGAACGTCTCTGACCGATATGTTGGGTGAGTAGCCATTGACGACAATGAGGTTGGGCCTTTTATCTGAAGCTTGGTAGAGATGGTCTGCAAAATCGAGAAGAAGTTCACGTTTAGAGCCGTAGCCGTAGATGCAAATATTGAAGCCTTGTTGGAGTTCGAACCACCACTGACCGAAACCATACTCATGTAACCCAGCCAAAAACTGTTTATCTGCAGCGTGCGGGTCGTTGTATGCATTGATCACAGCAAAGTAGTCGTCATGGTTGAGAAGAGCGTTACTCGGCAGAATATTTGTTGACGTCTTGACACCTCCTGGCCTGTTCTGGAAGAAGTACAGCTCATGTGATGGCATGTCCTGTGGTGTGGGAGACGGCTGCCTCTTCTTGCCCTTCGGTCGTCCTCTCGGCCTGGGAGTCTTCGAGGGAGTACCTGGAATAGCGGTGATGTTGTCGTCGTCTGGCATATCTTGACCCGACTCAACGGCGTCATCCAGGATCTCACGAGCAAGTGCATCTTCCAGGCCGGTGTCGTCTACGGCAGACTCGTCTTGATCTTGAGGGTCGAACAGGATCTTGTGGCTCTTGCGCCTGGCAGAACGATCTGCATTGAGAGCGGCCGTCAAGGGNNGGGAGTCCTTGGTCGGCGCATCTTGAGTGTCGTAATCGCCAGGTTTAGCTGGGGTAGAGAAGAGGACTTTTCGTAGAGATCGAGGAGTTCCTTCCTGCTTGAGGTTGGATTTGAGGATGGAACGCTGTTTCGAGGGCGTGTCTGCGTTGGTGTGTCGTGACGGTGTCTCTGCGTCGATCATCCTCCTCTTGGATGGTGTCATTTCCACATGTTCGGCCTGGACATCTTCTGCTGTATCATCTTCATCATGGCTTCTTGGTCGTTTGGGCATTGAATGTCGTTTGTCGTGTTAACAAAGGATTGTTTACTTGGGAAGGCGCTTCCAAAGTCCGACAAAGGGAGCAACAATAGCCGGCCAC
Organism: Aureobasidium mustum; assembly: GCA_903819665.1. Taxonomy (NCBI): domain Eukaryota; kingdom Fungi; phylum Ascomycota; class Dothideomycetes; order Dothideales; family Saccotheciaceae; genus Aureobasidium; species Aureobasidium musti. Next base: position 1,132,334 of record CAIJEO010000010.1, read on the forward strand.
TTTCCCCACAGATTGATAAGATTAACCAGGCTAGGTAACTCTTATCGTGCAGCTTTGACTCACCAACAGTCGCGGTTTCCTTGTCTTTTCCTCCTTCTCGATCAATTGTATATTCATATCAGTCAATTGACACTCGCCAGTACCATGGCTACCTCCCGATCATCGGCCGCTCGTCGGCTGATATCACTATCAGTACAGCACACGCGATGCTACTCTGCTCCTACCGACGGCGCAATCCCACCTAACAAGGCCAAATATGTCCCTACCGAAGGAACATACCCCAAGGGCTTCGTTGTCGGCAGCGCACATGCTCAGGTCAAGGCCTCAAACACAAAGTTCGACGATCTCGCCTTGATCGCCTCTGAAGTCNNCCCCTGCTTCGCTGCTCTCGTCACCACCCAGAACCATTTCCAGGCTGCCCCCGTTAGCATCAGCAAGAAGATCATGTTCCAGCACCGAAGCGGCGCCATCAGAGGTGTTGTCATCAACTCTGGATGCGCCAATGCCGTTACAGGAAAAGGTGGACGTGAAGATGCCATCCGCATGGCCAAGCTCACTCACAACCTCTTGAACAAGCGCAACCCGAGTCCTCGCGACAAGACTGCGGAGCTCGAAGCCAAACATAGCATCGACGAGGGCGCTGTCAAGATTGCCGACGACGACCAAGATGTATCTAGCATCCGTACCCTGGTCATGAGTACTGGTGTCATTGGACAGCGCCTTCCCATCGATCGTATCGAAGCAAAAATCCCTACCCTCGTAGAGTCTCTGGGCAATACCCACGACCACTGGCTGCACTCAGCTCGCGCCATCTGTACCACTGACACTTTTCCCAAACTTCTCTCTCGCCAGTTCACCCTTCCATCGTATCCTGGCATCACCTTCTCAATCGCCGGCATGACCAAGGGAGCCGGTATGATCCACCCCAACATGGCTACTCTTCTTGGTGTAGTTTGCACCGACGCTCCTATCCAAAAGACTGCTTTGAGGGCACTTCTTTCCACTGCCACTAATTCCTCCTTCAATCGTATCACTGTCGATGGTGACACTAGCACAAACGATAGCGTTGCCCTCTTTGCAAATGGCATGGCTGCTCCTGACAGCGAGCAAATCCGCCTCAACCACCTTCAGAAAGATGAACTGCGTGAAAAAGGCTTTTCCTTGGACCGACAAAGGCTCGAAAAGCAGTCAGAAGACTACAAGGAAATGAACAAGGTCTTGACATCTTTCATGGAAGATCTGGCCAAGCTTATCGTCCGCGATGGCGAGGGAGCTACCAAGTTCGTCACCGTAAAGGTAACAAAGGCTGAAAACGATTCCGCCGCCCATGCTGTTGCCAACTCCATTGCTACCTCTGCTCTCGTCAAGACAGCGCTATATGGCAAAGACGCCAACTGGGGTCGTATCCTCTGCGCTATTGGATACGCCCCGGGACAGAATTTCATCCGCCCTCAGCAAACCTCTGTCTCCTTCATCCCCGCCGACGGCTCTGAGGAGCTCAAGCTGCTGGTCAATGGCGAGCCTCAAGCTGTCGATGAAACTCGTGCTGCCGCCATCCTCGAGATGGAAGACTTGGAGGTTCTCGTCAAGCTGAGCGACAAAGGTGTTGGTGAAGCTACTGTCTACACCTGTGACTTCAGTCACGAATATGTCACTATCAACGGTGATTACAGGACGTAGGATGTCTTGAGTAATTCAAAAGCTCTTATTGTAAATACTTGCACTCTAGAGACAACAGCCTACCAGGGTATCAGGAGGACATTTAGACATAACGATTATAATGGAATACTATGCCATGTTGCGAGCCATCGGAGCGAGCTATTCATGATCCGCCGACGCCGCTCAAACTTGCTTACGACAGGCTATCACACCACCTTCTCGCCGCCAACACCAGCAACCATTATATTCAAGATATCTCAGGTCCTTTTCGACCCAAATAAAGCCGTGGTGGTGTAGTGGTATCACGTCCGATCCTAATTACCTAAGCCCCTAAACTCGCTTACCTAAGTCCCTAATACCCCCCTTCCTTGGGATTGGAAGGTCGCAGGTTCAATTCCTGCCCATGGTGCTACTTTTTGTTTCTCATGTAAGACGTTTGCGTCCTTCTGCTAGTTCTTTTCGGCACGTCTTATGTTTTCGTTCCTTGGAAAAGGGTTCTATTATGTTCTTTCTTGAGCGCTTTGAGCTCTGAACCGTGTCTATGTACATGTTTGTTGTAAGAATCTTAGGATGGCTTGTTACAACTGAGCAAAGCCAGTCAAAGCAAACGTAGCGCCAAAGGCCAGCTTGAAGGCTACGTTATCTTGCATGGCGGAGCGCAAATCGATGCTGGTAAAGTAGCGTTGCATGCGACCGTAAGGGATCAGACTGATGCCCAGTTGAGACTCTGCAAACTGTTTTGATGTCAGGATTAGCAATTGCGAAAGGAGTGTTAGAAAGAGATGGGAAAGAAGGGAGAGACAGAAGGGTAATGGGGTATTTACCTGTATGCCAACGATCAAGAGACCGATGAGCAGAGTCAAGGGCTTTGAGAAGAGGGAGACTGCCATGCCGCCTAGCACACCTACAGATTTATATGAGTACCTTGCAGTTTCCGAAGTTGGGGATGACATACCAGCAATACTTCCACTTGAGATCTGACGCACGGCGTTGGGGTTGAGTCCACCTCTGCGTGTCACCACTGGAACCTTGGCATTGTGTGTGTACGAGTTGAATGCATTCGAAGGACTTGCATCACACAGAGCGTAAATATTTCTTCGAGGGGTGAGAAGAGAGTAAGATGTGAATGCAGCGCCGAGACCGAGGCCGATGCCCAATGGGCGCGAGTGCAGCAAGAAAGACATTGTGTAGATTTGATTTGATGAAGTTTAAGTGGTGTGATGTCCTTGAGGTGAGTCACTGGGATGGTATCAATGCTTTGGTTGGTATGATGAAGGAGGTGGTGTTTTTGGTGTGGTTGTTGTTTGTTCAGATTGTCGTCGGATGTCAATGACGCTGATCGCGGAAGCTTGGACCCTGACTACATGGATCAGATTGCGGAGGGGATTTCAAACTGTGCAAACTGCCCCTCTCAATTCACGCTGGCTAGAGGAGTTGAAGAGATGTCGCCGCGATACCGCTAAGCTTACCGAGATGCCAGTTAATCAGACTCATTGACAGCTCGATTCCTTTACATTGTGGAAGAGATTGAATAAGTCATGGAAAAGCATGCTATACGGCTTTTGTACATCTAATCCCCATGCCAGAACCAATCGGTGCGGTTCGGTGGTTCGGCGCCAGTTCTCAGGTCCGCGCCTTCCGACAGCGGGGCACGGGGCGGCGGGACGTGGATCGTTCTCGACGGAGGAGCACCCTTGGCAGTCGCCGCCCTACGCCCGCGTGTTTTTCTTGAGTAATAATGCCTTCTTAGGCAGGTGAGTCACTCGAAGAAGGCCGAAGTTCCTGTCGAAGCGATATACTTTTCTGGATCTTGGAACCTAGACCCTTTCTTTTCTCTCTCTTACATACCTTTCTATCGCTTTGTCCTTTTGTTTCCTCTCTCCATATTCGCCTCATACATACATCTTCCACAATGGCCACTACACTACCCACTACCAACGGCAAGCACGATGGCGCCAATGGCACCGACGGAGTTGCCTCGTTCGCTGTCAAGGCTGGACTTGCCCGCATGTTGAAGGGCGGTGTCATTATGGACGTCGTTAATGCTGAGCAGGTGCGCTCGTCTTCTGCTTTGTTACAATGACATGGTCACTAACAATTGTTCCAGGCCCGCATTGCCGAAGAGGCCGGTGCCTGCGCAGTCATGGCTCTCGAGCGTGTCCCCGCCGACATTCGCAAGGACGGCGGTGTTGCCCGTATGTCCGACCCCAGCATGATCAAGGAGATCATGGACACCGTCACCATCCCCGTCATGGCCAAGGCCCGTATCGGCCACATTGTCGAGTGCCAGATCCTCCAAGCCATTGGTGTCGACTACATCGATGAGTCTGAGGTCCTTACNCCCGCCGATCCCATCTACCACGTTGAGAAGCACGGATTCAAGACTCCCTTCGTTTGCGGTTGCCGTGACCTCGGCGAGGCTCTGCGTCGTATCGCCGAGGGTGCTGCTATGATCCGCACAAAGGGTGAGGCTGGTACTGGCGATGTCATTGAGGCTGTCCGCCACATGCAGACTGTCAACCAGCAGATTGCCCGCGCTGCTGCCATGTCTGAGCCCGAGCTCCGCGCTTTCGCTCGCGAGATCGGTGTTCAGTACGAGCTTCTGAAGGAGACCGTTCAGCTCAAGCGTCTGCCCGTGGTCAACTTTGCCGCTGGTGGTATTGCCACTCCCGCTGACGCTGCCCTCATGATGCAGATGGGTTGTGACGGTGTCTTCGTCGGCTCTGGTATCTTCAAGAGTGGTGATGCTGCTAAGCGCGCCAAGGCCATCGTTCAGGCTGTCACCCACTACAACGACCCCAAGGTTTTGGCCGAGGTCAGCATTGGACTCGGTGAAGCCATGGTTGGCATCAACTGTGGCTCCATGGACCCTAAGGACAAGCTCCAGGGCCGTGGCTGGTAAATGGTTACCACGATATGATATATGGGCAGCAAAGCATTTTCAACAAAAGAGCAATGGCGTTATCAAATGGAAGGATACATCGGACATGGTTTCGAAGACATTATGATCACAAAAGCAAGGCGTATTAGCGTTCTTGGAAGATTCATTTCAGCAGGGTTGAAATTCTCTAGGAGTTTTGTACAATAAGTAGCCAGTAGCAAGAAATCAGCACGAGGCATGACACTTTTCTAACGATTTACCTTCAATGGCACTGTTTTACCATGAACGAAGCTAGGTCGACATGGGGAACGTGTGTCAAAAGCGGTTCGTCACGAAAGACGTCGGGTTGAGTAATCGACTTTTGACAATGTCAGTGGACCGCGGAATGGAAAGCGAGCACTGCAAGTACGGTTTTGTGGCGTCGCGTTGAACTGTCTAGAGCAGCCTTCCGCTGGATGTACAGTGTCATTGTACGGTGCATTGGGACATGGAAAACTATCAATGATTATATAATAAATAGTAGGGATATCATCATTAAATGTTCAGTATAAGAAGGCGAAAGCGGAAGTGCTGATTAGATGTTGAAAGTGTTAAGCGGTAAAACGTGAAGGCCGGCCGTCGAATCGACGATGAATGCAGGGTTTAGCACAAATAGCAGGCCTGGGCCACTTTGGAGCCGTGTCTGAGGGTGAGAGAGCGTGGAACGGCAAATCCGCGAGAGTCAAGTCTTCTAACCTCCTGTAACATACTCCATGCCTGGTTGTCGAGGCGTGCGTACGTGAAAGTGCCAATGTCGACGACGACTCCCTCGCCCTCTGCGCCCAGCGAGACGTCGCGAACACGCGAGGTCTTCAAGTGAGTTCGCGGAAGCGTGTCCGCCCGACGATCAGGCTAACAGTGAGGCTCTGTGTAGATTNNTCTGGAGCCCTTCGAGACGTCCATACACCCTTTGCAGTTCAGCGATGGCGAAATTGAGAACAGAGTAGCTGTCGGGAGCGACGACACGGCCTTGGCTGCTTTTGCTCAGCTGGGTGCATTACGGCTCAAGGCCCAGCGCTGTCTCATCTCGCTCTTGTCCAAGGATGAGGAATACGTCTTGGCTGAGTCTACAAGGACTCTATCGCTACAGTCGGATCTGGTCCACAATTCTCGCGATGCTCTGTTTTTAGGAACGACCCGTTTTCCTCGCGAAGAAGGCTTTTCCATCACTGGCCTCAAGCAATGGATCACCACCAAAGAACGCCGCGAAGACCCGAAGGAAGATTCATACTACTATACCGATGGTGTGAGCCCTCACTGGCACATCATCAGCGACATGCGACAGGATGCTTCCTTGCAGAAGCTCATGATCGTCAAGGCTGCCGCTACCATGAGATTTTACGCTGCTGTGCCCATCCGAACAAGCAATGGCCTGGTCGTTGGGTCTTATGCCATCCTGGACGATCGCCCTCGCTTCGGAATCAGCGCTGAAGAAATGGTTTTCATGGAGGATATAGCTGACACCATCATGGGTCACCTCGAAGCCAAACATATCACTATGCAGAGACAGCGTGGTGATCGTCTGATTAAGGGTCTGGCTCTCTTCAGCGAGGGCAAGGATAGCTTACGAGACTGGTGGCTGGATACACACAGCAAGAAAGCCAGAGGTGAAGGGGCAAGACGTCGCCGTGGTTCCATCGAAGAGGGAAAGACTCAGAACGATCGTGCTGATGAAGAGTTGGGAATGACATACAGAGCCGACCAGATTCCTCATGGTCGCAATCCCACGACCACCGACTCCAAGGACATTCAACCAGCCAGCCAAGCGTCAAAATCCACCTTGAAGTCTGGCCACCTGGCACAGGACAAACATGAAGGCTTTGATCTCGGCCGTGAGATCAATACGGCCTTTGCTCGAAGCAGCAACCTCATGCGCGAGGCTATTAGCGCTGAAGGCGTTGCCTTCATCGATGCTGACTTCCACCGCTCGAAGGAATCCACCAAGAACCAAGCAGCCTCGTCCACCGATCCTGAGAGCGATGCCGCGACTGGCTCTTCAGGCTCAGAAGCAAAATCGCTAAAGCAGGAGACGCCCATCTCTCCCGAAGCTCAATGCGCTCTGCTTGGTTTCTCCACAAAGGTCAAGTCTACCATTCGTGGCTTCGATGCTTCTGCCAGACACTCTAGTCTTCCAAAGACTTTCATTCGTAGTCTCATCCGCCGCTACCCTATGGGCAAGGTCTTCAATTACCATGATGGCAAAGCTCTTTCAAGTTCCTCTGGTACCGACCTCTCTGACGACTTCAGTGAAGGCTCCAGAAGCAGCAGATCTCGCAAACGTCGCAGTCGTGAATACGTCGACGCTATGACCCTGGGCGAAGTATTCTCAGGACCCCGAAGTATCGCCTTCTTGCCCTTGTGGGACAGCAGACGAGAGAGATGGCGTTCGGCTGTTTTCGTCTGGAACGCTGCACCCAACAGATATCTGGACAAGGCCGAGGATATCACATATCTTGCAGCCTTCAGCAACAACTTGATGGCCGAACTCTCACGCCTCGACGCTATAGCCGCTGATCAAGCCAAAGCCACCTTCATCAGCTCTGTTTCGCACGAATTGAGATCTCCACTGCATGGAGTTTTGGCAGGAGTTGAGCTTCTGCAAGAAAGCGATCTCAGCAATTACCAACAGGAAATGACGACTACTATCAGCATGGCTGGCAAGACGCTGCTTGACACGATCAACAACATTCTTGACTTTACGAAGATCAACAGCTTCTCGGACCTAGAACGTAAAGACAGAAAAGACAAGGATGCACATAGGAGCTCTGGATTTAAGACGGCAGATATGGGTGAAGTTGGTGTTACGAGTGCAGTCGATCTTGCTGTCTTGACCGAGAATGTGGTCGACACGACCGTCACAGCCAAGAGCTTCCAGGCAAGTAAAGCTAAGCAAGAAGAAGAAGAGGACGACGAACTTGCTGCAAAGGCACCAAAGCAAGTCGCGGTAGTGTTGAACATTGCCAAGCGATCAAACTGGAACCTGAACATATCGCCTGGAAGCTGGACCAGAGTCATCACCAATCTTCTCGGCAATTCGCTCAAGTATACTAAACAGGGAACAATTACCGTGAGTTTGCAATACAAGAAGTCGGAGCAACCGAACCAGGCTCTTGTATCTTTGACAATCGAAGATACTGGTCAGGGTATTGGCAGCGAGTACCTTCGAAACCACTTGTACACACCATTCATGCAGGAGAACACGCACGCTGTCGGTACTGGACTTGGACTTTCGATCGTCAAGCAGATTATCAAGGACTTTGGTGGTCACATCAGTTTCGAGAGTGAGCTTGGAAGAGGAACCAAGGTGGTTGTCTCGTTCAACACCACATTCGATGAAGACATAGAGTCCGAGTTTGACGTACCGAAACGTCCCGACGGGAGCAATCTCAGAGTTGCACTGTCAAAGTCTTCAGGCATTGATGGGGAGCGAACCCGCGAGAAGGCCATCAAGACAAACACTAAAAAGACCTGCACGGAATGGCTAGATTGCCAGATTGACTCAGTTTCAGCCTCTGATAACACAAACGCCTTCGATGTTTGCATTCTGGCTGAAGCAGATTACGAGCAATGGCAAGAGAAGAGGAGAAATTCAACGAGTCAGGCGCTGCCGCCGATGATTGTTCTAGGCTCAATCTCAGCTTCGTCCGTCGTGAGACAGAGCGCGTCTAAGAATGCGATCTTCATCAACCAACCCTTTGGTCCCAGGAAGATGTCAAGAGCACTGACGGCAGCTCTACAAAGTCGAAACCAGTCACAATCTACCTCTGAAGAACGAACTCTAGGCGCGGTTGCCGCCTCGCCGTCCGTACTGCATATCCTCACCAAACCGGCAAATGTCAGTACAAACAGCGACCCTCCACCTACCTACGCAGAATCAAAGCCTGCTGCATCCATGCCCTCAACACCCATTTCACCCCAGAAGAACCTGTCTCCAGCAATCAGCGAGGTCACTAACAGTGCGGATCCGAACCTTCGCAAGGTCTTGCTGGTGGAGGATAACTCGATCAACATGAAACTCCTGGTCGCGACCATGCGCAAGCTGAAAAGGCCGTACACCTGCGCAGGCAATGGCTTGGAAGCCGTGACTGCATATGCGTCTGCACCCTCTTCCTACGCCTTGATCCTGATGGACATCTCAATGCCCGTGATGGACGGCTTCACAGCCACCGAATTAATACGCAACCTCGAACAAAAGAACAAATGGGAACGTTGCACTGTGATGGCCTTGACAGGCGTCGGCGACGCAGAAGCAAAGAAACGCGCCTTCCTCGCCGGCGTCGACGACTTCATGACCAAACCCGTCAGCATGGGCAGATTAAGCAGCATCATCAAGAACCTCGAAGGAGGAGGAGGAGAAGCAGACAACAATGCCAACAACGCCAAACCCAACAACAAGCCGCAAATTGACTGCCACGAAAAGACGAACGGGCATGCTCAACAACAGCAGCAGCATACGGTGGAGCAATCAGCCTGACATGATAGCCGGAAGCAAGAGCAACAGATCGAGGTCCAGGATTTTGCTTCCGGCATACCTTCGAGCAGTGCTCAACAAGGAACCAAAAGGAGGAGATCTCCAAACACTGATGGCTATGACGATGCAGAAGACAAGAGGAAAAGATCCATTGTTGAAGCTCAAGCTACTTCAGGATCGTGAGTGCAAGTCGTCGAAAGAAGGTGGATGATGCAATGATGAAGAAGTTTTTTTTATGGGATCAACGGCCAATTACAAAGGGGGAGCGAGTTCAGGGAATGATTTTTGGAAAGGGAAAGGCACACTCTTTAATTGGAGTTCTTGTTCTATGTTACAACGCACATATATCCCAATCCTGAATTTGAGAAGGAAGGGATGGATAAGAGGGGGAGTTCTTTTTTCGTAGTTCTTTTCACTCAATTCTGTACACTTCCTACTGAGTATGGAACTTTTCAGCAAATTGCTGTTGTTTTTTTGAAACGGAAACCCCCATTTTCACATTCGTGTCTTTACTTTGCTTGCAGCCTTTGTGTTCGTGTCTCTTTCTTCATCTCAGGGTGTATAGGAGGTTAAATAACAGAGCTGTAAAAATACACGATATTATCCTGGGATAGGTCTTGTCCATTGAGAGCCCATGAGACTGTCGACTCTCTCTGGACATCACTTTGAGAATGGAAACAATTGTGCATTGCTACAGTTGCAATTATAAGAGCTCGGTATCGTGGGAAAGATGAGAAAGGAGTAAACGTATCATCGACTCTCACATCGAATGAGCAGTGCTTTGAGAACCGTCGAAATGCAGGATAGTTTGTGGGGACGAGTGGTTTCCACTGAGAGCCTGAGCTCTTAGGGACTCTCCTTGGACATCGCCTTGGATATGGATATTATTGTGCATTTCTATAGCTATATTCGACTATGCTTCTGCACATGGGGAAGTGCACTATATTGGCAGAAACGTCCGGGGTATCCATCAATACACTACATCTCAGTCAAGGAACAATCAAACACGATAGATACTGTAAAGTTACATGATTGTATTTCCCAGCAAAGAGAGAGCTATCCACGACTACCAGCCCCACCCCTTTATTCAAACGAGGTCACCGTGCCCTTGCACAAAGCCCAAAACTCCTTGACCACGACTACTGTCTGTCTACNCCNCCTCAACCCCAGCACCTTGGCCGCAAAGACCCGCTTCTCCTTCTCCCCCACATTGGTGGATGGAAAGTTTGCATCTAGCAGTGCCTCTTCGAGGTGCTGCTTGGCCANGCTTCCAGGCTGCGAGAAGACGAGCGCGCGCAGGGGTTTGCACAGCGACTCGATCTCTGAGCGCTGGGCCAGCCCACCAATGTTAAAGATGAGGGCGCGGGAGAGAGGAGAAGCAAAGGCGCTGAGGACGGAGAGGGAGGNGACCCGGCATGCGGGCAGGGAGTTTGCGGTGCGTGGGTTGGCGAGACCCAGCAAGGTTTNCCTGCTCATACATGTTAGCGTCAGGTACGGAAAGAACGACACTCAGGCGAAGACTGAGACGAGAACGAGGCTTACGAAGAAATTGCAGGCGTTGCGCTTTAACATGGGCGCGTTGCCTGCCATACAATTTATGACAAATTGCAGAGCTGCGGCGATCTCCTCATCAGAGGGCGAGAGCAGAACGTCAATATAGCTGACTAGCAGCCTTTGCATGAAATCAATGCATAGCTGGGCGAGTTGAGGGTCGTTAGCCGGGTCACCGAGCTGCTGCATCACCAGCGCTACTCTCTGATAGACCGCTGACATCTCGTCAAACATGTGAGGTGCCGACTTGCGCGAACAGTTGGACACAAAACTGCACGCTGTACCGATGATAGCCTCGATACGAGGTGTGCTGATCTGTGCCTTGCTGATGAAGGCGACAGTGGCCGAAGGTGGGAAGACGAACGGACCCGGTTTTGTCTCCTTAAGACCGGCGCGCAGGATTGCACAGGCGGCATCCATTGCATCGCCCGGGTTGTGAAGGTACTCGACTATGTTAATGCATTGCACGATGCGATTCTGGATCTCTACGCCAGCCTGCGAAGTCCAGAAATCGCCAGCTGCAGCCGAGTCGTCGTTTCCTTCCTCATCATCGCTGTCCACATCGATTACATCATTGGTGGGCGCTTGAATACCTTTGCCAATGCTGGCCAGACATTGCAAGGCAGACGTTCCGAGCACTTCGCTATCCTCGACATTACCCTTGTTCAGAGTTGCGATAGCTGTGTTAAGATCATTCTCGATAACCCCAATGAGCGAAATNNCAAAGGCGCAGCCTTGGCTTCCCTCGGTTGGTAAGGCTTGTATGATCGAGGCCAGAGCTGCCATAATCTTCTCTTNTTGATAGCTGTTCGCTGAGGGACCGGAAAGTGCTTGCGGGCATTGTTGAAGGAGTTCGTCGAGATGTGGCGTCAGAGACTTGCGACATGAGGAACAAAGCTGCTCAAGAGACTTGGCGGAAGCGTCCGCGAGCTTGACACGGTCTGCAGGTGTAGATCCTAGTATTGTGAAGAGGAAGGTGAGGACAGGTGGTAGGAACTGTGGATGCTNTTTGATGAACGACGAGTATCGATCGACAAGCGTCATGGCAGCACGCTTGAGTTTGTTTGGGATATCTGCACTGTTGGAAGAGATGTCGCTGAACAATGAGGAACCAATGAGTGCGGATAGCGCCTGAGTGTTCTCATCTGACAGTGCAATGGAGTCCGAGATGCAATTGATCGAGAAGATTATGGCCTCAAGATGTAGCCATTGGTGAGTGGGCAAGACACGGGTTGCAAGAATGACCATATTACTGAGAAGATGTGTCTCTGGGACGCTGTTGACCTGGTCAAAGAAATCGCTGATGTTATCGCGGAAGAATTGCCAGTGATCGACATTGTCTTCGTCCCACTCGGACATTTCTGCTAGAGGTGGCGCCTGCAGCTTGGGTATGTATGTCTGAACGGCTTGCATAAGGTCGTTTCTGACAACTGCTAGGGAAGGAATCCCATCCTCTGCTGCGTCCATGACTGTATCGGCAATCTGCTCGGCGTACTCAATCCAGAACTCGGTCACGTTCAGAATGACTTGGTCATCTTCAGCAGGGTATCCAGGAGCGCGCAGTAGTTGTTGGAAAAGATCNNTAAGGCTGTGTTAATTGAACGATCATGGGCGGAGTGTAGGCCTCGTAGACTGACCAATGATTTCTTGAGATGATTCATGATTTCTCTCCGAAATTAAGTCCTTGACAACCAATTTACCATAAGCAGTGATTAGTTTGCTGAATGCCACAATAGTTGGGTCCAAGAAGTTTGAGCTCTGCAGTAAACATTGTGGACCAATAGTTCTGCGCACTAGCAGTGATAGAGATTCTAGTTGCTCTTNTTGAAGGAATTTCGAGCGATACTCCAGCGTATTGACAAAGAATTCAACGGTGGGGTCCCTGACGCTTTCCTCATGGTGCAACAGATGCTGCAAAGCCATTGGCGTTAGATTTTGTAGAAGCTGCAGGGCGACAGGGTCAGTGGTCCAGTGCGCGAAGCTGTAGGTGACCCAAGCAGAGAAGCAGTTCACGGCTTCGACTCGGATTTCTATGGACAGCGGTGTTGACGTGCTGAGCACATAAGTCATGAGTATTGCCGAATCAGTGGTGTTGCTCTTGAAGATGTTATCGAGATGATAGTACTGCGGGCCCAAGATAGAACTGTTCTGTACATCTTCGGCCAACACCCTGCAAAAGCGTACAGCCATGAACAATTTCAATCCTGACAATCCACTGATGATTTGGCTGGTGTCTGGATATGTGCCAAGCATGTCGTGAGGGACGACATCACCAGCGTGCAACGAGCAAATGATTTGGCGTACAGTCTGAGTCCAGGGGACAGGGGACTGAATGAAATATGTGGCCATTGTAGAACAAAGCTTGTCAATGATGAGTTTGGGAGGCATGTCACCTAGCGCAAGGCGAATNNCTGTAAGGAGAAACGATAAGAGGTTGCGTCGCGCGAATGGAAGAGACAAACTTACAAACCACAGAATCAGACGCGATCTTAGTTCAGCGGCTGCTTGATCATCGAGTGTGCTTCTGAGTATCGTCAGTACCACGAACCGCACGTAGTGCTGACGGAAGAGTACTGACCTGTCTTTGTTGAGTTTGATCTGCAGAGTCAGAGCTCCGTAGAACTTTATGTTGGTATCTGCATGGTCGAGCATAGCATCTGCAGCAGCCCATCCTTGATCGGATAACTGGATCTCCTGCAGCTCGCGCGATATCTGCGAGGCACCGGCTGCGTATCTGGGATCATTGAGTCGTCGTACGAGCTCGATCGCTTGATCAGCCACGCTCATTTTTGGATCTAGAAGAATCAGTTCAATTAGTCTTCCTGACTCGATTGCTCGCTGGATGGGGCCATGAGGCCACTGGCTACGGGTTGCTGTATGCCAAACCGACGAGTAAGTCATCTTGACGATGGTGGTAGGCACGGGATGCTCTCAGTTGCAAAGGTTTCTCGTCGTGCAAAGATTCGCACCCGACTGATAGAGCAAAAGAAACGAGTCTCGTCGAACATCCACCAGAGACTGCCTTGGCATTGTGTGAGACGGGGTCAACGACATGGCCTACCTTTCGAGATATAATCCGGGGAAGCCTTGCTATAGTTGTCGACTCAGCCTGGGATCCAAGGCAAGGTACCTTTGCAGAAGTAGTCACTCACGAGAGACAGACAAGGAAATCCACAGCCAAAAAGGCGTGAAGGCAGTACGAGAGATGTTGAGATCTCACGACGGGAAGATAGCTAGGTAGAGGGTATGCACCTACTGATGTCCCAGAATGGCCTCCTATGTCTTGGTGATTGTCTTTGGTAGTTGATTGCGAGGTAGAGATGATGTTTGCGCATAGACGCCGACGCTATGTTGGCGGAGGTTGCCGACCGGGAAGGAAGGGTCCTTTCGGCGTTTGTGAGGCCGTGACTCCGTCATAGCGTGCCCAATCGACAGCGAGACATCGAAGCGACACGCGACCTGATGCTACGTGGACTTGCTAGACTCAGTACACTTTCAAGAGGCATCACTGCCGGAAGATTGTTCCACGCTTCGGCAATTAGAAAATATCCTATCGATATGGAGAAAGTCAACACAAGCGAGCGACTCGCGCAGTTGCGAGAGCTCATGGAGCGCAACAAGGTAGATATCTACAGTAAGCCGTCTCAATGCACATCGACAGACAACTGACTGACTCTCGCAGTTGTGCCTTCCGAAGACAGTCACCAAAGCGAGTACATAGCTCCTGCCGATGCTCGTAGAGGTCAGTCCGCATGATATCATGCTCAGATGGCCAGCCGACACGGTATTGACGCGAATACAGAATTCATCTCTGGCTTTTCTGGCTCCGCTGGAACTGCTGTAATCACCCAGGAGAAGGCCGCCTTGGCTACTGATGGAAGATATTTCAACCAGGCCGAAAAGCAACTCGACAGCAACTGGACTTTGCTCAAACAAGGTCTCCAAGATGTACCCACCTGGCAGGAGTGGTCCGCCGAGCAGTCTGAAGGTGGCAAGATCGTTGGTGTTGACCCTACTACCATTACAGCCCGTACGTCTCCCTCAAAGTTCAAATGACCACCACTAATTGCATACTANGCCGACGCACGTAAGCTTTGCGATAAGATTAAGAAGAAGGGCGGCCAGGACCTCATCGCTGTCAAAGAGAACCTCGTCGACTCGGTTTGGGGCTCCGCAAGACCTGCCAGACCGAATGAAAAGGCCGATGTCCTCACGCTCGACTTTGCCGGCAAGAAATTCCAGGACAAGATTGACGATCTGCGCAAGGATCTGGATAAGAAAAAGGGCGCCAGTTTTGTCGTGTCTATGCTTGATGAGGTTGCCTGGCTATACAACCTACGTGGAAGTGACATCCCCTACAATCCCGTCTTCTTCTCTTACGCCGTTGTCACTCCAACTACCAGTACCCTCTACATCGACGACTCGAAGCTCACTGCTGCCGCAAAGACACATCTCTCGGGTGTTGAGGTCCGACCCTACGATGCCATTTTCACCGACATGGAAGCCTTCTCAGCAGCCTCTGACGGAGAGAAAAAATATCTCGTTTCCAACAAGGCTTCTTGGGCTTTGTACCAAGCACTCGGTGGAGAAGATAAGGTCGACTTAATACGCAGTTTGGTTGGCGATGCCAAAGCTGTCAAGAATGAAACCGAGATGAAGGGTATGCGGGAATGCCATATCCGTGATGGTGCTGCGCTGAGCGAGTATTTCGCATGGCTCGAAGACCAGCTTGTCAACGAAAAGGCCAAGATTGACGAAGTCGAGGCTGCTGACAAGCTGGAGTCGATCCGCGCGAAGCACAAGCACTTTGTCGGTCTCTCCTTTGACACGATATCTTCTACTGGTGCGAACGCTGCCGTCATTCACTACAAGCCAGAGCCCGGCGCATGCAGTGTTATCGACCCCAAGGCGATATATCTTTGCGACTCAGGCGCTCAATACTTTGATGGTACAACAGATACCACTCGCACCATGCACTTCGGTGAGCCAACAGACATGGAGCGTAAAGCATACACTCTTGTGTTGAAGGGTCACATCGCGTTAGACAAGGTCAAATTCCCGAAAGGCACCACTGGCTATGCGATTGATGTCCTAGCCAGACAGTTCCTCTGGGCTGAAGGACTTGATTATCGACATGGCACTGGTCATGGCGTTGGATCNTTCCTCAACGTCCACGAAGGACCTATCGGAATTGGCACTAGAGTTGCCTACAGTGAGGTACCGTTGGCAGTTGGCAATGTCATTTCGAACGAGCCTGGCTACTACGAGGACGGCGCGTTTGGTATTAGAATAGAGAGTAAGTTCAGGTCAGAGAGATTGCACATGGGACCAATCTGGCTAACACGATCTNNAGATATGTTTATGGTGACGGAGAANAAGACGACGCACCAATTCGGCGACAAGCCTTACTTGGGCTTCGAGCATGTTACAATGACACCGATGTGCAAGAAGCTCACAGACGCATCGCTCCTCACGCCGGAGGAGAAGCAGTGGCTGAATGACTACCACTCAAAGGTGTACGAGAATACCAAGGGGTACTTCACACATGACCAGAGAACGTCGAAATGGCTTGAGAGAGAGTGTGCAGCATACTAGGACAAGTTCGTCGAGACGTGACGATAGCATAGCGTGTATTCATACAAAGACGTTTTTGATAGAGCGGATAAGGCGATGCCTCAATCAGGGAAAGTGTCGTGAGAGAAGCCGAGGTCCAACCCCCACGCCAGTCTCTCCAGATTGATCGGAGCTCTCTTTGGTTCTCTACTCCAGACAAGTGTGACGATATTCAGCAAAGAAGGTGTTCAGATAGCAGCAATTGAGCAGTGAACAAATACACCGATGCTGCCATGTTAGAAGGGACGCGCCGGTGGTTCAGGCGCAATCGCACCAGGTTCGCCATTGGAGCAGGCACGCTAGGGCTGGTCTACCTGGCCGGTCAATATGCCTGGAGCAAATGGCTCGAAGCACGCCAGCGCATGGCCGACGAGAGGATCTCCAGAGAGAAGTAACGACCACTATCTCCGTACGGGAACAAGAGGCTAACAGCATGANNCAGCCTCCGTCGCCGCTTCGAACAGAATCAGGAGGACTGCACCTACACCGTGCTAGCCTTGCTCCCTACAATCCGAGAAGAAATTATCGGCGCTCTGCCCGTCGAAGACATCACGAATGAATTGCAACGCCAGCGGTCAGAGAAGCTGGCAAGAAGTGCTGGCCCGTCAGAAGCAGCGTCCTCGGAATTCCCCTCAGCTCCTCCCAGCACAATCGACGACTCTGCCAGCATGTCCAGCTTTCAAACTGGCAGCTACATCCATGCCAGTCAGATGGCCGACAGTCAGGACGCCAGGTCGCTTTTGAAGAAGAAATCCAAGGCACAACTCTGGAATGACATGAAGATTAGCTGTGAGTCGTGCTTCAACNNCGCTGTGTGAAAGAAGGCCACTGACAAGTTGATTGCAGCCATCACAAGAGCTCTGACTCTGCTATATACCCTTTCTCTCTTGACTCTCCTCACCCGCATCCAGCTGAACCTCCTTGGTCGTCGTACATATCTCTCTTCGGTAGTCTCGCTCGCCAACCCGTCGAACCCCTCAGACACCCACATCTCCATGGAAAACAATGATGACGACAATTATGATAACGTTTACGGCAACGACTTTGAGACAAACCGCAAATACCTGACCTTCAGCTGGTGGTTGTTGCACAAGGGTACCAAAGACATTGTCGACAAGGTTAGCGCTGCTGTTAAGGACGTCTTCGGTCCCATCAACCCTCGCGAGGATATGACTCTCGAACGCTTGAGCGAACTCATCCTCGAAGTCCGTAAGAAGGTCGAGGGTGCCACCGAGGCCGAGCGTCGCGAACATAGGTGGCTGTCGTACATGCTTCCTCCTCGCGACCAAGAGGATCATGTCTTGTCAGAATCTGGCATCGACGCCATGTCTACATCACCCGCACCGCAAGAGACGTCGCAAGATCCCATGTATGCAGCCAGCTCAGCTTCCTCGAATGCCTCCCTTCGCAGATTGCTTGACGAGACGTCCGATCTCA
This sequence comes from Aureobasidium mustum, assembly GCA_903819665.1. Lineage (NCBI taxonomy): Eukaryota > Fungi > Ascomycota > Dothideomycetes > Dothideales > Saccotheciaceae > Aureobasidium > Aureobasidium musti. Next base: position 1,149,985 of record CAIJEO010000010.1, read on the forward strand.
TCGACTCGCCAACATTCACCCATGTCTTCACTCAAGTTCTCAACGCTACCTTCTCTCACCTCATCGATTACCGTGTCGCAACCGAAGCCTTCAAGATCAGCCCTCCAGCACCTGACTCTCTGTCACGCATCACCGAGATTAGCGACAAGAAATGCAAGTTCGCTCAGACTCTTGCTGTCTTCTGTCGTCAAGCCCATGTCATCGCTGCTGGTAGCAGCGAGCCCGACGACCTTGTGGCTGCCGAATCTGTCGGCTCTCAAGTCAACGAGTATCTTAGTGCTATCGACCAGGTCAAGGATCTGGAGGCCTTTGCTGCTGTCATCTACTCTAGCAACTTCGAGTTCGAGGCTGCCGAACGACAGCAAGACGAAGTCAACCATGCAGCTTCTACTTGTCAAGTCAATGCGCCTGCTACGTCAGCACCAACTCAAGCTGCAGAAACATCCACACAGGCATCTGCAGGCCCTTTGTCTATTGAGGAAATGGATCATGTGTGGAATAGAAGCCAGGCTGAAGGACCGTCGGCACCCAATGCCCCGACCTACAGTGAAGTGGTCCAAGCTCCTGTACCTGAATCGTCATTCTCACANCCATCCCGAGGCACAAGAATCACAAGTAGCCCAGCAAGAAACACAGCCTGCAGAACAACAACAACCAACAGAACAACCCAAAACCTATGCAATGGCCGCAGCAGCAGCGACAACTATTCCCCACTCACCTTGATTGTCGCCACCACAGCCAAAAATGGCATCGGCAAGAATGGAACTCTGCCCTGGCCAATGCTGAAGAAGGAGATGGCCTATTTTTCCCGCGTCACCAAACGCGTCCCTGGAGCATCTTCCATGCCCGACACCTCTATGCTCGCCGAGACTTCGTCACAACTCTCTGATTCCTCTGAAGTTGCGGCAACAGCAAACATCCAACCACCACAAAATGTGGTCGTCATGGGCCGCAAGACCTGGGAAAGCATACCNCCCAAATTCCGCCCTTTGCCGCAGAGAACCAATGTAGTCATTTCGAGATCTGAGAAACTTGAGGGTGTGGGTGAAGATGTTGTTGTGGGTGATAGCATCTCATCTGCTCTTTCTGCTCTTGTCGCAAAGGTCAAGGAGGGTCAAGCAGCGCCTTTGGGACGTGTGTTTGTTATCGGCGGCGGTGCCATCTACAAGCAAGCCTTGGAGATGGAACAAGCCAAGAGCATTTTGCTCACCAGAGTTGAAGGAGAGTGGGACTGCGATACGGATTTCCCTATCGATGTTGAAGCCGAGCAAGGATGGACGAGACGGCACAAGGCAGATTTGGACGAGTTTGCTGGTGAAGATGTGCAGGAGGCCCAGGAGGAGGAGGTCAAGGGCGATAAGGTCAGATATGAGTTTAGACTATATGAGAGGGTGTGAAGAGCAATGTATTGGAGGGGTTTTTTTTTTTGGCTTGATGTATGCATGATGGGAATGCTTTTTTTGTTACGGCTGCATGATATACAAGTTCATACACATTTCATTTCCGTCTTTCCTTTGAAGTTGGGCCATGTTTATCATTGTGGCACTTTTTAAGCTCTTGCACGATCAAAGCACGTAAAGGCTGAGGTGGACAAGTCACACGGCATTGATAAGAGCTAGATTGAGGTTGTGTTATGCATGCATCTTGGTGCCAGTAACTAAGACCCTCAATCATGACAATACAACATGTCATCTCTCATTCTCGTTTTCGTTGTTCTCGCATGGCGTGTCTGTGAGAGCGCGTGCCAGGATTCACCCATCTCCTTACTGTTCGGAATAGTCTTTGTCNGTCTGTGGGAAGTGTTAGTTCATCAATCTATCCATAATGCTGCTTGATGCGAGATGAAACAACTTACAGTAAGATGACCACCATACCAAAAGTGATAGGCAAAGCCAGCCACCAGAAGTANNTCTAGTTTTCAAGTCAGCAACTGGTGCTCATAGACAAAGAGAGTCGAGAGAAGCAAAGATGATAGCCAACATACACATGCGAGTTCTTCAAAGGCTCGAACTCTTCAAAGTTCATTCCGAAATATCCAGACAGGAAAGTCAAGGGTAAGAACAAAATGGTGACAAAAGTCAATTGTTGCATGCTCTCGTTCTGGTATGCTCCCATGGTGTTGAAGATCAAACTAATCATGTTGTCGCTTTGCGTGCGCATTTGATCAAGAGAGGCGATAATCATGATACAATGGTCTTCCACATCACCCAGATATGTGTGCGCGGCTGGAGAAATGTTGACAGAAGACTGAGTGTGTGTTTTGATGATCGCAGGCCCGGAACTGCGTCGAGCGAGATCGGAAATGGGGTTTGCGGATGAGGTGTTGCGGTTTAGAAGTTGGGCTGTGCTGTGGTGGTCGCGGAGACTGTTGATCAAAGAGGCTATGGGTTGCATTTGTTGTCTTAACATTGACAACTCGGATGTCAGGATGTAGAGGGCTTTGGAGTGTCCAATGGCGGGTTGAGTGAGGACGTCCATTTCCAACTCGGCAATGGCTTNTTCGTATGTTGCGACGATTGGAATGGCCAAATCCGTGATAGCATCGATGATTGAGTGCACCAGAAGAGAGGCATCGCCACTTCGGCGAAGAATTGTCTCGGGTGAGTTGAGTCTTTTCAAGATGGGTTCTTCAATGACATCGCCAGAGTGTTCGAAGAATGATACCACGGTGTTGTCGCTACAGAGAAATACGCTGACTTGCTCAATGGAGACCCCTAGGCTCTTGCGTGTCAAGATCGAGTTCTTCTCCATGTACGCGACTCGCTCGGGCGATCTGTCACCACGATAGGATTGCAAGCTACGTAGGTGTGTTTGATTGTCCGGTGGCTGGAAGGTCTTTTCGGTCTCCCACGTGATACCAGTGCGACCGCGCGTAGCATGACGAGATTCCGAGCTCGAAAGAGCTTNTTGGATATCGGCGTCGCTACGACCATTTTGTGACGAAAGTTTGGTCAGTCGTTGAAGGGTCATAATAATGAAAGCATGCTCTGGATACCAGTCCGCTTTCGTTCGGTTTCCAGTGTGCATCAAATCCTCAATGGCCAGAGGGTGAAGTTNTTTGTGGTTGCCTAGCAATTTGATGACATCCCAGCTCAATCCGTTGACATTGATCCAGCGACAAGTAGCCCATTCCGGCCTTGACTTTTGAGAAAATCNCGCCAGTGATTCGTTGTCCAGCTCAGTCTGCTCAATTTGGTTCTCGCAGAAGTCCACTGCTGTTATTTGTGANNCTGTCGCTGTGGTCAGTTCTTCGTATCGGGTTGTTCGTCGGATTGTGTTTACAGGAAAGGTTTTGCCATGCGACACGACACCGTCAGCAGAAGTATCGATGCCTGGCTCGCTACCAGGCTGCCACTGGAAAACCGAGTTCGAATCATAGAAGCCAGATGTCGTGGAAGTCCCTTGGTCACGTTTGGCAGATGATGTGTATCGAGATGGTGAGACTGGTTTGTTCGTGGACTTTAATGTCGATTGGCTATCTGTCGATGTATGCAGCAGGCGTCCGCATCTGCTTGTGATTATAGGATTTTCCCAAAGCAGCCGCCTGCTTAGGAAGAGCGAGCGCCGCATTTTGGACTTCTCGGGTCGTGTCTGTTCTTACAAAAACATAGTCGGTATAGACATTACTTTATCAAATATGACGTTGATGTGGTCGCGGCTTGGACAGGATAATTGGTGGAGCATTTGGAGATGCGCGTCAGTATGAACACCCCTGGTTGTATCAACGCATCAACGTTCCAATTGTGCCCTGAATCGTCTCCACTCTTTAGCAACGCATTATCAATCTCGTGTCGACGATATCGTGGTTGTGAAATCAGCCATTGCAGAATTGTCCATCGATGTTCCCATTGCAGGAGGATAGCTCGCAACTCGCACATGCTTTTCTAACATCACAAACAGGGTCGTTTTAGCCAGGGCTGTGCCTACCGTCTTTATCCGGACTTCTTGGCTTTGCGCACTCCGTTCCATCTTCGCTCTCGATTCGCAGTCCATGCACCCCACGAGATGAGCACAGCAGAGCGCGGTTCCAGAAGGCCAGATCAGACATTTGACAGGCACTTGGATCAGGACACGAGACCCGATATCGTTGTATCATCAAATCTGGCCATGTGCTTCTCGAGGAGCAACTCGCTTCGCGACGGAAAAAGTGGGCCTTTACCAGTGCTTTGGACTTCAACCACACATGCGCTGAAGGACAAGAGCTTTGTACTATACAAGCGAGTCATGACATCCTCCACAGATTTTCTTCAATGAAGACGCAAGACTCAAGTAGACAAAGCATGTGGACAGAACACTAGACAGCTGCATCACGTCTTTGACGCCCAGCAATGCGCAATACGCCCAAAGGATTCAAGCGAGCTCTTGTAGGGCGTGCTGGGCGCCAATAGGCAGGTAGATGGAACAGAGATGAGAAAAATACCAGCGAAGTCACGCCGTGCACCCCAAACTCCAGACCCCCAAGCTTCCAACATAGCGTTTGTATTACTTAACGAATTACTGCTTGCATCCTAGTGACAATGACGCCTTCTCGACAAAGATTCACGCAAGAGCGTGGCCATTTTACAAAAGCACACGGAGGTATCGATTCGATGGATCCCAAGAACTGTTGCACAACTCCTTCAACAAAGGACCTGATATTCCCTACTTGGATCTTCGAGAGATGGTCTTCTCATCGTCAAAGAAAGTCCAGGAGGCTGAGGTGAAGGATCCCTCGGCCTTTGTGGACAACGAGACAGCGAGCGACGATGGTCACGATGTCTACCAGACTAGCGAAGGCCGACGACAGATTGGTCTCGTTAGTGCCATCTTCCTCATCTTTAACCGCATGATTGGAACTGGTATTTTCGCTACCCCAAGTAGCATTCTGTCAAGCAGTGGAAGTGTCGGCCTTGCATTGTTCATCTGGGTAGCTGGATTGATCATTGCCGCTGCTGGAATGGCTGTCTATCTCGAGTTTGGAACAGCACTTCCCAGGAACGGTGGAGAGAAGAACTACCTCGAGTACGTGTTCAAGAAGCCTAAGTTCTTGGTCACTGGTCTTTACGTATGTTCAACTACAAGACTATCAACGGCCATAGATGACTGACCTTCGGACAGNACTGGATACGTTGTTCTCCTCGGATGGGCTGGATCTAACAGCGTCGTCTTCGGTGAATACATCCTCAATGCCGCCCAGGTGCCCGTCAACCGCTGGAACCAAAGAGGAATCGGTCTCGCATGTATCACTTCGGCCTTCCTCATCCACGGTCTCGCTCTGAAGTGGGGTCTTCGCCTCCAGAACGTTCTTGGTGTTATAAAGCTCATCATTCTGCTCATCATCGTTATCGCTGGATTCGCCGCTCTTGGAGGCCATTTGCGCATCGAGAAACCCAACAACTTCGACAATGCTTTCGCGGGTACTACAGGTTCGGCATACGGCGTAGTCACCGCGCTATACAATGTCATCTGGTCATTCATCGGCTACAGCAACGCCAATTATTCCATGAGCGAGATGAAGAACCCTGTTCGTACACTCAAGATCGCAGCTCCTACCGCTATCATGATCGTTGGAGTTCTCTATATCCTCGCCAACGTTGCATACTTCGCTGCGGTTCCCAAAGAGGAAATCGTCAGTAGCGGACGTATTCTAGCTGCTCAGTTCTTCCGAAATGTGTTCGGTCCTAAAGCGGAGAGGGCATTGAGCGTCTTTGTCGCTCTTTCGGCTTACGGAAACGTACTTTCCGTGATCTTCTCCCAGGGCAGACTTGTCCAAGAACTTGGTCGTGAAGGCATCTTGCCGTTCTCCAGACTTTGGGCGAGCAACAAGCCCTTCAATGCGCCTTTCATGGGCCTGTTTGAGCACTGGGCTGTTTCGGTAATCATCATGTTGGCTCCTCCTCCCGGTGACGCCTACAATTTCATCNNCCTGAACGTGATCTCATACCCACTTTCAGTCGTCAACGTCTTCGTCTCGGTTGGTCTTATTTGGATCTACCTTCATCGCGAGCAATTCAACTGGAACCCTCCGGTTAAAGCTACCCTTCCGGTTACCGTCTTCTTCTTCCTCAGCAATGTCTACCTGGTCGTTGCACCATTTGTTCCCCCTCCCACCCCCGAGCTGAACCAGTACAAATCACTCCCCTATTACCTTCACTGTGTTGTTGGTCTCGGCGTAATCGCAGCCGGCGGTATCTATTGGGTCTTCTGGGCTGTTCTCCTACCCAAAATTGGAGGCTACCGTCTTGAGAAGGAAGTCCACAAGGATGCCGAAGGCTGGACCAGGAACATCTTCATCAAAGTTCCAAAGCACCAACCTCCTGTCGAAGGCAGCAGTTTCTAAGCACGACACCATGACTTTAACAGTTTTATTAATGACGGGTTACGAAAAGCATTGATTTTTATTTAGAGATACCCCACGATTTCAACCATCGTACCACCACTTGCTTTCAGCGAAATGTTCATAGAATATTGGAAAATCATTTGCTTCCAGCAAAACACTTTTGACGCTCTCCAAGAAAGCTAAAATACATGCCATTCTGAATACAAACCCTCTAGCGATAAGGCCATCTATGTACGCTATGCATGCATGACGTAACAGCACCGTCGTGGTTAAGATACATGAGCATTGGTGTTACAACCCCATACTCTAATCGCGATGAGGCTCTGCGGCCAGCCCAGTCCTTGGCCAAGAAAGCTCGCACGTCTAACTCGACGACCGCAAAAGTGATGTCCTTGACCGAAAGTTACTATCTTCGACCAAAATCCATGTCTTCGACTGGTAGTAATGTCTTCCGACCGAGAGGGATCTCTTCGACCTTCCCACCCCTAATGGTTAGTGAGACGTTCTCGTTGAACGCGATACAGCCAGGATCTGAGTCATATGCGAGAATAAATGCCTCTGCGAAGTGCATATATCGCCGATATCTTGTCCGAAGGAGGATGAGACTTCTGACTTCGAGTGGCTAGATTGAAAAGGTAGCAGGTGATCTACAAATCCCGAATGTCCGTTCCTTCCTAATGTTGTATGTTGCGGCTCACTGTATAGGCTTGGCGAAAGGATTAAAAGCTTGGTTCGAATGGTATAAGTTGGACACCTCGACCTATATCTATTGAACACCAGTTACGTACATCCTATATACGCTTCTCTTTCTTTCATTGCATTGAGCGATTGGTATAGCACACACACTACCTAGTTTGAACCTACCTACCATCCAAGCATCAACTTCGCAACTACGTTTACGTCATTGCGACTTCCTCAACCTACCACAGACATTCGCATGAGCATACAGGCTCCAATTGATGCAATACGCAAATTTGTTGAACTTCCCAGAGTTACGATCATTACGACTGTTGGTATTGTCCAAGGACTTCTTTTCTGTCGATCCCCGCTTCTCTGAGAGCAGTTTGCTCGTCAATAGAAATGGGCCTTACACTGCTCAGTCTACCGAATGAAGTTCTCATCGGAATCATAGAGCATGCGGCCGAAGCTTGCAAGAGAACACTTTTNAGTCTACGTCTCGTCAGCAAGACTCTGGAGCGACTCTGTCATGATCGGTTTCTCTGTTGTCTGGAGGTGCTCCGCATAGATCCATCACANAAGGATAATCTTACACGACTGATGGAGATCTTGTCGAGTTCCGCACATGCAAGTGCAGTCAGAGCTGTGGCATTTGACTTCGTACGAGACTGGCGCAATGTATGGGCTGTAACACCACTGGTCCAACAGCTCTTCGATAAGCTAAGCACTCTAAACGTTACCCTCGAGCTGAAGTTCAGTCCTTATGGTAGCAATGAATGGATCTCCGAGCCATGCATTGTGCACTACATTGCTGGCATCGTGAAGCAGGTTTCAACGTCACATATGTCGGTAAATCGGCTCATCATCAGAGCAAAGGAATGGGATCCTGAACTCCAGCTCGACAAGATGCTATGCAGACTGGAAAAATTACTCTTAGCTCAGGAAAAGGAAGCCCAGACATCCTCCATGGAATCGGTCATCGTGGAGTTCAAGTATGGCGAGGTCATGTATGATCGACGAGATCGTTCTCTTCGATTCAATCAAGTAACAGCCCATGACCTCCACGCAATTGGTCAATGGATTCAGGAAAAGCGTCCTACCGAGCTCTATTTGACAGATTGTCAATTCTTTGTCGAGCAGCTGGATGGAGTCCTGCTACCTACCGTCCAGCCAGTCAGTTCGTTGTCCCGCATCACGATCAACAATGCTCGACTTATGCATATAACGTCGTTCTTCGGAGGGAGTCAGACAGCCACACCACTCAACAAAATGCTCTCACATATACTGGAGCACACACACAGCCTTGATCATCTTTATCTAGAGAACATTCGAGTGGAGACTCCACATCCGAGGACACTCAATTTCGTAGGGGTGAACAAGGTGCAAATGACCGGCGAGGAAAACATCCGCGAGACACTTTCGCATCTGATGGCACGGCTAGCGGAGGAAGACCTGTCTGAGACCGAAAGCGAAGACATTGAAGAGGATGAAGAGGACGATGAAGATGACGAATAGAGCTTTGACGAGTATTCCCACTATCATTTACGATCTTACCAATTCTACGTACTTGTTTCCATTCAGCAGACAACACCGCTCCAATCTGCCGTTTCGTGGAGTGGTTAGCATTGACTCTGGGTCTTACCTATCTCTCTTTCAATCTACTACCTCCTGACTTGTGCGTGTTGGAGCAGTTGTTCGCAGCGCTAGAACTCTGCCAGTCTGTTGTCCATGTCATCGAGAAAACGCAAGTGAAGAACATGACTGTGATGTCTTTATATTCCAGCCTGATCTCATCAAACACAACAATATCCCCCATGGTCTGGTGGCTAGCAAAGCACCTCACTGTCGATACCAAGCTAACCCAATTCGGCAGTCACTTTCAGTCACAACAACCATTCGACCAACCACAGTCAACAAACACAACTTGCTCGAGTTCGAGCCTCTGCATCAGCTAAAACTTTCACCAGCACTTCAACTTATCAAGTTTCTTGATCAGGCGCCCCTGTGGAAGGGGGTCGGGTCAAAATCAAGAGGCTGGAGGAGAAGAGAGGGTGAGAGGGGATGAGGTGGAGGAGAGGAAGTCAGAAAGTAAGTGAACTTCCAAGCCATCAGATCTGGGGATTATCTTTTTGGTTTTTGTGTCTAATGCATGTATTGGATGCGGTTTGCGCCTGCCTTTCGCGTATGCTCTATCGCTTGCAATTCCTTGGGAATGATTATTGTCATATTGTCTTGCCTTTTGTAATGTCGACTCTGAGACTTTTGCTTGATCTTTACAAGGACTATAATCTATGAAACGAACCATATACGCCATTCAGCTTAGGGGTTCCCTATAAGCTCTAAGTACACCCTGGACGAGCCTCAATCTCCATGTGGCATCGGGCGGTGCATGAAGCAACAACATGTACTTTCGTCCCACTGGAGTTGCGTCCAGCCAAAAGTCCTATTTCTCCCTCGAGATCGAACGACTCCATCAATATCCTTAGGGTTCGTCAGTCACCCTCATCTGTATGCAGAAGATTGATCCATCTCTTGCGTTGTCGTGTAAAAAATGGAGCTCTTCAGGATGATAAGATCGTCTAGGCAAGCTTGTGATAATGCTATGCCAGAGCATGTGTCGCCATGTCCTGTTCAGGAAGGTATGATCGGCATAAGGCCGCAGCAACTCTCTAGTTCCGGAGGAGTAATGGCGGGTTGGGTGTGTTTCGTGTCGACGTGTGTCAAGTAGTAAAAGTTGGGTGCGCATCGCAGAGTCAACAGCGAGATCCGTACAGTCGTCTGCATCACACCGAGGCAACTGCAGCCCGCCGTGACGGTATTGCACGGCTACTCTCTGGATTTGATTTCACGAATGCTGCCGATGTCGATCTGGAAACTCTACGTCGACCTTAGGCTAATCGTTCGCTGCTCTTGCTGGGTCAAGGAAGATTACTTCTCCTTGTAGGAGTCTGCAAATTTCATCATGGCGGGATAGTCCCACTCGAGGAGCTTCTTATCCTGCGATGACAGAGCGTTGTTGATGGCCATTAACAAGATTGAGTCCCAGTTCGTAGTCCACCATCTGAAATTAGGCGCACCCAAGACGACAGAATAATGGGAAAGCACGAGCAGAGCATCTACTTCATGGTTCTGCACTCGCAACCAGAATGCATCGCTGACCATAGTAGGCCAACGACCTATGTTTGAGACTCCATCTGAAGACGTCGCGAGCTCTTTGTGTATGAAGTCAACAAGCTGATCGGTGGCCAGAATATCTGCTGGATCATTCAAACGTGCTCGCAGGATCTGGAAACGACGATCGACTTCGGGTTTCATCTCAATTGGATGTCCAGCGAAGGTGGCCTTGACCCATGACGCCAATTGAGTGCCGGCGAGCGATTCTGGGTTCAAGTTCCACACAGTCTTGCAGCCTCGCATAAGACTAAACAGATCAAGAATGCCATCAAAATCTGGCGGAGTATCGCATGCGTGTGGGAATGCAAAGGCTAATATGGCCAACATCATGCTGAAGAGCATAAGAACATGATGGCTATCGGACGGACGAACTTGTTCAAGCATAGACCTGAACAATCTGGTGCCAGCATTTTGATGAGCTAACGCCCTGGTCGCATACAATTGTCGCTCATTTGGTCGTGTGCGGGCAAGGTCCATAGAAGCCAAGGCAAGAATACCATGCATCAGTAGGGGGTTTGACTGTGCCTCATTGGGGACCATCTCTTGCCAGATCTCTCGTGAGCCCTGGCCAGCAAACAGTCCAAGCGAAGTTGATATGGTGTAATGGTGCATCAAGGATAGATCGAGCATATCAAAAGTTGAAGGATGTTCAAAGACTAGAGTTGATGCCGAGGACCCAGCTGGACTGAGACTTGCACTTTGTGCTGGGCTAGTGGGCACTTTGAGCTGGTCATAGGTACAAACTACGCTCGCTCTCTGACAATTGGCGCATATCGGACGACCTTCATCACACTTCACAGGTTGCTCATCAGCAACCGAACCTCAGGTTACACAGGACCAGCTTACTTTGATGTGTCTTTTCTTGCAATGGAGGCACCCGCTTCGCGACTTCCTGTGAAACCTGCGGGAGGACATCGGAGCCCTCGAGTGGGGTTGAAGATCTTGCGAGTTTAAGAAGAAACGCCTAAAAGTTGATGCTTCGGCCTTCCGGGCTATTTTTCTGTTCAAGTGGGAGAGAACATGTCGATACGGTATGCGCATCATCGGGCAAACCCAACCCCGTGGGCCCTAATTACTCACCGTCTCGGCGATGACCTGTCACCAAGAGCCGCGCATCCCGGCGGCCAAATTTGTCGCACTCTTCTCAGGATCCGTGCATCTTGGAACGCGCGCGCCGCGCTTCCCTCGCTAAACGGCAGCCTCTGACGGCCCTTTGTGGCTATTTGGCATGCCTCATCTACAAATCCCTATGCAGATCGCGATCTTGGCTCCGGTTTTACGATGAACGCATACGAGGAACGTTCGTAGCTCGTTTACAGCACGCTATCTTCAACGAAACGGCAAAGGATGTGCAGGCGCGATATGAATGTCGCAATTAACGATGCTCCTTCTAGGCCAGCACGTCGCTTATATCACAACCCATCCACCCCCACCATGTGCTTGTTTTCTGTTTTCGAGTCTTCTTTCTGCAGCTGACCCTGTCAAACCTTCATTTTTTTAGCCCAGTCGTCATAATACAACGACGCTGCATCGTCGTCGCGACTTCTAAACATGGCACGCGGATACTGCACAGAAGTCAGTGCGCAATGTCCCGTAGAAGCAACCACCTATGGATATCGACCTAATCTTGGAGGCGACATCTTCTTTTGTGTGGTGTTTGGAATCCTCTTCTTCGCTCAACTTTTCCTTGGAATCAAAGCTCGCCTGAAGGGCTTCACCTTCGCTGTCAGCATTGGATGTTTCGGAGAATGTGTCGGCTACATCGGCCGACTTATCATGCACAACAACCCATGGAGTCAAACGGGCTTCAAGATTCAGATTGTCTGTCTTATTCTATCGCCGTCCTTCCTGGCCGCTGGAATTTACCTCACGATTAAGCACCTGGTCATCCACTTCGGCCCTCAATATTCTAGACTAAAGCCCACTCTCTACACCTGGATCTTCATCTCCGCCGATGCAGCCAGTATCCTTGTCCAAGCTGCTGGAGGTGGCATTGCCGCCGGCGAGCAGACTGACTTGATCAAGATCGGAAACTCAATCATGGTTGCTGGTATTTGCGTCCAGGTTGCTACTATGGCTCTCTGTGGTCTTGTCGCTGCAGACTTCTTCTTCCGCCGCTACAGATCCCGCGAGGCTCAAAACAACCTTGACGACCCGATGACTCGCTCAACCCCTGGCTTCAAGTTCTATGTTGGCGCCTCGACTCTCGCCTTCATCACCGTCTTCATTCGTTCCGTGTACCGTATTCCTGAGATGGTTGGTGGCTGGGGCAATCCTCTGATGCAGAATGAGACCGAGTTCCTGGTCCTCGACGGAATGTAAGTTGTCATTGCTCAGACGCACATGGAGAAACATATTTGCTAACACTATAACCAGNNGATGGTCTGTATCGCTGCCATCGCCCTCACCGTCGCCCACCCTGGAGTCTTCTTCCCCCAAATCAAGGAGCACAAGAAGCCCAAGAAGGAGAAGAAGAGCAAGAAGAACAAGAAGGCCGAGGAGGCTGGACTAGAACTGTCAAGCAGTGGTGACAGTGTATAAAGAGATGGTTCATGATGTATTCTTTTCCTATACCCCTATTGCGTATTGCGGTTGATTGTTTCCCATAATTCGATAGAGCTCAAGATAGTGTATGAGTTCGCGATCCTACAAAATAGAAGTTGTCGCTCAAGATCCACCCTTTATGGCACCTTCGCCCCCGATAGACGACGCCCTGAGACCTGAACGATGAACAATGAAAACTCAGTAAGGCCAAAGCAAGCATCCACACCAATCCCACGCAACACCTCCCAGAAAGTCAAACAAATGGCTGAGCTGCTCCTTGAACCAGAGAAGTGCAATGACAAGCCCGAGAAGGGGGTAGAGACGCTTGTCGAAAGCAGATTCACTTGGCGTGTAGTCGGGAGCCTCGTGTTCAGCCAACAAGTCGACATCAATGACATTCGATGGATCAACTCCGATGACACAAGCACGACAGTATGGTTTGCCGCTGCGATCAGTCTGGCCAACGACTCTCACATGCTGGAACTGCTGAGGTACGTGCAGCGTGAAAGGAAGAGTGTATGTGTGAGTCGAAGGTAGGAGGATGTACGTGAGCGGCTGGACTCGAGGGTCTTCCTTGACTTGAGAGTTGGCGGAGCCGTCGAGGTATGTTGCCAGTTTTTGGGGGCTGTTGANAAGATGTATTCTTTTGATGATATGGTCCTGGTCCTCCTTGCCCTCATCCATGGTCTCGTCTTCGACCCAACCTCCGGTAGCATGTGCGGAGAAGCTGGGATGCCAATCGGACGATGGGTGGAAAACAACGTATTGAGTTTCATTGGTCTTCGCTCCGACAGGATAATCGTCAGGATACATGTACTGTTGCAAGACGTTCAGTGCAACCAAGTTGTACACCGCTTCAGCAAACATGCGTTGATGACCGAGGTTTGCCAGGCTTGTGATCTCAGTGCTGAGAGTTTGTACACTGGCAGATACCTTGTTTGCACGCTTGTCCAGGTTTCTCATGATGCGTAGCATGCAAGCAGCCAGAATGATGACCAATCCAGTAAACAGCAAGACATACATGAATACCGCAAAGGCATTGGGAATTGTCCATGTGGCCAGTGTGATGTTGTCGACCATCTGATGCACGGCCGTGAGAACATCATCGAAGTGGTTGGTGTTGAGTTGTATCAACTTGCCAGCTGCGAGGTTGCTTGTACGCTGAACAGATTTGAGGGCTTGATGAGAAAGATTGACATCAATCAGACTGAGCTTCTGTGTGGCCACTTCTGTCATATGCTGGAACGATTTGCATGCCTCATTGAGGAGATCGAGATCAAGGGAGTCCAGATGCGTCTTGACGGCGACGAAGAAGTCGTCCGCTTTCCAGCCTAGCATGGATTGCCCCATGGTGACAGATGATCAGACTGATGTTCAGCAGAATCAATGACAGATGGGTAGAATGATGGATGCTCATGTTGGCAGATCTGCGAGCGGGTTGGACAGTTATATGCAGTAGTCTCTTGCTGGCCATGATAGATGTGACAATGCAGACGCAAGTGAGACAGCTTCAGACGCAAACATGAGCTGTCAAGCATCAACATGGTTTGCTTCAAGAAAGGTTTCCTTGCACAGACATTGTCTCTGCAGGTGTGTCAACTGAATTTCGTTTGGACAAAGCTGATTCATGCTATTGGTATATACAAGACCCCAATCAGACGGCGAGAGACCGTTCCTAAGTAAGATTACCCTAATCATTGTTCTAGGTACTCTGAGGTAGCAATTGACACCATGAGCACCACTACCAAGCCAAACAAGGGCCAGACAAATGGCCAGTACGGTTTTGGTTTCTTTGGCAGGGAATCAACATCTTTCAGGTCCACTCCAAGCGGCTTGCCTCTGATGTGACCACGACAAAGTGCTTTGCCGCTGTAATCTCTCTGGCCTCGAATCTTGAGCGGTAAAAGAGCTGAATCAGAGCGTAGATCAATGGTGAACTCATATCGATGAGCGGAAGGGAGCAAGATGTAGATGACGGCACTGAACTCCGGGTCCTGGCGCAGATTGCGTAAATGCTCGATCAGTGCTGGAAGATCGTCGTACACGCCTCCAAATTCTTTGACTGCGACATCCTCAGCATGGAATGAGGCATGCCAGTCATTTCCAGGATGGTAGACAAAGTAGACAGCATCCTGTGGGTCCTTCGAATATTCTTTCTCGTGTAACACATGCTGATATTCGATAAAGCGATGAACCGCACCAGCGAATTGAGTCTGGTAATGAATGTTCTTCTGAACTTCGGTCACATCGCTAAGGTTCCTCAAGCTCTTGCGAACATGGTGGATAAATCGTCCCAACCTNNCCCTGATCAGCAAAGCCCCAACCACAATGGCCAGCACAATGTAGATCTGTGTGAAAAGGAGTGTTGCCTTGGCATTGTAGATCAGGTGGGCAAGGTCCTGTCCTTTGAGATCTCCAGACAAGTCGACAAGAGTTGTAGCTGCTTGCTGGAAGACATCGAGGCTGCTGTCCAGTCGGCCAGGCTTGATTCCATCCAGATGATGCTTGACGGCGACAAAGAAGTCGTCTGCTTTCCTGCCAAGAATCATTGTGTCGAAGATTGACCCACCAGGGCTGGCAACCACGTCAAGTCGTGCGTTGTTACTGCAGTTTGAATGGAAGACGGCAGTGTCTCCAGTTGAGAACTCTGGGTTCGTGTAAGGTTCGCGGAGCCGTCCACGCAAAATTCTATCGCACGTAGCTATTTACAGCGTCGACGACGTTCTCAACACGCTGGACACTAAAAGCTTATAGGAAGCGCTATACATGCTAAAGTTCAGCTATCTCCACTTGGGGTATAGAGAGTGGGGCGCATGTGCATGGATGTGGCTGGTAAAGCCTGGAACAGCGGCCTTGGCAGGCACAGTGACGTTCGTTTCCCCCCGTGCCTGCCTTCACCGACTGGCTACATTTTCAGACATATAACTCTGCTCAATCCTTCCGTCTGGAAACATTGAACTTCATCCTTCTCACATACAACTTTACGAAGACATCAGTTCATCTCATCAATCACATCACAAACATCAATCATATTACAATGTACACCTCAATCAAGACTCTGGCCGCAGCCATTGTTCTGCCCCTTGTGGCAGCCCTCCCCCTCAGCCAGCATAATGAGGCCGCCGTTTTCGACAGCAGCAAGCCTTTCACCCTCCACACTGAAGTCGTCAACGCCACCTCGGCATTCAATGACCTCTACCTGACCTCCTTCCACACCGGTGCTGGTCAATCTACCGTCATAGGAAGCAAGAACAGCAGCATCGCCATCGGATGGGGTAAGTCTGGTTGATGCCCTTTCGAGATCGTGCACGGATATTAACAACATTATTTAGACCTCTCGAACTCAATTCTCTCGCAGCCTATCAGTATCAGCGGAGAACCTGGCTTCAACTACGCTTACAACCTCAGTCTCGTTGACCAAGCACCTTTCCGCTCAAATGCCCCTTCTGGCTACGACTATATCTCCCTGGGCGTCAGTGGCGTACCTACCACCGGCTTTTACTTCAACAACTCCACTCTTGCCTGGTCTGGCTCAAACTCCACGGCTCCTGACTCCTTCGACGGCTGCTTTGCTATCTGCCATGTCAACGGTACTGCTCCATACTTCACCCTCGGTCGTGAATACCAGCTGTTGTGGAAGACCAACAACGCTTCTAGCACCTCCTCCATCTGTGCTGATGTCAAGTTGATTGGAGCCAACATTGCCTAGATGAGTCGCCATTAAGCCAGGAAGACCAAACAACATGATAGATGACTGCGAAGTCAAGTATATTGGGACTGGAAGCATAAAGCATTGGGCCCCTAATGGTGGAATTATACTCATGACAAACACGGAGTTACGACTTTACCCCTCCGTCTTACGAACATCCCTAGATAAAATTAATGATAACGACCCTTCTGACTACCTCTTGCCACTGGAACGTCTTTGTGAAAATTAACAAAGTTTACTGCAATTATCGACTGGGTGAGAGCGAAAAGATTATCTCGTGGCTGGTGTGTTATACGCTGTCGAGAGCGAGCTTTTGCCTGCTGAGCTGGTCATTAGTGTCGTCCGTGGAACCCAGGTCCAACAACTTTGCCATTAACATGGCAGCCCAGGAGCTCTGCTATGAAGTTTGATAGAACTATGCTGAGCCTCTCCAAAGCTTGTATGTTATCAAGATTTTGCCGCACTATGAGAAGACCTGCAACATGCAGCGCTCTGCAAGCCACGGCGGCTACAGTATTCTGGCAACAATGCTTGCAACAGGGCATACATCAGACAGGATGTTCTTCATTCTAGATGCGGATCTTAGGTAGACGGTCGGGTAGTAAGACAACTCCGCCACTACCTCGATTTCTGAGATTTGCAACTTCGCAGATTTGCAACTTTGTAAATTTGCTGATTCACAACTTTGTAGATTCGCAGATTTCTTGGTTCTGTTATTTGGTATCTTGTGGTTAGCGCCGTACAGATTCGAGAGCATGGCTTTGTTTATGTTTTGTTGTGCGGCACTGGATGTATATACCTTCTTCCTCCCACCTCGTCACCCACCACCTCGCCGTCGCCAACACCCTTCTCTACCCTCTTGCTGCCCTGTTATCTACCATGTCTCACTCGAAGAGCAGAGCTTCTCATGCCTCGTATTCTCCTAGCACAGTTCTCGATCTGAAGAGACCTATCATTGAGCACGAATGGTGGTCCATTACCAAGAACCGCTGGAACGAGCTTCGCGCCGAAGCTGTTGGCAGCAACAAGACCAAAGCCCAAACTGCTAGCACTACCCTGCGCAAGTACCATGATGCCAATGCCATCATGCTCTCCGACATTGGCAAGCCGACTCCTGCTGGTTGCTGCAAGAGTTGTTGGGACAGGAAAAGAACCAGCCGAAGAGAACTTGTCGTGTATTCGCTGCCCACGAGGACGGCCAGAGCCTTGCTTGTGCCTACTGCAGGCTCAAGGGCATCGGAGGTTGCAATGCCAACGTTATACCCCAGGATGAAGAAGTAAGTCCTAGCACAGCGCTCTCTGCACAAGGTTACTTATCTTCTGAGTAGGACTCTCCAGAAGTTAGCGCTGGCTTTGGAGAGCGTGTTGCAACTGTAGAGGGTCAATTTTATGACCTTGATCATACCGTCACCCGCCTCTACCAGGCACTTGAATACGAGCGTTCGGAAGTTGCTGAGTTGCAGATACTCAACCATGAGCTACAAGAACGCAACAATGAATTTGAGAAGCGTCTGCTCGCTCTGGAGACTGCTGCCGCCGCTTTTGCTAGCATCGCTGCTGGCACCACTGCCATTCCCTCTCCGGCTTCCAGTTCTTGATACGCCCAACGAACGACTTCCATTCTTCTGTTAGCTGCTCTGCTATCATGTATCATCGTGCGTCCTTCATATGAATTTTGCTGTTAATGATTGAAAGCAAATGAATAGAGTATGGAGTCAGCTCGGTTTGCATTCTCCCGAGCTTCCGCAAACTGAATCGTGACTGCCCCGCCAGCATCCCCACCATCGATCCATTGAAGCTTCCTAAAGTTCACATCAACGGACAAATTAGGCTGAATAGCAAGGTGGACTATCTCCCTCTGCTATGTGTATCGTCATGTTTCTGCTCCGTCTCTTCTACGGCACTTATAGCACTCACAACATCCCGGACACCTGATATCACCTCACCAAGAAGCAGCCACCCAACCAAACACAAAGCAAATACCACGCAAGATGTCGATGACCCTCGAAGAAGCCCAGGTCCCCCGTCAGCCCAAGCCCGTTCCCTCAGGTCCAGACAATGTCCTCGAACAATTCAACCTCAAAGACCGCGTTGTTGTCGTCACTGGTGCCGCCGAAGGTATTGGCGGTGCCGTGGTGGACTCAATGGCGGAAGCTGGCGCCAACGTAGCACTCTGGTATCGATCCAACGACAAGGCCATCACAAAAGCTGAAGAGCTAGCAAAGAAGTATAGAAACAAGTTCAAGGCATATCAGATCGAGATCTCAGACCCGGAGAAGGTGAAAGAGTTGGTGGCCAAGGTCGTTGAGGACTTTGGAAGACTGGACGTCATGGTTGCAAATGCGGGCATGGCTATCTCGAAACCCATCTTGGAGACTAGTGTGGAAGAATACAAGAAGCAGTTTGCCGTCAATGGTGAGTCGAGTCGTCCAGTACAGTAGAACAATACTGACGCGGTGGCAGTCGATGGCGTCTTCTACTGTGCCAAATATGCTGGAGAACAGTTCAAGAAGCAGGGCAAAGGCAACCTGATCATCACATCGAGTATCTCAGCGCATATCGTCAACGTTCCTGTCGACCAGCCTGTAAGTTCACACTCTCTTCACAATGTCGTGCAGCCCGCTAATACAAGTTCCTAGGTTTACAACTCCACAAAGGCAGCTATCACCCACTTAGGCAAATCTCTAGCCAGGGAGTGGCGCGAGTTCGCTCGTGTGAACATCGTCTCACCTGGATTTTTCAACACCAAGATGGGAGCTGGAGAGAGTGTCATCAACGAGGCATACCGCATGACTCCCATGGGCAGACAGGTCTGTTTCTTTCAACGGACGAAGCGAGAAGTTGACTGACATGTTCCANNCCAGGGCGATGTCCGCGAGATCAAGGCTCTTTACTTGTACCTCGCCAGTGATGCTAGCAGTTACCAGACCGGTAGTGACACCGTTATCGATGGAGGCTACATCTTGCCTTGAGATACGGCATACGAGGAGGTCAAGGATGTACATACAGCAGAAGTGTACTGATTACGATTATACGAAGCGAAAGAGAAAGAAGACATATCAGCCGAACCGGCCAGATCATGCATCATAGCAGCATTGAACACGAGACCATCATCAGGCAGCAAGCATACGCATGACCGTGTCGACGATAGATTGATCATCAACCATCAACGCTCGAAATGTGCACCTCTTCAACCTTCCACCGCCTCTTTCATCATGAGCCACGCAACCTTCACATGATTCATATCTACATCCCTCATGACAGCCCAAAAGCGGAGCCAACACTCCGCTCTCACGTTTATGAACCGCAAGCTCCACCATGCTATCATATCCGAAGTCCTCCATATCGATCGATTTAGTCATCAAGAACGTTAGCAGCTGAACTGATATCAACAGGGATTAGAGCACCGGTGCAACCAAGATATTTATAAAGTTGTCAAGGGACTTCTGGGTGGTGCGGCAGTGCAAAGAGTAACTGAGTGGTGGGTGGTGATGTGGCCATATGCACGTCCCGTTATGCCAATCTCATTTCCCACCGGGGCAACAGGTGTCAGCGGGATCACGATCGTTTTTTCCTTACGCATCATGTCATGTTCGCCGGCGGCTTCAGCTGGTCGTTTCGCGGTCGTTGATGGTTTGGAGTGGCGTGGAACGGTGTGACGTGCTAGAGGAGAGGTAGGTGGGCATGTGGAAGTTGGGACGTGGAAGTGCTGGTGTCTTTTAGACAGGGTCGTATCCTCGACGATGATTTTTCGAGATGATAATGATATAGATCCAGCTACGAGGGGTCTGGAGTCCCATACAGTATCTCGTACGGCAGTCTTATCTTTGAATGGCTTATTGGTTTGTCTAGAAACAAAGATTTCGGCGCTGTGGGTTGCAAAAATCAAATGTAGGATTTCACCATAGGCTCTGCAGCTTGCTCACACTTAGATCAACGGATACGCGTTGGTTACTTTGTAAATATACACAACACGACTCAACAATTGACCCAGTATATCAACCAGAGGATGAAGGAACAGGAGGCAAGGTCGTCAAGGCATTATACTTTTGTTTTTACACTACTCGTACACTCATATATCGATGGCTGTAATGGGTTGAGATGGAAGCCATCAGTACCAGTCATCCTATGACGGCACATCCAACTCTTTGCTAGCTGACTCTGCCGCGGCCTACGTCGGACCGTCTCGTCGTTGTTCTTGTTATGTCTTTCTCTACTCCTACGCTCTCTAGACCACTCTCTCTGCTCGGCGGCTCTGAGCTCTTCACCAGCAGCGGCCAACCTTTCCTCCTCGGTCATCAACTCTTCAGGCTTGGTCTGCCGTGAAGCCTGCCTCGAAGGCTTCGGTCTTGCGGCAGCAGCAGGTGATCTGTCAGCTCGTGTGTCGCGTTTGTTGGTAGAAGGATCTCTGCTGCGCTCGCGGTTGCGTGGCTTAGATGATGGAGTCGCGGCATCCATTTCTGCATCTGAAAGGATAGCATCCTCGGGAACATCATCGGTGCCTCCACGGACATTCTTCTTACGCGGCCAGAGGGAAGGCAGGACAATTTGCTGGAAACGAGGTTCTACACAGCGTTCGTCGAACCAAGCGTGAATACGCTGCTCTACCAGTTGCGCAATCTTTGGTACATCCTGCAGGCGGGCACGTGAGCCGATCAGAGAGTGGACCGAGAGATCCAAGCGATAGTCGTCCAGGAAGGTGAATGTAAGTGTGGTAGGCGAGGACGATGGGTTTGCAGAGGACGACTCGGACTCATTGGCGGGAGCGTCTGGTTGTTGGGAAGGCGTGAAGGAGAGGGAAAGAGTGCCAGAGAAGCGAACGACCGAGACGGCTAGAGCGACAGGCAGGACGGCAGAGAAGGGCTTGGGATAGTTCAGGACGAGTTTTGTCTCAATGCCCAAGGTGACGACGTCTGATAGATCAACGTCCATGCGTGCTTGCAATCTGCTCTCTCCAAGGCCTCCTCTATTTGTGCCCTTTTGGCAGGCATCTGCTTGACGGGTTGTCCATTCTCATCTACAGGAATGACCCTACAATTGCTGAATATGGGGAACTCTTCTCCCAACGAGATCTCGGTGACTTTGATCTCATCGATGAAATGTGGTCGTTGACCGCCATTGAGGGCATTTGTAAGAGAGGTCAGCACGGCGTCTCCTTCAAGGGCATCCGCACGCAGCTGAGAAATTGTTTGGGCAATCAAGACATTGAACCAGTCCAAGCTCTCTGGCTGGTGTCCATCGACATTATAGTAGGTCTTTTCCAGAATCTTGTCTGTAGTGAGGACTGCACCGCCAGAGGAGATGTTTCGTGGAGCGAGCACAGCAGCGGAACTGCGTTTACGTAGACGGAGGTCGGAGAAGGAGCGACGGCGCAAAGACGAGGCGTGTGAGAGGGTACGTTGGCGGCGGAGGGCTGCTCGTGTTGCTGCACGACTGTCGGCCGACGGAGGCTCGCCGAAGATAAAGAACTTGATCAGGAATATCAGAATCAAGGCCAGTGTCAATTGACCCAGCACGAAGCCTTGGGCGAAGGATGCACTGCTCCCGGACTGAGCAGCAGGCGACGCGGCTATACCATAGTCAGTGACGTTGTCTAAGACGCGATCCGAGGAGGCATACCGTATGCCGCTTGTTTTGCCTTGGACATGTTCCACCAGCTTCCTCCCTGAATCTCAACCAAGGACAAGGTTCTGTCGCATGCTCAATCCTCAAGTCGCGAGAAAGATATAGTCCATGACGCAGTTTTGGGCTTGTCGATAAGAAGCTCCAAGCCAAGAGACCCCGACAGCGGGCGCTTCACGCGGGGTCTGACAAATGCTTCGTTCTCTTTGGTATATAGCACCGTATATTGTTGTTTGATATCTAGGCTCCTATAGCCTTTCCCAATATATCTGATTTGAGATCGTATGGCTGCTTCGAGAGACTATCCATCTCCTTCAACCACGACTTCTGGTCTGACCTTACCCTCAACATGTGATCCTCCGGGAGAAGACAACCCTCCCACACAAAAAACATGGATCGTCAGTATAATGCCTGTTCCTTGCTTGGGCACTGCATGCTGATGAGGTGTTACANNGGTCTTTGGTGCTACTGGCCACATGGGTCGCTCAATTGTCAAGACGTGTCTTTCTCATGGCGACAAGGTCACTGCTGTCGGCCGCGTTGGCGAGCACACGCTTGATCAGATGCAAGGCTGGCACGACTCTTGTCTCGGCCTCTTGTGCGACGTGAGAGTCTCTAAAACAGTCGAGTCTGTCATCGAGAGCACCATCCGCCATTTTGGCGCCGTGGACGTCATTGTCAAGTCAGTATACCTCCTCCAATCTCTCTCAGATGGCTTCGATCTCATCATTGATGTCGTTATNAGCTGCACCGGATATGGTGTCATTGGAGCCTGTGAAGACCAAGACGTTTGCGATCTTCGTGCTCAATTCGAAACCAACTTCTTCGGCTGTCTCAACATTGTCCAGCAGTCACTTCCCTACTTTCGCAAACGCAATGCTGGCCGATATCTCATTTTTTCTTCGACCTCCGGTGCACTCGGTGTCCCAGGCCTCGGTCCCTATTGCGCAACCAAATATGCCGTAGAAGGTTTGGTTGAGAGTCTTCTCTACGAGGTCGATGCTTTCAACATTAAGGCCACCCTTGTCGCCCCAGGCCATCTCCGTCTCGACGAACCCACGGGACTGGATGACAAGGGTTCAGATTCAGCAGACAAGAGCCGCCTACCAACCTATGGCCATTTCCTGGTCAAGTCGCCGTCTCAGCCTTACGAGAGCCAGAATGCTCCTGCCGCACATGCTAAGCGCGTGGTTCAATGGCTTAGCAATCAGCAACCCACCAGTGCTGTCAAGAGCGCCGAACTTACCTGGCAGTTAGGTCATTGTTCATTTCCACCACTGCGTCTTCTCTTGGGTAGCTTCGCTGTGGAGAGTATCCGCGATCGGTTGCGATGCATCATAGAGGAGGTGAGTGACCCAGTAAATGCACTATTGAACATCTATTGATAGTCATCTACANNGATCGAAGATTGGAAACATCTAAGCTTTCCTCGAGCCGACGATAGGGACCAGCAGACACCACAGCCTACAGGGGAAGACTCGACGTCACAGCATCAACTGACACCAGGCGATGAAATTGCAGAAGTCGCAGATGGGGACATGGAAATCGACGAAGGCTGATGCCATACCGATGGAAAATTTTCTTTGCTTTTTCCTTCTCGAAGGACACCCGAGATGTCAAAGATTCACGGATCATCGACTTCCCCAAGTTTGAGAGGTTATGGATGCCTAACGCCGGTAGTTTCAGCGCGGACCTAACCTGAATCAAGCGGCTACTACGTAGGCGGTAAAGGACCAAGAGTTACGGTAAGCATGAACAATCCGTTGAGCACAATTTTTAAGGATTAAGAGGTCATGCTGGCCGACGGCAAGCAGAGGCATACAACGTCTTTGCCCGAGATGACCGAGTGGCGAGAGAAGGGAATGATGTTCAAAAATGGTCTGGGTCAGGGTCGTGGAAGTTGGGATAAAACGGCGACACGTAGGGGATGAGGCTGTCAAGCGCGCGCGTTGCCGACGAAAGAAAAATGGTCTTTTGCCCTCTGGGATGTGACCAGCCGACCTCCTTAACTACATATCTTTGGCTTTCGTGGAAGGTCGAGGCCGGCTCGGTGTGGGAAGAAATGTTGTAGCGGTCGATAGTCGTGCACGCGGAATGTACGCCAAACTCGAGTTCACAAGAGGTAGCACTCGGCTGGCGCTTAACGTTACCCCCTGATTCAACTCAGTATCTCTCATACAATCGCGTTCGCTACCATTTCGGCAGACGAGGGAAGTAGGGTTGGATAGTAGAAAAGATGGAACAAGGGAACAGGTTTTGGATGTTGGCATCGAGCCGATACTCGCACATGGAACGGGGAAGGAGAAGCGTGATCTCGATGCCGGTTCACGAGGCTCGCGCAAGCAAGGCGGAGTAAGGACGCGGTTAGGGAATTGTTCACGGGCAATGCATAATTAAAGTGTCTGGCCTGTGCTGCCGCAATCTTGCCAGTCTGAGAGCCAATCGATAGGAACAAGACGGACGGGCTCCGACAAGAGGCAGCAGACGAGCGGTTAGCGTTGGGGGGCACATGCAAGGCATTCCAATGGATGACATCAATGGCTACGCCCGGGAGGAGCGAGACTTGACATGCCCCGCCGGTTTGACGAGTCGGATTGCATGTCGTGCAGATTGTGCAAGAGAGGACACGAGACAGCTGAAGTTGTGAAGAGCTGGGCGAAGAGGAAGTTGGCAAGGATGCGCTGAGAGCTGCAGGTGAGAGCGGCAGACGAAAGCTTGCCGTGTCAACAAAGTCGAGCATAAGCATAAACAAAAGACGCTCTCCCCAGGTGCAGTCTGCAGGTTTCTTCTTGCTACCTCGCACAGTGTACCACCAGCGCGGTCAGTCCCATTGTTCACCGCTTGCACTTCTGGCGTGACGCGGATTGACAATTGGCGTGGTCGATCGTTGTCCGACTCTCAGATCTCGTCCTGATCGCTGGCCCGAGCTCGTTTTTGGAGCAAGGCAGGACGGTTTTCTTTAACGCCCAAGCGTGAGGCACCCCTTCTGCCCTTAACGGGTGCAATCTTAGTTGCAAGCCTGTAAGGGCCTACTGGCGGTCTTCGTGCTAACCAAGCTCCTTTTCCTGCAGAAAGGCTTGCAGAAAGATTAAAAAAAGGCTGTGCCCCAAGACAGAAGCGGCCTGTTCAACTCGAAGCGCACCAGACCGACTAGCACAAAGCACGCCAAGCCCGACCACCATCTCCATCTTCTGCCTTGTCTGAACTCGAAACACAGGCAGCAAAGCTCAGCTCCGTCTCCGTCCCCCCTCGTCGCCAGTCCTCTCCACCCAATTTTTGACCTGCACACCTGGTCCATGGCGTCGACGCGTCGGACGAATTACCACCAGCTCAACATCTACCACGACCCCGTGCCGGTTCTACCGTCCACGACCTTCCACGATCTCCCACAAGATTCGGTCGAGGCAGCTCTTCTAAGCGCCCTTGGCCAGCAACCTTTTAGACAATCGGGCTTCGTGCTCAGTCCCTCGCACAATTCGGCCACCGCCGACCTACCGAGAAAGCACTCGAGCTCGCCCGACGGCCCTCTCGGCAGACGCTCGCTCCACAACATCGCCGTCCCCTCTCCGCTACAATCAACCTTCCCGTCAGACTCGCCCGCCAAGTGCGGCTTCTTTTCCGCCATGAACATGAACAAGGAAAACATGTTCCCCTACGATCACCACCTTTACGCCGCACAGAAAGCCGTCCCTGCGAAGCGGGTGCTGGCCGACAAGACTAGCAAAAAGCCTGTCAAGCCAGCAGAGCAATACGATTTTGTCCTTCCTGAGCCCGAAGAGATGCCCTCAGTACACGACGACGGTAACAAGCCCACCTTCAGCTATGCGACTCTTATCGGCATGGCCATCCTGCGCGCACCTAACCGCCGCCTCACACTCGCCCAGATCTACAAGTGGATCTCAGACAACTTCAAGTACTACCGCGCATCTGAGACCGGTTGGCAAAACAGCATCCGTCACAACCTGAGCTTGAACAAGGCTTTCATTAAGCAGGAACGTCCCAAGGATGACCCCGGCAAGGGTAACTACTGGGCAATTGAGCCTGGCATGGAACGTCAGTTTTGCAAGGATCGCCCTCTGAAGAAGGTACAGATTCCTTCCGAGATGATGCCTCTGCAGACTCTTCCCAGCAATGCTCCCCGCCCTGTCACTACCCCTGCAATTGGCCGATTTGCCCTTGGCCCCAACCCTGTCAAGAAGACCGACACCAAGGCTGTAGACTCTGCTTCGTTCCCTCAGGACCACTTCTCTTCAGACGGCACGATTCCTGCCAGCGACCCCGCCCTCCAAGATGATGAACTCGCCATGCCTCCTCCCGCCGCACGCGCTTCTATGCGTTCTTCTCCTCCTCCCGCCTTTGGCTCGTCTCCTCCACCCATGCAAGACACTCCTCCACGTCCCTCGCGCCTACGTTTCCCTACCGAGACACACTCTGGCGGTGCTCGCAAGCGCAAGTTCAACGCTCCTCAGGACAGCGGCTATTACTCCTCGATCGAGTCATCGGCCGTCAGAAACCCTACTATCTCACACGTCGCCCTTACTTCCGACGCCGACCCAGACCACCGTCGTATCAAGCGTGGTCGTGCAGAGGAGGAGATCGCACGCATTCGTAGCTCGTCATACGACAGTCCTACAAAGCAGAAGACGGCCACTCACAAGCGCAAGCCTTCTGTGCACTTTGAATACACCTCTCCCCAGCGTCCTACCTCTTCTGCTGCTGCTGTCGCTCCCCTGACCCCTGCCGTTGTCTTCAAACGCCCAGCCAAGCCTCCGCAATCATGCTCTCCCAACACCAGTCTGCGCAACCATCGCAACAACATCAAGGCCTTCCTCGGCGAATCTCCTGCAAAGAGCTGGACTCCTCTGGTCCCCTTCTCCCCTGCTTTCAACCTTGACGAATTCACTCCTGCCAAGGACCTTACTCCCTGGCGCGCATCGAACGATAACAACGACGTCTTTGACGAAAATGCTGCTCTCGACGACCTCAGCGCTCGTGGCAGCCCTGGAAAGAAGCGTCCTCGTATTGAACGTGCCGTCACTTCCACCGGTGTCCTGGCTGACATCACTTCCGGCAAGGGCAACGCTATGGCTCTGGACAGCCCCTTCAACTTCCAATTTACTCCCTTGAAGGCTACACACCCCGCTCAGCTGCGCTCTCCCGTCATGCTCGGCTCGCCTTTGAAGCGTGTAACCATGGCTCCTCCTTCTACTGGCGTATCTGAGAACGCTGTCAACGCTCCTGACTGGTTGGACTTGTCTCTTGACAACTACTTCCCTCAGCAGAATGGACACGAGCTCTTCGGACTGGGCATCCAGGATGATATCTTTGACGAGCAGGGTCTTGACATCCTCCAAGAATTTGGCAAGATCGGATCCAAGCAGCCTCAGCTTCAGCCTACCAACCCCGGCAGCAGCATGGGCAGCCCCGCCAAGCGCTCTCAGCGCCCTAGCATCAGCAGAAGCATCACATCGAGATTCTGAACTCTACACAACAAGGCCCGGAGCCTCTACAAATCCCAACGTATAGATTGCGCAGGATACTGATCATGAACATCAAACTACGATACCCACGACTATGAGGGCTGTATTAGCAGCACGACGGGTCGGCAACTTTGCATACGAAACGAACAAATGGTGGAAAGAAGAACATTCCTGATGAGACGATACAAAAAGTGTTTCTAAGGTGTGGATCTTGTGTTTTCTGTTGTATTTTCTGTCTTGAGTCTTTTGGTTTTTCTGTTTTCTGGATGTTTCTGTCTTTTCAGGAGTTTTTATTGACGATGGTCCTCTGGGCGAGGATCTTAGGAACGAGATGGGAACGGCACAAAACCAATGGGATGGGAATGGGATGGAGACCTGCATTGCGCTCGGAGTTTGTTGCCATTTTGGCAGTATGCATATTGGGCGATTGGGTTTTCTTTGCACATTCTCTATGGACAACATGCATTAATGAGTTGTATGAACCTTTCTTTTATACTGAACATCTTCCTTTCCAGACTCTTCTGCGTGATTGTCCTATAAGCTCTTAGTGCATACATCTGAACCTGAACTGTCGTCAGCAATCAACCCAAGCTTGGATAACTCGGGAAAGAGAAGTTTAGGGTCCTCAGATCAAGTGTATTCGAGTTTTCATATCCCTGCGGTGGTCTGAACAATGGCAAGTCTTTTGAGACAGCAAAGTCGACCCAAGTACCCGTGAAAGGGTGTCAATAGTCTCTTGAGTGATCATCACTGGACGTGTTTCCTTCTCCACCTTCTCCTCGTAGCTTTGTGGAGAATTGGAAGGGACAGAACAAAGGACAAAAACGTACCGAGGCATCAGTGGTGATTGCTTCATGAGGCGTGACGATCTATTGTTGAGGGTTTGAGCTTCGAACAGAGGCACGAAGGTACAAAGTTCCAAGCTTCGCAATGTGAGAATCAAATGGACAGCGGCAACAACCGTTCATTTGTGACTGCTGTACAAATGCTGGCAATGTATCCAAGCAAACACAACTGCCGGAGAATAACAACTACAAGAGACAGCTACAAGCAGGAGAAGCAGGTACAGTCAGACAAGGACCAAGCCTTTGGTAAGCTTATTACAGACATGCATGTCCAGAGCGTTATGTGAACGCTTTCCGTTTTGGGCGCGAGGGGTAAAGGCAAGCCCGCACATGCTCACAGCGTGCGTTGCTCGTTTTGTGAAGCAGATGTGCTGATCAAAAGGTTAAAAACGCCTCTGTACTTGTACTCGGAGTAGGAGAAGCGAAGAGGGCTGACACTTCTCGAGTGTCATATCTCAATTATCATACGATGAGACTCATGACGGGGAATGGCAGAGGCCGTAATGAATTTGAAAGCGAGGATCGGGGTTTGTACGGGTCAAGCAAACGGCGGAATGCGGTGCGAAATAGGAGATGAAGCCTGACTGACGGTGCTGACGGGCACTCGAAATCAGCGCCGAGGCAGGCTGTTCTCTTTGTCTCTCAGCGTCACCAGCGAGGGATCGCCGAGAAAGGGACCAAATTGGACCAATGAGAGGTGGCGAATATAGTCTTATGGGCGAAACGGCAGGGCATCGAGGGCGTTTGCCGTGACTGGCGGACGTCGGGGTCTCGAATCGAGAAATGGTTCGCTTCATTCCCAGTGCTTCGATGGTCGGGGAGATCTGATCAAAATTACACATCACTACAACTGCATCCGCCTTCCGACATCCCTCTCCTTTCTCTTCCTCACACGCCCACCCCTCGCCCCTCCAACACCTCGACAAAGGAAAATAAAAAGAAATAATATCAATATGGAGGCTCTTCTCCGTCAATCACGCGGCATGTGCCCATTCTTGCACAAGACGTCGCCCGCCACGCTCCGCTCGCTCAGCACTAGCACCAATGCTATCCAGGCCAACATGTCCAACTTGCAGGTGACTGCCGGTCAATGCCCCGTCATGGGCAAGGCAATGGCTGTTCAGAGCACTCGCCTCAACACCCTGCTCTCTGGCGCCTTTGGTGGCTCCAGAGCATACAGCACTCGCACTACCCGTGCCCCTCGTGCCTACCTGCACACCACCCGTGCTGAGAAGGCTCAGGCCGTAGACAACAGCCCTCTGAGACGCGACGATNNGGTACGAACAAATGCGACAAATCCCCCATTGAATCTTGCTGACCTGCTCTTAGTCCGCTATGCTCCTGCACTTCACCAGCAGCAACAGACTCAGAAGCAGTCTTCTAAGGAAATACACGGTGCTCCGCCAGCTCCTCCGAAGACCGCTCGCTTCGACTACGACACTTTCTACCAGACCGAGTTGGACAAGAAGCACAAGGACAAGTCGTACCGCTACTTCAACAACATCAACCGCCTGGCCAAGGAATTCCCTCGCGCCCACAAAGATACTCCTGAGGACAAGGTCACTGTCTGGTGCTCCAACGACTACCTTGGCATGGGAAGAAATCCCCAGGTTCTGAAGAAGATGCACGAGACACTTGATATGTATGGCGCTGGTGCTGGTGGTACTCGCAACATCTCTGGTCACAACCAGCATGCCATGGGTCTCGAAGCAACCATTGCTAAGCTCCATGCAAAGGACGCTGCTCTTGTCTTCTCTTCATGCTACGTTGCAAACGATGCCACTTTGGCCACTCTGGGCTCAAAGTTCCCTGACTGTGTTATTTTGTCTGACAGCAGCAACCACGCTTCCATGATTCAGGGTATTCGTCACTCCGGCGCCAAGAAGATGGTTTTCAAGCACAACGACATGGTTGATCTTGAGCAGAAGCTGGCCTCGCTTCCTGCCGAGACTCCTAAGATTATTGCCTTTGAGAGTGTTTACAGCATGTGCGGTTCCATTGGTCCCATTGAGCAGATCTGCGACCTTGCCGACAAGTACGGTGCTATCACTTTCCTCGATGAAGTCCATGCTGTCGGCATGTACGGCCCGAACGGTGCTGGTGTCGCTGAGCACCTTGACTACGACGCATACGTGAATGGTGGCCAGCCTAAGGGCACCATTCAGGACCGTGTTGATATTATCACTGGTACCCTCGGAAAGGCTTACGGCTGTGTTGGTGGCTACATTGCTGGCTCCAGCAAGCTGGTTGACACTATCCGCTCTCTGGCTCCTGGTTTCATCTTCACCACCTCGCTTCCTCCGGCCACCATGTCCGGCGCCCAGGCTGCCATCGAGTACCAGATGGCATACAAGGGTGACCGCCGTCTCCAGCAGCTTCACACTCGTGCTGCAAAGGACGCTCTCGCTGCCAAGGACATTCCCGTCATCCCTAACCCCAGTCACATCATTCCTGTACTGGTTGGTGATGCCGAGGTCGCGAAGAAGGCATCTGACCTGCTCCTTGAAGACCACGGCATCTACGTCCAGGCCATCAACTATCCCACCGTCCCTGTCGGTCAAGAGCGTCTTCGCATCACTCCCACTCCCGGCCACATCCGCGAGTACCGCGACCACCTGGTTGAGAGCCTCGACAAGGTCTGGAAGCAGCTCGGCATCAAGCGTACCTCCGACTGGGCTGCCCAGGGCGGTTTCCTCGGTGTTGGACAGGAGACCTCTGGCAACGAGCCCTTGTGGACCGACGAGCAGCTCGGTCTCTCCGAAGTCAATGCCGAGTTGAACAAGGTTGGAAAGGATGCCGTCAATGTTCTCGAGAGCGTCCTCGAGGCCGAGAGAAAGGAGGTCGCTCAGGCTGTTGCTTCTGCTTAAGTGTTGCGAATCGCCTGATGTGTTGGGACAACTCGCGAGTCTTTGGATATAGCTGTGAAAGAGAAGGAGGATTGAGCCATCTGTGGCCCATCATAATTTCAAACCATTTTCACCTTCGAATCCTTTGTGCCTACCTCTCATTAGCTGTCAATATGTGTACCGTCACATCCCGATCTTTTCAACACGAGAAGCAAAGAAAGAATCAAGAACTCTAGGAATTGTAAGGGTGGAGCTGCGCTTTTATATGCACGTATAGATAAGGCGCTGGTCTTTGTATTGCCAGATTAGGCATGTATTTCCCTACCTATTTTTCTTTTCTGCCATTTTTGCTCGATTACTCTTTGAGCAAAACCATATGCCATAACAACAACAGAATAAGAAACACAGCTTCTGATGTGACGGCCAAATACATCTTTCGGATGATCGGTTTTCTCGTTCTGCCACCTGCGAGTAAAGATGGAACAGACCATGAACAACAACCCCAACATCGAGTCAAACGATATGAACAGTGAGATCGCAGTGGCTAGTCGGTCAGGAAAGCAATAGGCATGAGGTAATACGGACAGTGGTAAGCAGCAAAGAGAGAAAGAAGTATTGATAAGAGTTGAGGAAATCCCTCCACAGAACAAGTCGAATTCATCTATGAACAAGAAAAACAAGCACAAGACGCACAGCAGAGCAAAACGACTAGCAACAAATCAGGGTATCTAACAAGAAACTCCCTCTTTACTCTCCAAACTCCACCGCAACACTCCGTCTGTTCGGAATCGAACTCTAATCTTGCTGTATCATGTGCGAAGGCAAGTTCCAACTAGCATAGTCTTGATGCACAAAAGCACGATCGACTGTCGGCACGGATTCCAACACATACTGCAGAGACTCACCCAAATCGTGACTGTCTCTCAACGACATGTGCTCATCAAGCACAATATCAACCTCCACATTCAGCTTATCGCCAGAATGGTATGCCTGTAATCCTTGGATCTGCTTGATGGTCTTGGCGAAGCGCATGGTCAAGTAGAGAAGCACGTTACGCTCGTCTGCAGAAGCGGCAGCACCAGTGAGATTGCGGATGTGGGAGAGAGACGTAGATGACCAGCCGAGGATGACGTAGAAGGAGAGAAGAATACCACCGAGAGGGTCGAGCCACCAGATACTGAAATAGTAGCCCAAGAGAGGGAAGATGATGGAGAAGATGTTGAAGACGACATCGGTCATTGCATCTTGAGCAAGAGCTTGGACGCTGCTGTTTGGGATCAATCTGCACCATAGCCAGCATCCAAACTTGATGATGACGGTCGCAGACATGATGGCAATAGCGGCATAGGTAAGCTGCACAATGGTGTGGTCCTGGGAGGTGAGGTGATTGAAGCCTTCAATGGCAACTTGGACGAAAGAGGTGACCATGATGACGGAGAAGACCAGAACACCGATGGGTTCTAGACGCCTGCGTCCGACAGGGTATGCATACATGTCATTGTGGCTGATCAGTCTAGTGGTAGTCCATACAATCGCGGTCGAGAGGAAGTCCAAGGCTGCATCGACCAGGGAAGCCAAAACGGAGACGGAAGAGGTGAGGACGGTGACAACAATCTTCAAGGCGAGGAGTACAGTGTTGGCGACTAAGTTCAGGTAAATGGCTACAGTAACAACGCGGCTCTGGCTATCAGGCTCGTCATCGGGTTCGAATGCAGGGATTCCAGTATTGAACAGCGAGTTACTGTCGTCAGCCAACAAAGGCGTCTCTTCATCAGCGACACGATACAAAGCCTTGGGGGTTCTCTTGAGCCTGTAACTTTGGTTTGCCGAGGCAGTACCGTTGCCTTCGAGGGGCGTTATAGCAGGAGAGGCTTTTGCGGAAGCGTCAGCACTCGTACCGCCATTTTCCTCACTGATAGTGGGCGGAACGGCGGCAGATCCTGAACTGCTGTGAACGTTGTACTGATACTCCTGGATCAAATCATGGGGCAAACTCGAGTCCAGCAACCTGTCAATGTACAGATACTGCTGGATCAGGAAGTTGTTCCTCTCGTAGTATTGACGGATGGGCTTCTTCATCTTCTGGAGTTCCTCGTCGGGCGTGAAGTACTTCTCCCAGCGGTAGCGCGGGTTGCTGTTGCCAATCAAGCGCATACTTCGCATCTGGGGAGTCATAAGGGCAGCGGCGCCAGAGCTGAGACGACGAGAGGCATCGGGGTTCTGGTCGGTGGCAGTAGCTCTGAAGCGAGGCTGTTGGGGAGTTGGTGGTTCATTGTCGCTGACCGCGGCCGTGTCTTCGAACGAGGTGCCTGGAGCGAAGTTGCCGTCCAGCGACGAACGGCGACGGCGTCCTGCTGCGGTAGGCGCATTTGTCGTCGAGCGCTCGCGTATCAGCTGCGGAAGGTGCTGGCCTCGAGTCGAGAGAGCCGTCTCTTCGGACAATGGCAGGAAGCTTTTAACTCCCGACCCCGAGAGACGCGATGAAGGTGTCGACATGGTCGCGCAAGAGTCGTCGTGATAGCCAAAAGGGTCAAGATTTTCACTTGCACATGGTCAGGAATGACATGTCTTTCTTAGACCTCAACCAATGTCTATCACTTTCATGTCGTGGTTCGTGCCCGTTCGCGCCTTGTCCACTGGCCCGGCCGTTCTGCCAAACCCAAAACTAAAAGGGTTTCAGCTGGGGAGAGCTCCACTCTCTGCTACTCGTCATCTCCGATTATCGGTCTTATCAGATCGAGCTGTCAAGCGAACACATTTAGTTCTGTATCTACATGCATTGAAACGAGAGTCGACAGGGCAAACGTCTTTAGTGGGAATGGTTCCTTGACCATCTTCAGCACGTAGGAGCCTCGAAACCAAAAATTTACTTGAATGAACTCGACAATCGTCTGTAATACTTTTGGGTATAATTCTACTCTAGTGTACAAATGCTGAAAACCGAGCTTGAGAATAGCAAGTAAGCAATGTCTTCCACCGAATAACGAAAAAAATAAAAAATGAAACAATGCAATGCAAATCGTAATGCCGTATAATCATGCTGCAAATGATGCTTGACCACCATCACTGCGTCCTCGGACCATCTTCTAAAATCCTCCGAAGCCGCATACTTTGCATGAACAGGAAGGGAAGTAAAAGATGAAAAGCAATCGCTTGGCGTGTGATGAGATGAATCAAAGCAACGTGTCTGCTCGAAGACACCCTAATTGCCGCGGAACAAGAACTGCATGTCTTCAGGCGTGAGCTTCTCCATGGCCACCCTGTCATTGTTGATTGTGCCGTTGATCATGTTTGCCTTCTTCTCCTGCAACATGACAATACGCGACTCGACCGAGTCTTCGATGCACAGTCGAGTGATGACACAAGGACGTCTCTGTCCAATGCGGTGGCAGCGGTCTGCGCTTTGCCACTCAGCGGCGGGGTTCCACCAAGGGTCGACAATGAAGACACGCGAAGCTTCAGTGAGGTTGAGAGCGACACCTCCAGCTTTGAGAGACACAAGGAACACCTCGACATCGGGATCCGTCATGAAATGCTCGATCGACTTCTGGCGCTGCTGAGGAGTCATGCTGCCGTCGAGCATAACAGTGTTGAAACCAGCGCGACGAAGACGCCACTCGATGAGCTGCAACATGGACGTGAACTGCGAGAAGACAATCGACTTGAGAGTCTGCTTCTTGCTGCGGAGCTTGTACAGGTCGTAGACAAGCATCTCAATCTTGGTCGACGAAGTCCAGTTCTCCATCTTGATGCGGTTGATGATCGAGTTCTTCTTGACGTCCTCCTCGTTCTGCTCAAGCTCAGGCATATCGAAGTCAATCGAAAGCGGAATGTGGCAGCGAGGACAATCGACGTCACCAGCATCCTCCTCGACAGACTGAGCGTAGTTCTTCACACAGCTTCTGCAGAAATCATGCTTGCATTTGGATCGAATAGGCTCTTCAGCAGGCTCGTCGCAGATGTTGCAGACCAGAACATTCATGCCTTCGGCGGCTTTCCTCTTCAGAATCAAGTCTGGGTGGTTGGACACCTGGCGCATCTGCATGATGAGACCAAAGATGTTGGCGTAGTTGTTCAACATGACACCACGCGAGACGTATGTGTCGAACTGGCGAGCAGTGTTCGACATGATGCTCTGAGAGAAGTCGCGCTCAATATCTCCAAAGAACTCATTGTGCACAATGACCTCCTTGGGTGGCAACTCCATAGAGCTGACATAATCACGCTTCATGCGACGGAGCATGATGCGAGATGTGATGAGGAACAACTTATCCATGGCCTCTGAGCGCGCCTGAGAATCCTCGGACTGAGTGATCGGGTTGAGCAACTCCTGGTTGAAGACGGAAACGTGCTCCATGCCGGTGTGCTTGCACTCCGTACACATGTGCTGAGAATCCAAAGACCAGTGCAGAAGTGAGCAGGGACACTTCTTGCAGAAGTAGTCTGCGAAAGGTCGGACCTCCAGGAAGCGAAGCAGGGAGAAGAACTCGCCGATACGGTTTTGAACAGGAGTTCCCGACAAGCACCACTTGTATTTGCCTTTGAGAGCGAAGCAGGCTTTGGCGACTTGAGTTGTTCTGGTCTTGATGCTGTGTGCCTCATCCAGGATTAAGCGATGGTAAGTCAGGGCGTGAATAGGCGACGCCTCCTTGACGAGGTCTCCGCCACGGCTCCATCCCTTGATCTCCCTTGCGATGAAGCGATTCGAGACTGTTGTACGAGATCATGATAACATCGTACTTCTTGAGCTCAGTCACCGTCATGTTCTTGGACTTCGCATTAGTGCCGTGGTATACGAGGACCTTGAGCTTTCCATCGGTATACTCGCCAATCTCCTGAGACCATTGCATCAGAGCGACCGGAGGAACCAGGACCAGTGTGGGCTGTTTCTGAGGATAATCGGACATGATGAGAGAGACAGCTTGGATTGTCTTTCCCATGCCCATCTCATCTCCGAGCAGACCCCCCTTGTAGTTTGACTGTTCCTGTTTGATCATCCAGTCAACACCTTCTAGCTGGTATGACTTGAGCTTGCGGTTGATCGAGGGTGGCTGTACGCCAGCGACTCCCCTTGATAATAGGGATGGCCTCAAGATCCTGCCACATAGTCTTGATTTGAGGATGTGCCTTCTCCAACTTCAGTCTCTCACGGTCTTTTCTGGACAATCTCATCTTCTTGATTTCGGCACCAATATCGCGGCCCTGGAAGTTAGCCTGGCCACGTCTGCGGCGAATGTTCGTCAAAGCCAGTGGTTGATCATCCTCGTCGTCATCTGAAGTTTCGGCAGCGCCTGACAGAGCGTCTTCAGAGCGGAACTCATCTTCAGTCACCATGTTTGCCTCGATTTCCGAGAAGGTCGATAATTCGCTGTCACTATCAGGAATGACGACCGTGTTTCGTTGCTTAGGCATGACTGCCTTCTTGCCAGCACGTGCTTGGGACAGGCGTGATTTGTACTTCAGAGGCTTGTCCTCATCGTCTGTGTCTGCGATCGCCATCCGGGGAGCCTTTCCCTTGGGTTTCTTGAAAGTGGATTCTTCGTCGAATTCTTCAGTCTTGAAGGAAACAGCAGACGAGAGGTCACTCATGTCTTCCCCATCCGAGTCGTCGATCACTGTAACATATGATCTCCTCGATCTCGACATGGGTTCAGTCTTGATGTTGGAAGGCTCAGCCTTGATCTTCTTGAATGGTTGTGCAATCTCAGCCCATTCTTCGGCTTGCAGTTGTCTAGCAAGTGCAGCATCATCATCGTCTGTATCTCTCTTCCTCTTGCCACCCATACGGCCACGAGCCAGGGGTTCTGGAGTAACACCGGCACTGGTTGCAGGGGTATCGATTGGTTGAGCATCACGACTGTCAGCCGAGGACAGCGATGACGGGCTGTTGGAGCGAAGAGCTGCCTTTGCGCGGGAAGACATGACTGGAATGACGACTTCAACTTCAGACTTTGCTCTGGTCCTGGTGGTGGCGATTGATGGTACTTGATCTCGGTCACTGGAATCCTGGTCCGAGTCTGGAATCGTTGTGGATCTTTTGGAAAGAGATGTGCCTTTTGTAGTAGACATGGAGGGGGTGTTGGCAGATGCAAGGGCTAGCACGCGTTAGTCACATGTACTTTCACACAAGGTGATAGCTGCGTGTTCGCATACATTGTCGACCACGGAGAGAGGAACGGGTTTGACGAGCCATGATGGAAGATTGGAGTGACAAGCAGAAAAGAGGGTGGAACGACGAAAAGACAGAGGCAGAGCCCCAAGACAAGGCAAAGGTACACTTGGGATGAAAGGACAACAAAAAGAAAGGACCAGCTTTCTTACTTACTGGATAGAAAGTCTTCCTTCGCCACCCAGGGATATGTTGGAGAACCCTTCGGAGATAGCGGTCCAAGGAATTGCAGAGCGAGTCAGATCCGAGATCCGGGACAATGCAGATCTCGACCTGTTCCTGGGGTCTGGACTGTGCAGTTCCTTGTTGACAGGTGCGAGTGTGTCACAGTGTGCAACAAAGAGAAGACAATTGTAGAAAAGGTGAATGAAAATCGAGAATGGAATTGGAGTTGGGAAACACCTACGGAGTGAGGCCAAGGGAATTCATCTTGCCTTACTGCCAACACTCGGGCAGCCGCCAGGCCGATCCGAAGGCAGCGATGTCCTTGCAACGCGAAGTCACGACGCGTGAGCCAAATTGGGATCTGATCGGAGGCCGATTGGCACTCAATCTTGTGGCCTTCATTCTCAAAGAAACGATGTTGATAGTCATAAAGTACCTAGTATTTATTGAGCAGCGAGCAGAATATCGATTGATATGCTTGAACCCCAGTTATATGTCTCCACATGGCACTGTTTTTGAGGCTCAGCGAAGAGTCCAAGCGTTGGTCTCACGTCATTGACTTTGTGCTATCTGTTCACACCCGTCAAACATGTTCTGCTCTTTGTTTCCTCTAGATGAATCTCACAGATATTGCTGTCCTTGATCAATATCCCATCATGGCTGGCCAGAACTACGCCTACTGTACTCTGATTACTCGGTCGTCGTACCTCGCCGGTGTGCTGATCCTAGCTCATACTTTGGCCAAATACAAGAGCGCATATCCTCTCATCGTTCTCTACACGGACACTCTACCCACCTCCTCCGTACGCGCCCTAGAGCTTGAAGCCCCTCATAGCAATCTTATCCTCCACCGTGTCGACGCCCTATTGCCACGCGAGAACGTCCATGTACACCTCATCGCCGAGCGCTTTGCCGACACTTGGACAAAGCTACGCGTCTTCGAGCTGTACAAGCTTGACAACTACGACAAGATATGCTACCTCGACGCCGACATGATTTTGCGCAGGAACATGGATCACGTCTTTGACAAGCAGCTGCCCGCTGATGACTGGATCGCTGCCAATCACGCTTGCGTCTGCAACCTCGATAAAGATCCTTGGGCTCCCGAAGACTGGACNAAAGAGAACTGTGCCTACACCGCCGTATCACACCCAGGTGCTCTCGATCACCCCACTCCAATCACACCAGACTCACGAGGCACTTACCACCTGCTCAACAGCGGCATGTTCTTGTTCGTCGCTTCAGAGCAGCTTTGGGACCGCATGATCGACTTCTTCAACACAACCCCTTTGCTGGGCGAGTTCAAGTTCCCTGATCAAGACTTCCTGGCCGAGTTCTTCAAGAACAAATGGATGAGCTTGGGCTGGCAATTCAATGCTCTGAAGACCATGCGCTACTGGCACGAGAACATCTGGAGGGACGAAGAGGTCGTCTGCTTACATTACATTGTCGATAAGCCTTGGGCTAAGCGTGTGACCGAAGACGGTGTGGCTGGATACCTCGGCCGTGATGGCGAGACTCACACCTGGTGGTGGCAAGAGTACGAGGACTGGCACCAGCAACGCAAGTCTCAAAACGAGACAGAAGAGCTGGAGATTGCTGAGAAGCATGTTGCTAAACCTATTGGCCAAGAGGATCAAGAGTCGGACGAGATGCGCGCCATTGGCAGTGGCGTCCAATCCTTTGCGAAGAACAAGAAGCCCGGTCAGAGCAATGAGGAAAAGAAACAAGATGCCGGTGATGATAAGGAAGAAGAACTCCCTCAACCACAGATCCCTGCTCCCCATGAGCTCAAGGGCAAGGTATTTGGCGAACGAGGACACGGTCCCAGAGTCCGTGGATGAGGCTTGAGCAATCCATTCGTGCATCGCATATTCCCACCTTCTTGTCGACGATTGTACATAAGTCATACCCCATTCATACTTTGCACGATACACCTAGACACAACGACTACTTATTGCCTCTTACCATACCATCTTACATCAAACAAGCACTGGTTGCGTGGCCCAATGGCAAGGCGCTTGACTACGAATCAAGAGATTCCAGGTTCGACCCCTGGCGTGATCATCCTTTGCCGGTGTAGTGCTCGGTACAACAACTTTTTGTTCTAGCCTTTTGTTAGTCAAGAAATTTCTTTCTTCTCTGCAAGCCTCGACGTTCAAGGAAGG
Source organism: Aureobasidium mustum (assembly GCA_903819665.1). Taxonomy (NCBI): domain Eukaryota; kingdom Fungi; phylum Ascomycota; class Dothideomycetes; order Dothideales; family Saccotheciaceae; genus Aureobasidium; species Aureobasidium musti. The sequence goes on from CAIJEO010000010.1 coordinate 1,189,704, forward strand.
TTTTCCGAGTCGGCCTGAGACCCGTGCAAACATGACACCGAGATCCGAGGTTCTGCCTTCTTTAGTTAGCAGGACGACCCTGCTCGGTTTTTGGTTATTAGGTCTTTCTCCTGTGTCTTTTGGTCACGTTCTTTGATTTGTCTGATCATGATACAAATAAACAGATATACTGTTTGAAATTCGAACAATTGATACAGTGGAAGCACATCTGCGATGCCGAAAGCCGCGTCTTCATGAGCAGATTCAATCCTCACACCACCACCGCACACGTTGTTGAGTTTTGGTACATGTTCAACCTGGCTTCCTCACAATGGCATTGGTCGTTTAGCGAGAGGCTACCTGTGAATGAGTCTTTTCCCCTCATCTATTAACAAACTTGCTTGCTGATCATACAAATAGCAATGGGCTGTCGAGCTGTACAATATCTGGATGAAAGTTTTCTTTCCTTTGTGTACAAGGTGATTGTGTTTGTAGCTCTGAGTAATGCAGATGTACTGTCGATGCTCTTCAATTGAATCTCCGCCTACAACCCTGCAAACAAGTCATCAATAGCATTCTTCTTTTTCTTCTTCTTGAGTGGCTTTGCAGCACTAGCAGCACCCTCTCCTTCCTCTGGCTTCGGCCTTTTCTTCTTGGGCTTCAAGCTCGTTGTCGATGGAGTGACAACCGGCTCTGAAGACTTGGTAGCAGTTTTTGATGATGTCTTTGGTAATGGTGTCGTGGAATTGTCATCCCAGTTGACGGCAGGTAGGACTTTGGTAGGCTTTGGTTTGCTGTCGTGATCCACGGTCTTGAGTTTCTTGCTTGTTTTCGTCTTGGTTGGCGGAGGTATGCTGGACTCTCGAGAAGATGTGACAGATGGCTTGCTGGTAGCCATGGCTTTCAGTGCCTTACGACTTTGCTCCAGCATATCGCGTTCAGGACCCAGACAGCCACTCTCGGTCTTCCTTAACTCTTTCTCTGTGGCTTTTGCCTTTGTAGTTGTTGTATCGTCCTCGTCTTCGCTGTCCTCTCTTGTCAAAACCTCGCCCAGATCTTCTCTTCTCTCTGCTTCTCGCGGTACAAGGACACCCACTCCTTCATCTTCGCCCCATCCCTCAGCAGCAAATACCTCGATGGCTTTTCTTGTCTCTTCCTCTCCTAGTTCTTCGTAGACAGAGATTAACCCAAAAACCCTGCATACGTGCCCCAAGATTGCCATCAGCACCACACCCAACACTGCAAACCGTCCATCGGCAATTAGTTGTCCAAACGCATGTTGTGTCTTTGGCACCAGCACGTCTCGCCAGAAAGACACCGTTTGCTGTATCCTCAGTCGCAAAGCCTCGTCTTCTGTTTTCTTCTTGTGCCGCGCGAGGTTTGTGGTAGGCACATGTGATAGAGTTGTGAGGTGTTCCAGCATAGTACCTAGATGGCGGCGGAAGATGTTGAAGTGGCGATACCAAGTGCTGCGACGATGTTGATTGTGGTTCCGGTGGTGAAGGAGATGCATTAATGTGTGCAGATGCTGGAGGTCGGCCGTTTGTGAAGATGAGGGCAGTTTGAGTGGTGCGAGGTCCGTTATGGTTGTTATTGGGTTGGCCTCCATGGTGTAGATTCAAAAGGCGTGTTTGTCTATCTTCTTGATATGCCCCTGGCAAGGCCTGTGTTCATGCGTCTTACCAAAAGATAGTCAAGACACTTAGCACTTCATAGATGACTCAACAATCTGAACCAACTTCGGCCTCGTTGGACGTATGACGAGAGGCCTAGTCGAAAAGAATTTTCGACGAGGGCGCAGGCAATATCCAGAAATTTTGCTGATGTCGATGATGATTCTCGAGTATGAGTAAACTATCATGAAAGCTGTGTCTTCCAGCTCCAAGACAGGAGATCTGTCCTCGTCCAGCCAGAAGTGCGCTCCAAAGCTTTTCTCAAAAGCTCTGATGGCTTTGGTCGTTGGTCTCAAATATGGTCCGCTTGATCTCTAGGATGGAAGTACCAGAATTTTCCTTTCTTTCGTCCGCGTTCTTCTTTGTTGATAAGAATTCGAACTTTATTTTGATAGAGATTCGTCACGAACTGGTCGTAGGATGTCTTTATGTATTAAATCGAGTATGGCTGTTTTATGTGTTGATGAAAGAGGTGCAGAAGAAGGCACACAAAAATGTGGGCGATCGTGACTCCAGCCTCGGAGTTATCGGATTTAGGACATGAATACAACCAGCAATCATCACAAACACATGAGAACGAAAAAATATTATCAAGGCAACCTCGTGCATTGTTCTGTATGTCTGAAAAGCAAAGCTAAGCTAGAAGTAAGTATCTGTCTGCGAGAGTGCCACATCCTCTATCTTCTTTTCTTATAGCAAAGGCAATTCATCTGTTCAATCCATCCTTCTTTTCAATCCTTTAGAGCTCACCAGGAAAGAAGCAACACTGCCAAACGTTGTCCAGAAACGAGATGTCTCCAGATGAACACATGTCTGATGCTGCCCAAGCCTGAGGCCTTCGTATCGCCGATTTTCTTCATCTTGATTTTCTGTTGTTTTCCTGTGAGTGCCAACCTTGTGACAATATGGGGACATTTCTTCGTGATGGCGTAAGAAATTTGTGCAAAGGAAACCAAGTTCCAAGCAACAACTGTTTCGTCCAAATCTCAGCGCTCAATGGCTGAAGACTGCGTCGAGCCCAAGAAGTGTTCAACGACGGTAGTGAGAGCGGTAGTTGCCACGGAAGTAGGTGTCCTCCTCATCGAAGTAATCCTCCTCCTCGTCCTCGAAACCGCCACGGTAACGAGAGTGCTGGTTTCTACCGTTGCGCAGGCCAGGACGCTGACCGCGGGCATTGCCACGGAAGCCGATAAGGCGACGCTCATTGAAGCGGAGCTGACGCTGCTCCTCGTGCAGACGCTCCTCCTCAATAGCGAAGGACGTGCCGCGGTCGTACTGACCCTCACGGAAGTGAGAACCAGGTCCGTAGGGGCCTCTGCCACGACGAGGAGGGAACAGTCCGATGGTGCCGGCGTTGTCTCTGGAGCGCTTGCGCTTCTGCTCGTTGTTAGGAGGAGGGAAAGCGGCCTCAGTGCCGATGGCGTTGATGTCGGGAATGCCACCAATAGTAGGCAAGTCAGTGGAGTCGACGTGGTACCAGAGCTTGGGGCGGTAGCGAGGGATCTCCTCCATGACGACAGAGTTGCGGAACTTGGCGAGCAGACAGTCGATACCCTGAATGGTGGCATACGAGACCTCGCACTTCTTCAAGGAGCCGTACATGTTCCACTCCTTGTTAACACGCTGCTCCACGAAGTTGATGATGAACTCAGGGCGCACGAAGTTAACGAAGGCGTAGCCAACGTTGAGGTTGTTCGAGAAGTCAATGCGCAGGTAGGAGAAGTCGTAGTGACCTTCAGAAGTGGCATCAAGGAAGAGCTTCAAGTCNNCCTCAAAGTCGACGCGGTTGGGAATGTTGCGAAGCATAACGGTGGTGCGAACATCAATTCCTGCCTCAATCTTCTTCAGGTTGACTGTCTGAGGCTGGTTAAACTTCCAGTACTCCATGTCGGTCTGGTGAACAGGAGAGTCGTCGGAGGGAACCCACCAGGCAGACTGAGGGCTGCGAGGGACGGAGCTACGGTAGCCGCCACGGCCACGGCGAGGACCATAGTTACCACGGGAGTTTCCCGAGTAGTCACCTCTGGAGCGGTGAGTGGAGTAGTTGTTGTAGCCATCATCAGACTCGCCAGAGACGGCAAGATCCTGAGTAGCATCCACGATCTGACTCATAGAGGCAGCAGGGTGCATGTAGCGCATGTAGCCTGGAGGCGCGAATTCCTTGACTGATACGGTGAGAGAGTCNNCTGAGGATGTCAGTAAGAGATCCATTCAGGGGAGCAGAAGTGAATGTTGAAACAGCAGAGGAAAAAGGGAACAAGTACTTACGGAGAAGCAAGCAGAATCATTCTGGGTTGAGACTGCAACCGCATTCTCGGCCGCGTTGACTGAGAAGAACTCAGCGCGGAAACGAGGGGCCTGGAACCCCTTGCTCTCAATGTAGGCGAACGAACGAACGTTGCCAAATGCTTCGGCAAACTGACGAACTTCGGCGTAGATGGAGTTGATGTTGAAGTCCATCATGCTCTTAGGAGTAGCCGTGAACTCAACCTGACCATCGTAGGCTGAGACAGCCTGGGCACGGGGGTGGGTGTGGTCATGACTGAAGTACTCATGGTGGTCGACGAATGCGAAGCTGACAGTGGTAAGGGCACTCTCGAGCATGTCCTTGGAGACGGGGGCGGCACGCAAGTCGTCGAAGCGACAGTAGATAGAGATGCAATCAGGGGTATCATCACCAGCGATAACACAACGTTCGAACACATTGGTCAAGCCGGTCTAAAGAAGATCAGTAAAAAAATCGGAATACAGAGGATAAGAAGGGAAGACNNTTACCTCTTCCAGGACTTCGTGGAGAGTGCCCTGCTCGAACCATTCGGCGGGAATCTTACCGAAACGAACAAAGCGAGTCTCGGCGACGTTAGGATCGGTATCAGTGCTGAAGACAGGGCCATCCTTGAGTGATGGCTGGCGAGTGGGCGACGAGAAGCCAGAACCAATGGGCTTGACCGGCGACACTGATGAGGCCTTGGTAGAAGGTCCGTCGGGAGTAGAACCAATGTTAAGGAGCTTCATGGCGCTGCCCTTGGCAGGGGTGTAAAGGATGCTGGAAGAAGAACTGGAGTTGTCCTTTTCCTTGTCCTTGGCAACGGAGAAGCCCTTGCTAGGGGTGAACTCTGAACCGAAGGGGTTCAAGACAGTGTTGGACTACAGAAGGAATATAGTTAGTATCGAGTCATAAAGATGAAGGTACAGAATAAGAAAAGCATGGATGGGAATTGTATCAGAGGAGAAAGGTAGAAGAGGAAAAAGACTTGCGATAGATGGAAAGACAAAAGATGGGGTGAGACAAGTTGGATATGAAGTGGATGACTTGGAAGTTGTACAAGGTGTAGAAGGATGTCAATGAAGAAAGAAATGGATCGAACCAAGGCAAGGGTTGTGGCAAAGAGTGGAGCAAGATAACAGAGCAGGTGTGGAAGGATTGAGGATGTGTAAGATGGGCAAAGCCAAAGAACAAAAGACAAGACAAGACAAGTCCACGCATAGAACTCGTAGAGTGGGACACCAATGATGGAGACTCAGAGTTCTACAGCCAAAGAATGCGAATCAACGCGCGAGAGAGTGTGCTGGGGTCGAGGAGAGATTGGAAAGTGCGCGCAAAAGACGAACAAGATGACACAGATAGGAAGGGTGCGGTAGAAGAAGGAAAGAAGACATACCTTTGACGATGGGAAGAACTGTGCGCTGGCGGCAGCATTCTGGAGGATCTGGCGCTCATCGTTCGATGTGGCGCTGTCCTTACGGATCATCTCAGAGGACTGAGGTGCGAACATGGTGTGCGCTGACTGTCAACGATAGAAGGGGGTGGATGGAAGATGAAAGATGGAAGGAGGAAGATAACCTTGACCAAAGAGGGGAGACACAGTGCTGAAGCGCGCGGTGTCGAAGATTGGTAAAGGTCGTGGAGGAAAGGAAAGAGAGTTGGTTGATGGGGGAACCACTCTTATAGAAAATGGACCAGCGTCTATGATGTCGTCCGTACAGCCAGTGAGAACACCAAAGAGTGATCGAGCCTCAAAGCTACTGGTGAGGAGGCTCAAGAGAGATTTGACAAGGTAGACCTAGGCGTGGGTGGGGATATCTGGACAGAGGAAGGTGCTCGAGAAGGTCACTCCCGAGGAAGGTGCAAATCTTGCTCCTTCCGTACGAGGCCAAGGGTTTATCGGAAGTAGGCGATCGTGGATATCAACTCGATCGATTCGGCCAGACGCTCGACGTCGTAAAACCTCAGGGAATTCTACGGATGGAAAAAGAAGGGAGGATGGTATAGAATAGAAGATGGGCTGAGCGGAAGAAGTCCCTCTGAGACGGCAAGGGTACTTCTACCTTGATGGTGAGCTCGCACGTCATGTTGTAAGTTCAACAACCGAGTGATCGAAGCAATTGGAGGCCATCCTTCACCACTATGTGCATTGAGTTTCGACATGTTCAGGCTGTAGGCTGTATACATGTCCAAAAGCCTCTCAACAAGGAAAGAGGCTTCATTCTTTGTCATTGAGCAAGGCAGGCTTCGAACATGTTTGTCTGCAATGCTTGCTTGGCAGCTTGAGCCCGTGCCCTGGCCATGTGGGATTGCACGAGGCTCTGCGGGAACTAAGCTATTGCGGTATGGCTCGGCGCTTTGACCACAACCTACTCTCGAACACCAAATCATGGAGTACTTCTGACTTCTCGAGTCTAACAACCATCAAGATCAACGATTTAATAGATTAATCGAACTCGATCTCTCCGATCACTTGTGGAAACAAACCAGTGCATCACTGTTGTTTAATCACTCGCTTCGAGGTGGTTCTTTTCGCAAGTATCTCGAGCAGATACGTGTCAAAGGACGTGTTTTGTGCAAAGGAGCGCCTTGGGCAGGCCAATTTCGAGCGAGCGATTGCGGTAAAAAATGCCGGCAATCATTGAACCTCATGATGAGTTCATGGGTGCTGTCCAACAGGTACTAAATCTGGTCTGTCTGAGATCTGGAATCAAGCTAATCAAGTANCAGATCATCCTGTCATCGTCCGAAACAGACTACATCGACCAGTTGATCCCGGTGATGCGTGATGTCAGAAACTCAGAACGTGCAGGCCATCTCATTCAAGCTCTGACACAAGTTTCAAACGAACGGCAAGCCGAGATTGAGCGTATTTGCAATACCAATCATCAGGAGTTCATCAGCTCTGTCAACCAGCTCCAGCGAGTTCGGGAAGGTACCGTCACTTTGACAGCTGAGATACTGAGTCTCAGTCAGTCTATTGAGGCCAGTACTGAAAAGCTCGCTGAGCAGAAGAGAGCATTGGTCGATTCCAGAGGTGTTAGGCAGAACATTGATGACGCTACCCAAGCCTTGAAAGATTGTCTCGAGGTGTTGCGGCTCGCAAATCAGGTACATGATCTGCTCCAGGAGAAGAACCGTTACGCAGCGCTCCGAGCTTTGGACGAACTGCAGAATGTTCATCTCAGAGAGGTTACCCGCTACATGATTGCAGGCATGATTGAGCGCTCGGTACCCGCAACCCAACGTCTGATAGCTGAGGCTGTCATGGCGGATCTGAACACCTGGCTTTTTAGAATCCGAGAGACTTCACAGTTCCTGGGAGAGGTTGCATTCTATCATACGGAAATGCGTAGAACCAGACACAAGATGAGATTCGAGGAGAATCCTGATCTCGGTAACTTCAAACTCAACTCGGCGGTGGAAGCTGCTGCTGATGAGAGCGAGGAGTTTGATGTGTTGAACAACGAAGAGGTGCAGGTTGACTTTTCTCCTTTGTTCGAGGCTATCCATATACATGATGCGTTGGGCCAGAGCGAGAAGTTCCGTCAGGACTATTCGGCAACCAGAAGGAGACAGAAGGAGCTGCTCTTGCCTGCGACTTTGGATCTTCTAGATGAGGATGCAGGCGAGTTGAGTACTCTGTTAGAAAGTATCGCTGGATTCGCCATTGTTGAGAAAGCCACCATGATGAAGACGGAGAACTTGAGATCCTCAACAGACGTGAGTTTAGTCCTCTAGATTGACCAGAAGTTTTGCTGACAATGTTCANNGGTTGAGGAGCTATGGGATTCAATGTGCCAGAGTGCTATCACACTTGTTAGCAAAGCCCTGCCAATCATCGACAACGACGAGAGACTGTTGAAAATTAAGGGTGTCATCGCGCTCTTCGTTCAGACCATNGGGAGTGAGTATCGTTCAACACCACCATAATGAGGGGCTGGCGAAGATGCTGACAAGTAGCGACAGAGCTGGGGTTATTCTGTTGATAGTCTCGACAGATTGCTCTTGAAGATTTTCGACAAGTACGCTCAGCTACTGAAGCAGAGATTCAGCGAAGACTTCCAAGAGGTGAGTGTGCAGGCTTCGCGAGCCCGGCTGTGCGGTTCGTGTTGCGTGCGGACGCTGACTTTCACACGCAGNATTGTTTCGACGGACGACTACATGCCCATGCCTATCAATAACCCGGATGAGTACGACAAAGTCATCAACGTCAGTTGGTACACACCAGAGAAGGACCGCGAGCAGCAAAAGTATGTGTATTGATTCGGTGCAAGCAAAATTACGATACTAATTTGTCTNAGCTTCCCTTGTGTTCTTCCTTTCTCACAAATGTACCCGCTTTGTTGCATCGACATCCGGAACTTTCTAAACCAGATCTATCTCTTCTCGGACGATCACTTCCAGAACTCTGGCGTGATCGACGACACACTCAGAAGCGTAAGCAATCACACGTCCCGAGCCTCAAGTGCACGCATGACTGACTGATGTTCTTCGATACAGTCTTTGGACGACCTTCTCTGCCACAAAGTGTGCAGGTCATTGGTCGAGAGACTTTCATCACAATATCCAGGACAAATTGTCCAAATCCTGACCAACCTCGATCACTTTGAGACAGCATGCCGAGAATTGCAAGACCTACTCGCAGAAGCTCGCTCATCNAAGCAGTGCAGCCGGCCCAATCGTGCTCGCCGCGACAGAAGAATTTACGACAGCCAAAAAGCGGCTGAGAAGCGCATCTTCGAACTTGTTAACAGCAAGATTGACGATTTGATCGAAACGGCCGAGTATGACTGGAGCTCCACCTACGAGCCACCAGCTGCTTCGCCTTACATGCAGGAACTAACGCGCTATCTGTCCGACGTCATGTCCAGTGTACTGCTTGGACTTCCCGTGCAGATCAAAGAGCTCATCTACTTTGACGCCCTCGGTCATATCAGCAATGCCATTCTTGCTTTGCCGCTTGACCCCTCAATCCGCCGTCTCTCGCCCCAGAGCGTCACAGCTTTCCGCCTCGACACTGAGCACTTGATCAACTTTGTCCGCAGTCTCGACAACCCAGTGCTCATGGAAGGTCTTGATGAGCTGCGCCAGACGGTCGAACTCATGGCCGTAGCCAAAGAAGGCGAAGGACGTGCAGAGGAAGAGTTCTTTGACGTTGAAAAGGGACGCAAGAGATTCGGCAAGGTGGATAAGATGAATGGAGCCGAGTTGCTGGAGAAGGTCAGTCAGGGAGTGGAGGCGCAGAAGGCAGCTGCAGTTGCGGTTGCTCAAGCGGCCAGTCCAGTAGACAAGAAGCCGACCATGAACTTCCCGGCCTTTGCGAGCAGGTTCAAGAAGGACAAGGATGCTTCTTAGAGAGTGGATTGAAAAGCACATGGACAGAAGTAGAGATAGGATACCCATAGAGAGATTTGTTCTGAGTAAGGTTTGGGGTTTCATCAAAAGTGGCATGTTTTATTTTGTACAAAGAAGTGGCAGGTGTAGCCTTTTTAATGGTAGAGCCAGAGGTCGATGCCGCTGGCTGACCTGCATCTCGATGGGCCTTCCGTAAACCCTCAACACGACTTCATGCCTCGTTTCGTCTATCGTACAGTTTCCGACCAGCTTATTCTGCTTAGATGGCGAGAGGAGAGAAGAGCCTGGTAGCTAATTAGCGTGCTGTTTCCAAGCATATGTCATTAGCGGAGTCGTACTTGATCAACGAAGGGCGGGGCACGCTGCGAGTGTAGCCCAGGTAGATGATAAGAGGAAGGTAGCCGCTAGAAAATGCCCGTCAGCGGAGTTTCTCTTTGTGATGATTGAGCTAGTCGTTTGGCGTGGACGTGATCATGGTCGACGGAGAGAAACATGATGGTTGGATGTTTTGCTTCGTGATGGCCCCATATCCTTGCTCTTTCTTGTCGTTTCGATTTCGAATAGTATGATCAAATGGACGATAGGCGATCCCAGAGGAAAAAGACAGACGAAAGACAGGGCGAACGTACTAGTGAACAGCGACACGAGAAATGTCAATGACGCGCGAGATGCGCTCCTGGACGAGGGTCAGCCAGAAAGTCATGAGAACGATATACATAGGATCAGAATACCTTTGTCTCTTCGGAAAGCTGCATGTTGACTAGATGGACACGGCGTTGGGTATAAAGTGGCTGGACAAGAAGAAGTCGTCGACAGCCTGTAAATCGTCACTTGCGACGGGCGTTGGATCGGCCTTTGCGGCGAGAAGAAGAAGCGGAGCCTTCCGTCATTGCTGAACTTCTCCAGCGCATGCGACAGGACACAGCTCTTTGCTCCACTCATTCACAAGAGAAAACATGGCGTCGGGAGGAAAGCATTGGTATGTTAAATCCTGTTGTTCCTGCGACTTGGTTTCGATCTCGTTTCATACGTAGTCGAGAACGCATACTGCAGCTAATCTAGAGCTCAAGCTAACACCATGTCCAGGGAACAAGACAAGGAAGCGACCGTCTACGTCGGCAACCTCGACGAGCGCGTGACCGACCAACTTGTCTGGGAGTTGATGCTTCAAGCCGGCCGCATTGTCAATGTCCACCTGCCCAAAGATCGCGTCACCCAAACACACCAGGGCTTTGGTTTCGTCGAGTTCGTCAGCGAAGAAGATGCCGACTATGCCGCCAAAATCATGAACCAGATCCGTCTATGGGGAAAACCTATTCGTGTCAACAAGGCTTCGGCGGATAAGCAGAAGACGCTGGATGTGGGTGCTGAGCTCTTCGTTGGAAATCTGGATCCCATGGTCGACGAGCGCGTTCTGTTTGAGACTTTCAGTCGCTTCGGCAGCTTGACTTCTGCGCCNAAAGGTATGCGGCCTCCTACCGATCCACTCCTACAGCTGCTAACAATATTTTAGGTTGCTCGCGACGATGCGAACCTCAGCAAGGGATACGGATTTGTGTCTTTCACCACCTTCGAAGCCTCGGACGATGCCATCGCAAACATGCACGGCCAATACCTCATGAACAAGGAGATCACCGTTCAGTACGCCTTCAAGAAGGATGGCAAGGGCGAACGTCACGGAGACGCCGCAGAGCGTGCCCTCGCTGCTGCCGGTCGTGAACACAACATTGAACCTCAAGTGCAACCTCTGCCTCCACAACTGCTGGCTCCTCAGATCGCCACCCCTATCGCGCCGCCTACTCCCATGCCAGCTGCTCCCTATGGTGTTTCGCCCGTCACTGGCGGCTACGGCGCTCCTCCAGCAGCCAGGAACCAGCTTCCACCTCCTCCAGCAGCTGCTGGTGTGCCTGCTCGACCACCCCCAAGCGTTGGCGGATACAACGGTCCCCAAGGTGGCTACAATGGTCCCCAAGGATTTGCTCCNCCTCCCGGTTTCGCACCCAACGGAGCTCCACCTGGCTTCGCGCCGCCACCAGGTTTCGGAATGCCTGGCATGCCTCCTGGATTTCCTGCCCTCCACCAGGAATGCCTCCGAATGCTTATCAGAGACGATGATGTAGTCACAGCTGGGAGAAGATTTCATCTACGATTCAAGGGAAAAAGCTGTTGTTTTTAGCGAGGCGTTCATGGCATGCTCGGGATTTGGGTTGCATGGTGAGAGGAGATGGAAATGTATATTGAGATGGACTTAGGAAATGTGGGCAGCCTCAAGGCTGAGCTCCAATCAGAATCACAAAACAAGACTGGTCCGTAGACAATGGTATATCGAGTAACAAACAGACAAAAGAAATGCGCAAAAACCAGACCCATGTTCCATTGCTGGACATCGAGCAGGCCGCCGAGGCTTCACAAGCGGTCAAACATGACAGCCTTGGGATCTCTCGGCCTGCCATCCTTGCCAATATTCTCTCTTCCAAACCTCTCCTCCATAACTATCCTCCTCGCCTCATCAAACCCACAACCCCTACTCTTCATAATCGCTTTCACTCTTTCCTTGCCCTGCTCATCCAAGCCCTGTCTACTATCCCCACCCTCGACATTCTCGCGCAAGTCAAAGTTTGCACTGCTGAACCCAGCCTCAATATCGTCTTCGAAACTGTTTTGGCCCAGACTGATGTACGCGTTTTGGGCGAAAGGGTTTAGTCGTTGCAGGGATTGGGAAAGTCGCCAGAGGGGCTCGGGGATGTGGCCTGGTGCTGTGAGGTAGGGGATCGGAGGGGCGTGAGCGATCCAGAGGTGTTTTGTTAGGTAGAGTGCTGCGAGTGTTTGTGTTAGTGGAAGGGGGAGTGGAGGAGAGAGGGTTGAGTTTGGCGTACCGGTTGCGCTGACGAGGAAGAGGAAAGTTATTGAGTAGAAGACGTAGCCCATTGTGACGGTATCGCGAGTCGAAGAGGAAGAAGAGGTAGAGAATGAGTGCGCGGTCTGGTGGTAGACTCGGAATGGACGGATGAGACAGTTGGTGAGCAGCGGCCTTGTCGGAGATAGTAGTGCTCCGTCTGAATGTAGGGGTTTCAGGTGTAGAAGATTCAATCAGGGCCTAGCAAGGCCAAAGTGTATACACAATCACATAAAGGGCTGGCGGAAGAAATGGATAAAGAGGCAGACAACACGACAGGGGAGATTGCTGCTGACAAGAAGTCCCAAACGGGTTGCGGCGGAGGCTCAGCTTACGCACTTGCAGCGCAGCGCTATGCTTGGCGGACGCGACCCCAGACTCTCTCGGCAAGCGCGACCGACGCAAAGAGTCGAGGGCTGCCAAGACCCGCGTCAGGCCATTGGCAGGAGCGGAAGCTCGTCGTCAATTCCCAAGTCGACCGCAAGCAAGCAACCCGTACGCAATTGCTTTCTCTTCCACTCGACCACACCACACACATACCCTCTCACAATGGCCTCAATCATCGGACGCGCCGCTTTCCGCGCAACTCGCCCTCTCCGCGCCTCGGGCGTCAACTCGGGCGCCGAGAACGCTGCTTCTCAAGCCAGCCGTGAAGCCGACAAGCAGGCCCTCAAGCAGGGCGCCCGCAAGGACCCCGAGCTCTACGTACGTCGACAACTCCTCTACGCCTTCTTCAAAACCCCAAAAGATATTGCGAACACCCCAAAAGGCCCAATGCCCCTCGATCACCCACACCCGCTGCTGTGCTGCTTGTGGGCCCAGCCAAAATGACAGGATACCCGATTTACTGACAAGGCTTCGCGAAACAACAGNATCCTGCTCACCATCATGTCTGGTGCTTTCGGTCTCGCTGGCTGGCACTTCTCGCGCAACCCCACCTCTTCCTCATCCGAGAACCCCGTTAGCAAGGCTGCCGACTCCGAGCCCTGGAAGACTGGTGGTGATGCCAAGTACCAGTACCACCCCGGCGGTGACACCAGCAAGCCTCGCAAGGATGCTCCCTCGGCTTTGAACGAGGTCATTGTCCCCAACGTCAACCTGCCCAGAGTGAGTAGCGATCGAAAATCTATCATATCCATCCCAGTCACGCTGACAACCTTGACCAGNGAGCTCCACGAGAAGTACAACAAGTGGGGCAAGGAGGGTTACTAGAAAGACCAAAAACATTGGTTTGCAAACTGTATAGATACCTTAACTCCAAAGCCGCCTTTTCTTCTGTCATCTCAATTTTACGCTCCTACGAATTGTCCGCTCAGGAAGCACACACGACACTTTCTTGGTTCACATCTCTGCATAGATCTGTTCGTGCATAATACAAATCATCTTGACTTGATAAAAGCTAGAATACATCGAGGACCTTTTGACCATGAGTGATCCATTCGCTTGACTTGCAGCACACGCCTCAACTATGATCATGTCCATGTCCTCTGTGCATCTCCGAATTCCTTATCGTATGCCATCTTCATCATCACCGCGCTACTTTGAAAATTTCTGGTTGAGAAGTCTCATAACTGCCTTCAGTACTTCAGGCTAGAGCCGAATCTGAGCCTTCCAACGGAAGGACGGATACTACCTGCATCAATACCGCGGTGCCCATCGTAAGCACCGAATCTGCCCTCAAAAGGCAAAGGTCTGTAGCGCGAGTCTCTACTGATGCGCTCAGGAGGTTGGCTCCAGTCCTCGCCAAAGAAGCTGTTGTTGCCGTTTGCGCTCTTGTCGATACACCACTCAGGTGGATCGCAGAATGGAGCAAGATAACCACGACGCTGTTCGAGAGGGCCCTGAGTGTATTGTGACAGACTCTCATGCATGCTTAGAAACAGGCGTGTTGTGACATCGTTGAAGGGTTCTGCTTCTGGATTCTTGCTCGACATGGAACGAGTGGAAGGTGTTCCGATGGGGCCAGGATTGACCTTCGACTGCGTGACACCGAGTGCTTGATTGTGTGCTGTTTTGATGAATTCAAAATGTTCATCTTGACGCTCGATGGTCGTGAGTCCACTATAGAACCAATCGTAAAGCTCCTGTTCATGGCTTTTTCTGCTAGCTTCGCTTGGGACGTCAGGGCTACCCATGAAGAACGGACCCTTGAAGTTTTGGGGACTTGGTCTCGAATAGATGGCAAGCTCCCCAGTCGTCATGTGTGGTAGGCTGATGTCAACAATCTCCATCGTTTTAGATTCGGGTACAAACTCAGGCTCACTAACATGAGGATCGAAGACAAGATCGTCGTTGCTAGTGGAAGAGGATGCCTGACCAATACAACCCGAAGCCCCCTCGCCGACCGGAGTACTTGACCAGATGGGGTTGTAATGCTTCACTCCAGAGTCTTGCTTGATCACTGGAGAAGTCTTGGAAGACTGGCTGTGAAATGGATCATGAAGGACAGTTCGAGCACCTGTACTGTTGTTCATGTTGCGAGTTGAAGCGGCGTCGAAGATCTTGTCCAGACATGCCTTTGTGAAACTGCGCTGAGTTGATGCGGGTGTTTGTCCAGAAGAGTCACTTTGTGGTTGTGTCTTTTCGAGGAGAGTAGAAAGATTGAGAATGGATGAGTGAAGCTGCGAGGTGGCCGTTTGTGGCACACTCTTTGGTAGAAACGAGTTCAGGTATAGACTACCCTCATTCACATCTGTACGCGTCGTGATAGATCCTGCAAGACCAGGGGTCCGATAAGAGTTCTCAGAAGCATCGTGGTTTCTATTTGTAGGTAGTGCTCCGAAAGACATATTGTTGAGAGTAGTCAAGCTGTGCGGCCATTGGTTGAGTGCGCTGTTCGGCATGGTGCTGACATCCTTAGTCGATTGTAGTGAGTCAGGTTGGAATGAAAGGCCTCTGGATGCTGGTACGACGGGTGTACCGGACAACTTGCGCCTGCTGCGAACACAAGAGGCGTAACCTTGTGCCCAAGGCTCAAGTTCTGGTCCGAAGGATGGTGTACGAGTATGTTGTTCTTTCTCGGGTAGGCGCTGTGCAGATTCCGAGCTGATCGGAGTTTGAATAACAGGTGTGACTGCTACTTTTCGCGCAGGACGATTGATAGATACCTTAGGCATGTATGCTTGCAACTCCTTTGGGCCGAATGGCAGCTTCATTGAAGACGCCTCGTGCTGTTTTGCGACTGCCCTGAAATAACAAAGGCTATGCTGCAGGAGCGAATGGAGCTCGTTCTCGCCTCTCAGTCGATGGGAAGCGAGAGTGCCCTCTGTGCGCCTGCGGGAATTGGAAAATTGGCCAATGTTAAACCACTGGTAATCAGACTGTGACCACTGCTGAGCTGAAGTATCGCCGTTGGGATGCATTGCAAACCCAATTTGACCATCTTTGTTTCCAACATTGCCCTGAAAATAGGTCAGGGGAGGAAGATCGTTGCCAAACACTTCGTTGATTTCCTGCCTGTTGAAGGAGACAGCGATGGCTGACGATTTGTCGTCAGTCTTGACCTCGCGTGCGTTCAGACCAACAGCAAATTTAGATGAGGCCTTGGTTCTCTTGCTAGTGACGAGCTGAAAGTCTCCGTCATCCCCACTGAGAGTAGCAGAGTCCCTTCGAGGTGCCTCGAGGCTGCGGGAAACAGAACTCTCGCGTGAGCCTGGTCGAAACACTTTGGCATGAACATCAAACGGGCTTCCCTTTCTAGATACAAGACTCTTCGAGGTCACGTCTCCATCGCTCGAATCGGGGTACTCGGCATCCGGCCAATGCTTGGAGACTTTGTTTCGTGCTGTCCTAGGGAGGATGAGCTTGTTCATAGGGATGGTGGGATCATTCTCGATAATCCGCTTGCTCTGTCTCTCAAGCCGGGCAGTTGCCAGCTCAGCAAGACGCATCTGGTCATCGGCACCGGAATCGTGATCATGCATTTTGTCAGAGCCGTCAGAGTCTAGGAGTTCTCTTGAGGATCTGGGCGAGGGTACAGACGAAGAAGAGACAAAGATTTTAGAACCGGGTTCCTGATGGGCCTTCGTACGGTCCAGGTCTTCGGCCTTGACGACGTTGATGTGGTTGAAAGGGGTTCTGGGTTTTGAGGAACGTAGAAGCAGACGATCTGCCGGAGTGCCCAGTGGAAGTCGACGCTCAGAGATGTTGTGCAGAGTAGGGGTGGCACGTCTCTGCCAAGCTGAGAGTAGAATGAGCGGTCTACTTCTTTCAATGAGAAGGAGACAACCAGCCGTTGCACTTACCTCTGGCACGACGGCCGAAGTGAGTTTGGCTCGCCAGGGTGAATGTGGATCTGTTGCTGATATAGACAACAATACTTCGAGGATCCTGTCTTAGAAGGCGAGACAGGTATGCGTGAGCCTGGACGGGAGCAGTCGATAGTCTATCCACGCGTCTGAGATTGATGTGAGGTTGCGCGCAGCTAAATGGGGCCACAAAAGGAAGGAAGTGGTATGTCCGGCAGATCGCGACTTCCGACATAACACACCGCGCGCGCTTCACTCAACCGCGTGTTGTGTCTTCGTCATATGTGTCCAATTTCAAGGGCACAGGCTTACAAGCAGACGGAAACATTTGCTAGCAAACACAGCAACGGAAAATGTGAGAGACAATCCTAAATCGAAGTTGGAAGTTGCCCTGGGTTTCATGGCGAACGAACTCGTCTGTTCATCTTTCGATGGCCTGTTTCTGATATCTATGTTGTCTCAGTCGGCCCGTCTGCGTCAGGTAGTTCGTGGTATCACCTGTTCGCTTCTGGACAGTCAGGCAACTCAAGCTCATACCTAAGACTTAGTATTTAGTATGCAAGTGATATAGTCCGAATCTGCTTCCCTTCCATTAGTGTACATCATGCCATAAGGATTCTATCTTTGTCCGAGCACACTCAAGCATCACCACTACGTTGACGACTTCGGCTTGACGTGCAATGTGGCATATACATGCTGACACTTCATTCGAACGTCTGTCGCTCATTCTCGGCATGATCATTGGGTTGTTGACAAAGGCATGTAGCCTGGCAGTGCATCGGCAGAACAAACCCAAGCTACATACTCATCGTGAGCGCATTTGTCTTACTATGACAGACTTCGGCAACTGAGAGCCTATGGGCAAGGATCAGGATTGATGCAAACAACCAAAGAGACATGCAGAATGCAGGTTCTACTCATGCAAACCGTATGCAGACAGGAAGTTGTCTTTGTTCCCGCCGACGAATTGCCGCAGACATTTATCTTATCTTGGATCAGACGATCTGATGATCTCCTTTGCTTCTCGGAAGTCTGTCAAAGAATGCATGACGTTCTATCTTTGGTATGGCAGGCGTTCCTTCCTACGCTGAATATCTTCAGAGATGAGAATGAAGCTTGAGTTGCATCCTGTCCAAGTTAGAAAGAACGAAATGTCAAGGTCCAAGATCTACTGGCCATCATCAACCGATTGATTTGATCACATCATTGTCGACTATCATTGACCCTATACCCTACAAGGCGGCATATTCCTACAAACATGTTCAAAAGACCAAGTACGCTTGCTGCCGCCATACCTTGCGCTGTCTTAATCTACCTCAGTTTGACGCCTGCTGGACACTACATGGCTCGCAAGCAATTGAAGGACTGGGAGTCACAAGGTCAAGATAGCGAAGATGAAGCCATGAAAGGACGCAAGGCCGCAAAGCTACACGATCACGATCATGCGAAAGTACATGGACCAGAAGTTCACCAGCAAGAGCATGTTGGAAAGACAGAAAGTGACAACGAGTCAAAAGGACGCTAAGGCGGGCCAAGCCAATCGCGGGGCAATGGCGTAAGGCTAGGGCACGCGATAGCGACGGCATACGCATGCCCGACTTGCGCACCCTCTCCACCACCACCAAACTGTCTTTCCCACTCATTCAACTCATTGCGCGCCTCGGCCTTGTACACACCTTCGACGGGCAAACACACCATCTCTCGATCAACCATGAACCAATTCCAGCCTAGTCCGTCTTCGAGGACAGCCTCGACTATGCAAGCAATGCCCGATTCGAGATCACAGAGCTTCGAGGAGATCTACGGCCCACCCGAGAACTTTCTCGAGATTGAGGTGAGTCAAGTCGCTGTGTTTGTCCTTCACGAGCGCTGACAGAAGTGTGTTTGGCAGGTATGCAATCCGCAAACCCACGGCCTGACTCCCTCGTCGCGCTACACGACCTACGAGATCCGCCTGAGCACAAACATTCCCTCGTTCAAATTGCGCAACAGTAGCGTGCGCCGCCGCTACTCAGACTTTGAGTACTTCCGCGATATTCTTGAGCGCGAGAGCGCCCGCGTCACCATCCCTCCATTGCCCGGAAAGGTCTACTTCAACAAGTTCGACGACGCCGTTATCGAGGAGCGCAGGAAAGGTCTCGAGAGGTTCCTCAAGATTGTCGTCGGTCATCCTCTTCTGCAGACAGGAAGTCGCGTGCTCGGAAGTTTTGTTCAAGGTATCTTTTACCCTTAAATCAGGTCTGCTCGCGCCGAAGGAATTTGCTGATCCATTTATCTAGACCCCAACTGGGACCGCAGCGCCTGGTAGATTTATCTGCCGCCTTTTCCTCCATGACGACGAACCTTTTGCACTTTTCAGAAGAATACCCTCTCCTACTTTAACGATCTCTATTGTCCGTTTCTCCTGCGGTTCAGCGACATCTGGGCGTTTCACCTCCTCTTGCTCTCGAACTCATTGCCTCTGCTTGCAGATGTACATTGCACCACCTGCTTCGCTCCTAGTCTATAATGTCAAAATGCGATACCATTTGTCTTCGAACGCATGTCTTCTTCGAGAACCATGTCCGAGAATCAATGCTCTTTGTCCTTTGTCCAAGATGGATAGGCTGCTTTCTCCTATGACCCCCGTTCTTTCAAGCCTACCAACGAGTCTTTGTCCATCCTTTGCCTCCTAGTCACACCACAAGTCAGGGTACGACTACCACGCTTACAGTCAAAAAGATACATATGTATCTCAAAGTTCAACCTCTGCTCCCATCATCACACACCGCAAACCACAAAGCTAAACACCACTTACACAGTATTCTCGAAACATCCAAAATGTGCTCTCACACCAAGACTAGCTCTATCGCCGTCGCCGAGCCCACTCTCTTTGGTCGCCCTATCAATGATCTTTGGTACGACTGCCCTAAATGCGGCGCTCGCCTCGTCTGGATAACGGGTCGCGGCTGGTACTGCACTGGTGGTCGTTGCCGCCGCTAAAGTTTGCAAAGGCCAAAAGGGAAGTGTAGGTAAGTGCGTTCTTTCACGTTTCTGTCGCTTTTGCCGGAAAGTTTTTGCAAGGTAGTGTTTTGTACTCTATTAATCAACGAAATCAACTTTTTTTTTTCTATCATCGAATGTTATTGTGCTCTTCGTGATTTTCTAGCTCGGCTCTCATGTTCCAAAACCAATGCTCTTTGTCCAATATGAACGACCATCTCCCCCCAGCACTGTCAACGGAGGATGGATTCAAGCTCTGCTTCGACGTCTTTGTTCATACCCAACAATACTAAGACCACAACCACAATACTTAGTCGGTAGAAATTGTTAGAAAGCATTCTACACATGGCCACTGAGATCACATCTGTTCATTGACTTCTTTCTACACATCACGTTCCTCTATCCCAAAAACATATCATCTCATTGTTCGCACCTCGCATATAAAACAAGAGAGTTTCCGTCTACCCTCCATCCACTCCTCCACTTTCTTAAGTATATCCAAACGTACACTCTCGCTAGTAAGTGCAGTGCCTCCCCTCAACTCTACCAAAACCAAGACCTCTTACTTACCAAAAGTATAGCTTTCTTCAAGTACATCAACCCCAAACCAACAATCAACAATGGCCGCTTCCACTTTCTCAAACACACCTGTTGATTTCTTCTACCAATCGACCAATGGCCGTGTGGGCCACAACGGCAACGGTGGTCGCTGCGTCGTGCAGAAGAAATTCGACGCCTCCGCCGAGCTGGTGATGGAAAGGGCAAGGGCTCGCTTGTCATGGCTTCTTGCACTCTCCAGAAGAACTAAGATTGCCTTTTGAAGGCGATCTAAGGACCTTTTCATCTTTGGCTGCGCTTGGGTGGATTGTCTTACAAGGCCTTTTTTTCTTCTATCTTGCGAATCTCTTGAGTGGTAGTGTTTGCCTGTAATACGGGGTAAACTTCTTCGCTTCTCTTGAGGTTTTTATATCTCTTTTATCGAATTATTATTCTTTTGGGTTTTGCGAATGATTTGTTTCTCTTGTGTCTCGTTGTGGTACAGCTGTGATAAGTGCAGTATTGATGTATACCTAAACAGTTACTGCAAATTCCATATGTGGGCATGTAACACGATCGAAGCGTGGCCTTCTAGAACGTGACCATCAGCAAAGTAAGCAGGAACAAGATCAATATACAAAGCACACTTCGATGAATAAAAGATGGATCAGAGAGGAGTGAACATCGATTATTCGTTTCATATCTAATTCTCGTGTCATAGTGGAAAAGAGGAGAGGATAGGGATGTTTCTAGGTTATCAGCGCATTTCTCCTGCCACATCGGCTGCTTCGAGCGAGTCGCTGATTTCTCCGTCTTCTGTATCGTGTCTTTCGTCATGGTTTGTTGCTTCTGTAGTCTCAGAAACCGTCTGAGTGTGGTTGTGCTGTGGGTCGAATGCCAGCTCTTGTACCGCTGCCTGCTCGGGCTCTAGCTCATGAGTGACTGTCTGCTCAGTGGTTGGCCGCTCGGTGTCTGGATCTGATTCTTTCGGCAAGCTTTCGTTATGTGGAGCTATCTGAGCTTCCTCTGCACTTGTGGGCACGCCGTGATCTATTTCGACTGTCGGTGTGTTGGGCATACTATCGTCCTCTACAGGTGCAGCGACGACGAACAAGTCGGGATCTCCAGCCACTTGTTGCTCTGATCGAGTAGATGGTATCGACGGTTGAAAAACTTCTCTGCTCGTAGGTCTAGGCCTCGCAGGCAATGGTGGTGGATGTCGAGCTTGTTCATCAATATGGTCAACCTTCTCAACCATCTTACTTGGCTGAGGAGAAGCTGACTGTGATCCTACAGGCTTACGTTTGAGGCTTGGTAGGTTCAAACCTGACGATGCCCAAAGACTTTTCTGAGGCCCAGGTAGAGGAGTACCGGGTGGTGGCAAAGGCATTCCACGACCCATTGGCTGAGCCAACAGTGCCGCCTTTAGAGCAGCCGGATTGGGCGGCTGAGATGGCAATGACACTGAAGATGATCCAGTATTGGCCGACGATACTGAAAATCTTTTACCCAAGCCAAAGGAATTTCCTGATGTCGACGCCGAAGATCCATTTTGTCTGTTGAGGACTTGCCAACCCCATTTCTTCGCCGCATTGGCAGCCGTACTGAGATGAGATGGAGTCGAACCTGATGAAGCCGTGGTATCTAAGGATTTCACCGATGGTGATCTCGGGGTCGTCGACAGATCATCTGCAGTAGCAGGTGCCTGAGGTTCAGCCTGTTGTTTCGTTGCATGTTGTTCTAGAGGCTCAGAGCTCCGACGGAGGATTGAAGGATCGGGTAGATCTTCTCCTTCTTCATCTTGCGTTGCCAGAGTCGAGAAAGTTTCAGAGTCAATGGGCAGGACGTTCTCCGGTTCGCGCAGTACCCGTGGAGATGTAGCTGTCGATTGTGCTTTCGAGTTGACTTCTTTTACCATCTCGACTGCATCCTTCTGCCCCTTTTTCTTCGTGTGTGACCTCACTGCCTCGATATTCGATCCCTCAGTGCTAACCAAGGGCGTCGCTGCGGCAGAAAATGAGTTTTGGCGCATAGTACGAGGCTTACCAGGTGGTGTGCGTGGACGAAGTGGTGGCGAAGATGGTGTTTGAGCTGGTGAGGCTACAGCAGTTGCACTGGTCGATGCGCCAATTGGGCTCTCTGAACTCTCTCCCAGAAGAGAAGTCGCGGACCGTCTTGCGTTTTTTCGGAAGTTAAGTTTCTGCACTGGCTCCAGAAGGCTAGGCATACTCAAAGTCTTCGCACCAGTCTCGGCAAGAGTAGGAATGACAATGTCCTCCGAGTCTCCATCACCAGCGCTATTGGCGAGTTCATGCGCTGCAGCTTCAACCAAGCCGGAATCTGCCTGTGCAGCCTTCTCAATACCATTAGGCTCTTCGTCTGAAGGCGAAGGCTCGAATATGCCACCTCTGTACTCTTTCTTCGAAGTGTCGAGGAATGGGCTGTCGTCCCAGTTCGGAAGGACGATCGTCTCCCCGATAACTTCTCGGATTCTGCTCTCAATCGCGCGTAGAATGACACCATAGGTGATCTGCCTGCTGCTGACAATGGGTTGAATGCTCATCTCGACTTGTGGCATGGTCTCGAAAGTCATCCAGATACGGTTACTCGGTGGAGGCTTGATACGAATCAAGAGGTGACCGTTGAGTTTCTTCAGCTCGCCTGCCATGATCAAGCTGACTTCACGAGCCTTGAAGCGGGTTCCGAGGTCGATCCGTGCAACCGCTCCCATCTCGATTTTGAAACCCCCATTGTACTTTACGTCTAGCTCAATTGTCATATCACCATTGACTGTAAGCTCCTTCAATCTGGGATTGCTGATAATTGGGGCACTGTCGCCCATGTCGATATCCATGATGTCGATGGAAGCAATCAAGTTTGGCTTTGGTACGCGTGAGATCTTCTTGTTGATCTTGGCACGAATGAAGTTTTCGATGTCTTTAGTCTTGTACATGGCAAGGAAGATACGGCCGACGATACCGTTGATCCAGCGCGAATGTGCGTCAGCATCAGACGAGTGTAAGTTCTGTACGAGTTTGATGATGTCTGGAGTTTCAAATTTCTGAGGCAACGGAGGCGGATCAGTATTGATGATGGAAGACTGGGTATGTAGCAAGGCATGATAAAAGTCTTCCTTCTCGGAGCAGTTGTCAGAGAAGAAGTGGAAAGGCTTGGATGAAGGAGCGTGCTCGCCGGCTAGAGGTTTTCTGGTCAGGCGGATGCAGTTGCGCTTGATCCACAGATCTCCTTCGGGTACGGGCTCTCCACCAGCATATACATCGATATCGTGATAGGCAAGAGAAATAACGTGTCGCACTTCAACCTGCTCCGAGTCGTCGTAAAGCATGAGATGGCCGTGCCTCAAGACAACGTAGAAGACATTGCGGGCTTTCTTGACGGCCTTGCCGTCGCGTTTGTCGCCCTCGATAGTTGGAATCGAAGTCTTGCCTCGCTCAAAGATGCTTCTGTACATGCTTTGGTAGACACTCGGACTCTCTGCTATGAGGACTTCACCAGCCGGAGTCGAGCGCTCTGGGGGCTTGCCATTGACTCCACCAGGAACATACTCTCTGCAGACGGCAAAGTAAGCAGCCGCCGTGTCGAGTTCACTGTCATTTTCCTTGCTCTTGTCACCGAGGTCATCTGTTGTGTTCGCAGTACTTGTCGATTCTACATGATCGGTGGGCGTGGCAGTCGATACAGGAGCAACGGGCTTGGTGAATGCAACGTATGTGAAGGCGCCAAGGATGAGGGCGAGCAGGGGGATGAAGGTCAGACCGCCGACGACGTACGCCAGCAGCAGCGATTTCAAGGTCATAGTGGTTGCTGCATGGGAAGAGCTGGTTGATTAAGAAGGTTTGAATTGCATCTCGATCGCTTGTAGTAGAAGGTGGCAGCGAGGTATGGTCTATGTACAAGAAAGGTCGCGAGTGGTAGCTACACCAAAGTCCACGCCCGAGCTTCCGCAGCCCCAGAACGCCAGCGACCCCTCATTCCCTTCTTTCCTTTCCTGAACGCCCTCATTCCTCTTACTGGGATTCTCCTCCTATTGACAACCCAATCCTCCATCTGTGTACAACACCATCAGTCGCGATGCAAGACGTCAGTCGCTCAAGTGTTGTATCTACTGAGCTCGTCTGAGGACGGCTTCAAGCAACAAACCCATGACTGTAGTGAGATATTGCTTTGCAATTCTTACTTTGTCATGTCGAATAGGTCGCTGCTCAACAAGTCGTCAATGTTGAAGGTCTCGGGGAAGTCGTTGCTGCTAGGAGCCAAGTAGGTGCCGATGCTGTTACTGGCGAAGGCGGCGTCTTGGTTCATGTTGAAGGGATCGAAGTCGAGCGAGCTGGACTGGAAGGGGTCGAACTCGTCCATGAAGGGGTACTGCTGACTTGAGAGGTTGTGAACGGTCTGTCTGACAGGACCACTGGCACCCATGGCGTTGTTGTTGTTCTGGTCAAGAGCGCCCTGGTCGGTGGTACCACCAACGAACAAGTCATGGTCATCAGGCTGGTAAGGAGACTCAGAGGTGGAGAAGTCGAACACAGGAGGAGAAGATGATGCCTCATTGGACATAGGCTGAGCAGCCATGCTGGTGAAGGTGGTGGTTGAGCCTGAGTTGCCGATCATGTTGCTGTTCTGCTGGATGTGGCCGGTGTGGTGGCTGCGAGCAACAACTTCCTCGCGAGCGGACTCGAACGTAGGCTGAGCAGCCATGGCGAGGGCAGCAGTCGAGCCCTGATTGCGAGCGACATCAGTGCCATTGTGGTCAACGTAGCTGACACGCTGGTAATGGGCGACGATCTCCTCAGAGGACAAGTTGGTGGTCAGAATGTTCTCGGGGAATGAAGAGATGTCAGGAGTGTACATGCGCTCCATGCTCTTGACTCCAGCCGTGTCAACGATGCTCCAGCCCATGACACCGAGATAGTCGTCTCTGGGGATGATGCCGATCAGAGGGCAAGTGAGGGCCAGGAACTTGTCGAGAGGCGCAGCGTCCTTGGTGTTACTCTCGCGAATGATTGAGTAAGCCTTAGCGAGGATGCTCCACTTGGCCTTGAAAGGGTCGTTCTGCCACATGCGAGTCAAGAAGCCAGAAATATCCTTCTGCTGAAACGACTTGAAGATGGGAGAGTGATAAACCACAAGACCGAATCAGAACGACCTATGGGTACTTCGTCACGACGAATCAAGTTCNNGTCTTGAAGTTGTCCAGCATTTCGGATAACGAGCGGGTGTGTTGCTGCCAGAAGATGAACGTACGTCCTTCGAGGCAGCCGACTTCGCGCGCTTCTTGCATTGCTTGCGTTTCTTGCGTTCGGTGTAGGCGCGGATCAAAGTAAAGGAAGTCGAAGCAACGATAGCTGNACTCGAGGTAGCTGGGCGCATTTACATCATAGCACCATCGAGTTATGCAGCCTGTTCGGGCGAGTATTTCTCGAAGAGCAGAGCCATCGATTCGGGCATCACGACAGACGTTATGCACGAATGTATGGTAGAATGGTAGCTCTGGTTGACGTTATACATACTAAAGTATTGGGCTGGCTTTCGGTGCTCTGGGGAGAACAGACTGCATAAAACGAGTAAGAAAGCAATTGTAAGAGTGCTATGCAAGATAGTAGCATCGATTCACCAAAGCGGTGACATGAAAAATAGAATCTTCGCATTTCTGCATTGTGGCTTAATTCGTTCATCACATCCACTGAAAGACTAATTAACAGTTTGTGACGATTTTGATTTTATCTCTTTGTTCGATGAAAGTGATTCGCACTTCAACCAATATGTGCTGTGAAACGTGGTGACAGCCAAGAAGCTTTGACAAAAGCCCGTTTCTCTCTTCACTACAGAATTCACCTCTCGATCACTTAACTCGAGAAATTATGCCGGGCTCCATTGTGAACTGCGTTTTCTTGTGGTCTCGGCCGCAAATCCCTGACCCCTTGCTTGACTCTTTGTTTCCCACATTCCAGACCATGACGGTTGCGAGACAGGCTCTTGTACCCATCAGAGCAGTGATGTTTTCGCCGTAGAAATTATGTCTGGGACTTGCGCCAGTAGACTGTGTTGATCTGTCAGCTCCTGTTTCATCCCTAGTGCTATCAGTTGAATTTCTCTTACCATCAGCTGCCTCCCAACCTTCATTGAGGTCAGGATCTGAGAACTCAGGTGGAAGACTCGGCCGCAAGACTGGACCCTCACGAAGGACACGCTCACGCTTTCGGAGCTTTGTTCCCAATCTGCTGCCCTTTGTTGCAAGACCTTGCATGACAAAGAGTCTGCGAGTTTGATCACGCTTAAGTGCAACTGCACCTCATCAGCTTGAGTTTCATGCTTGCTTGTTTGGAGGCATACTTACACCAGATAGCAATTGTCTGGATCGGCACACGACAAGCTACGGAAAGCATTTCCAATTCTGCCAAGTTGGGCTCGCGGTTGAGCTGGAAGAATTCTTGAAGCACTTGGTCGCTTTCGCGTTTGAGATTGGTCAGTCCAGCGATAAGTCGGACGCCGGGTTTGGCAACAAGTCTGAGAGCGACGGTGAAGTCATCCGTCGACCTTGTGTCTGTCAGAAACTGTACGAGCAGGTGTGCGAGCTACACTTACTCGAGAAGCTTTTCGCGCAAGGCTGATCTCATCAATCTCTTGAGGTGAGGAGGCATGGTTTCATCGCCGGTCAAGACAGCTGACACTTCATTTGCCAGTGCCTGGTCAGCCTGATAAAGAGCTCCTACACGAGCGAGCTTGTTGGTTTGCAGCTGGGATTGGGTGGAGAACATAATCTTTCGCGACAAGTTGAGTGAGTCCTGATGAGAGATGTTGCTTTTCGGCTCCTGCGACACGGCCAGTTTGAAGAGGTCGTTATGGATGTCGTCTAGCATGCTAAGGATCTCTTGGTCTTTCTCCTCAGCATCTTCCTTGAACAACTTGCTGATCTGTGCAGGGTTGTCTTTGGCGGCCTGGAGGAAAGACGACATTCTTGCGTTGCTCTGAAGACAGAAGCGACGAGTTGATCGAAGTGTGCGTTGACGAGGGAGGATATGGACAGCAGGTTTGACTGTCTATGTGGTTGTGAAGTTCGAATAAAGTAAGTTGCAGTGAATATGGCCGGAAATGTTTTGCTGTTCACTTCGAATTTATTGTCACTATTGACGCTCTCACAAATCTTATTGAGAGCTTCATTTGGCTAGCACTACCAACCACCCCAAAACCATCACTTGCGTCTATCTCACACATCCTTTTCTCTCTCTTCCAATTCTGCGCATCGTCTCTTCTTCGCTTCTTTGCCAGACTCGCTTTCATCCCATCCATCTCATCCACTCCATCCAATTCATCCACCTCCTTTCTATATCAGCTTTTGTCACCAATAACCACTCACACAATGGCATCAGTTTCGGCTTTCCCCTTGATGTCGGCTCAGCAGCAGGAGATCGAAAAGACTTGGTACCACGCCATGATCCAGATTGCAAGTGGTGCTGCCGGAGGCACCGAGATTGTTCTCCCATCCGACCTCAGAAACCGTCTCGGCGACGATGGTGTCGCCGCTATTGCTCAGCGCTGCAGGTGTGTATCTCGTGCATTCTTTCTGAGCGCGCACTAATTTTTCGTAGCACCTTCAGCAATGCGCAGGTCGAGGTCAAGGATGACGCCGCCAACGATTCGATTCGTATCAACGTGCTGTCTCCTGGCTCGCACCATCAGTCAGATGCGACTGCCATGTCGTCGCCTGGCTCTCCTGAATCTTCTGATTCTCCCAAGAAGGGCCCCAAAGTCAGCCGCCCTGCCAATGCCTTCATCCTTTATCGCAAGCACCATCACTCAGACATCGTGGCTCGCAACCCTGGCCTTCACAACAATGAGATTTGTAAGTTGGCTTTTCTGCGCACAATCCTTCTTCATGTGCAATGACTTACACTCAAATGCAGCAAAGATTATCGGCAAGATGTGGCGTGAAGAGTCCGAGCCAGTCAAGAAGCAATGGAAGGACAAGGCCGAGAACGTCAAGCGCCAGCACCTTCGCGACCACCCTGACTACCAATACCAGCCTCGCAAGCCCCATGAGAAGAAGCGCCGCATGACCAAGCGCAAGGCCATGGCTCTTGCTGCTCAGCAGAATGCTCCTTCCACTTCTGCTTCTGCCTCTGCTGCCTCTGCACCTCTCAATGCACACGTCCCTGCCGACGTTACTACCTTCTCGCCTACACCATCTACTGTTGGCCCTTTCTCGTCTGTCACCTCTCCTGCTCAGATTGTCGACCTCGCCAACTTCGACGACCCTACTCTCCAATACTCGGCCGATGGCGACCTTGCTGCCTTCACCCTCGACTCCTTCCAGCCTGGCCAGCTCGACCTCTTCACCGACCTCTTGGACGACCACAACACCGACATGATGTACGGTCCTACCACCGTCCGCGCTCCTGCTGCCTGCACATCCATCCCCACTGCCATCAACAGCGCCATGGCTGACGGCAATGCTGGCGCCTCGCTCACCAACCCCACCCTCACCAGCAACGACCTCTCAATGGCCCAGTCTGACTTGAATAACTTCGAGTCTTCGCTTGAAGAGATGCTGGCCCGTGAGCTTGAGACCATGGAGGAGGATGGCGGTCTTGGTGCTGCTGTCGAGAACGGCTTCCAGTACAACGACCTCGAGTCTCAGCGCTTCACAGAGTTCTTGGAGCAGATGCCTGAGCACATGTGGGGCATGGAGTTCGTCAACTAGACTCTTGCTCTACGAGACCAACCATCTCTGCAAGAATGGTCGGTCTCAACCATCATCTTTCTTTGTTGTTGTCTTTGTGGAGAAAGGATAAAAGGAGGAGCATAGGAGGAAAAGGGGGTCTTTGCATGGTCGGCGTACTGCGCATTGGATGATCTCAGCTTTTGTTTCTTTTCTTTTCTCATTTCATCGTTCTTCTTCGAGCAGATACTGCTCTCTCAGTCCATAGCAATGCACACCAACTAATTCGTCTACCTTGCCTCTCCTCCTTTGAAATCGCTGCACCATATGAATGTTGGGCATCGCCATTGTGTGCCTTTCTCCTTTGTGCCTGACGGTCCTAGTGGTCTTGCACACATCCAGAAGCTCCGCCCTTGATTCTCTCCTTTCTTCTTGGTTTGCATGCTCTTGCATGGTTCTTCGTGGCTTTCGCACAATGGTGCTGCTGGTTTGCGGAACAGTGTCTGCCATGACTCCTTGTTCACGATTGGATCATACACCATCTCGTCAGCATCGTCAAGCCGAGGAGGAGGTTGAGATTCAGGTTCGGCAGGTGTGTCAGCTGTCACTTGACTACCTCGGGCATTAGCTGGAGATGTCATGTCTTTTGTGCGGAGCGAAGGTGATGTAGATGATGGAAAGGCTGCTTCAGGCGTAGTGGTCTTTCCTACCATCTCTTCTGCATCTTTCAACACATTTATCTCGCCCAAGGCAGGCACATCTTCATTTACGCCATTGATTTGCTCCTCCGGCTTTGGTTTTGATTGGAAAAAGCCTTTCAAGCTCTTTTGACCTTTGGCAGGAACTGCCTTTGACGTGTTACTGGGTGCAGGCTTCTGTTTCTTTGATGATTGAGTAGTAGAAGTCTCTGATGCCTTGCGTTTCCTCTCTGGCGATGGAGAAACGGCCACCTTGTTAGAGGAAGAACTGGCTGTTTCATATACGGTGGAAGAAGTGTTGATCGAGTGCATGGGTTTGCTTGCTGATGTGGAGCCTATCTGGTTGTTTGACGAGGAAGCTGTGGTAGCTGGCGCAGCAGGAGCTGTGGGTTTCTTGAACATGTCCTTGATGCTTCTTCTTTGGTAGAACTCTGGCATGAGTCTGGCGCTGAAAGGAGGTAGCTCTTTGATGTTCCATTCCTTTTGGCGAGTGCCATCGCTGAAGACACCAGGAGGGTTCATGATGTCGAACAGCTTGACTTCTGATCGTCCATTCTCACCCTCGACATTGACAACATCTTTGAACTCTCCGTAGACCGGGCAGTGGTCGGAACNCCTATCTCCAAGTTAACGGGTGTACATGAAGATCCAGACAATAATACTCACCATGAGACCCTCCTGGATATCAGCATGAACAAACCAATCACGCATAGAGCCACTGGCCAGAACAAAATCGATGCGGCTACCGAAGTTTCCAGGTCTGGCGTTGATCTTTTGCTCCCAATGAGTGTACATGCCTTTCCTCTCAGGATGAAACTCTCTTGTGGTATCAAGCAAGATAGGCTGTTCTCGACCTTCATCTCTTTCGCCATAAACCTCACCGTTGATGATGAGCTGATTGAAAATGCGGCGGTTAGGAGTACTGACGTAGTCCTCTGGTGTCATGCCGGCTTTCTTGACATCCTCGGCTGCGGAAGCTGTATCCATCAAGCCTCGAGAAACATTGAGGTCACCAACTAACACAACACGTTTGCCCATCTTGTCGAGTTTGCGTATCCGACAATCCAGAGCATTCAGGAAGGCATACCGGAAGTCGTCTCGTAGACCGTTCGAATTGGCAGGACTGTAGACGCCGAAGAGGACAAAAGCTGGAAACTCGAGACACACACAACGACCTTCGGCGTCCAGGAGAAGAGGGTC
This sequence comes from Aureobasidium mustum, assembly GCA_903819665.1. Lineage (NCBI taxonomy): Eukaryota > Fungi > Ascomycota > Dothideomycetes > Dothideales > Saccotheciaceae > Aureobasidium > Aureobasidium musti. The sequence continues at coordinate 1,220,220 of CAIJEO010000010.1, forward strand.
GACACCAAGCTCTGCAAGCTCTAGGTCTGAGAGATAGCCACCGATCTGCTGAGATTCTGGTAGGTTGCGGTATTGGGTTGTTGAATTTGGTGGCGTCAAGACTCCAAGGATACCTTCCTCGGCTCGGATGGGAGAGCAGGTAGCATTGCGAACATAGATACCTACACCTGAATAACCTACAACGTAAGATTATAAGCAAAGGTCTCCGAGAAAGAGAGCTATCATGAGCAAACCTTTCTTCTGTCTAGGCAAGCTGAAATAGCAATCCCAGCCATCGAGTATCACCATGTCATCCCGTAAATCCTTTCGCTGGATCTTGAGCTCTTGCATGACGATGATATCGGATTCGAGGATATCGAACATGGCCGGAAAAGTCTTTGTGATACTCCATGGGTGGTAAGAGAATGGATTACGAATGCCATTGACATTCCAGGTAGTGAGTCTCATGATGATGGAGGTAGTAGGGTCAATTGCACGTTCACGTTGAGGTTGAACATAGTAGGAGGCGATTAGAGAACGACAAATTCATCGAGAGATTTGTTGTATTTCGATCAAGAACCACCTGGCACGCGACTTCCATTTACGGGAGGACGTGACGAAGAGACTATGACGTGCGGCAGGTGACAGCGGAGCGGAGCGGAGTGGAGGTCGCAGCTTCCTTCTTTGGTGGTCCAATGCCAAGCCCTCCGGAACCTCGCGCCGTGCGTGACCCGACGGTCAATCAGGTGTTCAGCAAAAGCCATAGTAATTGACCACTCTCCACTCACCGTCATATACCGCAACAATGTTCACCACACGCGCCGCTAAGCAATTGCGCTCTCCCATCCTTCGCCAGCTCGGCCGCCGCCAGCTCCACGGCGCCGGCCAGTCAGGCTTCCAGGGCGCTGCAGACAACGCTTTCAACCGCGAGCGTGCTGCCGTCAAGGACCACGCTGCTGCCACCAGTGGTACGTCTTGAGCTGGACGCTGCTTTGCGCATATCAATTGGCCTTCAATCTTACTGACTCGGTGTATTACAGATCTCTGGCGCAAGCTCTCCATCTAGTATGCATAGTCCAATACCCAACGTCCCATTATCCTTCCACCGAACGAGAAAGAGATGCTACCCCCTCCGAACATACAATGAAAACGAGCCCAGAAATTCTGACCGAGAATCTTGTAACACAGCATCGTCATCCCCTCGATCATCCTCGGTGGTGTCAACGCCTACCGTCTCTGGCTCGAGCACTGGGAGCACCAGTCCCACATGCCCCCCAAGTCTGAGCAGCCCGAGTACCCCTACCAGAACATCCGTACCAAGAACTTCTTCTGGGGTGACGGTGACAAGGTGAGCCAGACCGAACCAAACAACCACCAGCAACATACATAGCTAACACTGCTATCCTTGCAGACCATCTTCTGGAACGACAAGGTCAACTACCACAAGAAGTCTGACGAGTAGATTATTCTCGTCTGATTTTTGGAATGAACAAAGCGTATCTCTGAGAACCCTTTCGACTTTTGTCCTTTAGCCAAACACTCCTGTGCTCAAAGAGCCGTAGAATCCAGGAGTCACCTCGCGCCAATTGTACAGATAGCAGAGGCCACGCATCTAACTATTATTTAACGTTTCGTTTGTCAGCTATCTCTGCGTTCCGCCGACTCTTCGTCTGTCTAAACCCCTTGCCCTTGCATCGCCAATTGTCTGTTCTCGGCTTCTTGGACCGTGCTATTGTATAAACGCTCCATCTCCTCGATCATGTCCTCGTCATCTTTGTGCTTGTACAGCATCGCTTTTTTCGTCAAGCTGTCCAGAATGCCATCCAGATCCTCTACTTTGACGTNATTCTGTTTGTGTTTCATTAGTCTTCTACAACTCATCTTACAACTCGAGGAATTCATACCTTCATGCGCTCTGTCAAGGTACATGAATGCGGCATCAATGTGCTTTGAGCTTTCGTTTTGGTCCTTTCCAAACGCCTTGCCGGCAAGGCCAACATAGGAGTCCGTGAGTATAGAATAGAGCTGCGCAATCGTAGTTGTGTTGCCGCCTTCCAGTACCTNGTTTTGAATTAGCTGTGTGGATCGTCAAAGTTTTGACAACAATCGACGTACCTGCGGCATGATGGCATCTACTAGACTTCTAGCCGCACCAAACTCGCCAAGGTCAATGAGGATAACACAAAGAGCGCCAACAGCTTCCCACATTGCCGGCATGATCATAGCTCTCTGCGCTGACGAGGCTGCACGCATCGCAATGCTGAAGCCTTTGGTTGGTAGCCCTGCCTTTGCAAAGAGCTTCGCTTTGAGAGTCAGTAGCTTTATGCGTCGTACGATGTNCTGTCAAAGGTCAGTCGTTGTCAGAGGTGCGTCGTGTACGATCTTCGTACCTGCACTGTCTGCAGCCTTTGCTTCGGCTACTTGCTTTTCAATGCAATCAAATGCGCTGGACAGTTTCCCCTGCCGCATCAAGAGTTCAATCTCCAGTACGTATGTTTCGAAGATCACACCTGCATCGGCCGTTTGTCTTATGGGCTTCAGCTGTCGGAGAAATTCTTCGGCGACGAAGAAGTCATNTGCTGATGCTGGTCAGTGGACAAAATTCTCGTGAAATCGTATTCAAACTTACTGATGGATAGCACGTCTAAGACTGATCATCGCTGCAAATGCAGTGAATGTATTGTCGAGACGTAATGTCTTCTCCTTCGCAGGGTCATTTTGTCTGAGCAATTCGTATGCTTCTTCGTATTCACCCAAGATACTATGCATATGCGCATTCTGCAGCACTACATTGAGTATGTCGGGTCTTGATGCGTCCTGGCGGAATATATGATACATGACCTTGCAGTAGTGTTCTGCTAAAGGCATCTGACCGAGTCTGTTGAAAATAGCCGAGTGAAGTCGAAGCTGGCTGGGTACCATGCTAGTGACATTGTGCAAGCTGTTGAGGTAGCTGGACTGGTATATTTGCTCCAGGGCCCTGGCTACGCTGCCGCCGCTCTCGACGTTAATTTCGGCTTGGCTGAGCAGAGAGCTGCTGAGAGTTGCCCAATCTTTGTTCTCAACTGCTTTCTGTTGCAGGAATGTGATGATATCGCTTTCGTTACCTGCTAGCTCACTGCCTTCACCGCCATTCTCAAGGCGAGAGAATTCAGGATATGCTTTTCGCAGGTGGGCAAGCCAAGAGAGACTGAAATGCAGACAACGAGCATCCTGGTTTTCACGAGCAGTAGCAATACACTCGTCCATGGCGGATATAGCTTCACCATAGCAACCAAAGTCTGCGTGAAGGACGGCCAGATGGAGCAAGGCATACTGGTGGTACGTCTTGATGGTGTCCGAGCCTTGGCTCTCCATGGTGTAGTCGAAGTAACGATGAAGAAGCTCAATAGCCTTGTTGTATGCACCACTTCTCCAGGCATCAAAGAAACTNNATTCTTGTTAGCAGAGGTATACGTGTTTGAGCTTCAGCAACACAACATACTTGATAAAGTGCATGTCTGAAGGCTTCGACGCGCCCTGTTCTACCATAGCTCTCAATTGAGCTTTCATCTCATCCGACACTCTGCCACCGAATTTCTGCAGCTGTCCTAGCTGGAAGTGCATCACTTTCTCCACGTCATCCAGACTTGATGGTACCGTAGGCCGACTCTCCTGCTTGTCCATACGATCAAGCAGGATAGCCGATTCACCCGACTGATCTGGCTGTAGCAAGTTGGCCGATGCTGCGTCCGGGTAATAGCTAGCATATGGAGATTTGGGGTTGCGCTCAACGTAATTGCCCTTGGTCGGTTCGCGGAAGACAACCAGATCTTCCCAGAGCTGATAGGCATCACTGAACTGCAATCTCACAGACTCCAGATGACACCTTCTCGCGAATTGACCTATTGGACTTGTCGGGCTGCATACAGACTTGACCTTGCTACCCTCGGCCTGGTCTTGCAGCGAAGCCGTGACCGAAGTCTGGTCCTGAAGGAATGCAGTGAACGTGACGAAGTCGTGGATAGCCCACAGGTGATCGACGAACAGATGGTACAAAGAACGACCTGGAACTGCTGATTCATGTGATCCCAGTAAAGTCTCGAAATCTTGGATTGATGGTGGAGTCAACGGCTTTTGGTCGGCGGCATTGAGTGGTGATCTGTGTATGGTATGCTTGGAGATGAACGACAAAAGCGGTATCGTACTTTTCGAAGGAACGTTTCCATCACGATATAATTGTACCAGAAGGAGTATGCATATCTTCGATGGCGTAAGGTAGCGCGACATCTTGGCAATATTTTGTCCAGTATCTCAGATTTCGGCGAGAGGTATGGTCTGGATGACTAGCGGTTGGACTGAGAAAAATCACGCTGCATTGTACATAATCTTTCAGTCTTGAAACTGTACAGCCTTTTTCGTAATGACTTTTACAAGATTGGTGTTGTTGTGGTTGGTAGAAACATCGAAAGGTTCAAACCAGCCGCGCTTCTTGTTTTTGACGCCGTGAGACAACAGAGCTTCGACCTTTCAAAACACAACCAACAAAGACACACAACCACCTCATAATTTGCTGACAGCCATACTCGCATAGATCTAGCAGGCCAGAGAGATCGCCAAGGTCACCAGATATGCGAACAGTCTGTTATACCTGCGATCGAGCGTATCCACTGCCGCCTAAGACGCGTTCGCATCAAGACCATCAGTGCGATAACAATCATTCTAGCATCTATCGTCCTGTGCTTACAGTCATAGAAGCGACTTACGCATACATACATAACACACAAACGGAAGGCTACATAAAGGCAAATTCAATGTCTTTAGATTCGAGTGACTGACATTTCACATTACTGCCGGTCAAACCCAAGTCTGAGCCCGACCAGATCATGAGTCCGGATCCTCATTAAGGCCTCAATCCTCAACACTAAATTTTCCTACAGCTCAATGACCACCTTCTTGGCACTGACACCAGCCTTGTTCTTGTCAAGACCCTTCTGCACGCTCTCTAGGCCCTGACCGACAACCAAAGGCTCGGGCAAGCACTTGAGATCTCCGCTTTGAATAGCACCGGGAACGAATTTCTGCCAAACAGCGTCACCAACTTCCTTGTGCTGGGTAGCGATAGTAATGGCAAAGACGCCCTGGACATTGAGATCAGAAGGCTTGTCTTGAGGAGGTGGGAGAACGGTAGCCATGTTCTTGCTACCACCAGCCTTCTGCAAGACTTCAAAACAGTGCTTGAAACTCTCGGGCAGAGAGATAGAGTCGTAGACACCAGCAAATTCGGCACCGGTATCCTTGATGGCGGAGAGAATGTCATCGGCCACTGAAGAGCTGTTGTAGTCGATGACAGCTGAGGCGCCCAACTTCGAACAGTAGTCGTGGTTGTGCTTGGAGGCAGTGGTGACTACCTTGACACCACTAGCTACGGCAAGCTGGATGGCAGTTGAACCGACACTGCTGGATCCTCCCCAAATCAGAATGACCTTTCCTGAGAACTTAGGGGAGGCAGTGGGGTAGGGAAGCTCGAGATAACTCTTCTGGTAGAGACCAGCCGATGCTGTCGAGATAGCCAGGGGNNGCAGAACGGTAGCCTCAGTATATGAGGTTTGCTCTGGGATCTTGGAGGTCAGGATCTCGGGACATGCTGAGAAGAGCTGGAAACCAGCATTCTGGGCCTTGCCGGTACCGAGACCAATGCAGTGGCTAATGAAACCAATCAGCTCCGGAATCACATTGCTCAACAGCAGGACTTACGCAAGGACTCTGTCGCCCTTCTTGAAGTTCTTGACATCTGATCCAATGTCATAGACTTCGCCGGCCACATCAGTACNCTGAATTGAAGGTAGAATTAGCATGATATCCGAGAACACAACACTCCTGCTAGCCAATGCTTCCAACCCTGCGAGGTGCCGTCCTGGAGGGAAAATGTCTTTGGAAAACGCACCCAGCACATTAGGGTAACTCTGGATAAACATTCCAGAGTCTTGGATCTTCCAGTCGACAGGGTTCACAGCCACAGCCTTGTTCTTGATGACGACCTCGTCTGCACCAGGAGTTGGCATGGGAGCATGGTCGACCTTGAGTGGGTTCTGTTTGGCCTCGGTGAGCCAAGCGGCCTTGTTGGCGTTGTCTGACATGGTGTTTGCCATTGTGATGTGATGAAACAAGAAGATGGATGATTAGTTGATCGACTGCTTGATTGACCGGTTGAGTGGAAGAACTGTTATATTTCAATGGATATCAAAAGGTAAATGACACTGGGAGCTCTCGCTGGAGCTATGTGATTGTGTTTGTAAGCAGTTCATTGTGATGTCAGTTTGGTGACAAGGCGGGGCAAGCTTCGTCGAAGGGTCGAGATGCAAGACTCGGCCTTCGGGCCAACACTGCAACGCGCCATTATTCATCCCTCGGACATCACCACCCACTCCTCTACATGACCGACTCGTAAGTTTGCTAAGCATGCATGAATCTTTGTCACGCACAGTGCAATTGACATCCTCCGCAGGAATGTAGCCTCAGCCGTCGTGCTGCCCGGCGCGACTCCATCGTCACCACGTCGCTCGNNCCCTGACCGATCGCAAACTCCAGAAGTACGCGCCGGAGAAAAGCGTCGCCGGTCATCTGGTCCCCATGATTCTCCTAAGCGACAGCGCATCTCGCCATCGCCCGACCAATCCAGAAACGATGAACATGCACCACCAACTCGCGAAAGACGACCTGCCAAGCCGATCGATGAGAAGAAGCGCACTCAGAGGCTATTTGGTGGTCTACTAGGTGGATTGGGTCAAACAAGGCCGGTCAATTCGCAGGCAGCCAAACGACGAGCGGAGCAGGAAGAACGACGCCGCCAGAAAGAGCAAGAGCTTAGCGAGCGCCAGACAGAACGACTCGAGCTTCTCAATGTCGCACGNAAAAAGGAGCAACGGAAAGTCGATGAAGCCAGCATGCGTATCAAGCATGAGAGCATGAAGGCCATGTCAAACTTCTTGACTACTTCGACTGAGCCCAAATTATATTTCAAACCATGGGAACTGCTTCCGGAACAAGAGGATCAGATCAATCGCCAACGTGAAGACGTTGACGTTCAGATAGATCAGGAACTCGACGACTTCGATCAAGTTCGTCAAAGCTGGCAGAACGAGGACGCCAATGGACACACCGATCACAAAGACACCGCCTCTGCAGACGAGCAGGAAGCACGCAATGGCACGAATCATGCCACTGCCTCGGTGNNACCGAGCAAGCAAACGATCAAGACCAAGACGCGGTTGCAGATCCTGAGACGGGACCAGCTACCATGAGCGCAATAGCAGCCGAGTCAGCAGAAGATGAACAGGTCCGAGAGCAANGCGCCAGAGGATGTTGATCGACAACGGAAAGAAAGTATAGATGACACGGGCGACATTGTAGTCGAGGCCGATGAAGACACGGTCATCTACTGATCTGACGTGTTCTTCTTGCCTTTGCAGATCCAATCACGCTATCTGGATGATCGGATGGCGTATCCTGTCGGCTATCGAGAGGACTCATAATAATGGACTTCACCTAGTATGGCTTCTTATGGCATGCCTCATAAGCTCGCGAGCCTCTCTCAATGGTTGATGCGCAAATCGTACTCTTTTCAAGGTACATCATGATGATGACTGGCTTCTTGGCTGCTATGTCTGGAATCTCTTTCTGTTCGATCCGTATCGCATTGACACCGCTTGAACCATTCGACAACTGCTCGATGATGAAATTCATTGTCGCAATCGCTTGTCTCGAACGCACCTCTTTGGACGATGTTGTGCCTCATTTCGAGGGAACTTCGACACGAGTTGCTCATGTCCACCATTCATACTTTGCCAGGAGCCTCCTAGAAAACGGGAATCTCATATCCGAAGGGTTTGTCTCACTGTGATACAGCCTTTAGCATGTGCAGACCATCCCGTCCTCTCGTCTTCAACTGAAAGTCATGCGTCCAATTTCCCCACGGTATCTCTGACTCGCTTGATGTCGCTAATTGCGACTTCCAAATCCAGTGTGTATTACGCGAGCCGAACAGCGAAGATTGATCTTCATCAGCGAACAGACACCAATATTGCAGATCCCTCGGCTAATCTTGGAGAAGGTGTTTCCAGATCTCGCAGCTCTATTTTGAGATCTTGAACGACTGTACGTGGTTGCGAATGGTCCACAATACACGAGCTTGCCGGGACTTTGTCTCAGTCTCAGGGCCGCTACAACGGTTGTGGGTTACCACGAGGGCTTCTACGGTGCCGTTGAACCCTACTCGGCATTCCGAAGGGTCCACATCACAAATGAGCACCACTTTCTGCCAACTCTCCTCGGTCTACCAAGTTCGATGCCTTTCCTGTGTGTTCGTGACTGATGGCTAATTTCACTGTGTTCAAATCCTTCGACCCGCTAGACGTGGCGAATGTCGGCGAGTGAGTATAGCGCCTTGGAGAACCAAAGTATTACAGTGAGAACCACTGCCCCATGACTCGATGATAAATATCAATTCTCGACCCTCGATGTATATAAGATATGGTTCTGTCGAGGTAAGTTGTCTTCCCATCATCGCACCTCTCATTCTCTTGATACCTCTCTTTCATCTTCGCAACTTCATTCACTCTCCAATACCTACAGCCGACAACATGCGTTCCGCTCTCATTGTATCCGCCCTTGCTGGCGCTGCTTTCGCCGAGCACAGATCCTTGATCGGTCGTGATGGCACCTGCAAGCCTCAGCCTGCTGGTTCTGGTCCTGTTGCCTCTCCCGACACCATCGACGGCTTCTTCGCCATCCCCGAGCTTCAGACCCTTTCGGCCAACGCACCTACTCCTGATGGCTACACTGCTGCCTTCACCGGCCTGAACGCTTCTCTCAATGCCAACAAGTACATGGGTCTCTGGACTCTCACCGCATACGACACCATCGGTTGTGCCTCTCTTTGCGACAAGACCACTGGTTGCGAGGCCTTCAACATGTACGTAAACCGAAGGTACAAACACCACGACTAGTGCTGGCGTTTGTCTCAGCCTGCACGAGCAGTCTCTGGAATGTGTGTTTCAATGAAATGAAACGCCGTCCGGGACGGCATCTCGTAGAGCTAAGTGCATTCGTCCAGCTAAGTTGTGGTGTTCTCCCAACCAACGTTTGATGTCTTGCTAATTGTACCTTCGCTTTAAGGNTACAGCGAGCGTGACCCTACTCTCGACCCCAACAACACCAACTGCCCCAACCCTCAATCGCTCACCAACTACAAGTGCACCCTGTGGGGCGCTGGTGTTTCTTCCTCCCAAGCAAAGAACTTTGGCCAATGGCGTGATCAATTCCAAGTAGTCATCACTGGCTCAAACGCCTACAACAAGGTACCCGCTCCCTGCGGCGTCGATGGCTACGACGGCCCTACACAATTGGGCGGCGCCATCAACGCACCTCTCGACAGCAACCGCCACGACACCTACATGGGCGTTCGCGTCCACCCCTTCAGCGAGGACCAGGAGTACGACCCTACCGTCTGCGCCACTGCCTGCACATCTCAGACTGCCTACAACAAGGCTCACCCTGCCAGCGATGGCTCATTCCAGACTTGCCGCTTCTTCAACTCTTGGATCCAGAGCAAGGATGGTGTTGCCTATGAGCTTCACTGTGGTCTTTACAACCAGACTTGGTCGCCTCAGTATGCTACCAACTATGGCCAGTACCAGGGCAACAGCCGCATTACTGTTTCCAGATCTTACAGCTACACTCTTACTGAGGTTGCTGCTTAAGCGATTTTGGTACTGACTTGGACCATTGTTTTCTCTTCTTCTTCTTTCTTGTTTTTATTATTTTATACCATTAACACAGCTTCTTCCACATCATTGTAGTCGATGTTCTCGGTCATTGACACAATACTTATGTATATACTTCTATCTAAATTAATCCATATCTCTTTTCTGGCATTATTGTGCAGTTTCATAGGTGTGTACACGCTTTACAGACTTTGCTATACGGGAAGGGATGGCATGTTGGGTTATGGACTATGCTTCTTTTGATATGTATTCCTACTCTTCATGTCTTTGCAGCATTTTTCTACTCTGATGCTGCTAGGCGAAAAGTCAAACCCTTGACAGGCACATGTTCTCCAACTAGCATGATATCGCATCGGACGACCTCGTACATATTGGTCTCATATAGACGCAAGAATCTTTCTTGGTCCTCGGACTGAACCATGAAAGCATGACCATCCACACGAGAGTTTCCGCTGTTCACTAATGCTCGGTATCGACCTAGAGTTGTGATCTTACCGTCTAAGACGTGTGCAGGCTTCAAGGCTGGACCAGAATCGTCTTCAAGTTCGAGCACTCGCTTCAGGATCTCGGGTTGTGCGAGAGTGCCGTAGAAAAAGTAAAGAACTGGATAATCATGCTGTAGCTCTGCAACACTGTTCAACCGATGTTGTGGTAGGGTTGGATCGTTGACGCCCAGTTTGGGCAGTGCTGAGAGGTCTTTTGCTGCAATGTTGATGGTTATGAAGCCAGGCTCGAAGCTGATGCCTCGGTCCTTGAGGCCTTGTCGGATGCGACGCTCCTGGTCGGCTGTAACATAGCAGAAGCTTGTTTCAGACTCTTCCGACTCAGCTTTGACGACCGTAGGTGTGAACCCTGCGATATTTTGAACATCCTCTGGAGTACCTAGAGGACCACCAAGGATCAGGCCGCGTAGGACGTTGTTCGGATGTGAGGAGGTATGAACGGAGCTAGTGGTGGGAGCACTCGAGTTTACCTTGGAGCGACAGAACATGGCATATTCATAGGACTCGCGGTCAAAGCCTTGTGCTTTCTTTGGAGTCTTAAGCTCAAGCCATAACTCGGCGGAGAATCTCTGGCGGTCGATGTCTGCTCGGTAGGTCTTAATGCAGTGCTTTGCGTCTTCGTGTGTCATGGAGAACAGATTTTGCCAGCGCTTGATGTCGACTTCGCTGATTTTATCTTCGAAGCTGTCGATGGCGTTGGCTCCCATTCTTTCAAGCTCTTCCATAAGATAATCCATCTTGTGTAGAGGTCGGCTCTCTGAATTCTAGGTCGAGTGTTTGATGCAATATTGTATAGACGAGAAGAGTAGATGTGAAGTCATGTAATGCCGATGAGTGGTTGGTTGTCGAAAGGACAAAAGAATTAACTCATGACTCACCGTGCCATCACATGCCTTTCGATCTCGTTGAATATCTGCTTTGATACACGTGAGCTCCAGTCAGAAAGCGGACTCAAATCAACTTGAGACATTCATAGTTGATATATTTGTTGTTGATATTCCACAAGCCAAAGGTACTGATGGATAGAGTGCCATCGTAACCGTGCTAGAGCACAATTTATTAGAAAGAAATCCCTCGACCTACGAATGATTTCTTTACGTCTGATACACCTAGCCGTCGAGTCGATTCCTTGTTATTGGATGTCTCAATGTTTGTGAAGTCGATGATGGGAATTTCTCGAATGCCGGCCAGCCGGAGGTGCATCGCTCCTGCCCATCCAGTCGCTGTCCAAGAGTTATCTCTCTCCAAGATTTACCTGTCCCAGACCATCAATTTTGTTTCGTCCAGGACGAAATTCATTTCCTTGATGCTTGAGTGACCAACCATCTCAATTCCATTCATTCTCCAAATTCATCACACTATTCCTACTTGAATCGCAGGCGAGGATAACGGAGATTAACTGTTAACTCCATCTCCGCGTGTCAGATAAGCTTCCGTGCTCCACTCCGAGGCTCTTCGAGTCTTGATGATCCCTCTCGAGTCTTGGGGCATTTAGTACCTTCGCTTGTTCACCAACGGATTCTTCTTCACCGACAAGATGAGCTCTCCTCCGCACGGCCAGTCAGAATCTTCTGCCTCACAAGAAACTCCCATCTACGTACCAGTAACAGACGATGATTGGGAAGACGATGACGACATGGACTTTGAGGATGAAGATGGCACCGAATATGCAACTGGAGATGAAATCTACTTTGCTGGCTCAGACGATATAGAGGAGACCGAATTCTATGGTAGTGATCACTTTCACATCCCAGAGGTTGAAGGTTGTGGCAAAAGCTAACATATATTGGTTAGACGCCGACGAAGGGCTTGGACCAGTCATGATAGACTTTGAGACGACAGACGACGACGATGAAGGCAGAGAAACAACGGCAGGAGCTGAGTCAACATCAAATGAGAATGAGGAGGAATCATCACAAGCAGAGACAACTCGGCCACAACCCGCAAGACAGACCATCGCTCGTTAGTGGCAATCCGATGCTATTGACAAATACAAGTCGGCTGATAGCTTGCAGTCACGCAACAGCAGATTCTACAACTTCTTGGAAATGCAGGACTCAGAGGACTCTTCGCAAACGTAGTTGGCCAGCAACGAGGTGGCCTTGTCGCCGACGATGACGACGATTACGAGGACGACTCATACCTTGGCTGGCACGCTATGGGTAGAAGGTCTAGGAGACCTAAGAGGGAAGGCTCCGGATACCCCAAGGTTCCTAGCGAGGCTGGAAAGAAGCTGATGGAGTCTGGTACTTTCGGCACCACCGAGCGACCGCGAGGAACATATGGTCGTAAGAGGAAGCTCGCATACCGAAACATGATGCGTGAGCTGGGAGTGGGTGGCTACGGTGCTCAAAAGAGTGCCAACAAGCTCATATCTCAGACCATGATACCTTCAACACAGGCCGACAGCATCATCAACTACAACCATCGATGTTACTCTGGTCAGTTCTCCGACGATGGCAACTTCTTCTTCTCCTGTGCGCAGGACTTCAAGGTTCGCATGTACGATACTTCGAACCCCTACAGATGGAAATACTATAAGACGGCCCACTATTATGGCGGTCAATGGACTATTACCGACGCAACCTTGAGTCCAGACAATAGATTCTTGGCCTACAGCTCCATCAGAAGCGCCGTCTGTCTTTCTCCTACAGATCCTGACAACACCATGGATCCTACAATTCTTGACTTCGCCGACATGGGACAAGCCACGAGTCGAAGGACTGGACGTGGCTGGGGCCATTTCGGTATCTGGTCACTCCGCTATTCTGGCGACGGTCGTGAGATTGTCGCTGGTACCTCAGATTCCAGTGTGTATGTATACGATATCGAAACGCGACAATCGATACTCCGGATCCATGGTCACAGAGACGATGTCAATGCTGTGTGCTATGGAGACAAAACCTCACCACATATTCTGTACTCAGGATCAGATGATACGACGTTGAAGGTCTGGGATCGACGATCAATGGGCGATGGTCGTGAAGCTGGTGCCTTTGTCGGGCACACGGAAGGAATCACTTACATCGACAGTAAAGGTGATGGCAGATATGTTCTTAGCAATGCTAAGGACCAGACGATGAAGTTATGGGATCTGCGTATGATGATGTCAACCGAGCGGTTTGACAAGATCGATCCAGAAGAGCACACGACAGGTTTCGACTACCGGTTTGCACCTTACGATGAAGAAGAGTACGAAGCTCACCCTCACGACTGCAGTCTGGTCACATTCCGCGGCCACAAGGTGCTTAAGACGCTCATCAGATGTCATTTCTCGCCACCAGGCAGCACAGATGGTCGATACGTGTACAGTGGAAGTCACGACGGCTCGGTCTACATCTGGAACATGGATGCCACGATAGCAGGCAAGATTGATGTACTAGAAGCAACCCGGAACTCACGACCCGAGCGAGATGAAAGATATGTTGACCGTTGGGAGCACGGTGGTGGACGCAGCCAATGGAGTACCATTGTTCGAGACGCGAGTTGGCATCCCAACGCTCCAGTGGTGGCTGGTGAGTGAAGCATATCCACAATTTTATATCAGTAGACTGACATCAAATACNNAGCAACCTCATGGAACGGATGGGATCATGGTCTAGGAACATGCACGGTACATACATGGAACGACGGCAACGACTCGGATGAAGGCGAACCAAAGATGGGAGCACGATTGAACCCCCAGCTCGAGCAAGACAGCCGCTACTACGAGAGCACTGCAAGCACTGGCCGTACCACATCCTCACGACGCACGAGATTTGTGACGCGAGCACAGATGGCTCGTAACGACGAAGAGGAAGAGTAGAACTCTTTTCAAGACCTTGACTCGTTCGATTCGAAACCTCTTGAAAGGTTCTCTGCTTCAAACTTCGAGAAGTAGCAGAGTCTTCTGTTTGGTGCTCGGGTTCTTAGCAAACTCTCGGAAACACTCCTTTTCTTTCTCTTGCTTCTGTTACAAGGAGCTTGCTGTATATATGATGGACGATGCCTGCTTTGGTACAGCTTCGGAATACAAATACACTCTTTCAGAACTGCCTTTGAGACTCGTATGTGTTTTTGACGTGTTTTTTTGTATTGCGGATTGTGGTATCAAGATAACTGTTGAGAAAGAGAAGACCATTCCTTCTCTTTGAAACGCCAAAGATTCCTCCCTCGCTCTTTTGAGTGGTGCGAATAGAAGATTGTACAGTCGGAAGATGCGGAAAGCGTGAAAGTGTCGCAAAAGAGATATCAAGCGGGTTTTCTGTCGAGCGAGATTATCCTCTCTCTCATAGAGGATCAATTGCGCCTCGCTGTTATCGTCGCCGTCGCGTTGGCAAGCCTGGAAAAGGGGGGTATTCGAAACGGAGAAACGACTGTCTTATGCGCCACCAACAAGAATGTTGTTGACAGGGATGTGAACNNTGCAAGAGCGCATTTGTTAGAATACATCTTATCCACAACCACAGGAAGCTGCAGGCAACGTACTCAACTTGACGACGTAACCGATAACGCCCATGACGAGGAAACCGACACCGACGGCCTGGCTGATCTTGAGGAATTCGCGCTTGTCGGGCTTNNACTGTGATTGTGTATTAGCTTTCTTGCTACAAAAGGACAGGAGAAGAGAGGAAAGAGGGTTTGTAGAGGGTATTGTCACATACGTGCAGCGGTTGATGAATTGGGTGCCGTCCTTGACGAACTCGCGGGGCATCTCCATGATCTCTTGCATTTGGTTTGACGACATGATTGTGGCGGGTGGTATGTGTGTGTGGTGGTTTGAAGTTGGGTGTGTTGTTTAATGCGACAGGGAGGTGGGTGCTTGCTAAGAGTACAGCTGGCTATCGCTTTGTGGAGAGAGTTGGCCTTGGTGGTGGGGTCTGTGCGCGAGGGAGATGCTTCCCTCTGTCTGGGGCTGGAACTTTTGGGCTTGCTTTCACATGAGATGCTTCGATTGCTTGCTCTTTCGAGATAATAGATTAACAGGATGAAAGATATGTGATCGATGCAATTTTGAGACACGAATCTGCAGTCATGCAATTGAGCTGCCATGTGTTATATACAAAAAGTCATGATCATGACTGAGAAAACTCCGATGAACACCATGCATGCCAAAGTGGGAATATGTACTACTTCTTGAGCAACAAGCCGTCGCTAGCCAAATCCTGCTCGTCTGCCTTCTTGTTGAGGTCCTTGCCGAGGTCCTTGCCACCGGAATTGTTGGTTGCATAGATCTCAGCAATGCAAAGGTCGAATGGTCCAGGAACACGGTCAATCAAGCCTATGCCAATACTTTTGACTTTTTGGCGCATCATATCACTCTGAGGCTCGACAACCATGCCATGATTTGTACGGACGAATTCGCTGATGGGCACAATGACGGTCTCCCATTCGCCAGGCGTCTGAACGTACAAACGGTGCTGGTGAAGATCGGTCGGCACGATAGACTCGGTCTGGACATTGACAAAGTATTTGCGGGCATCGCTCTTGACTTTCAGAGCAATGTAGCTGTACGAGTCGAGGTCCCATAAACCCTTGCCAAACAAGTTGCGACCCATGTCTCTTGTGCGCCAGGCAGCATATCCGGACCTCTGAATCTGTGGTCTGTCGGCGGGAAGCTCATTCGAGATGGTGCCATGGAAACGAATGTGTGGAGGGTGTTGTGCGTCTGCGGGAACGAAATCGAAGTGGACTTTTGAGAAGCCTCCCATGTCTTCGTCCGACATGACTTTGCATAGTTCTGGGGTGTCGGGTTGATTGAAGGTGATGAGTGGGAAAGGTTTGTTAGGACGATTAATTGCTTCGGCCTTGAGAGNCTGTTTTTAGCGACCATGTTAGCTAGAGAAACAATGGTAGAGCAGAAATTCAGAGAAGGATTACAAACCAATGCCTGACAGCCTCGAGAATTCCTGCAGACTACGCTTCCAGAAGCCTGGTGGGGCTAGTAACCGTCGTGTACACTGCATGTTGGGATGTGCGATGGTCGTGTGAGAAGAGAAGAGGCAAAGGTAAGTGGTGGAAGATGTGAGGATGATGAATGATGATCTGATAAGCTTGGAAAGACCCTGGTGGTGATGCATGACTCGCCGATTCGCCGACTCGGGCTTGGATGATGCGGAGAGTTCGCAACTGACGCCGCCCGGGGCCAGAATTTGGATGCTCGCAATTTTTTGGTCCAAGGTTCCTCCCACCATCCATTGCTATCCACATACCGCCACAAGATCAACCCAACCCTACCCTCTCGCACAAGGAACACACTCTATCTCCCACCTTCATTCGCGCTATTACGACGCCCATCTCACGCCGCCTTCGTTCATGACGGCCAACCCGTCCCTCGCCGCTGCGCAAGCCGCTGTAATCGACCCAAGTCCTATACCTCAATCCAGAGAAACCGGAGACGCATTTCCTCAAAAGACACAAGATGGAGCCCAGCTAAGGTCACCACCGCCTGTCGCAAAGTCATGGGCTCATTTCGTTGCTGGANNGGGTGAGCTCGCATCCGCTACCTTACCCAATTCATCTTGCTGATTCAATCGCCACAGCCTAGGTGGAATGACGGCCGCTACTCTGACTTGCCCTCTCGACGTACTAAAAACTCGCCTACAATCCGACTTCTACCAATCACAACTCTCCGCCGCTCGCGCCGCACGAGGTGTCCCACCATTGTCGCAACTCTCCTACTCCTGCACTGCTGTCCTGCACATAAGAGAAACCTTCCAAATCCTGACCGCCATTCCTCGCACTGAAGGTTACCGCGCTCTCTTCAAGGGACTCGGTCCCAATCTCATTGGTGTCGTGCCAGCACGAGCCATCAACTTCTTCGCCTACGGAAACGGAAAGAGAATCCTGTCGCAAACTTTCAATGATGGCAAGGAGGCTTCATGGGTACATTTGCTGGCCGCTGCTGGAGCCGGCATGCTTACTGGAACAGCCACGAATCCTATCTGGCTTGTGAAGACGCGATTGCAACTGGACAAATCAAGAGCTGAGAAGACTGGCAGTGGCCTGGATGGAAGAAAGTACAAGAACGCTCTGGACTGTACCATGCAAACTGTGCGCTCAGAAGGTATCCGTGGACTGTACAGAGGTTTGAGCGCAAGTTATCTCGGTGTGACGGAAAGCACACTACAATGGGTTCTCTACGAACGCATGAAGAGCTACATCGCACTACGAGAGGAACGTATCACCCTTGCCGGACGCCCCCGTACATCCTGGGATGAGGCTGTTTCATGGTCCCTTAGACTCGGTGCAGCAGGTAGCGCCAAATTTGTCGCCGCACTTATCACATACCCCCACGAGGTCGTCCGCACACGCTTGCGACAAGCCCCAGTCACCACCTCAATCGATGGCGTGCCCCAACTCAAATACACTGGCTTGGCACAGTGCTTCAAGCTGGTCTGGAAGGAGGAGGGTATGGCTGCTCTGTACGGCGGCTTGGTACCGCATATGCTCAGAGTCGTGCCCAGTGCCGCCATCATGTTTGGAATGTACGAGGCCGTCCTGCGTTTCCTCGGAACCGACTCGGGCGTGTAAAGATATC
Organism: Aureobasidium mustum; assembly: GCA_903819665.1. Classification (NCBI taxonomy): domain Eukaryota; kingdom Fungi; phylum Ascomycota; class Dothideomycetes; order Dothideales; family Saccotheciaceae; genus Aureobasidium; species Aureobasidium musti. Next base: position 1,237,985 of record CAIJEO010000010.1, read on the forward strand.
TTGTTGAAAATGCGCTTGTCTAGGCGTTGTTCAAAAAAAGCATTGGAGATCTGGCGCAAATCATTCGGGGAGCTCAGGAGAGCATTTTCTTGTTTCTACTAGATGTAACAATAGTGTGGGAAGAATATACGGCGAGAGAGGACTCTGTAACAAAAGGTAGGCCAGCATTGGGCCGCCGGTAACCCAACTCCATTCAAAGGAAATCCAGTACGGGAAGAGCTGCGTCTCAAACCCCACGCCGAATACCACCACTTGTACAAGTCTTCTCGTCCCTTTTCTCTAGCAGCCACTTGAGAAGTCAGTCTCCTGATCTTCAGATCTGACAGATATCTACTGACCCGGTCATCCCCTCTTCCAACATTACGAACTTCTGTTTCCAGGTGGGAAGCTCTGAAGGCAAACGACTACTCTGCCTCAAATTTACAGTCAATTCTCGTGCTCATCGTGACCTCTTCGGGCTCAAAGAACAAATCCGCAAACGCTGGATCCGAATCAGAGACCGATCTTCTCATATCCATCGCCTTCTCCTGCACTTTCATGACAGCATTAGCGTCATGATTGCCCCACTGCGCTTCTCTGACTTCCACAGGCCATACAGCAGACAATCCCAAAGCCTTTGCGTAGTCTTTGGCTCGTTCCAACGCATCTGCGGCAGCCATTGTCCTTAATTTGCTCTCGTGGGCTTGCCGTGTCGTACTCGTTAGCGCCCACCTCACACTGTGGATCAACGTATACGGCAATGTAGACACTTGACTCGCGAAAGTACCCAGTTTGGTGAAATCTCTGATGCGGATGTCGAAAGCGACGGAGGTGGAATAAACCCTTTNGGCATTTGGGAGCGCTGCGCCGAATTCGTCTGTTGGCAATTGTGACGTTGTTTTCATGGAAGTCATTGACCAGTGTGCGACTGTCGCTGGTTCGGTGGTGGGGCTCTCATTCTGGGCAGATGTTTTGCGAAGCAGGTCTTCTAGGCGGCGACAAGAGAGTTGTACTTCTTCCGATACAAAGGCGCGGGAGAAACCAGTGGAAGAGACTTCGACGTCGAGAAGAGCGCGCTCTGCTTTGTGTGGGATAATAGCTATTCCAGTTACGGCGATTGTCATGGGTGTGACCATGATGAGAGGTGTATGTGTGAGGCTTATGAGGGCTGAAAGGTTGTTGCAGAGATAGGAAAGACGTGAATGACCATGTAAGTAGATTGAAGCCTTCCTTACTAGGCCTTAAGGGCTCTTGACTCGATTGCACCTACTTGATTTTCTTCAGCTTCGATCTTTGTATTGAAGGTATCTGTGCACCAAGAGGTTGGGTTGCCTATATTGACCAACCCCTTGACCGGAACGAAGTACTGCCGTCTGGGTTGTCTCTAGGGGCCTGAACTATCCATCATGGTATCATCCTTGTCGTATGCTAAAGATTGTTATAGTGTGCCTACAGACTCACCTTTGCAGACGATGTAGTTCCAAAGAGTATCCTCCCCGAAGGCTGCTTCCTTGGCCGAACTCATACTCGGAACGCAACTATGCATGTTGATAGCTTGTAATACCGCTATGCCTAGGAACGGAGATCGTGTGAATCGCACGATCGTAGCAGTCTTTGACACATGGATAAAATATACTTGAAGATCTTGATTTGTTACCGGATAAGTGCAGAGAAAATTAGGCGTGCTGCGTTGTGATCAAAGCATGGTTGTTGATCCGAGGATCGGTAGAAAAGAAGAAGCTGGCAGCGGCTTCGAACGTCATTCGATCTACTCGAATACATTCCAATGGTAACCCTGGCTTATCGACTCGTTTGGAAGACACATAATTGCACAATTGCACCTTTCGTTCTGGCCAGGGAAGTAGTCAGTAGAGAGTATGCTCTTATAACGATCGGATCTCTATGGACATACCTCTGGCTTCATCGACACGTGTCTTACTACAGTATATACTATCGTTTGCTGTTGTCGGGATCCAATGGGGGTCACAGGTTGTAGCACAAAAGGAGGCTACAGATGCCAGCGTATATCAAATCGCCTTTAACGAGAATGGTGTTGCTGGACTATACAGTGTTTAATATTTGTCTACTTACCCCTCATCGTTTCCCCATCTCGATGTTGCAGGTGTTGTTGCTTGTTTGATCGTAAGACAGGGTCACATGCTGAGCACCGTCGACATGAAAAAATCATGAATTGAAGGGATTGAGTCGTCAGTAGACAACAAAACGACGAATGCCAATGCGGTTCGGGATATGCAACTGTTTCTTTCATTGCTCAAGCTATTTCCAAGTGTACAGAAAACACAAACAACCGCTAAGAAACATAGAAAAACATTCACGCTCGCTTGAAGAACAACGATCGTGTCATGGAAAGAACGAAAAGGAGGAAAAAGATAAAACATAGGATAAGATTCGGAGGGCATTTACTTCTTCTCCTCTTTTGTGCAGCGGCGGCGGCAGCCTTCTTCTGCTTGACCGCAGCTTTCAGCGTCGATAATCTTTCCTCGGTAACTCTGATTGCGTCTTCGACTTGCTTGTCTTCCAAGTCGTGGTTGCGGAGTCTGCGACCCATCTGCTTGGTGCCCAGCACCTTTTGTCTGTCGTTTCCTTCTTGTGCAGCACCGCCGATGGGGATGCCATTGCTCAAGCCGACACGATCCTCGAGCCAATCCCATAATTCGCTTTCTTCTCTACGCCATAGTTCCTCGTACGCGGCTAGTCTACCAGGTGAGTCGATGGCAAAACCGACTCCTGAGGAGCGTGACCGAGAGGGGAAGAGCCATGTCCAAGCCAGCAACAGAGCCAGTATCGTAATGATGATCTGTGCCGAGAACAGAGGCTGGAAGATGCTGACAACAGGCTCCAGTGGTCCACGAATAGGTTCGAACAACCCCCAGTTTGCTTCTTCTGGTACCTTCTTAGAGGCGACTGCGACACGCTCACTTTCGGCTGGCACGCCAGCATCCGTTCTTCGTCTCCCTTTACCCTTGCCGCGTGGAGCACCTCTGGTCGTAGCTTTCGTGGCCACGCCAGCGGTCAGTGCAGCAACCAGATCTTTGACATATTGTGTTTGACCATCATTCGCACCTTTCTCGATAGGTCCTGTGATGTATTAGCAGAGTCCCACAGACGAGAGTGTCATTACATACCTTTNTAACCAACTCTTGCCAGTCCACTCAACTGTACAATTGGCAATTAGTCTGGTAGTGTTGTTCGGTCCCCACATCATGCAGTATCTGGTTTTGGTTGTAAAGATACCTCCGCTGGGCACATCGGNGGTTGCGGTGCTGCAGTTGACGCTAACGCACTTCTCTAGATCGAAGTTTTCTACGGTGGCTGTGACGATACATTTCGTTTGTTTGGGCCCAACAGGCGCATTGAGAGGTTTGATGTACGAGTACGTGAAGCTGCGATGAGTATCATCAAGTCCACCTCTTTCGTTCTCAAACGAAAGCTCGCGAGACTTTTGATCGTCGACCAGCCACTTCTTCATGAATGTACCTGATGCTGGACCCCACATCAGAGAATAGACCTTGCCGAGAGGAGCAGGTATCATGGTGTCGGCCAATGGCTTGTCATAATGGCTGGCATCATCTCCACATTCAGTGGCAGCATGCGTGGCTGGTCCAGGGAAGTCGGCGGCCGCAGTGGCGCCAGGAGCGGCTGCTTCAATAACCTCAGCGCCTTTTGTGGGTCCGTTGGCTGAAGGAACACCGGCGGTAACAGGCACAGCAGAAGTTTTCCGACTAACAGCCTGATCACCAATCTCGCTACCTGCTACGCTGCCGCCAGGTTCAAAGAAGCTGCCATCGTCGTGATCTTCATCTTCATCATATACGTCGTCTTCAGTCGCACCATCCGAGCTGTCTCTATCGGACGCTACTGATTCCGCACGCTCCGTCTTATCACCAGCGCTGGCATCATCTATTGCGATGCCGTGGAGGGAGCTCTTCAAGTTTGGATGGTTTATTTTCCAGATGCCAATGAGGAGATCATATGTGGAATCTCTGGCGACCAAACTGGCAAAAACGTTTCGAGCATGTAAAGTCTGGATGACGATAGCGTTGGGGAAGATGACGGCGGTGCTTTTCTTCTCAACTGAGACCACTTCGTCGAAGCTGATGACCAGATTAGTCACCCAGCCGAGAATGTTGCTGGAGAAACAGATGTGACCTTCCGAAATGTAAAGCCTGCCATGAAGAAGAATGTCACGCTGTAAAGCTGCACTATAGTCCTCGATCAAGTAGTCATCCTCTGGCACGCTCCGGAACAGCTGATGGAAGTCTTTGTTGCGCTTGCTGCTTGCCACAGCGAAGCCAGTAGTACGATGGCCTTGACCAAGGGCACCAGGAACAAGGGTAGCGCTACTAGCAGTGACGGCAGCAGCAAGAGTTCCGCCTGTGGCGGCAGAGCTGCTACGGTGTCTTCTGCGGCCACTGAGTTTACTTCTGACCGAACTGGCGCGCTTGACGCTATCAAAGGTGCCTGAGGTCCTGGGAGGTGTTTGGAAGCCTGCATCCGAACCGTCACCCGAGACCACAGACAGGGGTCTTCCGCCAGTGGCCTGATTTACTGTCTTCTCTACAGGTTTCTCATAAGCAGCAGAAACGGCACGTTGTGCGGCATTCTCTTCCTGCTTCTGGCCATTGCTGGTCGATTGCGAAGGAACAGGTGACGCACTCGGTAGATCCATGTTAGAATTCATTGGGCTGACGTCGGAGCTTTCGGCACTGATGCCGAGTTGATCCAGACTAAGGTCGCCTCGACCGAGAGTTTCAACAGCGAGTTGGCGTTTGGCGCCTGGCTCAAGCTCTGGTGAACCGACAGTCTCGAGAACTGGGAACGCTTCTTCACCACCAACAGCGTCTGTTTGAGCTGACTGTACGGGCTTGCTCTNTTGGTTTGGAGAAATGGACGTGTTCAGACTAGTACTGAGCTGGTTTGCAGCGTTTTGAGCAGCGTTGAAAACAGAGGAGAAGAAACCGGACGAAGTGACGGGAGCAGTAATTGTGCCGCCGGGTGTTTTTGCTTCTTCGATATGCGGAGTCAAGGGAGCAGCGGTGATTGTGCTCGAGAGCTTGCTCGAGGTGAAAGTTCCAGCTCTTTTACGTCGTTGAGCAGCAGCGCTTACGTATGAAGGAGGAGAGTTGATAGAGGAGCTGAGCGATTGAGCAGAAGCATTTGAGAAGTGAGTTTGAGGTTCGGTGGGTGTCGGAGGTGTCACGAAAGTGGTGGGAGGGTCAACAATATTGGGAGGTGTAGAAGGCACGGTTGTGATGATTGNTGGGCTTTTGCGGCAGCGATTGAGGTGTGGAGGGACGTGGAGAGGACACAGCGGGGTGTTCAGGTTCGGGGTCGAGCTCTGNNGGAAGGCCTCATGTGTTTCTGCAGATGTTTCAGGCACAGGCTTCTTCTTGGGCAAGGTGAAAGCGCCTTTGAATCTATCGACAGGCGACTTCTGTCGGTCAAGGGACGACGAGGTAGCGGATTTGTCTGTAGATGTAGATGTGGAGGCAGCCAGATTCTCAGCGAGATGGGGAATGTCGTCAGGCAAGGGGTTACTGGTGGCCGCGGCGTTGATAAGAGGAGAGGAGAGAGTCAAGTAGCCAGTGTGGGACTGGTGGGGAGAGAGGGTTGGTCTGACAGGACTGCTTGGGGCAGTCAGCAAATGGAACGAGAGCCCTTATGTAGAGTAGCAATAGCCGTATGGCGTATCCAGCACGTGTACGGAGCAATACGCAAAGGAGAGCGGGCCACCAGGGTCCTGGACGATTGTGATTGCAGAGCCAAAAGTGGACACTCTACTCCCATGTTGTTGCGATCGGCGTTGCGACGACTCACGGCGCTCGGACCCTTGGCACATAGCCCTCACCTTGAATAGCATCACGACGGCACAGGATGGAATGACAAGGATGAACTTACGCTGNNTGTCGTCTTCGTCCTCGGTCAGTAGACTGCTATGCCCGCTGCCTTGGTTGCCCAGAGAAAGCTCGCTGGGGTTTGGGGAAGAAGCCCGTTGACGTTCCGGCATCAGATCGCCCGATGCCGAGAGGAGGTCGCTGTCCTGGGCGCTGCTCTTCCGGCGCGACCTCTTGGATGATGGCAAGAGGCCACGCAGACCTTTGGACGAGTCGTCGCTGTTCCGGCGGAGGTCTTGCGACTTGCGGGCTCTTCGTTCCTTGACTTTGGCGAAGACGTTGTCAATGGCTGGCTTCAGGCTAGAGCTAGAGACATGGTCGTCCATGGGCCCGCTTCCTATCGAGCTGGTCGAGTCGTTGCGGTCGGCGTCTTTGCGACCTCTGCGGAGGTGTATGGACAGGTTGCGACGGGGTACATCGGTAGATGCCATGGCTTGGTCTGGAATAAAGTCTATCGTGTTTGGTCCCGCATTCCGGCGCCAAGGGTCGACGAGAGAGTGGGCGAAGGGTTTCGTGAAGATTGAGCTGGTGAAGAGAAGGTCCAAAGTAGGTTGGTGAGGCGTAGGTCAACAAGCAGCAGGTTCTGATTGCGGAAGTAGGTGAAACAGGTGGAGATGGCCAAGTAGGATATAGATTTACGGTACGGAGTAGTATATTATCCTGGACCCATCGCCCATCGCCCATCAATCAACAAGTTTGCGGGGAAATGTTTCATGACGTATCTGGCTGTCACATGCCGCCCGTTTAAGTGTTTCTATTTTGCCTATCTGGATTTATCGCGAAGCCATCGACCATCTATGCTGCAGATCAGGCACCACAACCATGGAGGAGGCTCCTTTGACTTTGGTAAGGATACCCATCTGCCATCCATGCCTCTACTGACCTGCACTAGGCGCACTCGCACGCGCGCAAAGCGGCCGTCGAAACGTCAAAGTCACACCTCGCCGTAGCTGCCACCGAGCACCTTGCTGCCGCTGAACAATACGCCAAAGCACAGCCCTCGACTTCGGATCCCGAAGCACTACGCATGCTTAACCTCCTGGAAGAACACCACCGCCAACTAGCACATATCATCCGTTCCAAACACACCATCGCAAAGGCTGTACAGGACGCCGAACATGTCGACTCGCTAGAATTAGATCCCTCTGCAGCCATCGCCTCACCGCCCATCGCCCCTTCATCCGCTCCCCCTCCGCCTGTCGCCAGGGTACATCCCTCACGTCGCGAGTCTTCGCCCGCTCTTGCAAAAGATATAGCCACACGTAGAGGCATCCCGCAACAGCCTTCTCTGCTCAATCCTCGAAAACCTGTCCCATCGACTACCACCTCTACTACACCTTCTGTCGACCGTCGCACTCCTTCAACGTCTGTCAGCCCTGCCACCTCGACTCAATCCAAGGACCAAGACGATGGCTTCTCCCGCTTCTACTCCAATTGGACCACAGGGCCCCTATCCCGCTTGTCGTCCATTCTTGCTTTCACTGCTCTTCCCCTGACAGACACTCCCGAGCCAGACTCGCCGACTTCTTCACGCCACCAGAAGACGAGTGCGAGGGCCTCCAACGACCCCGATGTCAAAAACCTAATATCACCCGCTGCCTTGAACGCCCTACAACAACACGGTCATATTGGGCCTGGCGAAAGTTTCTATGTCATACCTACAAGCGGTGGCACTGCATCTTACGCCAACATTGTCACACGCGAGCAGCGCTATGCCCGTCGCCAGCACCTGTCCAACATCAGTGAAGACGATCCTGCCGAGTTTGTCGATGCCCAAGAGACTCAATCTGCAAAACAACCGAATCGCGGCCTAATTTCCGAACGAGAAGAAGAACTACAACTCCAGAACGATACACTTAAACAAGCCCTGGATCACGTAAGCCATCGATTGCAGGCATTCGAGTCGCACGCTCAAGATGCCTCGATGGCTGCATTGACACACAGTGTCGCCAGCGTGCGAACCACTCATTCTGCTGTTCCTTCCAGTACCTCTCGACAATCAGATGATGAGCTACAAGCTGCTTTGAAAGAGATCAAAAGACTCGAACACGATAATGCCAAATTCAGAGCTTACTACTCCAAGTTGAAGGATAGTGCAAAAGCAAGGAGGGCCGAGTCTAAGGGTTGAGGTCAACTGCATTTCCTTTCTACCTTTCTCATGATACCCCAAGATACCCTTTTGATTACAATCCAATGATACCAATTTCAAGATTTTCACAATGCAGAATCTGTAGCAAAGCAATCATAGGGGTATTGATGCTGACCAAGATCTACTCTGTCCTCAAAACGAACCATCGACGAATAGGAAACCTCTCTCGCTCTCAAGCGTTGTCATCGCCTTGTTGCTTGTTCTTGCCCCTCCTTATCATATCATACAAACTCACTGGCGGCTTCCTCCTCTCCTCTCGAGTTCGATACGGCAACAACCTCGACTCCCTCAACTCTCTCTCCAAACACGCCCCCAGTCTTTCTAGTATCCACTCTGTCTCAGACTTGTGGCCCATCAAAGGACTAGCCCTACTCAACCACGACCACCTATGATCGACATGTTTCCTCTTCCACTCCTCTCTGGTTTCCGGCAGTCGCAATTCCTCAGGCACCAATATATCGCCATTGAGATCTGTGGCGTCCGCATCATTGGCCATGAGTTTCANAAAGTATTCCCACTCTCCCCATTCGTAGCGTTTTGGGGGTGAGGTGTTGAGGTCTTTGAGCAATCTTTGGGTCTCGCGAGCGAGCAGGAAGTTGTAGAAGTGGATGTCGCGTTCTTCGAAATCGCCGGCTTGTTCGGCGGAGAGGGCGTCGTCGAGTTCGGAGGCTTCGAGGTGTTTGGCCATGCGGTCGGCTATGCGGTCTGTCATGGTGAGATGTTGGTTTTCGTCATCGGTTTCTGCGCCTTCTGTTTGGGTTACTCCGCCGGGATGTAAGTCATGGTGGTTGTGGTGGATTGGGTGGGTTTTTGTGAGAGTGAGCCAGGCTTGGTTAAGGGCAGATCTAATGCCTTGTTCAGAAGGAAGAACGGTCAAAGAACCAATCCATTCAGTTGCGTTGGAGAAGAGTTGGACCACTGTGTCGCCCATGTCTGAGATGAGAATCGTAAGGGTGGGTACGGCTAAGAGCGACCAAAGGATGAAGAAGGCCTTGCTAGAGTTTGCTGTAGGTACGAAATCTCCGTAGCCAANTCTTGAAGAGTAGCAGAAACGTTAGCAAAGCTTCGACTTCATGTTTTCGGGATATCGACGTACCGTGAGCAGACATTCGTAGGTAAAGTACATCGTCTGGAAGTAGGTCCAGCCCTGGTCTCTCTCGGCAACATGAAAGATAGCAGAACCGACAAGCCACAACGTGAAAGCAGCTGTCGTAGACACGGCCAAAGCAACCCACTTGCGGTCCCTCTCAGCACATTCCTGAACTCTTCTCATCGCTTTGAACTCTTGCTCTCTCTTCTGAGCAGCATTCGTGTAGCTTTCCACAAACTTCATTGTTTGGAAGCGGCTCACACGCATTCGTTGCTTGCCATCGTTAACACTATTGACGGCTCGGAGTCGCTTTTTCTCCATCATTCTGGCGGATATCTTCTTTTGGCCTCGTTCTAGGACCAAGGTTCGGATGGAGCCGACGACAAGACCGAGGATGACGATGCCACCAATGGCGTACGGGATGAACAGAGATCTGCCGGTGTGCGTTTTTGNGTCTGAGAAGTTATGCATCAGTTGTAGCTTCGCAAACTCTGCAAAGACGATGAGAACGTACGTGTAGTCTCCAAGACCGACAGTAAGCAGCGTCACATCTGCCCAATACACAGCATCCAGATGTTCCCACTTCTCGACGTGGCTAAATACCAGAGCACCGAGCAGGAGGTAGGTGAAAAAGCTCATTGTCTGCAGCATCAAGGTCCGCTGTGCTGCGGTCAGTTTGAATTGTCTCGCATAGTGCCCTTTCCAAGCACCATAGACCGTCAAACACATGAGCATGGCAATGATCAGATAAATAGCAGCAGCCATGATTGCATAGTAGAAGGCAGACGTCAGGGCATGACGAGCGCGGGGTGCTGCAGGGGAGCTCGTAGGAAGCTGATAAGTATGAGACACGGTCAAAGCAGCAAGATCCGCAATGAGAAGTCCAGAAGAGACAATGAAGCCAACGATGGTGATCGGCTGGGCTATCGAGAATCGCAGACGATGGGCCATGTTCAGTAACAAGGCGCCGTTCGCAAGGAGAGCGAGCACTAGTGAGACGGCGTTGATCGCAAGCAACCTAGTAGTTTCTCGTCAGAAAAAAAGTTTCGTGTTGGAATCTGATTGAGTTGCAAAGCACCATTTCGGGTCATCAATGGTAGTTGAGTTATTGACAGTACCTCCGGGCGGTATGTACACTCTCCAACTGGAAGACAAGGCGCATATAGAAAAGGCGGATGCCATCGGCCCGAAGGTACCAGCAATAAGAGGACATGCTGTTGATTCGAACCAATACCGACTNNGCAGCGTATTGTGTCAGCCCATGCTCGAACTGAAGTTATGTCAAGGAAGGAAGTATTACTTCGGATTTGTATAGTCATGTTCTTCTCCAAGGTCTCCAGAGTTTTTTCGTTTCGACTGCTGGCCTCGATTTTCGGGAGATTCGGAGTCGAACTCGTCCGCTGCCTGCTTGATAGGCTCGTCAATGGGGTCGCTCATCCTCTTGTAGGGTCTAGAATATGTTGTCTGTTTGTTTCTGGAGACATTCCCTGCAAGAGTAATCTTGCTGCATTCATAGTAGAACAAAGATACAAATATGCAGGTTCTAGGAGGTCATCTAGGAAATGTTGATCAAGGGCGGCCCGGGGATGTAATCAACTAAAAGTCAAGCCACCTTCGTAGTGACACAACCAAGCTTTCCGCCAAGTAACGTAACCACATGGTCACAGCGTGCGATCTCCAACTGTGGCGGTGCAAAAAAGCTGGAGAAGTTGGAAAGGGGTGAAGGGGTCTAGGTCTTGCACCACTTGCCAGGGTTTTGGGTATTTCGAAACGATATGTAAGGTATCGTTTGACTTCTCGATACTCAAGATCTATTCAGCAAGTAGCTGTAAAGCTACTCAATACTATTCGCTCATGAAAATTGACCATTGGACTTGCATTCAGTGGTATTCCTGTCAAAGTCCCGAATGTAAATGTCTTCAAAGCACTTTCTGAGACACAATGGACAGAACAACAGTATAAAGTTGCCCACACATGGCGAGACATTGCATTTCGTGAGTCCTAGAGCATCTACCTCCGCCCGAGAATATCGATGAATATGCAAAAGTGCCATGAAGGCTACAAGATGGTACCCGAACCATCAACCCGGCAATCCGCTTAGCGAGGGCCGTGCATCACGCTAGCTAAATGCAAAATACCACATCAGGCACCTCAATGTCTAATTATGCAATATCTGCTCCTCGCCGGGAGCAACAGGCAGAAACACCTCTGATGAACAAACACACTTACATTGCTTGCCTTGAGTAATCACCACATATACCGACCCCTCTGGGTTGCGTCAGGAAACACAGTTTGCAGCATGCATGCAAAGCTGGCAATGTCCGAGTTCTGATCAAAGCACCAGTTACTGTGGCTTTCAGCAGAGATTCATTGATCGTATCTGGTCTATTTTCTTTGCAGATGTCTGCCAGTGCTTCTGGAGGAGCTTGTGGATGTCTGGATCACTCTCGGTCCAACACCAAGATGCAGAATAATGCAAGTAGATGCCCATCCAGCTCCTGTTTTGTCCGCTTCACACATTGTTGGACAGTATGGAGATGTATCGATGCATTGGCTCTTCGCCTTTGCCTTCGCTTTAAAGAGCCAGAAGTAGACCCCCCTGGTCGGGGGAGTGTTTGTGGGCAAGGCACGATGCCATGTGAATATGGGCAAGCACATGCTTGGTGTTCGTCGTTCCTTGCTCTTTATCTGTGGCCTTTGTATCTTGCCATACCGGTTTGAAATGCGGAAACAAGCGGAGAGTTGGCCCTGACTGGATGCAACGTCTTCGGATACCTGGATGCAGCAATGAGCAATCAGCAATCGAGATTCGGAGGAAACCCCAACTAATCTGCTCACTCTTTGCTAAGAGTGGTCATCAGCTGGGACTTGAAAGAGGTGTTGTTTGCTTGACAGACGCGTGAGTGTGCTTGATCGGGAAGCTGCTAGTTCAAGCGTCACTTTCTCAACAGCGTTCTTTCTTCCAAGTCGCCCAAGCGTCACTTCAACAGCGTTCTCTCTTCCAAGCGAGCCCGCACACCATCAAGCGCGACTGCCTTCCTTCTTTCTAAACATCCGCCTTCCTTCCTTCCAAACCTCTACCTTTCCACCTCATCACAAACATCAGGATTTAAAGGCATTGTAAGTCTTCTTCTCTTCCATCCTCTCACTCTCTCATCTTCTCCAACTCCACTCACCTTTCGTCCGCGCATCTGTCAACATTACTGACACTGCCACCAGCCTGAGCGCTTCCTCTCACTCAGCACTTTACGCGTTCTGCTTTGCGCCTTCTACTTCACGCTTCTGTAAGTTCACCTTCTTCAACGTTCTGTCTCTTCATCATCTGCTTCCGTCCGCACCAATCCATCTCACCTTTCCATCATCCCCAAAGTACATTCACACTCAGTCCACTTCGGCGCCTCAGTCCTTCGACTACCTGGTACTTTCTAATTCACTGTGCGCAACTCAAAGATCTTTGACTGCCTTCATTCACTGTCTTTGTCTCCCTCTGCCCCCATCACTTGTTTTCTCCAACACCTTCCTCCAACCACCTTGCTTCATCAAGCTTCTTCTTCATTACCTTCCTCCACCACCACCACTTTCCTTCATCAACATCCTCTTCTATCACTGCCTTTCTTCTCTACCACTTCTCGCTTGGTATCTTTCATAGACATCAAGCCTCATCACTCTCAACTCACCTGGGTTATTGAGCACCTTTGCTGACCACTGCGCCCACATCAGATCGTTGTGCCCTCACAACATGTCTGACACTGGTAACCAAGACGCCCCCGTCGAGGTCTTTGGCCAAGACTCTGCTGCCTTGCCCAATGGCCCCACCCCTGAGAATCTTGCCGCCATCCGTGCCCATGGGTGGATGGAGAATGAGAAGCTCAACTACGACGCGTTCAACGCTCCTACCCCAGAGACTGCTCCCACCTGGGCCAGCGCCGCTAGAGTTTACGAGTGGACTGGCGAAGAGGGTGACATCGGTCCCCCGGACTCTGAGCTTGAAGAGCAGCTGTTTGGTGGAGAGCAAACCAGGGCCGGCACCTCGCTGGACCACATTCTGAACTTCAAGGCCATCGTCGACGGCCCTAAGCAGTACAAGCCCATCGACAGCGTTCGTCCCTCCTTTTTCGATCAAATGACATGTATCGCTGACTTTCTTGCANNGTTCGAGGCCGCCGGCCTTCACCCCCAAGTTCTGGACAATGTGAAGCTTTGTGGCTTTGACCAGATCACAGTCATCCAAGCATACTGCGTTCCAATCATCCTTGCTGGCCACGATCTTGTCGCCGTCGCCCAGACTGGCTCAGGCAAGACCGCCGCATATCTCGTGCCTATCATCTCAAAGTTGATGGGCAGNGTTCGCAAGCTCCAGGGACCCCGTCCTGTCGCCGGCAGCCGCGTCCGAGCCGAACCCCTTGTCGTTATTGTTGTGCCGACCCGCGAGCTGGCCCAACAGATCTTTGACGAAGCTCGCCGTATCTGCTACCGCTCCATGCTGCGCCCTGTTTGCGCCTACGGTGGCGTTCCTATGGGTACCAACCTCCAAGAGCTCGGAAAGGCTTGTGATCTTCTCATCGGTACGCCTGGCCGTCTCCAGGACTTGATGAACAAGCCCAACGTTCTTTCGATGAAGCGCGTCAAGTTTACCGTGATTGATGAAGCTGACGAGATGCTCACTCCTGACTGGGAGACCGAGATGAGCAAGATCATGGGTGGCGGTGGTAAGTCATCCTACATTTATGTACCCTAAGCATACGCTGACAATATGTATTANGACACCAACGAAGACCCTGACCACAAGTACCTCTTGTTCTCTGCCACCTTCCCAAAGGAGTCACGCAAGGTGGCCAAGGCTTACATGGACGAGGATGCCATCCGCGTTCGCATTGGTCGTGCTGGATCTACACACAAGAACGTCAGCCAAGACATCATCTTTGTCGAACGCAACATGAAGAAGCAAGCTCTCCGCGACCTGCTCATGTCTAGAGATGCTTGCCGCACCCTCATCTTCTGCAACAGCAAGGGTGGAGTCGAAGAGCTCGATGATTATCTCTACAACGAGGGCTTCCCGACCTTCTTCATGCATGGTGATCGTTCTCAACTCGAGAGACAGGACGCTATGAGAAACTTCAAGAACAAGAAGAACGGCATTCTGATCGCCACCAACGTCTTCGGCCGAGGCATCGATGTTCCTCAGGTGAATCATGTTGTCTGTTACGACCTTCCTGGTGTCGAATATGGCGGCATCTCGGAGTACATCCACCGTATCGGCCGCACCGGCCGTATTGGACACAACGGTCACGCCACCTCGTTCTACAATGAACGTAACGAGGACCTCGCTCCTTTTCTTGTGAACATCCTGCTCGAAACCGACCAGCCCGTCCCCGACTTCCTCGAGCAATACAAGCCCGAGACTGGCAAGGCAGAGTTCGACGATNNGACAACACCGACGATGAGGGAGGAGGAGGAGGCTCAGCCAGGCTATGTCGCTGCCCCTGGTGCCGGTGCTTCTTTCGACGCTCCTTCTGATGCTTGGGGTGCTGAAGCCCCTGCCGTTACCGCTACTACTCAGGCTGATGCCTGGGGCACTCCCGCCGGCGAGGTCTCGTGGTAATCATCGTCAAAGATCTCGACACGACCTTTTCCACAGTGTCATCTGTGCCGAGCTGCAACAAGCGGATGTTCTCTGATCTGAGAGGATGATGATGGTAGCAGCTCGAAAATCTTCCGAGCTCTAGCCAAGTAGAACGAATGAGAAATGCATTGACTTGTTATTTTCTATCCTCTTGTTCATGCCAAACTACAAATAGTCAGGCTGTTCATGTGATGACAGACCTTGTTGCTAATCGGAACTTGAAGATATGCTAACCACACCGCAGCCATTGACGTGAGCTAATACGCAATAATCGTTACAGTCTTTGTTGCTCTCCCATCAGACTCTCGACCCCAGCACTACCTTCACCCTCAGAGCATTGCGACATCGCCCCTCCTACGCTGCCAATCTCGCGAGAGACTCACTCATAGCCGAAAGTCTTCTTGATGATCTCGACACCAATACTGCCAGCTTTACCTCCCACAATCTTGTTGAAACTCTCTGCGACTCCTCGAAGAGTTTCGCCAGTATATATGGCATCATCGCGGTAGACGTGTTGACAGCTCTTCTCCATCTGTTCCGCTTGCATCAGAATGCAGCCAACCAGATCTGGCATGTGTAGGCGATGGATGCCGTTCGGCGCGGCAAAGGGGTGTCTGCCTTCAAACTTGTGGCTGACTTCAGCTTCGAGAGTAGTCAAGATGGTGCAGCAAGTCCGGTGCAGCCGAAGATAGTCGAAGGTCAAATGCATGCCATCACTCTGAACTGTGGCTGCCATACCATCAAGAAGATCGGTGGCCGTGAGTGCATGCTTACTGCTGGCATTGGCAGCTTTTCTCAGATCAGTCGAAGAGGTCGATGAGTCTCTCAACATCTGCTCAGCGCGCAAGACCTTGATTTTGGCTTCGACAGCCGTAAGGTCGGTGGACAATGAAACATTGTCGTAGCACATGTAGCGACCAGCGATCAGACTGGCGAAGGGAATGTGATCTTCCACATTGCGGCGGTTGTCCGGATTGATCTTCAGCGCTTTTCCTTCAATCTCTGTCCGATCGCTTGCGCTGTTTACGATTGATGTGCCCCTACAAAGCTTGAAGCGCTTGACGCATTCCGTGATGGATTGTGGAGCGGCTCCCATGAAGATCCTGTCACGACCTTGGGGTTTGAGTAGCGTTTCCATGTCTTCCCAGCGTTCAGTGAGAAGCTGTACTCGCAATGCATTGTAGAGATGTGTACAGTAGATGGTAGTAGTCCAGTCTTTGACACACGATATGCTGGATCGCTGCATAGTGTATCTTCCGCCAAACAGATAAAGCCCGCACATAATGGGGTTGTGCTGGAAGAACTCGAATGATGGTAACCTTTTGATGTTGTTCCCATTAATCCTCCAATCGACCAAGTCTGAGATCAGCATGAAGTCAATGAGCTCACCCGTGGTGTGCATGTGCTCGCGAATCTGAATGCAGAAGGTAGGATTCAGAAGGTTACGCGAAAGCTTCTCATGAAAGGCGACCGTCTGGTCAAGCGCTGACTTCATGTATTTTCCTCCTTTCTGCATTTCCTCATAAGGTCTCCCGACTTCAGCGCCGAGAGTGTGTTGAACGTCAAGGTATACCTGAGCCGCGAAGGCAAGCCAGAGAGGAATTGGTTTACCAGGCGACATGTCCCTGACACCCCGAACGAATTCGTCTTCTACCCAGCGATCCATTGTAGCCAGAGCAGTAAGTCCGGTAAAAGCTCTGAACAGCATGAACTTGTCATCAAGTAATTTGTCTCTGTTTGACTTTTGTGACCAGTCCGTGGCTGTATCGCGGCATTTTGGAACAAGGTGGTCCACATAAGCTATTTTATCGGGGGCTCTCCAAGCACGTAGCTGGTCCAACATGTGCCACGTATTGATGAAGCACCTGTCAGCCGTAGCATAGGCATCAAAGTTATAAAGATCGTGAGGTTGCTCACGTTTCAAGACATCCACGTTCAACAAGCGGCATGTTGTGATAAAGCATGGAACCACACACACTTGGAAGTCAGGCTGATCGTGGAATGACTTGTCGTGGTCTTCCTGCAGATGACGCACAAGTTCGATTGCGGTATTGGTAGATAGGGCAGCAGCGTGCAGATCGATGTCCTTGACGAGATAAGCCTTCCATAGGCCTTCGATGTGCTTTCGTATCTTATTGATACTGTGCAGAAGAACGAGACCGGCAATGATGTGTTCGTCATCTTTGGGCATGCATTCAGCCTTGTAACGGATGTTCTGGGCATCTTCAGGCTTGTGCTTCGAAGCATTTTCTGAAAGCGAGGTGTTGAGGAAGTCATCGGACAGTTCTTCGACGTCCAGAACCTCGAAAGCATTTTGGTTGCGTGTCTTGTTCTCGGTGGCTCGCTTGGAGTGTGCTTGAGATTGTTTAAGAGGCGCAGCTCCAGTCTTTTCTACCATACAAGGCCGCAGTATGTGGCGCACACCCTCAAGAACGGAGATGAAGTGTGCATGGCTATCGATGTGTGAAGGTGTTTCGGTAGCTAGCTTTGTGTTCTTGAAACAAGCGTTGTGCTCTTTGCGGAATGCGATAGCCCGATCCAAGATGGTTCCAAGGATGGCAGGAACCTTGATGCTTGGTGTAGCAGACGAGACGATCTGAGATGCAAGTTGCGTAAAAGACCTGACCGGTATAGTATAGGTCCGCAGTCGTTCGGATTTGGTTTCGTCTTTGGGAGCAGCATCTCTGGCAAGCTTGCGAGCTCTTCCTTTCAGCTTTGGGGATTTGACTTCAGGTGGGGGCTGAGAAGGTGGTTGACCTGAGGCATTGTCGCCGTCATTGAGCACTTCTGGAGACAAGCCACATCGTTTGGCGGTGGTTGCGAGCCAGTTGGCGATAGTGTCAGTGTCCCNTTTGTAAGTCGTGTAGGTCCCTTGAAGGTAATCAGGTGTCATCTTCGACAATGAAAACAAGATTGCTTGAGAAAGACGACACAAGACTCCGGTGGTTCAATCTTGGGATGGTGACGATGATGAGAGAAGCTGGGCAGCAAGTCGAGATGATGAGACTTGGGTGCGAATCTCTGATCTTGAGGGAAAGTGCGTTCAAGGAAGCAGCTATCCGCGCACGCCACTCGTTACACACTCCAAACTCACACCTGAGTTGATCGCGCCTTCCTTCATACCAGAAGCTTGATTGCTGAATCTTTCATGCTTATGATTCGCATTTTCTCATCTCGCCTCCACAGAAATCTTGCCAGTACCCCTCTTCTTTACCAGCCTTTTCTCTCCACTGCGACTCTTTTGCAACTTGCGCTCATCCTCAAACTGAACCTTTCTCGCAGCACGCTCTACCAAATGTATAGGCATATCATTTCTAGGCGCCGGTCGCTCGTATGAGAATGCTTGATATACTGGTACACTTTGAGGTCTTGCATGGGGTTCTGGCGTTGAAGATTGCTGTGGTGGTTTCGGCACACGAGCATGATGGGGAAGCTCAACTGCAGAGTCCATACGAGAACGTGCTGCATAGGGATATGGCTGTGATGCAGAGTCAGGCCTTGGTGGGAGGGATGGCCTGACCTGCGATGATCGAGATGGTGTTGTTGGACTTTCACTTGATCTATCGTGCATCTGATGTGTCCCTCTTGCCGCTGTCTGGGGTTGGTGATGGGAACGGCGGTCTCGATCAGTCGAAGTCGAAGAAGAGCGGCTATTGTGGGTTGGGTTTGACGGTCGGCAAGGTACTTCTTGTAACAACGTCCTTGGGAAGCCGCTAAGCAGATACTCCTGAGTACCATCTTGACAGCCGCCCCTCAGGACAAGAGCTATCGTGGTCGAAGCCATTGCATTTGGAACGTCGAAGTCGATGTGAGGTATCCTCAGCATACCGTAGGTGGTCAATCTCGAGATCACTTTCTCCGTGAGTTTGACTTTGACACTTCTGCCAGAAACACATCTCGAGGTATCTTGGACAACCAACTCCGGCATGAAATCTGGCGTGCGCTGCTTTGACAAAAACTCGCCGAGAGCTTTCAAATTCGATGAGCCTTCCTCAAATTTGCAGCAGATATAGCCCGTACACATGAAGCTACCGCCTCGCAGTGGTACAGTCTTAACCAGCTTGAAGTAGAAAGAGCTTGCCACAAGAGAGCAAGCAATGTCTTTGGTCATCTGCACCACATCCGACTCCTTGAGTCTCCGCCTGACATCGGCCCGAAACTCTTGAAACTTGTCTTTGGCATCGAAAGGCGGTAGCTTGCTCTTGAGATCCAGATTGAGGCGTATATAAGGGCTTGGGAAGCCATCGTTCCGATTGTCTATGTCGGCGACGAACTCGGTCCAGGCGGATTCAGCGTCAAGTATGTTATCGAATCGTTGATACAATGCCGTGAAGGTACGGCGTATGCCTCCTGACTTGTTTGTTGGAGCNNACTTGGTGTTTTTTTCGTCTTGAGGGCTTGGTGAACGCCGTTCAAACGCCTCTCTTCGTGACTCCGACAGGTTTTGGCCTGTGCCAATTGACAACAGCATATCAGGATGCTTGTTCGCGATGGCAGGCCAAAGAAGCTTTCGCTCNNCCCTATTTGCAACGTGTATTGGATTGTTGTGATATAATCCTCCGTCGATGTAACCCGTTCCGGTCCTTGTGTGAGTATAAGGCTTGAAATAGAAAGGCGCTGCAGATGTCGCTGCTGCTGCTTCCCAGACTTCGAGCTCATGTGAGGAATTTTCTGGCCTGACAAAGGTTGGACTATCTCCTGAAGTTCGCTGACGATTATAGTTAGCCATGATCATGGCCTCATTACCATCAGCAGAGGTAGCCGTGACGGCGACTTTGGTTTTGAATGCATTCAGAGAGTGGTTAGCGCCGAATAGAGGACTCCTACCCAGCGTCTCTCTCAGGACGTTGTGGAGAGGCGTTGCTTTGTACTTGCTGCCATGATTCAACAAGGCAGCTTGTTCGAAGCCCCATAGCCCTCTGAACTCGCGCTCAGTAAAGGCTTGGTCACAGAACTTCTCAAACATCTCGATGCAATAGCGAACAGACCATTGCTTCACTCCCAAAGCCAGAGCGTTAATGCCTCCTGTACTTGTGCCGACAACCAGATCGAAAAACGATTGTATGCGTATGTTCCCTCCTAGGACTTTCTCGATTGCTCGTAAGACCTCAAGCTCCATGATGCCTCGCATACCGCCTCCGTCGAGNNGGGAAAGTACTCGTACGCCTACGTCATCCGATAGACAAGTGACTTCCCAAGGTGGTTCGAAGCTGGTGTGCATATATAGCGGACAAAGCTCCAGTTGTATTTTGCCATGAGTTTTCCGGCCACAACTTCTGATGCAATTGTCGCAAAGCACATGACCGCATGGCAGAGGATGTCGTGGGATATCAACCAGACAACCAAAACAGCTCACATGACTAATCAAACGCGCCGCTGTTCCCAGGTCCGTGAAAGAGTCGTCCATTTGTTCATAATGCAAGTTGCTCGCTATCCGGCTGCTAGAAATTTCTCGCGGTTCCTCGTTCAGAGCTTCCAGGTGTTCGTTCTCGCACATATCGATTTCCTCTTTGACAAGCGAGATCCAAATCGGTAGGTGTGACTCTGCAGCAAGATCTGATGTGAATTGACCCGCGCCAATGGTCTTGCCGTACTTAGTGCGATGTTCCATGCCATGAGAGAGTCTTGTGCCTGTACACACGCGGTTCGAACAGTCACTAAAAGAACACCTCAAATGATCATCGCAGAATGTCTTCAGCATATGTTCCAGCGGCGGCTGATAGTATTCACTGAAAACATCTCTGATNNTCGTCCTAGCACTTGTCAGCATGCCCTTGAACACTCATACGCATCCATGTTCACCTCTGCGATTCCGAATGCAGTCATAGAAGACACATGACGCTACGATACATCCGAGAAATCGAGTTGTCTCTCTGGCAGATGTGCCTCGGGGTTGTTGGCTTTGTATCTGTATTGCAAGTTGAAGTGCATGCTCGCCAATACTCGAGACTCTTGTTGGCGCAATTCCACTCCACCTCCGCGATTGGCCGGTTGCTTGTCGAGTAAGGTCACACATTAGGTGAGGTTATGGTGGAAGATCCAGCTCAGTACACCACACTCAGAGAGAAGAAAAGCATCGAAAGACACCAAGACAAAAACGAAGAAGGGAACGACAGCTTTTGACATTCAGCTGACGTTTCGAAGGTTCCGAGAAAGGCCATGGCTGCCGCGGACGGCCGTCTTGGACCCTAACAGTTCCCAGTCCTGATGTAACAAGAAAGTGGTCCCAACTCAGGCAGGACCATGCCTGAACGACTTTTCTGATCAAGGCAGCCGGACCAGCCGCTTCGGAAAGAGACTCCTTTCGGCAACGGTACGGTAGGGCTGTATTCCTTGCATGTGTAGCAGAAGCATTTGCCAACCTTAAATTTGATAGAACCCATGATCCTGGTTGACGGGCTGCCTGAATTACGATGGATCACCTTCAGCCCTCGTCTATCTTGCATGTAAGCTGCACGATACGACTACCGACAGCGACGAGCCGAGTATGTTTGCGACGATATTTACCATCTAGGCCGAGAGGCCTCGAAGGATGCGATCAATTGTCGGACCAAGACGCCTCCAGAGGTCCACTTCGCTCGAAGGCTCAAGGATGCGTTACGTACACGGTCGCGCCAAGCCCTCACCATCCAGTTTGGAAACACGATCCGAGTCAAGCCCATTCGTGAATATAATGTGAGGGCCGCGGGACGGGACGTTGGAATAGAGTTCAGAGATCACAAAGGTGTCGAGATGTATTAAAGGCATGTGAGAGGCAGGTGATGAGAAAGTCCGATCTGTCGTCTGTCACCACCGTGCGGGCGCTAGCCAATTGCAAGCCACCTGCATGGCCAGAGTCGCACGGTACATGGCGACAGTTGTAGGCAGCTGAGAGGCGCTGTACAAGTCACGAGGAGATTTCTGTAGACAAGCCACAGGTTTCGTCGCTTGAGCTCATACTCGGATGGCCCGATGGGGCAGAAGGTAAGCAGCCATGAACAGTTAAGTTCAGACTGTAAGCACCCCACTGGCATCCTTGTGACCATTCGAGGACAAGCACCACAGTTCTGAAATATGCCCGCTTGTAGACACACACACAACATGTATAACGAACTCCAAGAGAGACCAGAAAAGAATGTTGAAGTGGATGAAGTCAATTTCAAGTATGCTACAAAGGCAAAGGGCAGTCCGTTACCCCAACCATGCTCCGGGTAATATATAAATCATTCTCTTTCGTGTGCTGGGAATTGTTTTTGAGGCGCGCAAATCTTTATGAGCTGAAGTTGTTTACTTCTTCTGCGAGGCGAGCTTCTCGGTCTCCTNTTGCAGTTGCTCTATCGTGTCGGCATCGGCCTTGATATCGCCTCTGTCGGCCTTGACNNCTATTGTGGATTGTGTTAGCTTCTGCAGTTGCATTTCGTCTGTTTGGCAATAGAGACTCACAATGCTCTCGCTGTCGCTGGCAATCTCCTCGTGCCAGTGGCCCTTGCCCTGCTTCTGCTTCTCAATCTGCTCGTTCTTGATCTTGTCGGCCTCGTCGGCGCGGCCCTCTTNGGTCTGGTCTACATGTTAGCCGATGTGTTCAACATCGAGCAAAGGTTTCGATGCGCGATGCCAATGTCTTTGGTGAAGGCTTTGATATGGACGAAGGCCAGCAAGAACTCGGGAAGACTTACGGAGAGCGCTCTCCTTACCGACTCTCAGAACGGGTGCAGTCTGGAAAGAGCGGATGGGAGCAGAGACAAAGGCTCTTCTGGCGATGAAAGATCTGGAAAGCATGATGATTTGTGTGTGGTGTTTTCTGACGGAATGATCAGTAAACACGTCACGGCAAGAAATGTGGTGGAGCTTCGAACCTGGAGGTGAGTTGTTTGACGGTGGTGAGATCGCGGAGTTCTCTGGAGACAATTGGTGGAGTTGAAGGTGGATTGAAGATGTGATGGAGAAGAAGAAAAGAAACAGAAAGGAGAAAGCAACAAAAGAGCTCACTATGACCGTCCCTCGGTTGTTCGTTGATCGTACCTGTCGACTCTCCTCCAATCCGGATCAGCCATTGCGTCACTGGCCGTAGCTTCCAATTGCCAATCGAGCGATTACGAGCTCCATCCACTTGCCGACCATATCGCCCTTTTTTGTGCACGTTTTTCATCGAGCCACTTCATGAGACGAACAATTTATGTTTTAGAATGCATTGCTAATGTTTTTGACACATGTGGTGGTCGGTACACCTCCTCCACTGCCTATCAACCCTGTAGCTAGCCAGCCAAGCTCCTGCCACGTCAAACCTAAGGCGGGACAGAGGCTGTCGAATGCTTGCTACTATGCAAGGTCCCACTGCAGTACACATCAATTGTGATTTGACTGTTCNNACCAACATCACCAACACTAAGAAGCAAGCACAGGATAAATTGTAGAAGTAAAAGAGCTTGTATTTTTCCGTGGCCCAAACTCGACACCAGCATGATCGATGAGACCAGCATAGCGAGAGAAAATCGGTAAGAGAGGAAAAGAAAAAGTTGACAAGAGATACGAAATAGCGAAAGATCAAAAACAACTCCCAGNATCCCAGAATCNTTGGTATAACCGACAATAAGACTCCTTCTCGCTCGCTCGACGACGNNACGATTTGTTGTTGCCAAACCATAACTCAAATAACAAAGACACCGAATTTCCGCACCGACCGGCCATGAAACCTTTCTTTCCCTGTGTGAGAGTCGTAAACAAGAAGAGNNAAAGGATTGTAAACAGCAGAGCAAGCAGAAACCCCAAGCATGCGTAGATATATGCCTGCGCCCGNNACAAGTCAAAGAATCCGACTGAATGTGCATCGTGTGGTTTTCGTTCATTCCATTCCCCACCAAGTGTAACACCGTGCGCTTTGTTGCAAAGGAACATCAACAAAGGCTTTGTAAAAAAATCCGAAAATGCAGAGAGAAATGACCAAACAAGAAAAGTAAACCGATTATGCCCTTTTCATGACAATGATACGAAAACGCCGTTCGTCTAGGATCCAGAGGGCTCCGCAATCCAGTGGTATATGTGTGAAAGCATCGTAAATCTGTACAGTCGCAGAATTAAAAAAATGTGTGGCCGTATAGTCGTCCGGTTTTCCAGAGGATGCGCCCCGCCAGCCCTAGACAAGAACAGCCCGCGAATAGAGTCATGAGAAGGTATTAGTCATTTCTCTACCAGCGGCGCTGGTTGATGTAGCCCTGCATCTGACGGGCCGGCGAGACACTTGGAGGAGGGCTTGCGATGACGCGGGTGCTAGGGTCGACAATAGGAATAGCATTGCGAGTACGCTGGGCCATTGGCTGGTGGAGCTTCATCTGGTTCTGCTGGAAAGAGTTGTTGTTGTAAGAGGCAGCAGCAGAGGGAAGGAGGAAAGGAGTAGGCTGAGCTTGGTGCTGCAGCGGAGAGGCATCAGGAGAACCAGACGACAGAGATGATCTGTCAGAAGAAGCAGAAGAGTGGATAGAGTGGANGCTGTGGATAACATTAGCACTGATGAATGGTACACAGCAAGACATGCATCAAAGACTTACATCGTCCTCGGTCAGGAGGTGGAAGGGGCAGAAAACCTCGTCATCTTCAAACTCGAAACCCTTGGCAGCTTCAAAGTCCCTGATGTATGCGCTGTAGGCAGGGGTCTCAGGAAGCTCCTTGGGACTTCTTTGGGCTTTGAATTGCTGTTGACGGTGGGCATTCTGCGCCGAAGACACACGAGGCCCGCGGCGAGAGCGACCGTGGTGGTTGTGAGAAGGGTGAGGGTGCGACTGCATAGCAGTGGCATAGTGGGGAGCGCCGTAGTGGAAGTTTGACATGGTTGCAATTGAGGTATTGATATCGATCGAGGGGTGCGAGAGAGAAATCCGTGTCCAAAGCTCGGGAGATTGCGGTTAATCGGAGTTGGCCGGAAGCGGTATATCACAACAATAGAAGAAGAAGAGCGATATAGAGTTGGCGAAGGAGGTTGGAAAAAGGCGTAGGTGGTGGAAAATTGGGGAGGTTGATTTCGAAAATGCGACAGGAATAGCGATGATTGTGAAAATGGGATGCGAGAGATATGGAAGAGGATGGAGGGTTGTGGGATTGGAAAACGAGGGAGGCGAAGGAGTCGCTCGCTGTGGGTACCGGCCTTGTCGAGGCGCCACCGTCAATGCACCATACCGGAAACAGCAAGGCTCGAGCCCAGACGATGCACGATCAACGCACAAAGACGCTGAAAGCAGCCTACAAGTCACGAGCTGCCACGGCAACTCACCTGCCTATGACGACCCCTACACTTGTCCGTCGCTGTGTGTCCCCTCTGCTTGAGCTTCTACAGGTCTACAGTGTTGCTGCTTTTTTCGCCGCTTGCAGGAAGTGGTTGAGCGGCAAGTTGGAGTCGTGTTCCCAGCGAGGATCCACTTTGTGAACGCATGCACACTGCATCATGGTCGAGCGCCAACCGGCTGCATTGATTCTATGCACGCCACAAGTCCACTGAGACAAGGGGAGAGACACGACTGCGCTTGGCGGCATGGCCGTCAGAGTTTCCCATCGACCCCTCACCAATAATCCCGCCCGCCCTTTCACCGCCTCGACTCGTTCCGGGGAAAGCTTGCCATCCAGCACCGAATTGCTTTTGGGCTCGAGCCCAAGGTCTGNTCTCGACTGTTGTTGCATCTCCGTGCTTGTCCCAGTGACACCGCCAACGTCTATCGATATGAGTCGAGGCGGTGTTGGCCGTGCCTGCAGCAGCCTCAGTCCTGCCACCGCCATAGCCATGTGTTCATTTGAGCTACTCTCACCCAGCCCATTTCGATTGCTAATTCAGGAGCCGCTTGCGAGTTCGCTCCTGCGTCGTGACAGAGGCATGTTTTGATTGCGAAACAATGAACCCCTCGATTGAAAGCTTGAATCCGGGGGCCGGAATGTCAGATCTCATCTATTTCCGCTGTCGGTAACCCTTGAACTCGTCAAGACAAAGCATCAGGCGGTGGTACGCACGTACATTCTTGATGGATTCATCGGCGCTTAGGTTGAGCCTCACCAAGGTGTTAATTGGCCGCTCATGTTCAGCGTCGCTGTCTGATCGACTTTCATTGCTTCGAATAGCTTCGACCCCTGGGGGCTGAGCCTTCATCTCTTGCATTCGTAACTCTTTTGAACAGCTCACTCCTGATGGCCTTGGCTTCGTACTTGTAGATTACTATCCCTTCTTCCACGCAATTTGACTTCACTGATCAGAAATGCACATCTTTGAGGGGTTCGCCTCTGCAACGATCAATATCAACATTGCCACCATCAACATCAAAAACTTCTCCGCACGTAACCTGACAACCTAGATCGTTTCGAATATGAGCTTGGACTGCTTGAGTAGTTGATCGCGTCAGCCGTTTCCATTGTAGCAACGGGAACGGCAGAGTGCTATGGCATCTGGATGGTATGGGGTTTAACACCTCGTCCATACACAACGAAACAATACTTTGCAATCGAGCATGGGTCATTGAATCTGATTCACTATGTGTCGTGAAAGCGTTCTGGATCTTGGGACACGTCTCAAGGTTGAACTCTGTGGTCATTTCCTGATGTGCTTCAAGGCCACAGTCTACACACTGGCTGGCATGGGAGTGGGACTGCCATAACCTTTACCAACCAACCGAAAAGCAAGAGTTGCCAGTACCATGCGACATACCATCGAGCATAGTGATAAAGTCTCATACGTGGAGAACGCCTACCGATCTGTCACGCAAGAACACAAACGAGAATGGTCATGAATTTGTGACAGGGTCATACTCCTAGCATCTTGACATGGGGAAAAAACAAAAACAAAAACTGAAGACAAAATGGGAGGTGAACTTCCATCGGGTCCTATCATATAACACATGATACATACTCTCCTCTTATTTGTCTAGTACTGTCTCACGTACGTCTTCTCACGACGAACACCCTGTTGCCTCCTTGTGTGCTTAAATATCTGAAGCACCGAGCTATTGCAGCGCACCATCGTCCTGGGAGACAGCGCACTATCTCCTAAGACACGACAAATTATCAGCTCTGTTTGACCATGACTTTGAGATGAACATGCTGGTGGCTTGTCATGTCTGCATTTTCGTATGAGGAAACCCATTCTTGCACGCCTTAGGCTGTGGCTCCCTTTCGAGAAGGCTCGAGCTGGATCCTCGCAAATGTCGACACATAGCTTGCCAGGTTGTTTTCAATTGCAGTCCTGGCGATGAAAGAGGAATATAGAGTAGAGGGACTTAACGGCACAGATGGCGTAAGCTATTTGCCGAGCTGAGTATCCTTCATGAATCTCGAAATGCCGTCTTTACAGTTCCTTTCGATATAGTTTTCCCAGACTTCATAGAGGCTGATAAACTCTTGAGTAGCAGCCATACAGGCTCCGACGTCAATATCGCTTTCGGCCATCCATTGGACCATCTTGGCAATTTTGTTAGGATTTTGCAAAGCACTCTGCAAGGCCGATGCACTCGTCGCGGCAGCATGTGCTTGCAGATTTGACTGAGTTGGGCGTAAGACGACAGCGAGAAACATGGCTGTGACAGCAATGATGTGTGGTGGATACATCAAAGGCATATCAGTGTTGTAGTGATCGTTGATGACATTCTGGGACAGAGCCAACTCCTCGGTAGACAAATTTAATCCTGGGGCCAGATCGTTGAGACTCCGGTACGGATGATGAACGATCATGCGTGCTGACATAGTGCTGATGAGATGAAATTCGCATTCACCAATCTTGGAGATGTCGTTGATACCTAGCTCAGGCCATTGCCTAGCTGCCTCTGCCAAGACCAATCTGATGTGTATCGGACATTCCTCGACCTTACAAGCGACGTATACAGCTGTTGTCATGACGAGGTATGGATTTGTCCTTCGAATATCGACTTTGGTATAGAACCGCCGTACATAAACCTGGGCTGTGGCGAGTGGTTGCTGTCTTACATTCATTCTTCGACCAAGTTTCACAATTTCNNTAGTATCAATCAGTTGGCTGATGTATGTCTGAGATGAACCAGACTTACGTTGCTGGAAGTATATATTCATTAGACGTGGTTCAGGTAGAGGGTACTTGGTATGCAGTTCTTGGTTGTCTTGAAGTTGTTGATCTCGGATGTCCTCGAGCTGGTCTTTTGTGAAGGTCCAGTGTGTCCGCTGAGTCGAATCCCAGTAATTGGCCGCCATGGTCAATCTTGTGTTTTCGTGATCTCAGAAGTATGTTTACTAGTGCCTTGAATGTAAAGAGTTGAATCTAGTATATGTTCCCAATGTTGTTACTATTCACTTGCCAGATTACCACGACTTGTGGTAGATCCGATGCCAAGGCGACGCTCAAGCAGGGAAAGAGAAAGAGCGAGTGATGGAGGCAGTTTTAGGAGCATCTCGAGCCTGGCTACAGGCGACTAATGTTGCTCAATCATTGATACAAGCACGAGGGGTTATGCAGCAAGATTGCGAGTGTTGCAGAGTGCAGTCGTGTTATTTCCGGAAAGGTCAGCAACTCCAAGCTTGGGCGTGAATTGTGAACGCCAAGAAGGGCAGGAAGGAAAAGCGTCATAAGTCAGGACAGCGGGGATGAGGCCTTTTCGGTTGTTCGAGGCTTAAGAGAAGGACGAGATAACACGCTTTTCACTGTCTATCTGTTGCCATCTATCATTTGCTGCCGTGTTGCGCTCGCTATTGAAGAAGCGCTTGTTGCTGAAACCCCAGCAAGGCGCATCGTGGAACCCCTTTCCTGGTATATCAGAGCCATGAAACCGAGATAGCCCGGGCTTCAACAGACGGCAGACCATGGATGCCGAATCACCCGCCGAGAGGGAGAACAGGACTCGCTCCTTGTGGAAGAAACTGGACACACAAAACGAGGGTTATCTCGACTTCAAGGCCTTCAGGAAGGGCCTGAAGAAGCTCGACCATCGTGAGCATCATGAGACCCGCTGGGCCAAACCAACCTCGACAAAGCGCTGACTTGGGCGTCAATCGCANGCTCTGAAGAATGCAGATGGCTTGATAGAAGATGTGCTCGAGGCCGCCGATATCAACAACAGTGGTCGCATCGAATACGATGGTTAGCAGCATGAAGCCAACCAAGCTCCAACAAACGATCCGCTGACCCGACAANNAGAGTTCCGCAAATTCGTCGACCAAACCGAACGTGAGCTCTGGCAGCTCTTCCAGAGCATAGACCGCAATCACGATGGCAACCTCGACAAGAGCGAGTTACGCGCCGCCTTTGTCCGCGCCGGTCTGGCCGTACCCAATTCGCGCCTCGACAGCTTCTTCGACGACGTCGACACAGACAATGACGGTGTTATAAACTTTGGCGAATGGCGGTACGTCCTCAAGGTCGTAAAGAGTTGGTCTCGAGGCTAATTACAAGCAGCNGACTTCCTCTTGTTCATGCCCATCGGCTCGCCCGGACTCAAGGCCGTCATGTCATATTACCAGTCAGCCATGAAGGTGACTGCAGAGGGCGATGTGTCGGTCAGTGATGAGACGATTCAGGGATTAGGTACTGCAACCTCCTTTCTTAAACACTCGCTCTTCGGGGCCATTACCCGAATTGCTTCACCACCACCACCCGCACCATCACCACCGCGGCAGTATCCTGAACATCTTGATACTCAGCCCGAAAGCAATCCACCTCTCCCGTCACTCCACACAGAAGCCGCCGTTGCCTCTGATCATGACGACCGATCACATGCATCGCGTGCCTTGGCCTTTATGAGCATGCTGACGGATTTCGTCCCTGATCCAGGCTACTTCCTGGCTGGCGGCATATCAGGCGTCGCCTCGAGAACTACCACCGCCCCTCTAGATCGTCTCAAGGTCTACCTCATCGCTCAGACTGGCACCAACGAAGCTGTGCAGGCCGTCAAAAGTGGTGCCCCCGCAGCGGCAGCAAAGTCGAGCGCAAATACCTTGGTCAGAGCCTGTAAGGAGCTTTGGGCTGCAGGCGGCATTCGTAGTCTGTTTGCTGGTAAGTCTGTCTCTGTGACCGTGTTTCGATTTTGCTCATCATCTGAAACAGGCAACGGTTTGAACATCGTCAAGGTTATGCCCGAGTCTGCCGTCAAGTTCGGCTCGTATGAGGTAACAGATAGCGCTCCTTCGTTTGAAACACCGCTGACATCCATACTANNGGCCGCAAAGAAGATGGTCGCACGATTCGAGGGCCACTCCAACACACGGAAGATCTCGCCTGTTTCGCAATTCATTGCGGGCGGTATGGCAGGAATGGTTTCACAAGCTGTCGTCTACCCTCTCGATACGCTNAAAATTGTAAGTCTATCATTCGAAATGCGCCATTATTGTGCCAGATTGCTGACCTGCGACAGCCGAATGCAATGCGAAACCGTGCCAGGAGGTCTCCGTGGAACAAAACTCATTGCCGCGACCGCCGTCAAGATGTGGAATAAGAACGGCATCTTATCTTTCTATCGCGGCTTACCTATGGGGCTGGTTGGCATGTTCCCCTATGCTGCCATCGATTTAGGTACTTTTGAGTACTTGAAACGCACTATCACCGCATACAACGTCAAGAAGTACGGAGGACACGAAGCCGACGCTGCACCTAGCAGTTTCGCAACAGCACTCATAGGTGGCTTCAGTGGTGCTATCGGCGCTTCCGCTGTCTATCCTTTGAACCTGCTCCGTACTCGACTGCAGTCCCAAGGCACTGCCAGCCACCCTCGTACCTACACTGGCATCATGGATGTTACTCGCCAGACTCTCGCTGGGGAAGGTGTCAGAGGTCTCTTCAAGGGACTAACACCCAACCTGTTAAAGGTGGTGCCAGCTGTGTCCATTACCTACGTCGTTTACGAAAACACCAAGAAAGCTTTGAACCTTCGCTGATTAACGGAACACAAAACACTGCTTTACGAACGAGATACCCACACACCCTCTCCCCTTACAGCATGGCGTTGCCATCACTCTGGACTTTGCAGACTATCTTCGATTGGAACCTGTCACATTCCTCTCATCTTCGTCCATCAATGCATTGCGCAAGGCGCTATAATGGAGTTCTACTTTTCAACTTGTCATTTTCGGGAATTGTCTTTGGGTGGCAGAAATGCCGAGTTAGAGTTGTCGGATAGGATGTGCGACGGACAAGACTGCTTTTCTCGCTTCTGGATTGCCAAATACTTGGCGTGCTGTATCACTTGTTCCATTAGAAACTTGCTGTTTAAAAATTTTACAGTTTAGACTTCATACGTTTTTGTCGTGACATATCATGTGGCTTCTTGTCCCCTGTTCGCAGCTTGAAGTCTATCAGATCTGCGCACTTGACTTCTCCACGGTCACACAGTAACATAACAGCGAGTTACTAAACTGCAAGGTTGATTCGTCAGGAGCACGCTCGAGTAGAGCCATGATAACAGATTGCAGCCCTTGAGGTGGTTTAAGTAGAACAGCAGAGCGGTTTTGAGCGAGTTTATCAGTCAGCAGGCCATGGAATTGACTCTTCAGCCAAGCAGACACACTATCGACAGGAAATATTTGTACATCCAGCTCTCTTCATCTTCTGAAACCCAGACATAGAATACAGCACACTCATAGCCCATCTCCTAAGACTCTGTTGGCAGATTCGGAGTATCATGTCAACTCAACGCGACACTTTGATGCCAAACGCTCCTCAACTATGGCTTCCAGCCCTCAGAGCTGCTTTAAAGAAAATTCGACACAGGCGAGCACGTCGTGCTCCTCCGAGCACTACTATGGTTGATCAGGCCACACAAACAAAGACTTGGCTAGATGACCAACACCAACTCGAGAGCCAGGATGAGGACCACAAGGAAGCCGAAGAGACTGGTCTAAGATTCATGGATCTGCCTCTCGAGCTCCGTCGAGAGGTATACCGGCATTACATCAACGATCTCCCGCCATTGATGCACTCTTCGCTACAGATCTGTCGCGAAGTAGCTGATGTCACCGACCCCGTTTGCACCTTCCGAATGTTCAACGGTCGATGTAGCCCTTTCAACCTGAAATTCATAGCAGCTGATGCAGTAGCGGCAAAACTCAAATTTCTCTGTGACAAGTCCCAAAGAGAGAAAGTTCGTCTCCGAATCGAGCTACAATGCCCCCACAACTACGTTGGGATGATGAATTATCATTTGGAAGCGATCCTGGAAGTTGTACGAGCTAAGAAGATGGCACCAGTTGAGGTGTACATGACCGAAGACGAGGTCTGCAGCTTGTGTGCGCTCGATCCAGACCCAGACCCAGACCCTGTGAGGTTAGTCAGAGAATTGGTGGAGCGTGTGGAGCGCATGAGAGATAGACGAACTGGGATCTATGGTGTGCAGACTCGATGCGATTGCAAAGGTCGGAGATTGGAGTAGCAAATTCTTCAGGTGCTAGTTTTGTGGTGTGTAGCTACTACCAGCTACCAGAGTGCACAGCTGAATCCGAGATTTTGACCATATAACTCGATATAATGTCGCCTCTCGATAACCAAAGTTCTGTTTCTTTGAGAATGTTGTGCATTTCATGTCACCCGTGTCGCTCTATTGCATCCCAAGGACGCGACTAAGAGGCGTGCAGACCTAACAAAACGTGTAGAATGGGCCTCAGGAGCGAAAGATAACAGGGGAAGTAGGATGCAAAAATAAATGCTGTCTATGGGAGTCGAACCCATGACCTCTGCCTTTCCTTGGTCACCAGAGTTGCCTCTAGATGGGAGGGCAGCGTCTTAAACCACTAGACTAAGACAGCCATTTGTTGGTATTAGCACAGCTTCTGACACTCATATCGTTTGCACTGGCATGTGTGCTTGTTGTGGTGTTGGTGATGGACAACCGCGTTTGGCACCTGCGGCGGCTAGGTGCATTCAGCATCGCGGAAGGAGCGCTTCAGCCAGTCCCCTGACCCAGCCAGCCGGTCCCTTGTCTTGGCTGGAAAGAACCATCCATATCGGCAAGCCATCTTCACGACTCTTCAGCTTCCAGCTCGTTCTTTGTCCCCTCTGTTTCCGAACGGCTACCAGTCTTTGCGCTCATCAACTCCAACCGGTTTTCAGATGTTCCAATCTCCCTCCCAAGTACTGAAGGAAAGCTCCGCGCTAGTATTATCCAAGCTGCCAGCCCAGAGATTCTCATTGATGAGAGTGGGCGCGACGCATCCAGCCATCCAAGCGGTCGCGTCCATTGTTGGCTCGAAGTTGAAGGCCTGCTCGTAATTGACAAACTCATCATCCATATTGCGGAGATGAGAGCCACAAAGACTCATGATAACATCACGGCATTTTGAAGCGCTTTGGTTCAGCCCGATCATTGATTCGACCACCTCTAAGGTTGCAGTCACTTGATCTCGCCATTCAGGTGCCAGTCTCGATTGAGATTTGCTGCGCAAACAATGGATCGGGATGAGCGCTGCTTGGAAAAGGAAGTATCTGTTGGTTTGTCAGTCGATGTTCAAAGCTTCTGCTCACAACAACACTTACAAGACATAGAATGCCGTCAACCTGGTTTGCGGCCTTGACTTCCAGAAATTTTGTATCCAGGCTATACTCTCACGAGCAGCACGCAAGCACCGGTTGGTAGCTTCCTGCTCATGCCAAGTAAGAGTCTCCTCAAGCCCATCTTGCAGTGCCCACTTCACCAGCAACGGTCGGAATATGACGATCCGGAGGTTTCGATATCGCCAGCAGTTGATACCATGAGGTAGTGCAAATCGATCTTCTAGGCTTGGTCCGCTGCTATCTTGGAAGTAATGCGGCACCTGATTTAGCCAATTCTCTACAATCGTCGAGTCGAGTGTCAAGAGTTCTTCCGGCAATGGAGGCGGGTTGCTAATCAGCCGATTGTAAATTGGCATCGTCTGTAAATGATACGACGATTGGACTCTGAGGTACGTGTTGACAGTCGCTGTATCCACTTCGGCTGGTGTTACTGGCGAATTGACCATCAGATCTTCTTCCCGGATGTTGGACGGCAAAGCTGCATCGACTCCAATTTGTGGCCAAATCAACGGGCGACTATAGGTGATCGTTGCACCTACGTCCAAGACACAAAGAGACCACCAGATCCTCCGACGCAACTCCTGTTTGAAAGGGCTCATGTGCTGGGATCCAAACTCCTTGTGCAGGCCAAGGCCAATAGCCATGCGGATGGCTACTCCACCATAATTATAGCCGGTGTTGGGCTTGTTGATCTTCTGCAAAAACATGGCTGACATGCCGAATGCTTGTACCAGTGTCAAATTGCCCGTTTCCAGAGCATTCACTGCAAGATAGCGCTTGGCCGTCCGGAAGATTGACAGACTCGTTTCATCTGACGAACTCGGATTTGTGACGAAAGCTCCGAGCGCTGCGACAATGTTCACCAGAACAAGCCAGATGCTCTGACCGGGTCGAGCCATTCTGCTGTCGTACTGAGCTCTGAATGTCGGCTCATGCAAGATAGGAAAGACGGGATGATAACGGACAAAGAAGGCATCGACGAACACGTCCACCATCGCCCGTGTCACCAGAGTCTGAGTCTGCACGGCCGAAGCTATCGTAGAGCTTTCTGTCCGCCGGCGGAGGAGATCTTGCAGGTCGCGTCGCCGATCGTTCCAGGCACCGGAATCCCACGAAGGACCGTTTCCAGACTCCATCCACAAGGATCTCAGATGAGAGGCACCGGACGCCATACCAAGATAACCGTAGTTGGCTGCATCGACTGTGAGCGTAGCCATGCCATCCATGACCTTTCTTACGCCTTCTTCATCATCCTCTGCCATTGCTACGCCACCAGCCAGTCCAGTCTGCTCTCTCTCGTCCCATTCGAACTCCTCATCACCGTCCGGATACAAAGCCGCTGTGGGATCTGGCTCGACATCGGTGGTAGGAAAGCTCCATGCTGATCCAGGATCCTCAAGACTAACACTTCCTTGTACTGATGTTTGAGGTTGCGAAGTTATTGATTGCTGTTGGTGCGACGAAGCTGGTGAATGAATGCTTCCTCCAGCAGGACTAGCCGTTCGTGGTGTCTGCGTTTGCGAAGCATTCCTTATTGAAGGCAGCACAGGCACATCGCCAGATCGTTCTTGATCAAGTAGGTACGCAACTTCTTGGTCAGAGAATAGTCTTTTGAGAATTGCTTCGGCACGCGACAGTCGATGCTCGACTTCTGTAAGATGTCNTGAAGCCTAAAGTCAGCCACGAAGTCTGCAACGAACCTTTGCCAAAACACACCTTCGAGTCAGCGGTGTCTTCCCAAGTCTGTCGTAAAGACAATGACGCTTATACCGCTTGCAAGTCGAGCACTCTGGTATCTTATGGTCGCAATTCGCCTTGCGACGACGGCATTCCTTGCATGCCAAGCTATCCTCCGCAGCAGCCTGTGACCGTCGCGTAGCACCAGAAACAGTAGGCGTGCTCATGATAACACTATACAAACGACACGTGAGCAGTCGATAGCGACATTGTCTGTCATTCTATCATCCATCTGCAGTCATAGGCGAAAATTGTTTCCCAAGTCTCCAAGACCTATTACGCCGAAAGGGAACGTTTGGCTGAAAGCCTGTTCAAGCCTCGGGCGACTCTCACCCTTCGGTTCGACGCTATACTGGTTATGGTAATGAGCTTTCTTGCAGACCACTCTAATTGTTTGCGGTCTCTCGACCTCATCTCTTCTTGCCTTTTCTCGTGTGTATACCACAGTCTGACAGAGAATGCTTTAACCCACATCCGACTTCGATGTCGTTGATGTTTTAGGGCAAGAAGATGCTTGGTCACTCCTGCCAATTTTCGAGCGATCATGCTCATTTTATTGACAGGGTTGTACCACCAGCAACACAAATCAACAATAGATGAACTATAACTCGCCAATCACAACATATAGAGTTCCCGTGTTACTTTGAGGGTGGTATTTGTAGGGCAGTATTGACTTCCTATCCACTCAATAGCCTTTTCGTGGTCTATGGATGGCAAGTCCTTCACTTTTCGAATTTCAGATGTCTCAATCAGGAAAGCTAGGAACAAGTCATTATATCCACCGCATATTTTTGCGTTTCAAAGCGACAACACGGGCATTGTTATAAGCAATAGAAACAAGGTTTCACGAGAATATACATAGTCCATCCCATGGAGACTATCTCAAGAGCCTCGACATGTAGGAGAGGACGAATCGTCCAATATGGCCTCTTTACCAAAAACCACCAACACCAAAAATGTGCAAGACCAACAAAACAAGCCTTGCCGCGCGGCTACCAAGAGACTCCTACCGCTGAGCAAAGATACATATCTACAAAACACAGCATTAAAGCAACTCAAATCTGTCCGGTACAACATACGCTTACATTCCACAACATAATCTCCCGAATCTTGCTTGCTTGTTCGTTACACTTGGCGATTTTGGGCCGTACCCACACTGCTGAGGAACATGCAGAGGAGATCATCTGGGATTTGTACGTGTTCTGTGAGGTACAGGGATACACAGCATACATGTCTGTTCTTGATAAGAAACACGACTAGGGGCTACGTAAGTCAGTGTCGAAGATTGGAGTTACGGCACTTTCCATTATTGTTGTACAAAGATACTGCCATTAAGGAGATCTAATTGTAGCTATGCTGGGTTCAGACATCTGTCGCACTTTATTCGCAAAACAATGGCAACACAGATTCGTTGGCAAGGACGCGTCGACCTATGCGACACTGTATACGCGTCTTCCCACGCATCGATAGCTATACAACATCCGTAACAAGCACACGAGACGTGGCAGTCATGAGCTGGCATTCGTCAGACCGATCCATTGACTTCTTCTTGATGCCCGAAACAACATCTTGTATCATCTTTTATGAGCCGGAGGGGCACGGGTGGTGAGGCTTGCATGATAGGGGTCCTCAAGGTTCATAGTAACTCTTGAGCCGATGGGCATATCTGAATGGTCACACTAAATCACAGAGAGAAGCGGTAAAATTAGTTTAACAATTACATTGTACTAAAAGTATTTTTTAGCGTCGCTGTGCACAAGCGAAAACGAGCCACTGTAGAAGCCTCCCTCTATCTTGTAACAATGCATAGCTCTTTATCAAACCGAAACTTCATCATGATCATTCCTCTAAGATGGAAGGATGAGCAACTCTTTGATCACTGACAGACTTGTCCCTGCCATGGCATGTGTCATCTCAACGTTGCAACATCTCATTGATGTCAAGCCTCCTTCTTTNTCTGGGGCTTCCTGAACCTTCCCCTGTCTCAAAGTCATCTTCGCTGCTTACTCGTTCGGTAGCATGCCTTTGCTGCACGGGCGAGCTATGAAATACTGGTACTGTGGCCCCACTGTCTGCTCGTAATCTGGTTTGAATGTGTCTGCCAAGCGAGTCCATGGTATCTGACCTAGGGCGACTGCGGTGGCCTTGCATGGGTGGTTGCANAAAGGAAGGCTGGGCCATATGACTGCTTGAACTAGATCCTGCCGTGCCTGGGCGCTGGTCGGAGGACTGTGAGAGCGCTGGCGGTGGCGGGAGCATCTGTTGCGCCGATTGTTGATGTTGTTGTTGTTGTTGTTGTTGTTGTTGTTGTTGTTGTTGTTGTTGTTGTTGTTGTTGTTGTTGTTGTTGTTGATGATAACTGGGTTGATAATGCGTGCTGTGTGTATATGAATGTTCACCAAAGGTATAGCGTGGGTTGAGTGTGTAGTTTTGTGATCCAGGATCGGCGGTCGGGAGTATATAGTAGGTAGACGGTGGTTCAGAGATACCTGGTCGCTGTTCCATCATCACAGGACTGCCTTGGAATTGCACGGGAGGTGGTGCTGCAGCTCGCGTAGGAAACATGACCGGTGGTGGCTGAGGAACTATAACTTGCTCGGCGACCTGTGGCGGTAACGGAGGTAGGAAAAGAGTTACAAAGTATACCGACGTCTTGGCCAACCTCATACGGACCGGCAGTGTCTGGTCAATACCACCTCCAAGTCGAAAGGTCCAGTTGAATTGATGATCGGCAAACCCTCTTGTGACTTCTTCTACGTCGTGGTCCGTGGTTCCAATGCCTGAGACTGGATCTAATCTTGGCTGCAGTATAGGCGGCAGGTATGCTGGCTCGCGTATCTCTCTTTCTTCTCTTAATCGATTCCGAGCATTCTGAAAGCTGTCTCCTTCCAATGGCTTTGCGATATCTGACAAGCGAATGCCTTTGATCTCCTGTAGCCACGAGAAGAGACGTTGGAACGTTGCGTTGGCCTTTAAAACCACAAAATCGGTATCGAGGAAGGCTATCGGCACCTCAGGGGATGGAGCTAGGCGGGGATGTCTGGACGGTGGTAGAAGTCCTGTCGGCGGAGCTGCTCCAAAAGAATATGCTCGTTCCCGACCCGAGACACCTTGACCACTTGAAGGCTGATGACTCTGTTCTGCAGCAAAAGCGGCCAATGTTCTCAAGGAGGCTGTTTTGCGGTGTCCTGGCCGAGCCATGGGTCTAGCAGACGAAGGACCCGTCACTGGGCTCTCTACTGCCTCTGCTTCAGAACCAGCTTGCTGCAGGTGAAACTGGGCCTCATCACGTAGACGGGGCCGTCCACGCTNTTTGTGAGGCACATCACGGCACGTCTCCTGGGAGCTGTCAGCCTGTAACATGATGTTTACTCAAGATAGACTCACAGCCTTGCCTGTAGCGACACATCTTCCACAGGGTCTCTCAACATCGCAGCTGAGGTGTGCCCGCTTACAGTTGTTGCATGCGTTTGCGACATGAGCTTTGGCTCTTCTACCACCCCGACCTATGTCAGATGCTGACTGTCCAACACTGGGTCCAGCAGTAGGAAGTGGATCCGGAACATTGCTTGCACTTGAGCCAGACTCTCTCTGACGATGTAATGCAAGACTTTCTGTGGAAGACGATGAATAGGTGCGGGGTGCTCCTGATGACGTTGCTACTGGTGTTGGCGCAGAAGAGTGAGGAGGAGCGCTTTGGGTCGTAGATACACGTGCACCTGCCGAAGTGGGGGTATGTTAAATCCAGTCCTTGTGGATGACGGATCTGAAGATGTAGTAGTGGTGGCAGAAAGTGTAAGCTCGGAAAATGTTGTAGCTGGTGGAGGCTGTATNATCAGATACCTTCCTCTGTGGGGAAGGCGGGCTGGACATAGGCGGTGAAGGGTAGGAGGGAACGAGCTGCCACAGCGGAGACCCGCCCTGTGCGAAAGCAAGGTCTGAACGATCGATTTGAGGTCGAGATTCGTATGGCAAGTAGAAGTAACTGGGCTGTGATGACCCGGTCATACTTTCCCGAAAACGAGTCGATTGAGAATCGAGTTGCCGAGTGGGGAGGAGCGAACGACAAAAGCTCACACTGGACTGAATCGTATTCAGTTTGAAGAACGAGCTTTGACAGGATTTTTCTGTTTAATTGCGATTTGCAGGATGGTCCTTTACGAAAGTATTCAATCGTTCTCCATGGATGTCTGTGTGGATTGCTCAAATTGTGCCTACGGACAATTATACAGGATTGCGGAGGCCGGGGTACTCGGAGTTGGTGGACAGTGAGATGGAGGAGACAGATCCGGAGAAACGACTGAGAGCTGAGAGCGAGTGTTGCGATGATTCAGTTTGATGGTGCTATCGACAATGTCCTACAAACACAGAAGCAGAAAACAGAGGCACTGATGTAGCTGGAAATCCAGCCTAGATGAGACGAGAGGGTAGAAGGTCGGACGGAAAGTAGACGCACTAACCCCCGTGAATTGGGTTAGAATTGCACAGACTCGTACATAAGGCTGTGAGCAGCAACAAACGTCGGACAGCTCAGAAAATCATGGCGTAATGCGCCTGAACTAAGGTTAGATCATGGGGAAGCCGCACATGAGATGGCATAACAACGATTGCAGACATGTCATATGGACCGCGCATCCCTCGCCGTCTGGTGCTGACAGGACGGGTTTCCATCATTGCATCGCCCAAAACACGATGCATCGGAGCCACCATGCCCTTGAACGAGGACCCATGAGTTGGTCCTGTGCATGTCGGTTCCACTGTCGCTTGGCATATCGATAACGGCTACAGCAAGATGCAGATGGAGTGTGCAGGGCAGTAGATCATTGAACGCCCTCAAACGCATCGGCGACAACAACCACCGATATGCATCCACCATGTACGAAACGGTCTGCGGGATGGCGCATGCTTCGACCGTGCTGGGCTCGTGTTTAGATGCTCTCTAGGCAGCGATTGCCGCATGAGGGTGGGCATAGCCAGAAGCTGGCGCGGCCAGAGGGGTCGCTCAGGCCAATCAAGAGCTCTACGGGTATTGGACTGGACGACGTAAGTGACGATGCAGGTGTACCTGCCGGAAAGATCCTGAAACGCCTCGATTAAGCTCCATTGCATGCTGTCGGCGGGTCATTGTTTCCAAAGAGTGGCTGCTGTTGTTGACAGGATCGTGGGGCCGGATCGGCAGCTTGGACCTACACTCATGATCGCTCAAGAACACAAAAGATGGCTTCAAACCAAGGGGACCTACTCTTGCAAGTCTTGAACGCGAAGGAAACCTTTTTGATCTCGATCATCGACTTTCGCAGCTCTGTAGCTTTGCAAGAACTCGATCGTCGTGCTGACCCAACAGGTTTTCCAGTATCCGCAAAGAGATTTCGGACCCGAGAATGGGATTCCATTTTCCCACCACCGGCCCTGAAAGAGTCCGGAACGTGAGGGAAAGAAAACACTTGCGGGAGTCCTAAACACGAGACGGAGGAGCTGGAAATAAAACAGACGGAAAAACTGTCAACCCTCTCGCGGAAGCCACAGAAGCATCGTGGAACGTCCTATTTCCTGTTCCAGCATTGTAAGAAAAACTGCATGGCAGTCTCACAGTCCGGAGAAAGGAGGATTATCGCATAACCCTGCGGTCCTGCGGAGTCCCGGTTGGCGCTGAGCATCAAAAACGCAGGCAGCGATGAAGGCATGATCGGCATTGATCAGACCTTGCCAAGCATGTGTACCTGGAGCAAAACGTGGCCCTGGTATTCCTTCCCTTGCTGCTGAGCAGAGACGGTCCGGGCTGAAGTCCAGAGTCGGCGTAGATTCTCGAGGCTGCAAACTGAGTGAGTATCGCAATCACTGCGCATTTCATGCACGAGCCGCATGATGCAGACGGTATCAAACAGTCGAGAGTGAAAAGGCCGAGGGCGCTACGGAGTTTCTGGCAAAGGGCAGGACTCAAGAGGTGAGGTTGGAATGGGAAAGTTGGGGGCCGAGCGAAAACGTCCGATGTTTCGACGCGCCAAGGCCTAGAGACAACCTCACGTCGCCATTGCCTTTCGCCGCATAATGCTTGAGCAGCTATTCTGGACCAACCTTGTCCGTTGCGGTAACACCCATAGACGTCTGTTTGACCAATAGAACCATGGTCTTGGGACCGATCCAAGCGCTGTACTTTTACCGCTGCGAACGGCTTACATATGTGATGATGAAGCACCAGCATCTACCAAATACATGTCCCTTGCGGGAGCTTTAGGGACCACTGCAAGCCTGACTATCTTAGCGGCTTGATCAAAGCACCTTTAAGCATTACCTGCAGTCCACCATTGAGTAGTGACCCGTTGCTTGTCCGTGACAACGGCTGTCCATATACACGACCATGTTTCATCATCATACCGAGAGTCAAAAGCAACAGCATCGGTATCACGGCGTTTCGAGTCACCGGGCCGTCCTCCACGTTCGAGTCAGCATCAAAGTCAATTCAATCCTTGCATAAGATCACAGCTAGGGTAAATTCATGTACTTGTCCATAGAACCTTCTGTCTTTATTAGCGACGTATGACCGAAGGACCAATGGGATCTGACACGCTGTATGTATCAACTGTCAGCGAATCCTGGAAGACTTTCCTCCGTCAAGGTAGGTTAGCTCAAACGCCAATCAGATAGCCATAGTGATTCAAGCCAGGAGTCGTGTGGGTCGGATAAGCGCCGCGTACAGAATTACAGAATGCGTGTATTAAACAGGTGAATATGTTGCAGAGCTGCAAAGTAGATCTATCCAATGATGCTCGCACGAGTTCTACTTCTGCTACTATGCTAGCGTAGAAGATACAAAGAACATGAAGGCTCCTACTAATTTCTGCCCCTCTGCCTCTGCCTCCGCCACGACCTCGACCACCACCGCCACGACCTCCCCGACTGCTTCCACCACGATCTCCGAACCCACCTCGGCTCGATCCACCACGTCCACCACGCCCACCACCACCGCGGCCGCGACTGCTTGAACCTTGTGGTCGACCGTTTTTGTCCTGGCGTTTCTGCGCTTCTTGTCTGAGCTTGTGAACATCATCAACACCTCTGATCTCGCTCTTGCCAGGTCCACTCTCGAACCTGCCGATGCGCTTCTCCTTTGCTGCATCCACCTTTGCTTTTT
This sequence comes from Aureobasidium mustum, assembly GCA_903819665.1. NCBI lineage: Eukaryota > Fungi > Ascomycota > Dothideomycetes > Dothideales > Saccotheciaceae > Aureobasidium > Aureobasidium musti. The sequence continues at coordinate 1,280,061 of CAIJEO010000010.1, forward strand.
GTTTGTGGTAGTCGTCTCGGAATTTGTCGGCATCTTTGGGTGCTTTAACCATTTTGTGCTTGAAGCGTTGATTATCAAGACCATTTCTGTTGCCTGGGCGCTCGAGTTCTCCGACACGAGGAAGAACATCGAGTTTGTTGTCCTTCCTCCATCTATCGAAGCGACCACTACGGAATGAGGCTGCGATCTTCAGACCGCTCTCACCCGTGATCATCTTGGTACCCTTAGAGCCATCCTCGTCGTTGGCGCGGGATACGTATTTTCTGCTCTNTTTGTCCCAACGAAGGCCGCCAGCCTTGCTAGGAGCACCGAAAGCCTTTGTGTCATCGTTTGCAAGGTCCATAGTAGCTCCGCGGGCGGCATCCAAGAAGTGCGTATTGCGTCCTCCATCCGTACCCGAATGAACGCCGTAACCTCGATCTTCAGCCATGTTGATATTTTGTGGCGTGTAAGACATGAAGAATTCCGAATCTTGTCCTGTGCTTGACGATTTTGCCTTCTTCTTGTCGGGTTGTGAGAACGTGATCTCAAGTTCGTCTTCAGAAGCCTCATCCAGGTCAACGTCGACATCGCCTTCCGGTAGGTCTTCATCGTCATTGTCAAAGATGGAAGCATCTGCATCCATCTCCTCAATTTCCGCAGCTTCTTCCTGTTGCTTGCGAGGCTTGATCTTGGCGCGTCTATTCCTCATGATTTCCGTAGCCTCATTGGCTGTACCTCGTTTGCCGACCTCGAAAATTGTCTCCGGCGGACGGAAACCGCTGACACGAGCAAGCATCTTCTCTCNTTCCAGTTCCATCTGTCTAGCCTCTGAGTCGTCCTCGAACAAGGTGTGAATCTCTGAGTAATGAGGCGAGGAGCCGACGACCTTGGCACGCTTTGCACTTTCAGAAGAGGCTGAAGTACGAGTACGAACGTATTGCTTTTCAGCCTTGACGGAGACATCGCGCATGCCGGACAAATCAACGTCCTCATCTACAAGCTTTCCGACTTCCTCAACACAGACCTCGAGGGGAGCTCTAACGAGCGATCCCAACACGACCTGATCTGCGTAGTTGATTTCATTAGTGGGCTCTCTTCCGAGAATCAGTTTGCGACTCAGGAAGAGCTGTAGATCGAGTAGGTAAGGCAGATCCTTTTGTGTGACCAGACTGTAGGCCCAACCCTTGCGACCAGCACGAGCGGTACGACCAACACGGTGAACAAAGATTTTTGGTTGCGAAGGGAAGTCGTAGTTAATGACGTTGGCCAGAATAGGAATATCAACACCACGAGCAGCAACATCGGTAACGACAAGAATGTTAGTAAGGCCAGATCTGAACTCCTGAATCTGTATCTTTCTTGCCGTCTGGTCCAAGGCACCATAGACGTATGACACAGCATAGCCGAGTTGACTGAGAAGGTTGTAGAGGTATTCAACGTGGTGTTTTGTAGCAGCAAAGACGATGGTAGAATGTTCAGTTGGTGTTTCATTGGCACCAGGGCCATCGGGACCTCGCTTGCGCTTCTTGGACTTCGCATTGTCTTCCTTGATTTGCTTGGACCTCTCAGTAGGTCCACTGGGCATCTTGATGACATCTCTGAGGATGTGTATAAGGGCTCCCTCCTTCTCCTGAGTGTTGACAGAGAAGTAAGCAGTTTCGAGGTCAGGCGAGACCTTTGTTTCGGCATCAAGACGGATGAGCTTGGGCTCCTGGAGGCCAGCGCGAGCAAATTCGACCAAAGATCTGGGCAGAGTGGCAGAGAACAGGAGCGTCTGTCTATTTGGAGGCAGAGCGGCCATAATCTCGGCCAGCTGTGCTGCGAAACCCATCTCGAAAAGACGATCGGCCTCGTCAAAGACAATGTATTTGATTGAAGACAGGTCCAGGTTCATCTCAATCTTCAAATGCTCAAAACGACCAGGAGTGGCAATAATGATATCTGGGTTTGAAGCCATAGACGAAAACTGCTCTTCCAGACTGTCACCACCAACCAGCAAGATTGTCCTGAGATCTGTTCCCTTGCCCATCTCTTTAACGACCTTGAGTGTTTGTAGTGCAAGTTCACGCGAAGGCGACAAAATGACGCCTCTTGCGCCGACCTTTGCGCTGTGTGACTTCAACTTCTCAATCATAGGGATGACGAAGGCAGCTGTTTTTCCGGAACCGGTTCTGGCCATACCGACAACATCCTGGCCATCCAGAATGACAGGGATAGTCTTGCGCTGAATGGGCGTAGGTACGGAGAAACCTTTGCGGGTAATGGCCTTAAGCAGGTTTCCGTTCAGACCCATGGACTGGAAGCCTCCTCCCTTCTTTGTGATTTTTCCTGTTGCATCTTTCGTCTTTCTGTTGTTGGCAGCCTGCTGAGCAGCAATGTACAGTTCGTCGCCATCACTATCATCGTCGAGTCCAGCTCCAGCGGAAGCATCAAGGGCGGCGGGCTGAGGCTGTTCGAAGCCAGCGAGGGTGTTGTCGTCGTCCGAGTCTAGACCGGCTCCTCCGAACAAAGCATTGGAGATGTCGAAGCCATTCTCCGAAGCGGTAGGCGAGACGGCTCGTCTACCCATATTGTATTATGGTTGTGAATGAGCCTTCGCAGAAAAAGCGCCTCTCCGCAAATTTGGGAAGTCGCGATCCTAAACTTTTGCTGATAAGCTTTTGACGTTCTGTCTTATCGGCACGTGACAAACCACTTAACGCGTTCGCAGTCGCGGGTCGAGGCTGCCGTCGCGTCCATGCCACTTTTGATCACATCCGTCAAACACAGGACAACTAACAAGAACACCGAGGAGCTTCTTAGAACGTAATTAAGAAACACAGAGAATACCATCTCACCACCCAGATCATACCCTCTTCGGTGTTCACAAACAACACTCGGAAAATCACATCACAATGGGTGAGGCGCTCCATTCTCAAGACTGACGCGCAAGAGGCGATTCTGACAACCGCAGATTACGGTTACTCAACAACATCATATGGTGCACAGGGCGGCAATGAAGACGGTGGTTTCATGGCCGGCAGTCAGGACAGTCCTAGCGCAAAGAGAGTGAGTTTCCCTGGACATGAAGTCTTCTATCCACATCTAACACCCACANNGTCATATGGCAAGGAAACACTACGCCCCGTTACCATCAAGCAACTGCTCGAAGCCGATCAACCTGACAGTGAGAACTTCGCCATCGACGGATCTGAACTGACCACAATCTCGTTTGTCGGCCAGATCCGCAACATCAGCAAGCAAACCACAAACATCACCTACAAGCTGGACGATGGCACTGGCACCATCGAGGTCAAAGTCTGGATTGATATGGAGACTGCTCAGAACGACGAAGACAACGGAACCAAGGGCGGTCTGGTTGAGAACGCATACGCTCGCGTCTGGGGCAAGCTGAAGACGTTCGGCAAGCGTCACGTTGTCGCCCAACAAATTCGTCCCCTGACCGATCTGAACGAGGTCAACTACCATATGCTAGAAGCTACCTACGTCCACCTCTTCTTCACACGCGGCCCTCTTGGAGCACAACAACAAGGCCAACAGGGACAAGCCGCCACGAACGGTGGTCATTCCGCTGCAGGCGGCACTCTTCCTGCTGGTGTCTCGACTCACGCCAGAAAGGTCTTCCAGTGCATGCAAACCACTCCTCAGATCAACGAGGGTCTTCACATGCAGGATATTGCCAGCAGAACTGGCATGGATGTTGCCGATGTGCTCAAGGGAGCAGACGAGCTTCAGTCCATGGGCAAGATCTATCCGACCGTTGACGACCAAACTTGGTGTTTGCTTGAGATGTAGATGGCCGATTGCCACACAGGAAGGGTAGAGAAGGAGTTTTGCTTTGAGGGCTACGGTCAAAGATACCAACATTATTTGTACGTTTACGACAGCGAGGCGTGTAAAAACTTCATGAATCGTCAATCATCAACCATTTCAGGGCATCACCTCAGCGTGTCCGCTCTCTCTCCCCAGCATTCGTCGACAAGAATAGCACGCATGCAGCCACAATCGAAGTCGCTACAATCGTAAAGACNNCTGAATCTGCAGTCAGAAACACGACACAAAGACACGCCGAGCTGAAACTCACCACCTGCGTTTTCCAACCAGTCTGCACCAGCGCCTGTCGCTTTGAGTATTTCTGGACCGTCTTTATGTAGTTTGCCGTCCCGCTAGCTAGGCAAGCTAGAGCAAGAAACCAGAAGATGATGCCAAACGGCAGTGCTATCCTTCGTTCGAGCGGCGTAGGTTGACTTTTGAGGTGGAAGGAGATGAGAATGGCTACACTGACGACAGCCATGTATATAGCTAGACGTAACCACGAAAGAAANNGGCTACAATTACAATGCAAATGGTCAGATTCTCGAAATGAAATATAAATAATCTTCGAATGCAGACTGTACATACTTCTCTCGTTGGCGCAATGGTCACGAGCATCGGAGTCGACATTGTCGAAGAGTAGAGCACTCATCAAAGGGCGCTCGACAAAAACATGGCGATCATACGTTGGTCGTCTATCATTGACGTTACTATTGCCCTTGCAACATAAGATCGGGTCTGATGAGTTCACATACTGGTTGACCAGAACAGGCTTGGAATGAGGCACACACAACACTATCTCATAAGGCTCGACACGTTCTTGGGTCATCGTAGCCATCTGGAATGTATGTACTCTTCAAACAGATTAGGAAATTTGAATGCCAGCAGAGTACTTGAAACAGGAAGATGGATCCGATGTCGTTACACATCCGGGGACCGCCAAGACTGGCGCAAAGGTGGTCGGATTCTGCCGACGCNAGAACAGCGGCCGACTTTTGGTATGCGGCGAGCACGACCGAGAAATCACAGCCAGTNCAAACATCACACACCACAAACATGTCGGCACAAGCACCATTCCGCAGGGGGGCTNNGAAGGAAGTCTTCCTGTACGTTCAATCAATTGCGTATCCGCACTTCCAGCATTTCTGTGACCAACGAAAAGTACTGACTACCATGCAACAGNNGCCCAATTTCACAGTGACCCTCATCCGATCACCGCGCATGCCTCCCAGCTTCGCCAAATTCATTGTACCTCTCAATATGAACAAGCTCGACCTTCGCGATTACCTCTTCCACGCATACAATGTCCGCGTCGTCAGCGTCCGTTCCTACATCGAACAACANAAAGTCACTCAGGGCAAGCCCAATGCTCCCAAGATGCAGATCAAGCGCTGGTTCCGCCCGCGTGCCATCAAGAAGATGACTGTCGAACTTGAGACTCCATTTGTCTTCCCAGAAATGCCGACCAAGGACGAATTGAACGAGAACTGGAGCAAGGATACACACGAACAGGCCCAGAAGGACAACGACAAGTACGCCGAGCAAAGAGGCAGATTGGCCGATACCTTTGTGGACAGGGACGAGAGAAAGAGCATGAGAGAGCAGGCGAGGGCGCTGTTGGAGAGAAAGGAGCAGTGGAAGCCTGCCGAGACATTGGGCTTTGCATCAAGGAAGTGAAAGGCGTCATGACCATGATTTTCTTCATGAGCATTCTTGGATTGGAGTTTTGAGGCGTTGCGACTAAAAAGATGGGGCAATTGTGCATATGGGATTGCACTGTACTATATCTGATCACAATCTTTGGGCATCTCTTGCTCGCTCACTGTAATACCACAGTGAGTTGTATTCTTACAACCATACCACCTGGACGTTTTCCAGCCCTGTCCCTCGTCATGAACCGATTCGATGAAATTGCTTTGGATTTTGTGGCATCTCTTGGTCTAACTACCTAATTAAAGCAAGTGTAGCCGGCTTCCACCTTTGACTCACAGAATGTCCGGCAAGGTATATTCGAACTCTATACTTTCGAATCTGACAACTCTACACTTCCCATAAAGTGTCCGATGTACCAAGCATCACATTGCTTCGTCTTTTCGTCAACGGTCTATGCCATCACGTTCATTGCAAGTTTCATAAAGCCGAGCACAAGGCCTCGGCAAAGTCGCGGGGAACGATCATGTCGGGAAACTTCTCGGAGAACTTGTACTTGCCATCTTTATTCTCTTTACCATTGCATTATCCAGATACGCTAGGGATGGCTCAATCAGGGACCAATTCCATGGACCCTCCTTCCGGAACACGCCCATATCGTTCCCACAAGTTTCCCGCTTGTACTGCCTGCCGCCAACGCAAAATTCGCTGCCACTTTGATCAAGTTGCTGCTCAGTGCACCCTCTGTCGGGAAAAGGGCTGGCAATGTATCACGGCTTCTCCAGCTGCAAGTGCTCAGAAACGCGATCGCTCCTCTACGTCTGGTCCGGGCGAGAGGCCTGCGAAGCGCACTACTCCAAGTATAGGTCCAGGAGGCGATGGTTCGCCGCAAGCCCAGGCTAGACGACCATCCCGCCAAAACTCTACAATAGGCACTCCTGCTGAAGCCTCTGCTGAGATTGCACAACCCTTGGATCATCCGAGTACTGAGTCAACGGTGATTGTGGGGCCTGTATTCCAAGAAGACATACAGATTTTGGGACCATATTTGAATTCCAAAGGAGATGAAGCGAGACAATCGTCCAAAGAACGGCAAACTGCAGCAGCTGGACCGAGTCGTAATCCCCTNTTGTACCTTTCTGTACCTCGTCGCCGGCGAGGTCTTCAGCCAGCCAAAGATCCTGGCTCTAACCAGAAACTCATATTGCAACATCTGGTAGGACCTTTTGCCGATGAGCTTGTTGACCTGTGAGTGTTTGATGAGTGTTCAGATTGAACATAGCCAACAGCTTATATCTATTAGNNATACTTTGAGAATGCACATCCGTGCTTCCCTATCCTTGATGAGCTAGCTATCAAGAAACATGGAGCAATAGGCATATCTTCTACATTGTGGTCTTATATCATCACTAACGCATTGTCCTCCTGGGATCGATCGCCTAAACTAAGAAATCATCCTCGCCCAGATCCAATCTACGCTTGCAATGTTGCTGTTGCTGCCTTGCAGGAAGATTTTATGGAATCCAGCGTTTCGACCATACTCAGCAGCGTACTTGATATGATCGGTCGTCCGGTGAACTCCATCGTGGGCAACATCATCAATGAAGGGCGAACTCTAGCCCTTGCTCATACCTTCGGTATGAACCGCAACCCGACCAACTGGGGATGCTCAGAACACGAGAAACGACTGAGGATCCGGACATGGTGGGCAGTTTTAATCAGCAACCGAATGTAAGTCCTGAGAAGAATCTGTTTCGATCAAGCTAATCTGTTCAAGNNGTCTGCTCTAGCTCATGGAACACCAGCCACGTTGACCAAGGGCCAGTATGACGTGCCTCTGCCGACACATGCTATGCTCTTGACGCCGGGCAAGGAAAACGTCTATCGTCAACAGGGCGCAGAGCACTTCATCCAGTTGTGCAAGTTATGCGAGATACTTGGTGAAATTCTACACGTCGCTGCTGACCTTCGCCGGCCCTTCGATGCAAAAGTGCCCCGAGAACTTCGACGACTTGAGTGCGACTTAGATCAATGGGAAGCTGATCTGCCATCATACCTTACACACCCTTTGGAGGAAGGNAAAGGACCAGGAGCATGCAACTTGCATTTTTGCTTTCTATCGACCAAGCTTATGCTTGCCCGAACCGCACTGAAGGTGCGTTGGACAATGCCTCTTGATAAAATCTGGCTGACATGTTCANNGGTTGCCAATTCTGATGGTCAAAANCCAGACAACAGTAGTGATCATTTACGATACCGTCTTTCTGTGCTGCGTAGTTCGGCGCGCGAAATTGCAGACTTCGTTTGTGCTCTTACAAGTCAGCATCTAGCTGAGTGGTGGTTGCCNATGTAAGTCTTAGATTTTTTTCATCATGCTCGACCAGGACTAACAATCCTCTGTTCAGACACAGCGCATCTACTAGCCTCCTCAGCAATGATTCTTCTCCGCTGCACCATCGAAACGACTGANCAGACCTGCAAACGCAGTCTCGAAGCTCTTCGAAAGCGCCTCCGTTCCGCCCGCGATGACTCCGACTGGGACCTCGCCGATATCTTCCTCAACCAATGCGACGAGCCCATCTCTCGTGTAATCAATAAACTCTCCACTGCCTCTTCTTCGTCCGTGGTTGCTACAGCTTCCTCACCCCATCTTCAGCAACACACTCAAGAGCAGATGGCTCCTGCTATCAATGTTGAAGATGTGGTGTTACAGCCTTTGCAACAAGATTTTGCCTTTGACCTTGCTGGCTTTGGGGCCACGACGACGGATTTAGGTTTCTCGTTTGAGGGATTGGGCTTGCCGTTTGAGAACATGTGGACCGGGTTTGATCAAGATGTCGACGCTAATGGCATGAATGGCTTCTAAGCAAGTAATTATGAAGCAAGGAATGCGTCAAGGTGAAACAACCTCCCCGTGTTCTAAAGTATGTAACTTTCATCGTACTCCGCCTGCGGCGACAAGCAAAATGTACACTATAAAAAGGCACAGATGTTATTAGATAAGAGACGTGTCCATCGAGAGCCGATAGGTTGTCGCTTCTCAATGGACAATCTCCTATTTCCTTAAACTATTGTGCATTTTTATAGCTACTCGCGTTACATCTTTTAGTACATGGGGAGGAAGGAAAGTCTCATAACAATCAGATCTCAGCAGTACGAAAAGGTTTTGTTGATGCCGAAACTCGAGCATTAGAGGGACTTGATTAGGAGGATATGAAACAAGTCTCAAACGAAATGCCGACTTGTCTCCAACGCTGCTGATTTTGATCCCGGACGTTCGTTGATCAGGTTGTTGTCGATGAGGATGCGATCTCACTTGCACAATCAGCGGCATTGCAGAACAGAGAAGCCGTGCTGTGTTACGGCAGCAAATGTCAGTGGTATATCGATTCTAGCTCAGCGGGCTCATGTCCTAAGTAGAGGACGAGTCATTGATGGAGAGGCTCGATAAGAACGACCCTACCCTCTTTCCTCCGACCTATTTCCATCCTTTGACAACACTGTTGTACAGCTTGAGATATCTGTTTCTAGAACGCCTCGACTCGCAAATAATTTGCGGAAGTCGCGATTGTGGCAATGAGACCAGGAAAGTTGGACTTTGGTCTTGGGATCGCAGCTGCCCCTTTACAGCAAGACAATGCCATATTGCACACAACAAAATTCTGGAAAAGGAAAGAGCAACAAACATACAAAAAAAGAACATCTCAAACAACAACATCCGGTCCAAGAAAAAGGCCAGACGTCAGGCTAAACATTTGGGTTCAAGCGCTGGCAGCTGCCATCTTGAAGCTTGCTTTCGACCGTTCCACGCCCAAATTCTTCTATTTCGAAGGCTATCAAACAACCATCAATATCAATAGCAAGCAAAACACGAGGAGGATTTGTTGAAGCGCTTCGTAAATTACTTGTAGGATGAGTATATGCACACAGCTTCGTATGTTTGATTCTATTTTTGGTGCTGCAGTGATTCTTTTCTGGCTACGGAGAATTGGGTGGAGTGCCGGGTGTGCATGTAACGAGCATATGTATAGTAAGCTGGCTTGCATTGTGGATTATGCATACTATGTCATGAGAAGGTTTACACCGAGTTGAACAAATATAGACTATTGCTCTCATTGAAAATATTCATCATATCTTTCATGTAATTAGAGATGAAATGAATATACGTCGAAACGAGAAAAGTGATATGTCCGCAAAATTCCACCCAAATATATTTAGTCAAGAGCTCCCCCATATACACAGTAGCCCTTCATGATAATTATATCCCAATATCCTAGACCAATGATTTTTTCCCCAAGAGTGGAAAAAAGACAACAAATTCATACAAGTGACGACAGCCAAAAGACACATTCCTTCCTTCTACCAGCCATTTCCAAAGTGTCCACCTCTGCTCTTGCAGGCGGTCATGACACCTGTGGGTGTTACGGTTGTTGTCTTGACGAATGTGGCCGTCATGGTCCTGGTTTGCCATGAGTAGGCTGTGTTGACTGTAAAGGCAGTCTTTGTGACAGGAGGGAGAGTGAGGTATGCCGATGCGTAGCCGGTCTTGATGGTAGCTGGTGGAAGTGTGCTGCAAACACATGTCAGTACTTTCTGAACGCTGGAGATAGGACTATGAACAAGAGAACTTACGTGGTGATTGTCGAACTGCTCAAGACAATGTTCATCACTGTTGTCGGGGCGGCAGTGAAGGTGTTCTATACTCTTGTCAGCTTTGCGGTCTTGCTTGCTAGGCAAACCCAAAGGGCAGAAACTCACAGTCCAGTTTGCAGTCACGCTGCCAGTAACGGTAATCGTAGCCGCATCAGCAGTTCTCTTTGCCAAGTTTCTTGCATCAATCTCGGCAGCTCTTCTAGCTCTAATATCTGCCAGTCGCTTCTTGATGCTGGCATAGTCCTCTGGTACATCTCTGGCAATGTGCACACCTGAGGGTACACGGATCAGGCGTGGCCAACGGGTGCATGGCGGATCGGGCTGTTGAGGGCGGGGAGGGTGTGCAGCTGGCGGTCTTGGTCCACACAACTGCAGTGCGTGNNTCCAGGTCTTTAGGGTGCGGGTCAAGTTGACTGTCTTTGTGACTACTACAGGGTCGGGAGTGATTGTCACCCAGCGTGTGGCCTGGATTTGTTAGTTTATACTCACTGCAGGCTGGGTAATAGTNNCAGAGAGTTGTTGACCGTTGTAGTGTTCATGACCCAAGAAGTGGTACGCGATGTAACCGTTGGTGTAGTCGTCATATTGAAGGTCATAGTCGGTGTAATCTGTGCTTCTAATAAGTCCCTGATCCATCAGAACGTTGCAGACGAAACTCACAGTAGAAGTTGCTTGTGTGCCAACGTTCAACGAGAAAGTCCTTTGGGCTGCCAGAGGATCGCCTTCACCATTGTTGGAGATGAGGATCAGTCCCCAAGTGCCCGAGACCATTTGGTCTTTCTCAATGTTACAGGTGGATGTCTCTGGGGTCAAGTCGGGTTGTAGAGGAATGTCTGAGCAGATGTATTCGTCTCCTGTGTCCCAGTTGACAAGTTCGACATTTGCAGTGTCGCTGTCGCATCCTGTGTCCATATTTAGCGCATGAAATACCATGTTGAGAGAATTTCACTCACCTTGAAACTCTGTGACAGACGTAAAGGACTGGTTTGAGGCTGCGTTAATGAAGTACTGNNGGATCCATGTTAGCAGATTTTCGTTATGTGGTCTGTGGCAACAACATACAACTCCATTGTTGACAAAGTCGATACCGTAGGAATTACACGTCTGTGCATTTGCTCCTATCAGGAACGAGGCCGACCATGCCAGCGGCAATAGCAAGGAAGAGCGAGTGTGCATTGTGGAAGAAGAAACGAGAGCCTGCTGAAACGAGAGAAGGCAGACTGCTACAAGAGATACAGCAAGGTATGCTCAAGCACGCAAAGCTATGCAAGACAACAAAAGGCAACTGGAGCTTAGTGTTGACATGTACAAACCAGGGCGAGATCACCTACCTTTATATACACTGACGTCTGCAGTTCCTAATATAAAAATATACAGCGATCGCCTATTCTCCGCTTAGACTTGGTGTGAGGCTATGCGTATGACTACCGACCTTGTTCCTCATCCGGGTATAGAAGGATGGATAGTGTGGGTAGGATTCATGGTTTCTCTGGCCTGGCTCTGCCGCAACAATTCAGCCCGAATGTCACGAGGGCTTGCATCCTACAGGTGTGGTCCAGAGGATTCGAGTTGACTAAACGCATGCAACTGGAGCGAGCGCAACTCGGCGTAGTGGAGCATGCAACGTGTTGACGGTTTCAAAACACGCGCTGAGAGGCGGCAGGGCAGCAGCAGTTGCAAGGATCAGTGCATACAGCTAGGGTTGGCCGACCAAGCTTTGCTGCCGGTCATCCTTGATATTCTCCTAGTAGGTGATCATCATCTGCACATGGCATCATGGTGTCTGCTGAAGTTTGTTAGCCTTATCGAAAGATGACCTCTTCGGACATCAAGTCAAGGGCTGCTGCTATGGCTGATGAGCCATTGTCTCGGCGTTCGAGGCTCGTTTTCGCAAGGCATTCTCTTACTTGATTTCCCTTCAACAATGCAATGCATCTCGTGTTGGAGTAGAGGAAGCTTCTTGGTAGTCAGCAAACGACTTGGCCTAGGGCTGCGTGGCTTGCGGCCTTGCATGGGGAAACTCTTCGAAATGTCCGAACAATGATGACGCTCACGCACACATCTACTCCTTCGATGCAAGTAGGATATGGCGATCGTATCTGCGATGAGATACATATCATATGTATTCCAGGTTGATTCGCTCTCGGCAAATACTCATGATAGGTATTCAACCTTGAGCTGCATGGTTGCATGAATCTGTGTTGACTATCTGCAGATTCAGCCTGGTTGAACCCCGCTGTCAACACTGAAGCTTGGTTTCCGCCCGCCGACTGACTGGCTCGGGGTCTACCTTAATTCTATTATTTATAACCCTGTCGCACAAGATACTGCCACGATTTAATCCATGGATCAGTCCTCAGGCTCACGCGAGAAAACAATATATATGCAAGCCTGAAAGTGGTAGATCAGGAATACATCTACGAGGCGCCGTAATCTCACATCTTCGTGATTTGAGGCGGACCTTGGTCAAGGATGTTTACCTTGCTTACTTATCCCGATTCTTGCAAGTCAGGTCCACAGCGGCAAGACGAGCCGTCATAGTTTGCAATTGAGGCACGGCACGCAGACATAAGCATCCTCCCACAACGCTATCTGGTCGCATGGAGGATGCAAATTCCAATAAACCTTCTTTCGACACATGTAACTGTGTATCTTGTTCTCATGTCACCCTTGTAGTCTCTCTGTTCGAGTCCAAATATAAAGGTACAATCGCTCATGAACCCTCCGGCAGGCCAATCGATCAGCTTCGGAGATTTCTGCTTACTGGCGCTATGCGAGTTGGCAGGATCGACGGATCACCGACAGAGGTTTGCTGCAAGTCGAAGAGCACATGCTTGTTCGTGCATGCAGCGCATGAATCTTCTATCTCGGCTCGAGCATGGGTAACCCTACGCCCTCACTGTTGATTGTGATCACAGATTCAGGAAGTGGCTTGCGCTGTCTCGCTCCGTCAGAAAATGAGGAAGAGATCATCTCTAGCTGTACCATAACTAGGCCTGTAACTCATGTACCTGGGGCCGAATGAAACGTCTCCGTTCCTGGATAGATACGTTCATCTATTTTTGTTCAGTTCATCCTGGCTGATTGAGACCATCCAGGAGATATGCCTCAAGCTGAACATCTAGACCTTGACACCTGAATTCCTTCAGGGCATCGACGAGTCAGAGGAGCACTCGCTGGCCTTCTTTGTCGGGGTTGGGGGCTTGACCAAATTGATGGTATGTTTCTCGCTGGCATTGAATTCAATGTCTTTGTAAACGCAGCTGTACTGCCACAGGCTGTCATCAGGCATTTTGGGATCGGACGTTCTGTTCCACTTGGCTTTGAATGGTGAGCAGCCGATACGTGCAAGTCCGATGCTGGGAAAAGCAAGTATCTTTTCTTCCTTGCTCACAACTCCGTTTTGATCCCTGACATCAGATATTTTCACAATCACAGGGATTGTGTGACGAGTTTGTCCTGATGGTATAAGAGCGAACCTGTGCTCTTCATGCCAACCACCCTTCCGTGCCGATTCTCCCCTTCTTAGGAATCTGACCACAACAGATGTTCCAACAGGAACGTTGGCTGGTATGTATCTTAGCTTTATCCACCATCGATCATAAAACAACTTTGTTTCCGTCCAAACAGGTTCCTCGGAGGTGCTATGGTTGTCTTCGGTGACGTTTAGAAGAGTCTGGGTCAGGAACTCTGGTGCTCGTGTTGGTCGTGGGAAGATGAGATACTTCTTCTGCTTTTCCACTCCATTCTCGTGGGATGAGGGATCTTTGACCAGAGTAACGTTGCCGATATGGACAGTGTTTGAAACTGGTTGCCAATTTCCAAAGGTAGATGGGAATACAAATCCCACGGCCCGGGAAAGGTCTTTCAACGCAAGTTTACTCCGATCCTCCACTAGAGAGAAGAACTTGCGCATCAGTATCGCCGCTATCAGTTGATGATCCTTCTCGTGACTCAACTGCATCTCGATATCCGGATGAATGTGAAATGATACAGAGCTATGGTTGAGATCCAATTCGATTCGACAATTGTCGAAGTAAGCTGCAGCTTTTGTTTCGCAAGATGCATAGTTGTTCCACTTATCTACAGCCAGCTGCCTCAAACGATCAGGAGTCAATGCAGCTGGCATAACCTTGGCCTGGAGCATTTGCCTAATTGCATTGCGCGGTGTCAAAGTCCTGTCCGCGTTTGTCGCATCTTCGTGCCATTTCACGAAATTGATCTTGCAAGTGTCAACGAGTTCCGACTTTGTAAAACCCAGCAGTGGTCGGTGAAGCACGACGCCGCCGGACTCAACAAAGATAGACGTTAAGGTTCTGGTACCATCCAGGTATCGTAAGGTACCGGATCTGGACACCTTGTAGATTCCGTGGCATTCTGCAATAGGCATCTTGGGTTGGATACCTGTCAGACCGGTTCCTAAATATCCGGCATGGATCCTTGATAGTACAGTCTCTGCTTGATCATCTGCATGGTGAGCTAAAAGAAGAGTGTCGATGTCTGCAGCGGCACAGGCACGGCCGAGAGCCTGGAAGCGCATCTTGCGAGCTGCTGATTCCAGATTTGGGATTTGACTTGGATCAGACACTCCTTCCCAGTCCACAGTCAAGACTTTGTGCTTTATACCGAGGTGGCCAAGGTATGCCGCTACAGATTGAGCTTCTTTAGTGCTTTCAGGTCGAAGACGATGATCCACTATGAAGGCAGTTATGGNGGGCGTTTTGAATCTGCGTACTCGCTTGCATAGAATAGCGAGAGCCATCGAGTCCACTCCGCCACTGATGGCAAGACCTACGCTNNAGACCGTCAGCGGTTTCTAGAGATCAAGACAGTAATTTTACAGTAACGAGCATACCCAAACCTTTTTGCCCCGACATATTGGCCGCAAGATTTCATCGAACCTCCTCTGAACAACGGGCTCATATGTATACCTCACGAGCGACCTCTTAAACATCTCATGGCAATGTCCGGCTGTGGGCGAAAGCAAATGGACGGCGTGATGAGAAGTTGGCTATGTCAAGCGGATGGGCGGTGCATCTCCAGCCGAAGCTCGGGCAGGAGCGATCACGGAAGCTGCTCACAAATTCCATGGCGTCAACTTTTCGGCTTCTGACAGCAACCGCCATGGCTTGACATTATCATAGCACGAGCAATTGATCTCAATTCGCTCTACATTTCACAATGGCAGGAGTCGTTCAAGAAAAGACTCCGCTGGTAGAGTCGCCCTACTTGCGCTCGCTCTTGGTAAGTGCTTCCGTTATATCTTCACGTCATTGAATGCCCCTCCACGCCGAGCTCTACACCACATGCGACTACATCTAGTTACGACAATGCTATGAATTCTCTAGTCCCTCCCTTCGCCTTTCATGACATTATTGGCAAGCATTGAAACCATAGCTAACTAAACTGCCCACACAGGCAGGCGCAGTAGCAGGTACCACAGTTGACACATCCCTCTACCCCCTCGACACGTTAAAGACCCGCCTGCAATCATCCTCAGGCTTCCTCGCCGCCGGTGGCTTCCGCGGTGTCTACGCAGGTGTCGGATCCGCCATCGTCGGTTCTGCCCCAGGCGCCGCCCTCTTCTTCGTCACCTACGACGGCATAAAGCGCAACTTCTCCTCGCCAACCCACACATCCACACAACAGGCTGGCGTACACATGGCAGCCGCAAGTCTAGGAGAGGTAGCCGCTTGCGCTGTGCGTGTACCCACCGAGGTCGTCAAGCAAAGAGCACAAGCCAAACAATTTCCCAGCTCGTTGTCGGCCTTCACGAGTATTCTTGACTTGAGGAAGAGCGCGGGATATGGTGTCATGGCGAGAGAGTTGTACCGTGGGTGGGGTATCACAGTCATGCGTGAAGTGCCCTTCACAGTCATCCAGTTCCCCATGTGGGAGGGTATGAAGAGATGGGCTGCCAGAAGAGATGGCAGGGAGACCGCTACTGGCTTCCAGTCCGCTGTCTTCGGAAGCATATCTGGCGGTATTGCTGCCGCTTTGACGACACCATTGGATGTGCTAAAGACGAGGATGATGCTGGCAAAGGAGAAGGTCTCAGCTTCATATCTGTTGGGCAAGATTTACAGAGAAGAAGGCATGAAGGCTTTCTTCAAGGGCGTAGAGCCCCGAGTCACCTGGATCAGCATTGGCGGTGCTGTCTTCCTAGGAAGTTACCAGTGGGCGAGCAATGCATTGGGCGGTGTCAACTAATATACCTTGTACAATACACGTAAGCCTTGTAAGAAATAGACCATGGTCAAATATCTTCTCAACTGTTCACAGCATCAGCTTGTGGCCCTGCTTCCGCACATCAAGCCAACCTCTCAAGGACTTCCACCCAACTAGAAGACCCGGGTTATATTCACTAACCACTCGCTCCGTTCGAAGTATGTGCTTGCTCCTCCCAAAGCTCGCAAAAATGATCAAGTTTCCAAGATATCAACCAGATCCGCTTCCCAATACTAGGTTGGTTGAGAATCTGCTGTATTGCATGAGTTGATCTGAGACTTTTGCCCGCCATCTAAAGTAGCACTACCGATCGACAGGGTTGTATCAACTGATGTCTCACATTTCCAGATTTCGTACTTGAGCACTTATTCAATGCGTAAGTACGAATACGAATGCGAGTACGAATACAATCCTCAACGGCTATAACGAAGAAGTGCTTATCTTCTGTTCGAAGAGTCTTGAAGAAGACATGTGTAGCTAACTTATAATCTTTAATAGAGTGACAATTGTCTTATGCGTCAAAGATACGGTGGATCGTTAAGATGCCACGAACAGGAAAATGCTTGACTATGTGTCAATGAGAAGTGCCATAGCCCAAGATATGGCAACTCGTTACCACAATCGTTTCATGTAAGCAGTACACAGACACAGGACAACAACAAGGGTTTTGGAAACAGTATCTGTAATTTTTTGGTTTCCAAAAAGGGGGAATTATGCCATTTCGCTTCCTGCACCTACACCAGATGTAAAGCCTTTCCAGTGTAATATGATATAAAACGCAAGCACCCAGCACCCGAAACTAGAAAAGGTTGAAAAGAGGATTCGAACATGATTGTAAAGGTAGAATGGGAGAGGAGGAAAAAGAGAAAGAAAAAAGTGTGAACCCCGAAGAAGATGGTGAGCTGTAGTGAATCATTTTTCATATAACTTCGTGTTGCTTTTTCTTTCTTTATGCACCGAACTCCTTGATGTCGGGAGTGTACTTGCCGGGGACGAGGGCAAGGGGGACGATACCGGAGACGTGCATCTCGGGACCGAAGACGTGCATGTCGAGCTTGAGCTCTTGGCCGACGGCCTTGATGTTCTTGAGACCCTCCTGGTAGTTGGGGCCAGCGCGGCGGACCCAGATCTTGACGTTGTGCTCGATGAGGAGAGGAGCAACCTCACGGAGGGCACGAATGACACCCTTGAAGGTAGAGGCAACGTTGGTGAAGTTGGCAATACCACCACCGATGAAGAGAACCTTGCCCTCGGAGTGCATGGGAGCACGGAGCATGAGGTCAAGGACGGTTCTGGCGTAGTGGAAGGTCTGGGTCTCGGTGGGAGCACCAGAGTACTCGCCGTAGTTGGCAAGCTCGCCAGCGTAACCAGCAGAGGCGATGGCATCAGCGTAGACGACCGAAGCACCACCACCAGCAACAAGAGTCCAGACACGACCGTTGCCGTTGAGGATGGTCAGCTTGAGGGAAGCACCAGTCTTAGCGTCCATCTCAGCGATGTAAGCCTCCTCCTTGGACATCTCACGACCGAAGGGAGCGGGGAACTCCATAGGAGGGCCGACATCGATGGAGACCTTGGAGTCCTTCTTGTCAGCGACGTTCAAGCCGAGGGCAGTAGCAGAGCGAGCGATGGCCCACTTGGCACCACACTCGAACTCAGCAGTCTGGTCGATCTTGGCAGCCAAGTCGAGGAAGTGGACATCAGCAGAGGTGGCATCAGCGTTGGGGATGACAACGAGAGGGTTGATCTCGAGGTAGCTGGTTCTTGTGTCAGTAGATTTATCGAAAGCTTTGCAGATGAACAACGTACGTGAACTGGCAGTCAACGTAGACGGCGTAGAGGCGGGAGATGAAGTCAACGAGGACGTTGTGGACACCCTGAGGGACCTTCTTGAGGAGAGTGGCAGCAATCTCCTCGTTTGAGGGGTACTCCTTGAGGTCGACGGGGATCAAAAGCTTCTCAGCCTTAGCATCGACATCACCGACATCGACACCACCCTCGTGAGTGAAGAGAATCCAGTCACCCTATTGATGATATGTTAGTGGTTGCCGATGAGATGATGAATATGATAGACATGGCGGTATGGTGACAACATGGGAGTGACAAAGGAGACCGTCGACAGCGGATAGATCCGCAAGTCAATCGACAGTATGGGAGTCTAATGCAGGTACAGATGTTGTGCATCGGTGTAAGGGATAGAGGATATCTGTGCACGCTTGGTGGGACTGGTGGGATTTCTCCCTTCACCCGAGAAGAATAGCCGGGGAATTGCTTCAAAATGCCAGCCCAACGTGACTTTCACATGCAAAACAATCATATGAAAACTTCACCCTGGTCCTTGCCTTTTCCCTTGCTTCTTTTCTTCCAATAAAAAGATGTTCAAGAAAAAACTCGACAAGCCCGGAAAGGTTGGTCTCCAATGACTGGTTTCGACATCCAAGGAAGAAAAAGAAAAAAATGAAAGAAAAATGCCACATACCTCACGGACGGAGTTGATGTTGATGTAGTACTCGGTGTCTTGGGGGTGAGGCACGAAGGGCTCAACCAAGAACTGTCTCAGGACACCATCAACAGTCTCGACTCTCTGCTCCTTGCCGGCACGCTCCTCGACCCATGCTCTGGCCTCAGCCCAGGTCTTGTTCAAGGCCAAAGGCCGCTCTTGCCTCGTCGCTTGATGAGCTGATCGGGCTTTGCAACGAACTTGGCGCCAGACTCGTGCAACCAGGGGTACTTGACCTCGGCCTCGTCAAGAACATCCTTGGGGGAAACACCCTCGGCGAAGTAGAGGGAGCAGAGCTTGGCGTGAGGGTTGTGGTTGGCAGCTGCGGGAAGAGGAGTGGGCTTGATGACGGGAGCTCTGGTAAGGTGGTAGTTGAGGATGGCCTTGCCATCGGCTTCGAGGATCGACTTTGCGGACATGACTGCTAAAAAGGAACTGGCGAGAAAAAGTGAGCAACGACAAACAAGACCAGTCAAGGAGTCGAAGCGAGAGGGAGAGGGAGAGTGAGGACGAGATTAGGGAAAGAGCAAGGACAAGAAGAGAGTGCGAAGAGCAGGAAGCAAGAGGAGGAAAGTGGTGAAGAGCTAGGAGCAACAGCAATGCAATGGGGAATGGCTTGCGGCAACAAGTCGTGTGCTTTCGGCTCAACAAGAGTTGAGGGATACAGGCACGGCGCACGGAAGTGATATGCGAGACATGGACCATGAGACTTGCAAAAGTCCGACGGGCAATGTATCGACGAATCACCTTTGTTGCCCGAGAGCCAATTTTGGATACACAGACAGGTTGGAGGCTGGTGCTGGGGAGCTTGTTTGACGGGTGCTTACCTGTGGTTTGTGAAAGCGAAAAGTCCGAAGGGGTGGGTATCACACAATCAAGGAGACGCCAATTGGGGAGAATGAACAATGAAGGTGTCGGAGACTTTGGACTGGATGGATTCGGGAGAGCACTCTTTGAGGAGGGGAGCTGTGGATGAGATCGAGGAGAATATTGTCGGGTCTTGGCTCCAGGTGGCCGCAGAAGGGTGCAGACGGTGAGCTCTCGCTAGCGTGGGCGGGGCGTGTTAGCGCAGCCGTTGGGTCGACCAAGAACGCCGATCCCGCAACGCAAAAGCGCTGGGACGAGTGGTGAGTGGGCTGATTATGCTGCTAATGCTAATTTTATACAGGGCTTTTGTGGAGAGAGCTCCAAAGCACGCGCCGCCGCACCGAAACAAAGAGGACACGTCAAACACACACTTGGAAGGAGGCACGGAAACACACAGTCAGCGGTGGTGCAAGCAGCAGCAGCAGCAGCCGTGACTCGGGCCGGTCGTCTGGTCAAGATACCCACATTCATGTCGAAACCCGCTGATGCCGCTCACTCAGCGCTTTGTCACGGCTGTTGGACGTCTCTCAGAGTTTCGACACATTGTCACCAACAATTCCCGCAAGCCTTGCCCAATGCAAGCAAGAGCAACAGATGAAGGGGGAAATTGATGATGGTACGATTTTTGGCTTGCTCACGGCCGGAGTCGGGTGGTTTGAGGAGAGCCGTGCACACTTGGTCGCGGCTGTCACAGAAGGGCGCATCGGCTTCGTCGGGGAATTTCCAACCCACACAAACCCAGGAAACGCAACGGGCGCGCCAAAAGCATCAGTGACTCGCACCGGCGACCGGATCGCACTAACCTCAACCGGACCCCTGCACCCCTCGGACTTTTGGCCCTGCGGTTGAAGCCTCAGCAAAGCGCCTCTGCGTGCGACGAGTCGAACAATATTGCTTAGGTTGTCGACCAAGTCTTACCTCCTCCTGCCTCGTCCCGACCTGCTTGCTCATCTCCTTTGGTCATTCATCTTCTGCTCGTCCGACCTTTCCTCTCTTCTCCCTCTTTCTCTCTTCCTGTTGTCGCTTTTGATATCACTGTAAGTAAGCTGTGAATTATTGTTGCTCTCGCCGAGTCAGCTTCGGCAAGCTTTGCACACCCCAACCTCCCAGCGCTCTTTCAATTGCCTTGCCCCTGCACATCTACAGCTCCAATCTCGCACAGCATTGCTCCAGCATCGCGTTTGTAGCAATTGTCCAAGCTTGAAGCCATCTATTTGCTCACGTGTCTCGTTGTCCGTCCCTCCCTCCACCGCTTCTCCTCTCTCTTTCCACAGCTCCCACTGCGAACAAGTCTACTGACACAGCACGCCTCGCAGTTTTCACAATGGTTTCCGCAACCACATCCACCCCGGCTGCTGCCTCCACCTCAGTCAACGGATCCAGCCAGCCCAATGACAACATCACCCGCTTCGCTGCCCCCAGCAGAGCGCTGAGCCCTACTCCTTCTCACACCCTCTTCCACCCCAAGACGAGATGTTTCGTCTACGGTCTGCAGCCCAAGGCCGTCCAGGGTATGCTCGACTTTGACTTCATCTGCAAGAGAAAGGTTCCCTCGGTCGCCGGTATCATCTACACCTTCGGTGGTCAGTTTGTCAGCAAGATGTACTGGGGCACCAGCGAGACTCTTCTCCCTGTCTACCAGAGCACCGAGAAGGCCATTGGCAAGCACGACGACGTTGACACTGTTGTCAACTTTGCTTCTTCGCGTTCCGTCTACCAGAGCACCATGGAGCTCATGGAGTACCCTCAGATCAAGACCATTGCCATCATTGCTGAGGGTGTGCCCGAGAGAGTGAGTTCTTGACTCTCAAATGAGCAGTTGCAACACGCGCTAACATGAGAACAGCGCGCTCGTGAGATTCTCCACGTTGCCGCCAAGAAGGGTGTCACCATCATTGGTCCTGCCACTGTCGGTGGTATCAAGCCCGGTGCTTTCAAGATCGGTAACACTGGTGGTATGATGGACAACATTGTTGCCTCCAAGCTCTACCGCCCCGGTTCCGTTTCTTACGTCTCCAAGTCTGGTGGTATGTCCAACGAGCTCAACAACATCATTGAGCAGACCACCAACGGTGTCTGCGAGGGTGTTGCCATCGGTGGTGACAGATACCCCGGTACCACTTTCATTGACCACTTGCTCCGTTACGAGCAGGACCCCAACACCAAGATCCTTCTCCTTCTCGGTGAGGTCGGTGGTGTTGAGGAGTACTGTGTTATCGAGGCCGTCAAGTCTGGCCAGATCAAGAAGCCCATTGTCGCCTGGGCCATTGGTACCGTTGCCAGCATGCTCAAGACCGAGGTTCAGTTCGGTCACGCTGGTTCGTTCGCCAACTCCCAGCTCGAGACTGCTGCCATGAAGAACAAGTCGATGAAGGATGCCGGTTTCTACGTTCCCGACACTTTCGAGGACATGCCCAAGGTTCTCGCCGAGCTTTACCAGAAGCTCGTCGCCGACGGCACCATCCAGCCCCAGTCCGAGCCCGCCGTTCCCAAGATCCCCATCGACTACTCATGGGCCCAGGAGCTCGGTCTCATCCGTAAGCCCGCTGCCTTCATCTCCACCATTTCCGACGACCGTGGTCAGGAGCTCTTGTACGCTGGTATGCCCATCTCCGACGTCTTCAAAGAGAACATCGGTATCGGTGGTGTTATGTCTCTTCTGTGGTTCCGCCGTCGTCTTCCCGACTTCGCCAGCAAGTTCCTTGAGATGGTTCTCATGCTTACTGCTGACCACGGTCCTGCCGTTTCTGGTGCCATGAACACCATCATCACCACCCGTGCCGGCAAGGATCTTATTTCCTCCCTCGTTGCTGGTCTCTTGACCATCGGTTCTCGTTTCGGTGGTGCTCTCGACGGTGCCGCTGAGGAGTTCACCAGAGCCTACGACAAGGGTCTTTCTCCCCGTGACTTCGTCGACACCATGCGCAAGGAGAACAAGCTCATTCCCGGTATCGGTCACCGTGTCAAGTCGCGCAACAACCCCGATCTCCGTGTCTCGCTCGTCAAGGAGTACGTCAAGGCCAACTTCCCCCGCACTNNCCCCCTCCTCGACTACGCCCTGGCCGTCGAGTCCGTCACCACCTCCAAGAAGGACAACCTGATTCTCAACGTTGATGGTGCCGTTGCCGTCGCTTTCGTCGACCTTGTCCGCAACTGCGGTGCCTTCACCTCCGAGGAGGCTGAGGACTACCTCAAGATGGGTGTCCTCAATGGTCTGTTCGTCCTTGGTCGTTCGATCGGTCTCATTGCCCACTTCCTCGACCAGAAGAGACTGCGCACTGGTCTCTACCGTCACCCTTGGGTAAGCTATTTCCTCCACTTGTATCTTGAGCAAACTTCTAACAACATTTCTAGNGACGACATCACCTACCTCCTCCCCAGCCTCAGCGGCGGCGCCCCCGGCAACGAGGGCCGTGTCGAGGTCTCTGTTTAAAAAGATTCAACCAAAAATGATACCAAGAGAAAGGGAAACAACAGTTGGGACATGTGGAGCTTTTTTCTTCTTTTCTTCTTTCACAGACTGGGTTTTGGTCTTTTCTTTCTTCGTTCTCGCATGGACCGGGGAGTTTTGTGTTATGTCTCCCACCACCTCCCACCACAATATAATGATCATCAACGTTCAAGCGTCATATTTCCATACATGCCTCTTTCCTTCCTTACGGATCTTCGCGCTGTGTGCCTGTGAACCATCAGCAAGGTTTTGAGTTACTGACTAAGGACAGGATTAGTTTATATCTTCGGCTACACGATGACACCACTCTCTTTGCGAAAAACCGTGCCAATCGTATTGCTGCGATTCACAGAGCGTCCTGTATTTCTCGAGGAGGCCGCTGACTGTGTCTGCAGTGGTCAAGGACCCGCTGAAGAGCAGAGTGGAATCCATAGGTGGGTGACCCCAAAGACGATTGGTGGACCTCACTGTATTGGAACGACTTGTTCTCTGGATGACGACAGCATGTTTATCAGAAGATGGCCTTTACCATCCGAAGAGTGTAGCACTCTAGAGCCTTGCGCCCTTGACCTCCTCTTCCTCTAACCTCCTCCTGTGTCATGCTTCATCAACCTCAACTCCATCCTATATACCTCACCATCACACCAGCTAGACAACCAGGTTAGGAAATTGATCAGTCAAGCCACCCGTTCTATGCCTGAACCACAAATCAGCCTCGGGTTCAATGTACATCGCGAGATTCGAGAAACATCGCACCTGCATGTTGGAGCATTTTCTTTCAACACAAGACGGGGAGTTAGCTGACGCTCTAACTATGATCAGGATTATGAGACCTAAGCAACGTCTCTTTGACACAGCATTGGATGGTTTCACAGCCCTGTTAACACGCTGTGTTAACTTGTTATCTGGGGACAGATCCAGTAAGAGTATTCAAAGCAGATCTTGTTTCAATCAACGGCAACCAGATAAGAAAGTCCATGAAGAGTGTCACTATTCTCGAGATGGGAGATGGTGAAGTTTCAAACATCAGCCTCTCGAAAACAGAAAGTTGTCGCTTCAGGTCTAGCAAGCACGCGGAAGTTGCACCTTCCAATCTTTCGATCCTGCAAATCCATCTTTTGGAAGTCGCGCCTTCCAACCTCAGCATCTTCTAAATCCATCTTTATTTTCTCTACCTTTTCCCTTTCTATTCTCCATCCATCAGCATCATCAACGCATCTATCATCTAGACTACTGCGAAGCCTTCAGCGACGGTGCAGCCACGCGACACACCGCTTTACTCTACCATCCTTAAGGGGATCGAGAGACCTAAAAGACCTTCGTATCAGCATCCCTCTGTTTTGACGCCATTGTGCTCGATTCAAGTCTGCTCCAACGTCGTGAGTCACGGGGTGCATCGTGTAGAAGCGGGTTTCCCGACCTTGATGTGTGAACGACCGTTTGAGATGATGGGTGTGTTGTTGGTGAAGGTGGATGCGAATGGTGAGGTGAGTATTGGTCGTGAGCTACAATGGTCATCCTCGGTCTACGATGAAAGACTACCGACCACAGCAACATAATCAGGTTCAGCATTCAACCGTTGACTTGACTTCCTCATGTTCTGCGCCCATGATCCATTTAGAGATATGACAAGGATACGAACCTGACTCAGTCTGCCGAAGAGGTTCGTTTGATGATCCACCGCTACGTCTTGTACAGAAGAACCGTCAAACGCTCGTTCCCTGCTATCCTTTCTGTTTTCTCTCAGATCGGAAAGACAGCTAGCCCTGTCTTCCACCGCAGAATAGCTTCTTCTTGCAAGTGGTCTGGCCGCATCATACACAAACATGTGTAAAGAGGACTACCAAGCAGCATATCAATGGAGCTCTATAGAGTTGGTCTGTCATGCGGTCAGTCTTGAGAACTGGAATCATGCCCTCGAGACGTCTGCTTGAGATATAACACATTTCTCAAGGCTATTTTATAGATTGAATTACTATAACGAGGCTGATTACAAGCCTGAACTCTCTTGTACCTGAGAGTACACATTCGCCTTTTCATGGCACGCAAACGAGGTTCAGAAGCGCGATTTCGGCTTAGACTATGAACAGGCTCTCGAATTTCTAACAAGCCATTTGGTCTGGAGGAACAATGCCGATTTCCTGGCACTAGAAGTCATCTTTGCCAGGTTTCTGACCTTGAGGCTATCTCAATGCTCTCGTCTCGGATTGGGTGCTTTTCATTTCTGTGAAAATGCATGAATAGTTCTGGATCCACCACCACTTCCAGAGATTGTGTCTATCCAATGCCTCCTTGGAACAATACCAAACTCAAGAATCACTGTGTAACTTCACAGTTCTGCTTTTAAAGCAATAGCGTGGGAGAACTAGATTCAATTACCTCGACCTCAATAACCCCGGCACATCACCAGCTTCTGAACCTAGCCAATCATTGAGACTGGTCTGACAGACGAACCTCAAGACTCACCTTGCGCGCCCATCGTCTACCCCGTCATCACTCGCCATACTGCCGTCTACCCTCAAAGACTTGTCGACCACCTTCAAGCAGATTGGGACATGACTTTGAGTTCGAAGTTCACAAGCCTGAAGAGTTTTTTGGATGCAGCCAAGCGTCACAACCTTCACGTTGCATTGTTTGTTGATCCCAGCGACCTTGCTGCTATTCTCAAAAGTTTCTTGCAGGGTATCAGCATCATGTTAGATGTGACTACAGGAACATCCTCTTCCATCACCAAGACCGTTGCTGACACAGTGGACATAGAAAATGTCTAGATGGCCAGAAGAACTGTCATTCGGGCTCTCGGCTCAGCGCAAGGCTTATCTAATGCTTGTAAAAAGTCACGAGTGTCTGTCTAGTCGAGCGCTGTCCATTGAGAGAGTGTCACAACCGATGGTCTCGGTGGACAGCCTTCGGTTCTTGAACTTTACTGTGCACTTTCCACCCGTGGAAGCCTGTTCTCCTGTCTTCAGTTACAGCTTTCCTGTTCACTTGCACACATCACATCCAGATTACATTATCGTCAGCTTCCATCCGATATTTTCGAATACCTATCAGGATGTTCAAGCAATCTGCAAACTCCTTTCGACGCATTCTCTGCCGTCGCCAGACACGCGTTCCCAAGATTAAAGGGAAGCTTTTACTTCTTTGCTCTGAGGTAAACTTGTCTCAATCCAAGTTGAGTTCCCACTCTAGGGTATCAGCTGTTTTGTGTCTATAAAAAGTCATGAACCTGTATCAAAAGGCACCATGTCCAGTGAGATCCAAGTAGCTCAAGCTGTTTCAGCGGAACTGACGAACTATCCCGATAACATCGTGCATTTTGATAGCACTGTTTTGCAGGAGTGGCTGCAGAGAAACAACCTTACCCTGGTATTGCGGTACACACATCTCTGAACCTGGATTATGCTCCCACTTCAACGTGTGGATTGCTATATATCTATCAAAAGTCACAAACTACTTTAGAAGGAGACCATGTCCAGTGAGATCTTAGTGATTCGAGCCATCTCAGTGGAACCGACGAACTATATCAATACTATTGTGCATTTTTATAGCATTATTTACAACATCATCTGCTTCCGGGAGCTTTTGATGCCTGGAAGTATGCTTGCAATCTCGAGTTGAGCTCCCACTTCAGAGTATGAAATGATGTATATCTATAGAAAGTCATAAACTATCACGAAATAGAGCCATGTCCAGTGAGATGTGGATGGATTGACCCATCTCAATGGAAAGTACACTATTTGCAATAAGTTTGTGCACTTTGATGGCATTTTTCTGCAATATCATTTGCTATAGAGAGCTCTGTACCCTGTGAGCCCGATTTGAGCTCCCACTCCAGAGTACGAGATGATGTATATCCATAAAAAGTCACAAATTACTACGAAATGAAGCCATGTCCAGAGAGATGTAGATGGATCCACTTATCTCAATGGAAATAACACTGTTTACAATAAATCTGTGCATTTTGATAGCAGTATTCTACAATATCGTTTGCTTCTGAAAGCCCCTGATGTGTTCGAGTACCCTTTTGAGGCTATGTTGAGCTCCCACTTCGAGTGTGACCTGATTTATGTCTATGGAAAGTCATAAACTACTCTGAGATAGAGCTTCATCCAGTGAAATGTTGGTAGATTGGGACGTCTCAGTGGAAACACCATGTCTTTGGATAACTTCATGCATTTTTATAGTATTTTTCAGCATATATGCGGCTATGGAGAGCCCTTGGTATGTTCAAGTACCCTTTTGAGCCTGTGTCGAGCTCTCACATCGAGTGTGGCCTGAGTTTTGCTCATACAAAGTCATGATATACTCTGAGATAGAGCTGTTTCCACTGAGACCTGGTTAGATTCGGCCATCTCAGTGGAAACATCATGTTTCTTGATTAGTTCGTGTATTTTTATAGTATTTTTCAACATGCATACGGCTTCGGAGAGTATGAATCTCTATGATATTTCTATAAATTTACATATAGTCATTTGATATCCAGTGATTTCTAGATATATGGTATGTATTCGAACAATATAGCACTATATCTATAGATACAGCTAACAATCTAGCTAACGGATATATAAATAATGTTTCTAAGAGTATATAGACAGTATATAGACATATATTTAGCTAAATATAGTAGTAATAGATGCATTTACTAGAAAATTCAAGTCACGTGCAATGAATAGCTATATCAGAGCAGGAACAAGAGTGGTATACATGTGCTAAGCAACCGCTAAGCAGCCAGAGAAGAACCAGGGTCTCTATCTAGGCCTTTGCCTTTCCCTTGCCCTTGGCCTTACCCTTAGCCTTGGCCTTACCCTTAGTCTTCTTAGCCTTCTTAGGGGCCTTAGGGTCGCGAGGAGGAATCACATCGTAGGATTCCTCGGTAGAGGCGCGAGAGGCGGCGGGGGAGGAGGTGAGTCTATAAACAGGTTATTAGACGACGTAGCATAGTAGTACTAGGCGATATATCACATACCTTCGCGCTTGCGCTTAGGGGCGCGGCGGGGAGGGTTGACAGGCATGCCAACAGCCTCCTTGATCTTCTTAAGGACGCGGTTAAAATCGTCCTTGCTGGTCTTGGTGTTGCGGCCTATGGCCTTGCCGACAGCGTCCCAGTCCCACTCCTAGACGAGTAGATAGGTTAGATAGGTGCTGAATATGGTAGATGTAGTTAAAGATCCTTACATTGGAGCGGCAACCAGCGTGCTCCAGAGCGCCGCGAACCAGCTTAGCCTCGTTGTCGGTGAGGTTCAGGGTGACGGGCATGTTGGAAGAGAGATTGGTGTTATTAAGAGGTGGTAATTGTGCTGTAGTGGTCCTTGAGAAGGAGTGGGTGTGCGCAAGGGAAGAAGATTACTGCGCAGCGCTGGCGGTGGTGAATGTGTGCTCCGTTGCGCTGATTGGACATCCTCAATATGAGCAGCCAAGGCAGTCACTGCACTAACGGAATGGTGAGTAGCTTGTCGGAATATTCACCCACGTGATCCCGCCATTTGCAAATCTGCCTGGAGGTTCGGATTCTGGAAGAGAGAACCTGCTCATCCAATGGGATTAGACAGCGGGCAGCGCAGTCAGAGCGACTACTCGTGGGTCCATTGCTACTATTTCAGGCGGCTGGCGTAGTAGGAAGGCCAGTCCTCATCAGCATGGTGTTGTCCGAAGCTGACAATGCCTCATAGATGACCTCTCCTCAGCGTAGAAGCTCCGCATACTTCGGTTTTCAGCAGCTACGCATCCGTATACGAAGCTATCGACGCAAGATAGTGTTCTGAGAGAGCGCTGCCTGAACCAGACGATGCTCTTTAGTGTCCTCTGATACCACTTGGACTCGACGAGAGCACTACCGAGAGCTTTCGGGATCACCGCAGAGCAGGACAACTCCTCATCAGAGCTACAGCAGGCAGCACAATCGTTCCTGGAGGCGTATACACCGACAATCCTGGTTGGAGATTCGCATATCGAAAGAGAGGATTCGCTCATCAACAGAGGCATGACATCGGGCAGCCTTGTCTTCGGGTTCGGTAGGCAGGGGCACAGCAGTGTTGAGGCAGCCTCCGGGGCCAGGCAAGGAGGTCTAATTCTGAAGAATGGTGTGGCAGCAGGTCTGGCAGCTGTCAGCAAGAGCAGGATGTGGAGAGTTGCACTACGCCAGGAGACAACGACGAGCAAGGCCGAAGGTATCTTTGCAAACACTCGCCCGACTCGAACTTGATGGAAGGAGTTCTGCCATCGCTGAAGAGCATTCAAGAGTTGCTGGAAACAGTAGTCGTGGTGCTGCAAGGTTTTGCCGACATTCAGCCGGCTTGGAAGACTCTGCCATTAGAGAGTGATCTTGACGACCTCCTTGGACTTTTTTGAAGACTGTGAATGCTTGTAGGATGCTTCAACGTGTGCTCATGCTTTCCTTTGTATGTCACCACCCTGCAAGCCCATGGCAAGCAAGCATATGCTCAAGGGGTGGTGCAGCCATGTTCGGTACATGCTTCAGGAGACTCAAAGCAGCAGACATGGTTGCAGAAGGAAACCGTAGCGAAGCATCGAGAAGCCATATCTGGAAGCCACTTGGAGTGGATGGTCTTTCCAAAGAAAATAGTGGTTGCTTCTGAAGAGATAGAATGCAGATGGAAGCAGACAGGATAGGAATCTGCCATAGGCAGTCAAGTAAAGATACTGGATAGAAAGAATACAGAGCATAGGATTGAGCGAGACATGCAAGTATGGGCAGACATGAGATGATGTTTGGTGCATGTAGTCTCCATCAGGCTTCATGGAAGCAATGCTTGCCAGACAAGACAACGAAGACATAGATGGAACTTCAGGCAGCACAAGCAGTATGCTTGATTGCTGCATCAACAGCATGGGATGGAGGCAATGCAGGTTTTCTTTTGGGAGTGATGCAGAATTTTTCTTCTTCAAAGCCCAGCCATAGGCCAGGTAAACAGTTGATGAAAAAAGAAGGCCTGTCAGAAGTCCGCCAACGCCCACCCAGTCAAACCGACCGAAGCCAGACGCCTGAAAGGGTCGAGATCATCACCATCGAGGCCGGAGCCAAGATACTTGGTATCACTCTAGGGCATCGGGGATGTAGCTCATCCGCCAGGTTGGAGTTCTGTGGCTCTTTGAAGAGTTCAGATAAGATGACTAACTAAAGAAATGATTCTTTCTGTAATAGGAAGTCAGTATGATGCTCAGAAGGTCGGTGGTATAGACCAGGGAGTGGTAGAACGTACGAAGTAAAGTCGACTAATGAGAGAAGGAGGAGGGCGAGGTAGAACGCGCTTTTATACAGCTCGCAGCGGCCTGTGCGCTCAGAACGTTTGCTCTGTTTGAATAGCAGAGTTTTCTGACCATGTGAAGTGGTACCAGAGCTGTGTCGTGATATAATATACGCATTTGGGGTGGTGAAGCCTGGGGATGTGGTTCGAAATTTTGGCTGCACCACGCATCCACCGCATATCTCTGGTCTTGAACGATGATGTCCTCTTCTTATTGTGCTATCGACCATGACAATTAATGGATGGGATAGTAACCGAGAGAAGTTGTGGCCGTCGGTAATGGTAGAAATTGCGGGAGGATGTCTGGCTGAGAGACCAAACTTAACTCGCTGCAAACAGTCGCATACCTACATCTATTGATGTTGATAGACCATTTTACTACTGTTCAGATGCAGACTGCTATGTATATATGGACGCGAAGGTTGCTTGAGCTGTTGAAACGCATGGTAGGTATTGCAGATGGCTCTTATCGCTTGCCCAATTTCTCTGACTCTGCGGTGTTGGGGTCTTGCTTTTACAATTTACCTGTATCCTGAGAAAATATATAGACCTACCTTTAGGATACGACAACATGGTGGTGATCGGGTTTGCAGTCCCAAGCGTGCTCGGGCGATGTCGAATGGCAGCACCTCCGACTTCGCGGCAAATTTGGTGGGGATGACGCTCTGGCCAGACCAAGAAGTTAGACCGAGGGGTCAGCGATTGAACGGCTCTTGAAACTTGGTTGAATGTTTTGTAGAAGTACGTGACTCACTCACAATCGACATAATCACGAATTACGATCATTTGAAAGAGCCAGGGAGAAAGGAGAAGAAGCATTGAGCGACACAGACGACAAGAGAGAAGATCAAGATGGCATCGCACACAGCATCGCAGCGCTACCTGAGCACAAGAGGAGGCTCTTACGACGTATGAATACACTACCTCCCCTACGACAAGTCTCCAACTGAGAAGAAGCTGTTCTAGCTGTCATTCGAAGACGTCGTACTCAAGGGTCTTGCAGCAGACGGCGGTCTGTTCATCCCTGAAGAAGTTCCTGCGCTGCCTTCAGACTGGCAATCCAAATGGCGCAACCTCTCCTTCCAAGAGCTCGCCTTTGAAATCTTCAGCTTGTACATCTCCGAAAGCGAAATTCCCTCCGCCGACCTCAAAGATATCATCCACCGCAGTTATGCCACATTCCGCGCCAAGGATGTCACACCCGTCGTCACTCTTGACAAGAGCAAGAACCTGCATTTGATGGAGTTGTTCCACGGTCCCACATTCGCTTTCAAGGATGTCGCACTTCAGTTTGTCGGCAACCTGTTCGAGTACTTCCTCGTGCGCATGAACAAGGGCAAGGAGGGCACTGACAGACAACATTTGACCGTTGTTGGTGCTACTAGTGGAGACACTGGTTCTGCTGCTATCTATGGTCTGCGCGGCAAGAAGGACGTCTCAGTCTTCATCATGCACCCCAAGGGCAAGGTCAGCCCTGTTCAGGAGGCTCAGATGACCACTGTCCTTGATGCCAACGTTCACAACTTGGCTGTCGACGGCACTTTCGATGACTGCCAGGTGCGTGGACTCTGGATACACTACTTCTTTCAGAATACTGACGATGTGTAGGACTTTGTCAAGGCTCTCTTCGGTGACGCCGACATGAACAGCACCCACCGCCTCGCTGCCGTCAACTCCATCAACTGGGCCCGTATTCTTGCACAAATCACCTACTACTTCCAATCATACTTCACCCTCGCCCGCGCACTCGACTCCTCCAACCCTCAAGTTCGCTTCGTCGTTCCCACTGGTAACTTCGGTGACATCCTTGCCGGTTACTTCGCCAAGCGCATGGGTCTGCCTGTGGACAAGCTCGTCATTGCCACAAACGAGAACGACATTCTGCACCGTTTCTGGCGCAGCGGTCACTACGAGAAGAAGCCTGTCCACGGCCGCGAGGCTGAGGGTGGTTTCGAACACGACGGCGCAAAGGCACATCTCGATGGTGTTAAGGAGACATTGGCACCTGCCATGGATATCTTGGTTAGCAGCAACTTCGAGCGTCTGCTGTGGTACTTGTCGTACCGCGTCAATGGCAGTGACAACGTCACTGAGCGTCGCAAGGCTGCTGGTGAGCAGGTCAAGACCTGGCTGCAAGCACTCAAGACCGACGGCGGTTTCGGCGTCGAGAAGGCTATTCTGGACGCTGCACACGAGGACTTCGAATCTGAGCGTGTGTCTGACAAGCAGACTCTTGAGCAGATCACCCAGACATATGCTTCAGGCAACGGCATGACACCCGTTGGCGAGAACAGCGGTGCTTACGCTACACAAGGCACCGTCCACCAGGGCAAGTACATCCTTGATCCCCACAGTGCCATCGGTATCGCTGCTTCCTTGCGCTCCATCCAACGCGCACCCAGCGCCCACCACATCGCTCTTGCTACTGCTCACCCTGCCAAATTCTCGTCGGCAGTCGAGACGGCGCTTGGTGGCCAAGAAGGCTTCAGCTTCAAGGCTGTTCAGCCCGAGCAGTTTGTCGGTCTCGAGCAACAGCCTCGTCGCGTCACTATCGTCAAGAACGGCGCTGGTTGGCAAGACGTTAGAGAGATCGTTCGCGAGGAGGTGCAGCTCGAAATGGAAGGCAAGGCCAGCAGTGGTCCCGGCGAGATTGTCAAGGGTTAAATTGGAACATAAATCATCAAAAGTTGATTATATTAGTCGGTGTTAGAGGTACGAATTACATACGAGAAGATGTCCTTTTCCCATTTCAAGCTGTACTTCCTGTGATTGTTAGGACATTCATGAGGTGATGGATACTCCTGAGCGGAGATAGCAGAGTAATTCGACTATCGATAGAGTTTCATATTGCAAAGAGAGAGACTTTGATACAGCAACTCTCATGAAGCGTTGGGCTGCCTGGAAGATCCGGAAGAGCGTTTTCTCCAAGATCTCAACAACACTCGGTGGTCAGCTGTTCACCCACTCTACCAAAATAAGACAGTCGATACTTCGAGATGCGCAGAAACCTTACTGAAGGTTGTCGGGAGTCCATGACAGGTGAACTGTTTGAAATTGTTAGCGTGGTGGTGGGGGAAGAGGGGTTTGTGTTGTTGTGGCTGCTGCATGCATTCAGCAGAAAAGAATGGACAATTCAATCATGCCGGACATCGTACCATACAGCCTTTATATCATTCTCTCAAGCATTGCTTTGGATTCTTCACACACTATATAGTCCTCTAATGTGCCACAATAGTGTGAGCAAGATGTCGTTGCTGTATAACATCATTATCGATGTTTCAAGGATTAGCTGTGGGCACCACCCTGACCGAAAACAGCTCTACGTTAAGAACGTGGGAATCAGATCGGGATGATCATGATCGACGGGTGAGGGCGGATAGATGATCTCGATTATGATACAGGGTTGTTCCGCCACATTTCAGTCTAACAAGCAGCGATGGCACGGGGCGCCTCTAGTGACGATGTTTTGACGAGCCATGTATGCGGCACTTTTAAGAGGCGTGGACACAAGTATGCGCAGTCGACGATAGCACCAAACATGTTCCAGATCAAGAACACGCGTCTTCCGTGGCTGCCGTGCCAGACCCACGAATGGTTCGTGTTCCAAGTGAATTTCTTGGAAGAAGAGCTTGGTGAAAGCTTATTGCGGAGCTGTGGCTTTGCAGCCAGGCCGAAGATGCCGCATCATTGCGGGGTTGGTCACGATGACTTCATAAGCGTCGTGGATGAAATCAACAAAAGCCTCAGAGCTCGCCGTTTACTTGTCCAATTCCTCTTCATCTTCCCAATTCTAGTTTTGCCCAATCTCACACAGGCAATTCGAAAACATTTTCATCATGTCGCACGATACCAAGGTCCAGCAGCACGGTGAAAACCATGACATTCCCCACGAGCACCAGGTCTCAAGGTAAGATGGAAAGCACCTCTCAGCTACAAACTCAATGGCTAATGACAAGACNAGACCCGGAGCATGGCTGCCCACCGATCACCGCACTCACCACGAGTGGCTCGGCGAGCAGGTCAAGAATGCCCACAAGAACAAGAAGCCGTTGATCCCTGTTCTCCAAGAATTCAAGGAGTTTATTGAGGGCAACCCCAGAATCTACATGTACTTCACTGCCATGTTCGAAGAAGTCCCCTACAAGCACGTCTACCGCAGAGATCCTACCGGTCGCAAGCAGATCCGTGACTATGAGCACATGCTCGAGGTCCTCAACCACGTCTTCGGCTCAGCCCCCGTTTGGACTGACTCTGCCCAAGCCGTCGGTATGGTCGGTGTCCCCATGTGTGCTATCCTGGATTACCCCATGTCCACTCCCTCTGGTCACGCCGCCTTCCTCGACCCCGATGTCAACAAGATGATCAAGAAGGTCCTCAATGAGTGGGGCAAGTTCCTCCAGTCCCCTGAGTCTGCTGGTGTGCTCCACGAGGGCAAGACCGGTTGGTTCGGCGAGACCGGTACCTCAGACATGATGTCTGTTGCCAATGCCCCTTACAAGACCAACCACAAGTTCGAGGACTTCTTCGTCTGTGACACCAGCAAGAAGCACTACGGTTACACTTCGTGGGACAACTTCTTCACCAGACACTTCAAGGACGAGGTCCGTCCTGTCGACAGCCCTGACGACGACAACGTCATCAACAACGCCTGTGAGAGCAAGGTCTTCCAGGTTCAGGAGCGCGCCAAGCTCAGAGACAAGTTCTGGATCAAGGGTCAGCCTTACAGTGTCACAGACATGCTCGCCAACGACCCCCTGGCAGACCAGTTCGCCGACTGCACTGTCTACCAGGCCTTCCTGTCTGCTCTCTCCTACCACCGCTGGCACGCTCCCGTCAGCGGTACCATCAAGAAGGCCTTCGTGCAAGATGGCACCTACTTCAGCGAGCCTCTCTTCGAAGGTCTCGGTGACCCCAACACCAAGGAGATTGACGCACACGGTATCTCGACTGGTCAAGGTTACCTGAGTGCTCTCGCCACAAGAGCCATCATCTTCATCGAGGCTGACAACCCGGCCATTGGCCTCATGGCCTTC
Source organism: Aureobasidium mustum (assembly GCA_903819665.1). Taxonomy (NCBI): domain Eukaryota; kingdom Fungi; phylum Ascomycota; class Dothideomycetes; order Dothideales; family Saccotheciaceae; genus Aureobasidium; species Aureobasidium musti. The sequence continues at coordinate 1,315,506 of CAIJEO010000010.1, forward strand.
ATCGGTATCGGTATGGACGAAGTCTCGACTTGCGAGATTACTGTCAAGGAGGGTGACCACGTCAAGAAGGGCCAGGAGACTGGTATGTTCCACTTCGGTGGTTCGTCCCACTGCCTGTTGTTCCGCAACGGCGTCAAGCTCAGCGGCTTCCCTCAGCCTGGCAGACAGGAGAACGTCCCTGTTCGCAGCAAGCTCGCCACCGTTCAGTCGAACTAGAGCGACCCCAAAAATAGTCATGATTCCAGACATGTAATTTAACGAGTAACGGAACCTTTTAATAACAGTACCATCCAAGCGGAACAAACCAATGCCAGCTTCGCAATGTGATGTGACATACACTACCTCGTGGTGATCAGAGCTATGTTTGGGATGTCAGGCACGATATTAGTTATTAATGTATGCAGGTACGACGACCAATCAAACTCTTCTCACCACTGATATACCAACATAGATCATCCTTCCACTTAGCTAAGAGTTGTTGGTGCTACAGAAGAGGAGCTCAGCCGCCACGCCAAGGTCCCAAGACATTCCTCAGATCCTTTATGCGCATCCTCTGCCCAGGATCTCTGAATAGCTTTCTGAAGACTCGTCTTCTGAAGGGGAAGAATCTGTGCGCCAGGCTCAAGATTGTCTTGTGCTAGTAATTCTCTCCCAATGATACACGATAACGCAAAACACTATAACAATTGACAATTGCTTTCTGGTCCAGCGGTATGGCCATGGAAACATCCTGACACAACATCTTCTCCATGGATGTTACCTTATTCAAGGAAGTGTTGTGCATTTCAGCAGCTACACTGCAACAGTCTCGAGCACACGAGATGGGAAGGGAAGACTGAGGGAAGCATAGCTGCCTTGCATATGTGACTTGGCTGCAGTGCCAAGCGACCTATTTATGGGTATTGGAAACAACTTCATGGCCATCTTCACTCCATCAAGGCACGATCATATGGTGCTGTGTTTGTGCTTGGAATGTGCTCTGGGGATCCTATACCGTGAGAGCAACGGAATCGGATCCTTTCAACATAGCCTCATCCTTTGCATATCGTTCTGTTTCGAGCATGAACCTCCTGCAACCTACAGATGCAGAAACCAACAAGATTCCTGCCAGTTGGATGCTGGTGCTCAGCCTTCAGGATCGTCTACACTCGCCTGACTCTGAGAATCATGGAGAGTCGCTTTGAGTGCTGTATATAAAAGGCATGATGTTTTCTCCAAACTCATTCTCATTCAAATCATCGAAACATAAGATCTTGCATCGACGGCTCTTCTCTTACCTTCCACTGCGCACAAGAACCAAGAAACATCATCTCTTTGACACCGCAAACCTCAGATATGTCGTCCTTCATCGCCAAACTTTCTGTGGCAGCAGCCATGCTCCTCACCTCTCTTTCTCAGCCCGCAACTGCAGGCCCTGTCCCAGCCGCTCTTGAAAAATGAACAGGCTGCTACGGTGGCATGCCTTTCAATACCCTGCATGGAGGCTGGGCCTCCAACCACGACCTTTACTCCGAAGTCCTGGCCGACATAACCTCAACCTGCCAAGCCGTCGCCGGAAAAACCATCAGCGGCTCTTCTCCCTTCTGGCGCTGCACAAACTGGCAAGAAACCTTTAGCTCGCACGAGAATTGCTTTTCCGACTGTGAGATGGGGTGTGCTGCTCTGCCTAAAGAATACGCCGCTGCTCTTTGTGGACTGGGCTGTGATCCTGACTGCGACCCTGGTCCGACTTATGGCTATAACCATATTGATTGGGCTGTGGAGATGAGAGATGGTGGTGCGGACAAGGTTATTGATTTTGACACTTGTATGAGTGCTTTCAAGACTGAGTTNGGGGGTTGTGCGTCTGGGAGCGAGCAGTACCATGATGGGTTCTGGTTCCGCATCGATCCTAGCACGGGAGCTTGCCCTTGAGATCCTGGGGACGACATTGATCAGGACGGAATGTTTGCGAGTTGGTGGTGGAGGACTGAGAATGCAGGGTGAGAAGCAGAGGAGAGTTGTTTTCTAGTTCTGGATACTGCTTTTGCACATAAGGTCTGTCGTTACTGTTCTTTTGCTCAGCTCTCAGCTATGATACATTTTTCATCTTACCTGACTCTGCTGTGCTTTGGTGTATCTCTGCATACCTTGTGACAATGCCATTAATCTTCCTCACATTGGCGCAGAGCGACGCATCTGTTGCGAACAAGCATAGTCATGTTCAGATTAGAGACATGTGCAACCTCCCCGTGTACTAAAGTATGTAACGCGTGTATCTATAGAAATGCAGAATAGTGATAGAAAACAAGATAGTATCCACTGAGAGGCAACAAGTTGTCGACTCTCTATGGACACGCTCTGTTTCTGATAACAACTGTGCCTTTTTGTAGTCTAGATTTTGCTCTGAACTATAGTTGGAGTACGGTGAAGTTACAGACTTTAGTATACGGGGAGGAAGGAAGAGCCAAAAGTATAGATTAAGACATGGGTAGTGATGGTGCGACTTTGCCAGAGAGAAGCTTGCGATAGAAGAATCAGGACGGTGCGCAAAAGAAAGACAAAACATACAGCAGCAGAATCTTAGCGCTCAAATAACAATCGACAACATCTCTGTGTATTTTGACAGATAAAAACCCTGCAATCAGTCCTCTGGGGATGAGCTTTAACTGGACCCCATTGGAACATAACGGCTGCAATGAACTCGAGAACCAAAGTGTTCGCAATCATTGCTATGGCTAGACAATGTTCGTGATACGAAGCAAAAGAAATGCAAAACATACAGCAGCAGGGATTCCCACGTGGTCACCCACCGTAGTACTAATCTGCCGTTCAACTGCTTATGTATGGCAGAGCGGACGGGATGCCCAGTTTTCAGCTGACTGTGGCCGTATGTACCAAAAATGATGTTGTGAGGAAATATTAAACACCTGTAATCACAGCATGGTCATTCAGACATGATCATCTGCAATTTCGTCGCAACATCACGTTCTGTCGCTACGTAACTGACCACCGGTGACTGTACAGGTATCTTGGCAATCGGGAGACCCAAGGATGCCGGAAAGTTCGTCTTGGAAGGCTCGGAGGTGAGGGTCATGCCGTCTTGGCTCGAAAGTTCCTCCAAGATGGTGTATCGGAAAGTACAAGCTGAAGTGCGGGCATGATGTGGATAAATCAGTTCGCCACGTGGAACAAAGGCAAGTGTACTAGAAGCACAGAGCCTCTCAGGGCTTGGCCATCAGATTCGGAGATATAACCAGAAGAAGGCAAGATGTGTTGGTTGTGGATAGAAGGCGAAGTGGATGCCATGGCGGAGAATGGTGGAAGTGGATCCCACTGTGAACTCTGGTTGATCGCTCAACATCCAGATTCGGAAGCCGATCAGTACACCTTCGGATCAAGATGAGACCGGTCAGCAGATATGAGCGCTCTCGACCTTTGATGGAAGCGACCAACAAATGCTGGTCGCAAGCTGAGTGATTCGGCGAAGACCTTAATTAAATCATGGCTTCGTGTTGCAAAGTCGCACAAATCTCCAGATCTCAAAGCTCAACGGTCAAGCGCAGAGCCGCAACGAGCAGGGATATTGTATCAACATGGTAAACAAGTCAGATTCGCTTGACAGGAAAAGCTTCCTGACACATTTTTTTTAATAGCGCGATGCGCAATCACACCATAGCAGTGAAAGCGACAGGGACGGGTCGGCCTCTGCAGTCAGCAGAAACGCAGCATGCATGGCTCAGGTGTGAAGAGACAGCAATCCACACGCAGGAAATCTCCGAAGCGCTATTCCTGGCCGTGATGCATCTGCAGGCAAGCTCTTTTGATGTTAGCGAGAAGATAGCACGGCGATAGATTCGCGATGGCAGTCGTGTTGATTGGTCACGGAGAATATCTGCGAAAGCGATGAGATGTGGGGCTGTCGCTTGAACTTTCACATCGAATACCATCATGACTGCTTTGGGTACAACACTATCCACAAAAACTGACCATGTGCGAGCAGATGTGACAGTGATGATTGTCACATTTGTTTGTTGTTCGATGCGCTGGTTGAACGAGAGGACCCGCTGACTCCACCTTTGCATTATTCCGCAGATACAGCCCTGTGGAAACAATTCCTTCGGTATGCACAGCAAAGCTTGAAGGTGCTGCCTTCTCATATCGATCTCTTGGACTGGGAAAAGACAGGTAGGGGAATACTCTATTGATGTATGTCAAGCATTTGGCGCTGACGATATCTTCAGCTGGATTGATGTTAATGACACGAGCTGTGTGCTGGTGCCCTTGCCTCGCTCGCCACGAGATGAAATAAATCGGGCTTTCAGGCACCTCATGCAAGAGTGGTCCTTCCGCGACTCAACCTTGGTGTATCAGCTGCCATCCCTCTGCCTGGCTATTGTGGATTTATCGAGAATGGGAGCACCACGCGAGGAAACAATGGAAAGATGCACGTCCGCTCACGCCATGCATCTAACGGTCGCGCTATACCCCAAATGGACAGCATCGAACCAAGCTTAACCTAGCACTCTGCACCAGTTTCCACTTCATCTTGGAAATTTCTTGGGCATGCTGGGGCAGCTTGGAGCCTCCAAGGACCAAGAGATCTATTTCTGCGCCTTCCCGAGCGGAGAGCCGTACTTCTTTCTTGCCTTTGCTTCGCTACCTTTGGTGTGAGAGGCCCAAGAGCTCGCAGCATAGCAGGTTTAACAAGACAAAAATGCTATAGTGGTAGCAGAGGCAAGGAAAGATCACCGTTTTCGAAGGGTTGAGTTTGAATTAGGGTTGTCTCCCATTGTACCTGCTTTCATCTGCATTGGTCATTGGCTCAAAAAATGTCCGACATGGTCGTACAACAGTAAACATGCAGGTTCTTTGCGTCTGAGCCGTCGTTCGGACACTCTGTAGCTTCTCGGACTTTCAATGCACTTCCGCACGCCATCCGCCTATTCTACGCTCACGCCGAGTGCTTGGTTCCGGCTTCCTGCAACACTTTGCTTGCGAGCATGCTCTTTCTCGGTACGCCATGGTGGGTGCCATTTTTCTGACCACTGGATCTGTTCAGCATACCCAGGATGCGGCCTGAAGTGCTAGGGCTATGCATCCTAGATGAGATCAGGTATGGGTCCACTCGGAGGATGTCCTCGAAGCAGGTCATATAAGTACCCTAGCAATCTCCTTCGGTGTTCAGTAAACCAGCATCTTCATTATACCCTTCAGCAGGCGATAGGATCGAGGCTTCAATCGTTGGCCTTATCACGCCTAGCTGCTCTCGTTTCAACTTTCTGATATCCCCATCGTTTTATCTATACCTTCATTCTCTACTCCTCCATCGATGCGCTTCCACATAATCTCCGCACTGCTTTGTGCAGTCGGAGTACTTGCTGCTCCTAGCACACCCCACGAAGTCAATGGACTCGCTATTAGTGAAGATGGAAAGTGTGGTGGTTCTACAGGCCAGACATGCTTGAACTCATATCTTGGCGATTGTTGCTCAAAAGCCGGAACTTGCGGTGAAGGTGCTTTCTTCTGTGGATTGGGTTGTCAGAAGCAGTTTGGTGCTTGTGTTCCTACCTACAAGGGCAAACTTGTCAGTCAGAACGGCATGTGCGGTCACGATGTGACATGCAAAGGCTCAAAATTTGGCGAGTGCTGCGGAAAGAACAACTGGTGGTATGTGTAGCACATTCTATCGTTTGATTGAATACTCGCTAATAACTCACAGTGGCGGTGACGCTAAGTCCTGTGGTGCAGGCTGTCAGGAAAACAACGGCGTTTGCAATGGCGGATGGCCTTGGAGCAACCTGGTCCCCAGAGCTGACCCCAACCCAACCTGTCCCGAGTCTAACGACACAATTTACACCTCCGAGATTGGGAACCAGTACAAGATTACCTGCAGTCTTGACCATGCTGGTAACGACCTAAAAATGACCTGGATCAGCTCGAACAAGATTGCAGATTGTCTTGCTGAGTGCGATGCGACTGAAGGATGCAAAGCTATTGCAATGTCTGGTACTGCTTGTTACATGAAGAGCAAAGCCGGAAATCCAGTCAAGAACTCTATCATCAGAGGTGCCGTTTTCATTGGCAAGGCAGAAAACTTCACTTCCAGCACCTCATCCACCGCATCTGCCACATCTGCCACATCTGGATCATCCGTCTCGGTATCCACCAGTTCGACCGTCTCATACTCGAACTCCTCTTCAACGAGCTCTTCGTCGTCAGCTCTTCCTACCTCGACTAGCCCTACCTGTCCTGCCGCAAACAACACTGTCTTCATCGCTGACAGTGGTGCGACTTTCTCCTCATCGAGTGTTTCGTCGATTACGCTGGTGGTGACCTGAAGTCTGTCAACATTGCCAGCAACAGAATCGCCGACTGTGTCAACGCTTGTGACGCCACAGAGGGTTGCATCGACATCAGTATGTCTGGTACTGCCTGTTACATGAAGAAGAAGCTAGGCAAACCCACCTCCAACAAAGGCATTAGAGGTGCACGTAAGATCAAGGACGCCCCCAAGAGTTCGAGCAGCAGCAGTGTCGCCCCTTCGACTACGTCGACCAGCGAGAGTTCGACTACGTCCACAGAGTCTTCAACAAGCTCCTCTGGAGTGTCTTCAACATCCTCGACTGGCTCAAAGATCCCTGCGGTGAATAGCACCACTTCTTCAACGACTGTTTCGTCGTCCGTGACATTGACTACCGAAGTCTCGACTTCGAACGGTACCGTACCCATTGTCACTGGACCTTCAAGCGGCCTGTCGACAAGCGCTACCAGTGGAGCACCATATGGTAATGAAACCAGTAGCACAGTGTCTGCCGGTCCTACTGTGCCTGGCACGACCGACGAGACTTATACGGCATCTTCTACATCGACCATCTTCGTCAACACCACTAGTACCGTCCGCCTGAACACCACTTCTTTTGTTGGCCCTACAGCCCCTATTGGTGTCGGGCCATCCAGTGGTGTCTCTTTGAGCACTGCCAGCGGAGCGCCTTATGACAACTCAACCAGCAGTTTGATTTCGGCTGGACCTACGGCCCCTATTGGAACTGGTGGTGCCTCCAGCTCAACTGTCCTGATTAACTCCACCAGCAGTGTTACATCGACTACAGCCCTTGGTACAGGCCCTTCGAGCGGCGTCTCTTCATCGACCACGAGCGGAGCTCCTTATGGTAATGGAACAACCAGCGGCCTTCCCATTGGACCCACCGGCACTGGTGTCTCGACTTCAGTCGTCACTACCAAAACCGTCATTGTTAGCCCTATCGGCACAGGTGCTTCAAGTGGCATCCCGTCGAGCACAACCAGCGGTGCACCTTATGGAAACGATACTACAAGTGCTTTGCCTGTTGGACCTACCGGTACAGGCGTCTCTACCTCGGTCGTCAGTAACAGCACAAGCTCTGCCCTGAAATCCACAGTCTCCCTCACCACGAGCTACAACCTCACCTCAAGCATTGCCTCGACAATCGTGACAGTTTCGTCGAACTCCACCGTCAGCGCGCCTTTGACAACTGCCCCCATCGTTACTGGACCTTCGACTAGCCTGTCTACCTCATCTGGAATTTACCTGAACTCTACAAGCTCTGCAAGCACATCCACCTGGGATTTCAACAACTGGGGAGGCATCCCATCTGGCCACCCTGTCGCTACCAATACTACTGCCTGCTCAGTGAAGCCTACATCTACTGCTACATGTGTCCGTTGCGAGGGTCAGCCTGGAACTGACAAGTACTGTGGTCTTACGATCAATGATGATTCTTATGCCGTCGTACCCAAAACTTGCAACACTGTTGAGTACAGCCTCGATTTAACCGAGTGCGTAATTGCACCTGATGGAGTCAGTCGTAAGGCACTCTGTGTTAATGGACAATTCCCTGGCCCACTTCTGGAGGCCTCATGGGGTGATGAAGTCGTCATCCACGTCACCAACTCCATGACTCGCAACGGAACCTCCATCCACTGTAAGTTAAGCCGAAGGTACAAATACCACGACTAGCGCTGGTGTTTTGTCTCAGTCTGCACGAAAGGCTCGTACGGTGTGTATCGAACCACCGTGCGGGACGGTATCTCGCAGAGTTGAGTGCATTCTGCCAGCAAAGTCGTGGTGTTCTTGCCCATTCAACTTTGTAGAATCATGCTAATCATACCTTCACTTTAGGGCACGGGATAAGACAGAATTACACGAACGAAATGGACGGTGTCGTTGGTTTGACACAGTGCGCCCTTGCTCCGGGACATAGCATGACCTACAGATGGATCGCAGAGAGCTATGGCTTCTCCTGGTACCACAGTCACTTGACTCTTCAGGCTTATGAGGGTCTCTTCGGTCCCATGTACATTCACGGTCCTAAATCCGCTGATTACGATGTGGATGCTGGTCACCTCATCATCAACGATTGGTCTCACATTACTCCCGATGACATGTACAACGACGCACAGGTCGCTGGTGTCAGAACGATGGATACTGGTTTGATCAACGGTATGAACATCAATCCTCTAATCAAGGATGTCGAACCCACAGGTCAGCGCTACACTGTCCCCACTGAGTTTGTCCCTGGCAAGAAATACCTGTTCCAGCTTCTCAACAGTGCCATCCAGTCGACTTACAAGTTCTACATCGACGGACACAAGTTCACAGTCATCGCTGCCGACTTCGTCCCGATTGAGCCATATGAGACCACAGTCTTGTCAATCAACATTGGTCAACGCTACGAAATCATCGTTGAGGCTGACCAAGAAGTTGGCGACTACTTCCTGAGATTCGACAACCAGAATGCATGTGCTACTACCACCAACTCTGACGATATCAGAGGTATCATCCATTACGCAGGCAGCCCTGGCCTTACTCCTAACTCGACTGCCCACACCTACCCTCGCAAGGATAACGGTGCCGGTGGTATCCTCGGTACTTGCGAAGACGAGCCTCTCGCCAGCCTAGTCCCCATCCTCAAGAAATCCGTTAGCTCTCCCCACCAAACTGTCCAGCATGATGTTGCTGTTTCAAACTCCAATGGCATCAACCTCTACCGCTGGTACCTCGACGGAACAACCTTCCAAGCCAACTGGGGTGATGCTACTCTTTACAGCATTGTCAACAATGACACCATTCCTACCTACTCAGGCGACCTCGCTATCTCAACCTCTCTCGGAGAGTGGGTCTACGTGATTATCGAGTCTCCCGTACCACTAGGTCACCCAATCCATCTTCACGGACATGACTTCTACGTTCTCGCAGCTGGATATGGAAACTATGGTAGCGGCACGGCTCTCAACCTTGACAACCCTCCTCGCCGTGATGTGGCCTTCATGCCCGGTGACGGGCCTACAGGTCAAGGTGGACATCTTGTGATCGCTTTCTTCACCGATAACCCTGGTGTCTGGCTCATGCATTGTCACATCGGTTGGCACGTGGCCATGGGCTTCGCCCTACAGTTCATCGAAGGACAAGAGCAGATCAAGGATACTGTCACCGACACTTGCATGTTGAACGATGTCTGCAACAACTGGCGTCCTTGGGCTCACGAGAAGGGTATCTGGGTCGATGACTCTGGTGTGTAAACGCCTTTGTTTCTTCTTGGAGAAGATGATGCATATCTCGTATTTTTCCTTTTATACTTCTCTTAATGTCTGAATGCGGATTGGGAAAACGGTACCTCTCGTATGGCTGGGTGTCTTGGATCGAGGCGTGCCCTTTAGATGTTTCATTCACATTTACTTTCTACTAGACAATTAGATCTTTCGCCTCTTGTACATATGCGGACTGTATCTCAACACTTTACCTCTATCTTCTGGTCGATGATTGAACTATTCCAATAACTCGAGCTTCGTCCTAAGCAGGCTTCCATCCTCCACATGTGCTGAAGTGAGTAACGCGCAGCTATATAAATGCACGGTAGCAACAGAAAACAAGACAGTTCCACTGAGATGCAACAATCTGTTCATTCTCTGTGGAAATGCCTTATTTCCGAATGCAATTGTGCCTTTTCATAATCTACATTCTGCTCTCAGTTATAGTCGTCGGAGTACAGTGGAGGTCACACACTTTAGCATACGGGGAGGATATGTATGTTGATCAGCGTTTTCTCAATGACTCGGCGAGTAGCTCAGAATACCGTTCTGTAGAGAATAGGCGTCATGATCAGCTCAAAGACCACAAGCACCGAAACCATTTGCAAGTGCAGCAATCCGAAGCTAAGCGTAGTCCTTCTGAAGCATAATTTCACAGCCTCGCCATATGCCTTCGATCCAAGCTCCAGTCTTCTTGTGCTGTCAGTAGGTACTCTTTCTGTTATCCACCTTGTTTCCATCAACACTCGAGCAGCGAAAGCAGGATAGAGAGCAAGCAGTCGTATACCAAAAGTCGTGGCTAGAATGATAGCGTCTGCAACAGCGATACCCACAAGATTATCCAAGTGCAGCTTAGAAATCGTCTCGCTGAGGTGAACAGGTAGTCTTGCTGTTGCTTGTTGAGCAAGTATATGCACCATTGATGGCAGTATCAGCTCTCGGCTTGGAAATGAGATGATCCTTGTTCGTGTTGGCTTTCTTGAGAGAATGATGCAAGTCCAGCGAAGATGCAGATTTGCTAGAAGCAGACCCACAATGACTTGAGAGATCAATTCCCAAGTCAACGAAGATGAGATGCTCGAAAGTAAGCTGTTTAACAGCAGGAACAGCATGTTGTATGTGACACCCAGAACAACATCTCTGCGCAATCTTCTAGGAGAAGCAAGGGCATGGCGGATATATCCTAGATTGGCGTGGCCGGAAAGCTTATACGAGTCTTGGTCCTGACGGCCTCGTGTCTTGGTCTCTAGCATCAAGGTCCCTGCTGTCCGCAATACCATTTGGCGAATCTAACTTGTGTTAGTTGCTCTGCGCTTTATTCCTCTAGATGAGAATGAATGGTTATCACTTACCAGATACACTAATGACCACTGCAGAACAACCACAGCCGCCAGCCCTATGGGATGCTTCACTGGATTTTCAGTCGTTGAATCAGTGCTTCTAAGTAGGGAGCTGACCGCAAGGAGCTTATCCCCTTTGTCGAGATCTGCCAGGGTATGTAATAAGTCATGAGCCAGATGGCCTGTTAACATGGATGGAGTGTTTGCCATGATTGACACATGTGTAAGAAAGAACGGTGACTTGTCTCGAAGTCATGTACATATTACGACCGAAGTTGGACCGTCTAGCGTCGCGACTTCCATCCTCGAAACTCTTCTGCATCTTCCTCTCGCATGGCATATCTCTCACAAACAGTTTCGTTCAGGCAACAGTGATAGTAGAGATCATGTTAGCAAGCTTGCTGTCGTCACAAATGGCGTTGGCGGTACGAATGCTACCAACCTCGCTTCTGTGAGTTCGTGTAAACCCACTGTGCCATTTGTCGAGAGCATAACACGGAGCCTTTGACGCTCTTCGTAGCCGATAATAGAGAGCGGAGTCGGGACCAGATGCCAGAAAATGGACATAGGTCTCATCCATGACGTGATGAAGAAAACAGGATAGAGAGGCATTAAGACATTAGTAACATATTCAGCTTGGGCGTTGGGAAGGAGCGAAGCTCGCGTTACCTACATTTGATCAGTTGACATCTGTTCTCATCAATCGCTCAACATCAACACAATCTGCTTCTCCCACTCACCGCGCCACCATTGCCCACACACGTGGACGGGCGCCCTTGTTTAGAGGCAGCTGGCTAAGGTCTGCTTGACTTATCACCGTGTCACGATCATCGTAGCGGGAAACCTTGGCTCATGTGTCTGCCATCGGCCAAGGCTCTTGCCAAGAGGTTTCTCCTTCCTTCAGCGGGTCCTCTAGGGTATTTCCACATTGAATGATGAGTCTGCATCAGTATCACCTTGCACAACCAAGATATTCAATCTATCGAAACTGTTAGCAAGGCGGGAATAGATGATCTGTAGCCCGCGCGCTTACAGTCTCGTCCGGAAATACACTTTGTGCGAAGATGCCAAGGAGCGATGCAGCATCCTTCTGCGACGTGTGTTGCCTGACGATTCTCCACTGACCTCCGTAATGCCGCGTGTGCCTAGCCTGCTATGAGTACCGTTCAAGTCAAGTCTCCCTTGATGTTCAATCTCGTTCTTTTCTACATCACTTGCAAAGCATAGTTGGCAAAAGATAGTTGGGGCAGAATCAGGAGCTTCGATTTACTGTTTGTTTCTCGACACTGCCCATGAGATCCATAGACTGACATTCCTGAGTCTCACACGAATTCGTACTTCTCAAATTTAGTCATGAGCAATCGCACCACACTGTCTGGGTCGACAGTCGATAGCGTCAAGCCCGAAGAGAAGTCCAACACATTCGAAGAAGCTACAACCGTGCAAACGAAGCGACGACCTTCCTTTGCCACAAGGAGCAGCCTGGAAAGTACAGCGACTACGCTGCCATCGTATAGCGGGGTCTCTGATCAACCGCCTGCGTACAGCGGCAGTGCTTTGCCATCAAGTTCTGCTGGGAAACTAAAGGCCCAGGCTCATACCTCGAATGCTTCTAGCTCTAGTGGACCTAATGCCGCAGCAGTTCGCGCTATGTTTGCGCCACCGGATCCGCGTACAGACAAGATGCACACTACGCGTCCGAAGAGGGTAGAGAATTATGATGAAGATCCTACCTACAAAGGAAAGCTTGCTCGGATGACTGGAAGCACAAGCAAGTGGAACTATTTTGGCCATGATATTGAGCAATATGGCAATCCTTTCAAAAGCCTAAGAAGGAAGAAGTAGGTTGCGGGTATTTCTGTCGTTGAGGTCAAGCGCTCGACGTATCTGCGGACCTTCGAATTAGCTTCAGTCTTTCGAGGTCTGATTTGCTAGAGAGTTTACTGCTATAAAGCATATTTTGCTTGCACAACATCGATCGGATTGGTGCAACTACTCGTTTAAAATGTCTCGTGGAAGCTGCTTTCGGTTTCTGCATGCTAGTTGTATGTATGTCATCCGTATGTGCAAACTAGACGTCCATCACTTTTCGCACAGCTTGTACATACGTAGGGATCACATGGAACAGTCCACACATCCAGCTACAATGTAGTTGGCAAAGTGGACTCGAACACGAAGGCAGTCATTTGAGCTGCTTGCTGGAGAATGATCGAGCCTTCATGATAATCATGATGACTGTCCACGAATGACCAGGACCTGCACACGTGCACGAAATTTATAGCCTACCCATGCAGCCATTCAATAGTTGGGAAGGAATAGAAAAAGCAACAACTTCTCAGTCCCACTGTAGTGTGATTGCTGTGGAGACTTCAACAACGTTGAGTCTCTAGCGAAATACGAAGGAATCCTGAAGACACTGTACCATCTTGGAGATCCTTTGAGCAAAGAATTTCTTAACATTGGCAAAGGAATGCCCAGAACGCATCATCTCCTATGCCTCCCATCGAGAGTAATCTGAATCCGCCCCTGTCCATGTCAATGAGTGATAGGGTGTGGCACATAATAACGAGTGCAGTTTTGGATATCCTCATCCCACCTCAACAGATTTGGGTACGAATAGAACAGCTACTCAATGATGGAATGATAGAACAATCCGAGGTCAGGATGAATCCTTTGAGACTCTCAGGCATGGTATAAGAAGCCCCTACTCATCTCTCCTTCAAGCTCCAGATCAGTCAATTCAGCAGAAGCTCCGCACCTCACAACATACATTCACCTACCAAGGATACTCGTTCCTCATCTCATCTTCACTCTGTTATCATGCATTTCAACACCTTGAGCATCGCCACTGCCATGGTCGCCGTCATGGTCCAGTCAGGTGAAGCCAACTTCGGACAAGGACTCGGCTTGATTGGCAGAATTGCGTCTGAAATTGGTACTGGCGCATGGAACGTGGGTGTGGAAGTTGCCACCAAGAAGGTCAGGCGCCAGAGCACCAGTCCTTACCCAGGAGTCTCGGACGAGGAATACAACCGCTGCTACGACGAAGTGGCTAGCACTCGAATCGAAGTCACTAGCCCAGCCGCCATGAGTACGTGATGTTTGACTGATGACGACTGATTCGCTAATGAATGTTACAGCTGTGAAATTCGATAACGTTCCGGCCTCTTGCATGAACCTCGCCAATGTTCTTGTTGGTGATGGTTCTGGCGATCCATACGCCTTGCCTTGCGGCTCAGCATGTCTCCAGTACTCTGGACTCTCTCAGGACGAATACAATCAGCTTGCCACTGCTCTCCAAGGCGTTGCCTAAGAATTCAAGGGGCAACTGTTCCTAACAGCGAAAAGTTGTTCGCTCGTCCTCCATGATGCATCTGTTCAGCTAGCCATCATACAGGATCGGAGCAACACAAGAACCATATATATAGCCAACGTCGAATATAGACAAAGTCACTCGTTAGAATATCTCAAAAAACCGCAGTTCGAAAATGTGTTTCGCTGTATTGTGATTGTTTCTGAGCCTGGACCCAAATCTCGAAGTTCAAGAGGTTCAATTTGTCTTTTGCCTATGATATAAAACTCCAGTTGGTGCTGCAATGCTGCACGGGACTGTCTCATGATTTGCTACTAGTTCTGGTTGAGAAACCCAACAACCAAAACAAAGTAAGCCCGTGGATGCATCCGATGGCAGGCTAATTTGCATTTTTGTGGAACCTTGCAATGGCTTCGTGTATATAAAGCTGATGGAAGCCCACAAAGCCGCTCCCCTCAAACCACAACAGCTTTGCATTGAGATTTTCTACGCACCCGTCAGAACACGCACTTCGAGTCTTTGTTTCCAGAGCATGACGTTTCCACATGCAGACTTCCTTTCCGCCNCTGGTGCCCATTGGCTGGTTCATGGCAACCCTTCCTCTATTCTACTATTCTCTGCGCCAGCCTCTCGAATCTAGGAGAGTAGTATTGCTAGTCCACATGCTCCTGCCAGTCAAATCTTATCTTGAGGTCGATCGATTGTCTCTCAGTCTGCCTGGAAGCGTCTGGTTCATGGCTTTGACGACACTATGTGCCGCTATGCACCATACATCTGCCTTGATGATCGAACGCTGGACTCTGCCCGAGCTACGTAAGACCTGTCCAGGTCGGAGCGATTTTGCCATTGTCCTCAAGGCTTGGATGAACCTGAGAAGATTTCCTCTCGAACACCATCCAGGGCAGAGAGCTTCAGTGTATCAGCGTGCAGTCTTTGTCAAATGCAAAGTGTTAGAGATGATAGCACTTGGGACTTGCTGCATTGTTATAGAGACTTTGATCTCAGTCGCCCTTCAACCGCACCCGGATGACTTTTCTGCCGAACACATGCATCATATCCATCTCAAGTTGGATCGACAGGCTTTGTTGCGTCTATGTTTCGCATTCTATTGGGCTTGGATCACTATATTCTTCTCGCACATCATCCATTCTGGTATGGCCGTTCTACTCGTTGCCATCTTGCCGCTAGATCATCCAGACGATTGGCCGCCACTTTTCGGTAGTCCGCTCCAAGCATACAGTCTACGACGCTTCTGGGGCAAACTTTGGCACAAGATAGCTGCCCCATCGCAAAGAATATATGGTCGCACCATCTCGCAACGTCTATTTGGTTTCCGTGCAGGAAGTTCAGCCGAGAAATGTTTCATTGCACTATGGGTTTTTACAATATCAGGAATCATCCATTGCTTTGTGAACATCAAACCTGATCCAGATTCTGATCCTTTTCTTGATCTCTACTTCCTGCTGAAGAACTTTTGTGGCGGCTTACTGGAAGTTCTTGCCATTCGAGTGATGCCGAAGAGCATGTCCAGAATGGTTTCAATGCCCGTTAAGCAGATATTGGGTTTCATGTGGGTGTGGCTATTTTTCTATTGTACAGTGCCAGCATATCAATGGCCAGTACTTCACAATGAGGCCATGCAACGGAACATGGCTAGTTAGTGTTGAGTGGATTTTTTTCTTTCAGGCTCAGTACTGTAGGGTATTGTCAAGAAACAAGAAGATTATACTTTGAAGGCCTGGTTTGGTCTTGTGCACTTGTGCCTAAGAATGGGTGTAGGATTCAAATGCCTATGAGGAGATTATGGAAAGCCAAGTAATTATTCTCTAGCACGTCGTACCACACTAGGCCAGAGACAGTTGTCCTGGGATTCAGATGCTTACAATGGAGGTGCGTTCGGGTCCTCCATACACTGGTCGACACGCATCAACTGCTTGCCCGTCGCTTTGGCTATCTGGATGAACTGGCGAAGGTAGCCGACAGTACTCGGGTACAAGTAATGCATGACAACAAGATTTCCCCCTTTGGCGACATCACGCTTGAAGGCATCGAGTTGCTCTTCAGGCGTGTCTGTCTCGGCCCAGAGCCAGTCTTCAACATCAACGCTCCAGTTGACGATATATGGTTCATCGGAGCCAGTGGCTACGGCCAAGCGCTGTCGCATGCGCGCACCCTCAGTGCCGAAAGGAGGACGGAAATAGCACGTGTTGCCTAGACGAGGCAGTACTTGTTTGACAGCGGCAATATCTTGGTTGTATTCCCAATCTATGGCGGCATAATCAGGAAGGCCTTCCATTTTTGGATGTGTATAAGAATGCAAAGCAATCTGATGGCCCGCTGACAACATCTCGTTGTAGACATTCGAAAGGTTGGTGCTAGGATCCAGAAGTGGCGCGCCAACAGTGAAGAAAGTCGCCTTGATGTTTTCCTCTTTGATGATGCTGAGTACTTCCTGAGCGTATTCAGGTGAGCCATCGTCGATAGCAAACGCGAAACTGTTGGGTCGCTTGCATGCAAAAATCAAGTTTCCAGAAGGAAGCTTGTTGGGGACTTTGAAGTTTGCCGGAACAGATTTGACAATCTCGATCTTGGTTAGAGTGACGGGATCGGCCTTGTAAAATCCTTTGAGAGCAAAGCCAATAGCACGGCCCTTGTTGATGTTGAAGTGGTTCATGGGGATGTAAATGTCGGTGGCAGTAGCATAACGAGCAGCCTCAAGAGAGTCCCATGTCTCAGGGTATGGCGCGATAGTTTCGTCGCAGGCAGAATTGTGCTGCTGCAGAGCAATAGTGAAGGCATTTGAGCCAGTGTATGCGATGTGAAGGTAACTGCCGTCATACATAGTCATGTCGCTGCAAGTACCTGAGAGTTGAGTGTAGAAGGCGTAATCTGCGTCATTGGATTGTATGGTCAGTTTATTGGCACCCCATTTCAATACCATGCCCTCATCAGCACCATGCCAATTGCCGAGTGTGTTGCTTTCTTGGTTGCCGAACGTATCAATGACAAGTGTAGATGCCGTGGCGGATGGCGCTGCAACTGTCGAGGTGGGAACTATAGGAGCGCCGGAGTTGTTAGGAATGTACTCTGTCGGAGTGTTCCCACAGTAAAAGGCCATGGGGTTGAATGTGACAGGCGACGTTAGCTGGGAGAACAGCAATGTTGCGACCTTTGAGATGTCGAGACCAGCAAATTTATTGAAAGGGATGCTGTACAACTTCTCATTCCCATCGAAGGTCCATCCGAGATCGCTGCTTGAAAGAGTTGTCTGCTTATCACTCTCCCCGTTGCACCCAGAATCGAGCTCGACAGACAGAGTTGTACCTGCAGGGGCACTGAGCCTCATTGAGATACCGCCGAAGCGATTCTGAGCGTTGGTACAACCGAGTTGTGTATAGAAGTAGCTGCTACCATCCTTGGGACTGTATGTTACTCTGTTCTTAATTGGGTCGACAACAACAGATTTCATGGTTCCATCATCCGAGCTAGGATTGAGCATGGCGTTGTAGTACAAAAAGGTCAGACGAGATTGTGAAGTCCAGTCATCAATCAGAAGATTGGTACATTGCCCTGTGGGAGCTGGAACCTTACTGGATACAGTCGAGGGAGAGCTGACCCGGGAGGTCACACCACTAGATTTGGATGTAGAGCCAGATCCGGAGCTGCATTCAAGTTGGACCTTGCCAAACTCCCAGATTGTGGATAAGCTTGAGAAACCACTCCAAACGAAGCTGGTGATAGCGTTAGAGTTTGCACCGGGAAACGAAGTTAGAGGCACAGTGATAGTCTGAGTGTCGCCTGTCAGATCGGACACGTAGTAGAAGTAGCTCTGATAGGCATCTGCAGAACATGCAGTCTTTGTCTGGATTTCGAGTGTGAACGATCCACCAGCAGGGCCTTTGACAGGAAACGTGATAGCATTGTAGCCATCAGACAGGGCAGTTTGACATGCGAACGACTCGTAGATGTACGAGTCGGCATTAGGCACCACAGACAACTTGCCATTAGCAGCGCTGGTTGAACTCATTGAGCCGTCATCNNTATGTCAGTCAGTAAGAAGCAAGAGACGAGGTGAATCGGAGGTAAGAAGCATGAGGTGATACGCTTTCAACGTACCGCTGACCCAATCGTTCAAACTGTTAGAATTAGACGACCATTTTGAAAAGTCGTCAATGACAAGAGGGCCAGAACAAGCGGCGAATACTGCCTTTGCACTTGCAAACAGTGCTATGACGAGGGGTGTGTACATTGTCACGCCAAATTAGGTTGATAGACAGCGACGAGTGCTGAAGAAGAGCCAGGTATTGAAGTGACAAACGAGCGAGAGGCGTGTGCAATAAATATCATGTCGAAGCATGACACAATTCGATAGCACCTCATGCTTTGGGTGAAATTGTCGAGCCATGGCATCAGTCCTTTTCTATGCCAACATGTAGCCAAAACGCCGGCTTGCTTTGTACGTCGTCCTTTGGTCGCAAAATAGAAATGGGGCACTGCAGCCAAGATACCAAGCTGTCGCATCTGCCCTGGAGTAACCACAAAAGATTCCGCAAACGGAACATCATGTACCGAGCTGGAATTTCCATGACCATGATGCAATCAATAGGATGCACCCAGTCGATAGTTGTGTTGTGCAAATGCAGTGAACACGAGCGGAACGCAGCTGTATGCAGAAAACACGAGAATCGTCTCCGATCATGCTATCCAGCTACCGTACTCGAGCACCAGTCTATCAATCTAGACGGTTGCACACCCACTACCTTCCCTCTGAATGTGTTCGCCTTCTTGATGCCACATACGCTATGTGCCGTATCGCTCTTCTTTGACAGGTACACGTCGTCGAGCTCTCATTGACTCTGTGCCTCTTTTATCGCTCTCGTGTTGACATCCTCGAGCAGTATTTGTCAAATATGCGTTTTCTCACACTGGGATCTTATGAGTCTCCGTGGAAGAAGAACGCACTGCCTTCTTAGTAGGAGTGGTATGTAGGTTTTGGTTGAGTCCCCATGAATACACGTGGTCGATGTTTCTTGATCAGGGTCACCGTATTATACCTAATTCGGCTAGATCAATTGGATATCACCCTCCAGTCGACAACTCAAGATCTGGAGAAGCACCTCGTGGATGTTTGCTCCTTCGGCCCAGGGTTCAGACCACCCCTTTGCTACCTCAATCAGAATTATAGGCCCTAAGGCTCTGGATAGCTGATATACTTACTACATACCTTTTCTTTAGCATCTAAGTCTTGAATTCATACAAGGTCTTCCATACATCGCACTTTCCAACTCGAGTCGGACTCTGGCAATCGTTGATCCGCCCACCATCTCTACCCCACTTGTCGTACAGCCATCCACAGCACCATGGCTCCTAAGTTTGACGACACTAAAGCACCTGAACATGTAGACGCTCTGCCTCGTCCGATCAATGCCCAAAGCGACGATGAGAGTTCTTCCTTAGGCAAGGGCGATATCCTTGGTGCCGAACATGTCGACCTGGTTCTGAATGCCAAGATGCACTTGGTCAACAATGCTATTGACGAGATAGGCTTCACAGGCTACCACTGGAAGCTGTTCGTCTTGAACGGGTTTGGGTCAGTATCATCTTTGTGGTTACCTTCATTGCGATATTGTCATCCCAGAAACTTTTGGGTTACCGACCCACGCGACTTTCACATGTCCATCGCGTGACACTCTTGATCTGCGTGCCTGTCGCGTGCCATCATCATCGCTCAAATTAGACATATGAAACAGCTGACATGATGGCTCCATCAATTTAGTTACGCGGTAGACTCGTTGCTTCTTCTTGCTCAAGGAAATATCGCTTCGTATGCCGCCAAGGAGTTCCAACCATCGTTCCCGAAAGGTGAGCTCACACGACACTTGAAACCATTATGCTAAATCCTTCCAGGCCTTACCATTGCCGTCTATGTTGGCATGCTGGTTGGTGCCCTCTTCTGGGGCTTCTCAGCAGATGTGATTGGCCGCAAATTCGCCTTCAACTTCTCCCTTATGATATCTTCTGTCTTTGCTATCGTTGCAGGAGCTTCTCCAAACTGGACTGTCCTCGGTCTCTTTATCTGCTTGTCTGCATTTGGAAGTGGTGGCAACCTTGTCCTTGACACGGCCGTCTTTCTCGAATACCTGCCTAGTCAGAGTCAATGGATGATCACTGCTTTGGCTGCTTGGTGGGGAGTTGGACAGCTAGTTGCTGGCCTGTTCTCTTGGGCTTTCCTACCCAACTATTCTTGCGCGACTGCTGCGACATGTACTCGTGCTAACAACATGGGCTGGCGCTATGTCTGGTTTGCTGACGGCGCCCTCGTCTTGGTCATGTCTCTTGCCCGCATCTTCGTCATCAAGCTCAGGGAAACACCAAAGTTNCTTGGTAAAGATGCCGAAGTGGTTGAAACCCTCCAGTTCATTGCGAATAAATACAACCGACCTTGCAGCTTGACGCTAGAGCAGCTCGAGGCATGTGGTGACAGTCAGGCGGCGTAAGTTTTTGATTACTCGGGCTTTGCGATTTATTATACAGGCACTGACCCAAGCATCCAGNNCACATCTGCTTCACATGCCAGATTCAAGTTTTCTCCCATGGAAATCATCGTCCACTGCCGCGGTCTCTTCGCAACCAAACGCATGGGACTTTCCACATCTCTGATTTGGTTCTCCTGGCTTCTCATCGGTCTTGCTTATCCACTCTACAACGTCTTCCTGCCCACTTACTTGGCTACCCGCGGTGCAGAGTTTGGCGAACAATCCCAATCTGTCTACTGGCGCAATTATGCCATTGCCAATCTCTGCTCCATCCCCTCTCCAATATTGGCAGGTTATATGTGCAGAAGTAAGTTCTTCTGGGGCAGGAGAGGAACTATGATTATTGGTGCTCTGATTACTATGACTTTCTTCTTTGCATACACTCAGGTCCGCAACAATGCTCAGAACCTTGCTTTTACTTGTTGTATCAGTTTTTGCTTGGTATGTCTACAGCATAGCCTCGAATTGTTCTCGTCTGACTGTTTGCAGAACATCTACTATGCCACGCTTTATGCATACACTCCTGAAGTGCTGCCCTCCGCTCACCGAGGAACTGGAAACGGTATTGCCATAGCGTTGAACCGAGTCATGGGTATCATCAGTGCAGTGGTTGCGACGTAAGTCTTCCAGACACAAACGATCAAGGTCCTGGCGAATCGATCCAAGTGCCAATGCTGATGATATTACAGATATGCCAACACCAGCACTCCCGTTCCCATCTACATCTGTGCTGCGTTGTACATCATCATGGCTTCAGTTGCCGCCTTATTCCCCTTCGAACCCATGGGCAAGAGAAGTTCTTGATGGAAGTTTCTTTCACGTGTTGACGACTTATGCTTGCAACGACAGGCTGGTGTTTTGTTTTCCTTCTTCCTACATTGTGTTAATGGAACGACTACTTATTGTGTCGAGAATTGGTATCAAGCACGTACGGCCACAGTCAGCTGAAAACTGGGCATCCCGTCCGCTCTGCCATACATAAGCAGTTGAACGGCAGATTAGTACTACGGTGGGTGACCACGTGGGAATCCCTGCTGCTGTACGTTTTGTTTCGTCGTCGTCTCTCTTTTTGTTTGGGGGCTCTGTCAGCAATGGGAGTGGTTTTCAATGAAAGCTTGCTGCAAGATGTTTTGATCTACAGTAAGGCGTCACCCAGCCTCCACACTTTGCAACCCAGATCCAAGACAAGTGTACAAAGATAGCTTTTGTTTATGTTATATGAGACGAAGATACGTCTATTTTACACAGCCTTACTACCAAAGACCTTGATTCTCGAGATACCGCCGTCAGGAATCATGACCAACTTGACGTAACCATAAGCCTTGCCCTGCACCTCCTTCAACAAATCTCCCTCATAAACATGTTCAAAGTCCGGACCCGTCTTCTGCGGACTCAAGATCTCGATCCACTTGCCGCTATCATGCGCAGGAGCCTCTCCAGCCTCGGCTGCAAACACCTGCACCTTTTGCGGGAAGTTGCCTCTGAAGTGTGCGGTATCGATCAGCAATTTGGAGATGTGGCCGGTGGTGCCGAGACGGATGATGCACCAGTCAATGTGTTCGCCGCGCGTGCGTTTGGTTTCCCAGCCATCGCCCATGTCTTTGCCGCGGCCGGGGAGCAGCAGGTTGTCTTTTGTGCCAAAGTGTTGGTCGGAGCATTGGATTGCTACGCCGCCGTTGACGGTGGCTGCGAGGTCGAAGACTGCTGATGTGTCTTTGGGGAGAACGGCTTGGACGTCGCCGTAAAGACGGAAACGAGCAATGCCGCCGTCAGGGAACATTTGGAGACGGATGTGTGTGTAAGGTTTTGTGATGGAGGGAAGCAGCCATGCGTGTCGTTGCGAAGGCCCACATTCCTGGATTGGAAGAATGGTTTCCCACTCGTTGAAGTCCTTGCTCTTGATTTCTTCTTCTCTGTCGTCAGAGGCAAAGCAGCCCTGTACAGCAACCTCTGGCGCATGGTTGCCATTGAAGAACGCAGTGTCGATCTCGACACCCTTGACTCTGCCGGAGGCAACGCCCAAGCGGAAGACTACCCAGTCGAAAGGCTCGGGATTGTGACGGCGAGTCTCCCAGCCATCGTACCAGGCTCCTGAGAAGACGAAGACGCCGGGTTTGCGAATTGGTGCAGTAGGGGTGGTGAGGTTCTCGGCGGCCGCAAACCATTCATCGGAGAAGGAGAGGATACGGGAGCCAAGAGGTTTGCTGATCAGATCGATGCTGTTGGAGCCGAATGTGGACTGGATCTCTTCCATTGGGATGGCCTTGACCTGGCCATTGTTGACGGTGTCTGACATTGTTGACGTAGTTGGTTGTTGATATATTCAAACTGTAGAAATTGAGGTATAAGGTAGGAAAAGTGTAGTGGAAAGAAAAGAAGGAGAGAAGAAGAAACAAGTCGGTGAGAAGAAAAGAAGATTGTTGGGCAAAAGACTGGTATAACTGCTTACTCGATGGAATGATTTCCTATCGAGTAACACCCTCGCCGTATCTTTGGCGGCACCCGCCATGCTTCGCCGATCTCGCCGACGCCCGTCGTGGGGTGTTTCGTGGAGCGCGGTATGGGCAGTTTTACGCGATGAGACGGTATCTTGAAGATGTGTGCTAAAGAATGTAACTATTACTGTACTCCGACTGTAGCGGTGAGCAAAATAAGGGTTATCAAAATGCACAGTTGTATTTAGAAACGAAGATTGGCCAAAGAGAGCTACTAAGAGATCGCTTCTCAGTGGACAACATCCTATCGTCTATTAGTATTGTGCATTTCTATAGCCACATGCGTTACATACTTTTGCACACGGGGTAGCAATGTCCAAGTCTGACTGCATACTCTACAGATGCAGAACATGGGAAGATTCGAGTCATAAAGACAACCCATTGACTCATCCGCCAACCTCCTTCCCCATCGGCAGATCGTCAGGTACGGCCAACTCTTCGGCCAAAGATAAAGGCGGGGTTCCATATATACCTCGATACATAGATACTCACTTGCCCTCTTCCAATTCAACCTCCACTTCTTCCCTGTCCAATTTCACGAAACATAGCAAAAAAGAAACAATGTCAAAGACAGATAATCCCATCAGCAAGGTCGTGTCCACACACCGTCCAGATCTAGAACAGGAATACGTACCTCTATACAAGCATTTCCACGCTCACCCAGAGCTATCACACCAAGAAAAAGAAACCGCAGCAAAAATCGCCGAACACCTGTCCCAAAAATGTCCAGACGTGGAACTACACACTGGGATTGGCGGCCACGGCTTAGCAGGCGTACTCAAGAACGGAAATGGTGCCACTGTATTGCTTCGCGCTGATATCGATGGACTGCCCGTAGAGGAGAAATCAGGACTTGAGTGGGCGAGCAAGAAACGTATGGTAGATCTTGAAGGTGTGGAGAAGCCTACTATGCATGCTTGTGGCCATGATGTACACATGACTTCTTTGCTTGCTGCTGCGAGTTTGCTCTACAATTCCAGGGATACTTGGTCTGGAACATTGATTTTCTGTTTCCAACCGGCGGAGGAGAAAGGTCAAGGTGCGCAGGCTATGGTGGACGATGGACTCTACGACAAAGTGCCCATCCCAGATGTTGTCTTGGGCGGCCACGTTATGCCTATGCGAGCAGGCACTCTAGGCACTAAGCGCGGCCTCATGGCCTCCTCAGCAGACTCGCTAAAGGTGACTCTGCACGGCAAGGGCGGACACGCCAGTCAACCTCACAGACTAGTCGACCCGGTAGTAATGGCTGCAAGCACAGTCATGAGACTCCAAACCATTGTCAGCAGAGAAGTCGATCCCGCCGACACCGCCGTGGTCACTTGCGCATGCATAATAGCCGGAGATGCAGAAAACGTGGTCGCCGACAATGCAATTTTGAAACTGGACTTGAGGGCTCTGAATGCAGAAACCAGGAGCAAAGTCTTGAGCAGTGTCAAGAGAATTGTCAATGCCGAATCTATGGCCAGTGGCGCCGTTCAAGATCCTACCTTTGAGACAACGAGAAACTTCCCGCTTACCATTAATGACGACGAGGTCACGCAGCGTCTGGAAGAAAGCTTCGGCGAGCACTTTGGGACTGATGATAACTCGTACACGAGTTCTGCGGCAAAGCTTGGTGGAAGCGAGGACTTTGGAATTCTAGGTAAGTTTGACTTGGTCATCACCTCCCCAGCATGCTCTGCTATGTATGTCCTATGGAATAAGCTGACACTATGATACNNAGCCACGGCGATCGGAAAACCTTCGTCTTTCTGGACCTATGGAGGCACAGATCCTAAGTTGTGGGACAAAGTGGCGGAGGAAGGGCGGCCTGGAGATGTGCCTATCAACCACAGTGCTCTGTTCGCACCAGTAATAATGCCGACGCTGCAAGTGGCAGTCGACGCATATGCTGTTGCAGCGTTAACATGGCTTTTGGAAGAAATGATGGGCTTGTAACATTAGTATGATTTCATTCCGTGGGATGCTCCCAGGGCAGACGACCAACAATAAGGTCTTTCTGACCATAGAACTCGCTAGCCACCGTGACGAGCATGTCAATAGTCACACACGTGTTAGTGTCAGGGAACTCTTCTTGGTTCTGTTCGTTCTNTTCTTGAGCCTCGGCTTCGATCTGTAGCTCGCGCTTCTTAGCAGCAATGGCGTCTAGGAGTTGGCCCTCATCTTCCAAATCCATGGCATCACTTCCTTGTTCATCCTGTGCAGATGTGATCTCTTCCTTGATCTGTGCTTCGACTGCAACCTCGTTCGATTCAGCTTCTGGTGCGCCAGCTTCGGTAGCATCTGGCTGGTCTGCGGCGACAAGCTCGCCTTCATCGTTCTGGGCAGCATTTTCTTCGGGATAGTGGTCGAGGTGTTCGTAGTCAGGGTCGTTGGACCTACCGTACTTGGCTTTGTGATGCATCATACGTACCCAGATGGCCATCTTTGCCAGATCTCGAACTACGCCGACCTCTCTAGTTTGCAACAAGCCAACGTCGTCCAGCTTTGCTAACAAGGACCACGCCCACAGGCCGAGATTGTTTGGAATGTTTGTTTTACGGCAGTTCTCCAGCTGGCCTTCGACAAGCTTCAACAAGCGAAGGATTGAAGGAGAGTCAAGAGAAGCCAGCTGAGCAGGAAGTGGAGTGGTGTGAACAAGGTGATACTTCCATTCCTTGTCGGCCATCTTATTGCCAAAAGGTAGAGAAATAGGATGCTGGTCATCGAGGGATTGAACGGCATGGACCGAGGGTGAGGCTCGCAAGTTGCGACGCAGCGTTTCGAAGCGAATTCTGAGGGAGTCGTAGAAGGCATCCTGGGCTTTCATGCCTGGTTGAACGGGACCGATGATGGNGGCGGCGATCGAAGGAGCCACATAAGCACCATCCTCGTACCAACCCTCTTGATCTTCATTCTCAGAATCTTCCTCGTAGTAGCCGTCGTAATCGTCAACATGTTCTTCATAGTCATCGTCATCGTCAACAGGTTGGAATGTTTGGGGAGGCGGAGCGCGAACGATGTGCGGGATACCGCGTGCTTCGGATCTNNGTAAATGTGTCAGATGGATCAAGAGTAGCAAAGGGACAGGAATTACTTACCTGACCATACGTAGATAGTCGAGGCCATCGTTGGCAGGACCGTAGAAGGGAGCCTTGTCGCGTGGGTCCAGTCCTGGGAAGGCGCCCACTTGGCCGTAGATAACGTCTGTCTGTGGACGCTCACGTTCTTTCAAGGCCTCTTTTGACACAACAGCGTGTCTCTGATCGGGCACTTGGTCGACATCGTCGTCGTTGGAGTCGCTGCCATAAGAGACTTTCTGTCGTGGAACAGGCGGGGCTGCCTCGTCCTCGATGTCGTCGTACGAGATGACCTGTCGTCTTTCGCTCGGTGGTGGTCTTCGCGGATGAGGCGCCGTGTCCTTTCTCTTTTCTTGTTCTTGCCCATTGTTGTTGATGTTTGAGGATAACTCCGAAACTCCAAATAATTTCAGGCTGGAGTGTTTTCTCCGCACACAAATCGTCATCGTCGCATGCAATCTTCAAATACAAACACCGACCCAACTCTAGGCAGGTGCTTCACACAGTGCAACAACGAAGCATCTATACTACATTGTGCAAAGACATTGATGGAAAGAAACGTGATTATAACAAAAGAAATTGGATATCACTAAATATTTCTGGAGCTGCTCCTACTGTAGCGTTCAGCATAACTTCGTTGCCTGATATTTTCCTGACAACTCCCGCATTTGAATGACCGCGCATTTTACAGCTCATCCTTTCCTGTAGCAGCACCAGCATCGCTCTCTGGCTCTGCCGATACTGTGCTCTCTTCGATGCTCTTCTCCTTCTCAATATCGTCGTGGACATTGACGCTGGCAGGCTGCTCGTTGGCAGCGTCCTGCTCAACTCCACCAGTTTCCTGGTTGCTGCCCTCGGCAATTGTTCCTGCGTAGCTCTCCTCTTCATTCACCACACCATCGTAGACTTCGTTACCGTTGGCATCCACCAATCTGGTACGCGTCTCGTAGCGTGTAGAGAACGAAACCTTGCCCTCAAGCTCCTTGACTTGCTCTTCGTTGAGGATGTTGCCAGCCTCATCGCGGTATTCAATCTTCTCTTCGCCCGACAGTACACGGTCGGTCACTAGAGCCTCGGGGACAACCTCATCCGAGAACTGAACAGCTGGAGAAGCTGCTGCTCCAGTCGGCTTGGCGGCAGCGATTGTTCTTTCATAAGTCTTGTACTCGGAGTACTGTTGATCGTGTGTCAGTTTTTGGCCTTCTGATTCTTAGTCATCCGATAAACTTACGCTGTCATGGAAAGTGTTGCAGTCCCAATCCCACGTCTCGAAGAGCTTGGCCTTGGCGCAGTCTGTCTTGGTCCAGGCGTTTCCGTATGCGACAGGNNGGGAGTACATGTAGAAGATGCTGATGCTGAGGGCCAAGAAGATGGCTGCACCAGCAGTTCCAATGATCGGGCGCTGGCGCAGACCAAGAGCAGGAACGCGAGCAGTAATGAAGTCGTAGGTCTGAGAGAGGGCGATGATGGCGAAATAAAGAGCGGGGAAGTAGTGGTGCAGGAAAAGTTGTCTCTGCATGAGGAAGAAAGGAAGCCAGTGAAGAGCCCAGCCGAGGACACTGGTGCCAACCTCGTAGTCGAATCTCTTGAAGGGCACGTTGTTGTAGTCCTTGTATCCACGCTGCCATCTCAAGACAGCCAGTGCCTTGAAGGCCAGATATACAACAACGGAGACGGTCGAAGTCCACCAGATAAGAGGGTTACCAATAAGGTAGATTTGACGATGGTCCTTGCCCCAGAAGTTGATACCACGGCGAAGGATTGGCCATGACTGAGGACGCGAGTCCCAGGCGTGAGACTCAACAAGTCCAGCATTGGTGGTCCACATGACCTTCTGGAGCTCCCAGAACTTGCCGAAGAAGCCAGGGTTGCGGTAGTTGACCTTCTCAGCATCTGCCTTGAGTTGGGGGTGGTCGTTGCTCTCGATGTACCAGATACTGTTGGGCAGGGTGCCGCCCTTTGCGCAAGTCACTTCTTGCTGCTCGAAGCCCCAGTCGGGAAGCTTGACCTTGTGCGAGAACAAAACACAGCCAGTCATGATGTGAACGAGCTTGAACTTGGTTTCAATAGTACGCAGACGGTTCTTTGCGACTTCACCGTCCGACAAGTGCTTGACAATCTCGACCTTGAACAGATCGTTGGCATCACCCTCGAATCCTTCGTAGCCATATGCGGAAACCTCGTTCTGCCAGTCGGCATCAGTGACGGGAGGACGGTGGTCGTGAGAGTGGACGCGGCGGTCGGTGATGACGTGGTAGAGCTTGAGAACGGCACCGTCTTCGATCAAGGTAGGTTCGATGTTGTCCCATGCGAGGGGAGTCTTGATCTCGTTACCTTCAAGGTCGATGGGCTGGGTCTGGTTCTCGAGAAGCCAAACGTTGTTCTCGTCCTTGTGGGGATAGAGGGTGATCTGCTGCTGCTTGCTGCCAGTGGGGTACATGTGGCTGTGAGAGTGCAGGTAGCCTCCTTGAGTGTTGTGGTGACGAATAGAGACACGGCTGCCGAAAGCGACATCGGCTGGCACGTCCTGCATACCCTTGCTGTTGAGAGTGGACTGGAACTCGGAAGACATGAAACCGTCACCATCGCCAGGGTTGACCAGGCAAAGGAAGTGGATGGCAAACATGCTCATGTAGAAGGAAACAGGAATAACAACCAGGCAGAAGAAACGGGCAAAGAAATGTTTGAACCAAAGACGAGGAGTAACCGTCCTGGTGTCACCCAGAAGAACCCAGAGTTGGAGGAGGGTAAGACTGCCGATCCATGCGATGGTGAAGAGGCCAACCCACTTAACACTGACGGTAGCACCGAGACAGAGACCGCTGAAAGCCAACCAGAACCACCAAGTAGGGGTGAAAGCCTTGGAAGGGCCCTGCTCATGTTGGTTGGTGAAAGAGGTCCAGGCGAAAATGGTCAGAGCGGTAAAGATGACCAAAGGAGAGTCGAGCAGAATGAGTCTAGACTGGGTGACAAGACCGTTCTCGAACAGAATCAAGCCGGCACCCATGGTAGCAGTGACGGTCTTACATCCTGAAGCCTTGAGGGTCAAGAACATGATGGGGATTGTAAGGACGCCCATGAGGGCAGGAAGAAGGCGCATGGAAACGTATGGAACGGCGGGCTCGATGTAGTCCTTGCCGATATCTTTGAAGTCGAACTCGCCATCGAAGCCGGCCAGCCAGCCAGCGAGAGTGATCAGAAGCTTGGCCAATGGGGGATGGACGTCCATGAAGAACTTGCCCTTGATGTACTTGGAAGCGAAACCACCGAANNGCTAGGAGAAGATGGTCAGCTCTTGACTGCATTGCTAGCAGTATAGCTATGATTCGACATACTGGACTTCATCGAAGACGACACTTGTGGGCTGAGAGATGCGGAACAGGCGAACGAAGAGGGCGACAACGGACAGTGCACCGCAGATGAGCCAGTCGTTGGACTTGAGGGTCGAGACATCGTAGTTCTCAACACCCTCTGAGGCGAAGCCAGTTTGCTTGGTAACTGCCTTTGTGTTTGCCTGGCGGGCAGGGGATTTGGCGGCTCGGTTGGCCATGGTGGATGGATTGGAGTCCAAGATGTGATTAGAAGTGGATAATTGTGGAAGGTCTTCGCAGCTTCGTTTGGGCGTCGCGGGGAACTCGGTGCTTAGACTTCAAGCTCCATGCAAGCGCTGGGAAGGCGCAATTGAAAGGTGGAAAGTGGTGCAAATAGAAGGAAAGAAGCCCAAGAAAGAAGAAGAGGCAGGACCAAGGAAAGGGGTGGGTTCGAGGGATGCAGCTGAGGATCCAGTTCAAGGGGGAGCAGAAACCAGTAGCTGACGGTTGTCGCGAGAAGCCACGTACAGCTCGGAAACGCGCCTTGGCGCAAATTCACAAGGTGACATGCTCATTAACACCCACTTAGTATACATATGCGCTGGGCAGAACTGTTGATCGCTGCTACCATGTCAGCTTGAGAGAAACTCATGCAAGACTCGAGACATACTGGACGATAGATGTGTCTTGCTGTGTGGAAGGTTGCAGCAGAGAATTGGGTGCTTGAAGAGTCGAAGCTCGCACCAAGCCGAGGCCTAAACAGGCTCCGAGCCATCTTTCTGCTCGCATTCTGGACGACCACAAGCTAGTCGATACATTGCACACTGCTCCATTTCCCCAATTGTCCGCGGTCCTCGTACCCATCGCTCAGCGAACGGCACAGTTACTCCGCAACAATAACAACGTTGTGTGAGCACACCTACTCCAAACGATGACCTGTGCCCAATTGTGGACCTGAAGTTAGGATTGAACAATGTTACTTCCGATGTTGCGAAGGATGAGTAATCGAGCTTTGCGCAGTGCGATGTCAACATCAAGTGGAGTGCCCTGTTGTATATAATGTCCGACTCACGGTCACATATGACGCTAACTAGTCGTCGCATGTCGAGAACAGTCCACATCAAGGAGTACGAATCTGTGCCGGCTAACGCACTGTGCTCATGGTCTATCCAGCCCGCACCCCGGGCAAGCGACCTCCTAAACTTGTGTTGCTTCCCACGGTGAGCCAATTCTGACACGATCACCACCTTTATTCTGACATTTGGCCATGATCTAACAACCTGTTCGAAGTAATCGATAGCATCCGAGGAACCATCAAATCCGCTCTGGAGCCAGAAAACGTCAGCACCATCCTCCTGCTCGTTGAGTCGTGTCATAATAGCTGTCAACTCGAGATCTTGATGAATTGGAAACCATAGGTGGCACTGTACTCGCAACTCCGTTCAGTAGCTTCAGGTACCATGTCTTTCGCTTGTAGTCCGTATGGCTCTTGATTTCGGTATAGTCCTGAGTGGTAGGCGAGACCGAGCATGAAAAGCATCTTTGAGTTCTGTTGGACGGTCCTTCTTCGGCGTTCTCTTCCAGCTGTGTCTGTCGAAGACGATGCCAAAGTCGAAGTCTGTATCGATCAGGTCTTCCATAGGGCTGTCGAACAGGCGCGAGTCAACGAGCCTTCTTCTTGTGCTGCTAGACAGTGAGCGCCATGGCTCTGGACGGAGTGACCAGAGAGCCGTGTCCTCGCTGTAAGCAAACATTACAGGCGTAGTCTTGAGGAAAGTCTCAATGCGCGATGTGAGTGAGTCATCTGTATCGTACGAGTCTACACCAAGTAGGACTACGAGCTGTGCATTGACATCATCTGACAGTTCACCACTCGTAAGGTCGCCCTGTGTCTGGAGTGCGTTGCACATCAACTCTCTGTAATCTACCCTCATGTAACGCAAGATTCGATTACCATCAACGTGATTCTCAGCAGCAGGAGGCACCTCATCCTCCGGTTGCACTTCAGCAGGAGGCACCTTATCCCCGGTTGCTCTTCAGCAGGAGGCTTCAGACTCGTGAATGCCCTAAGGTGATATAGACATGTGCTAAGGATATCCGAAGAGTGAAGAATTGCAGGTGTGAGTTTTCGACCCATCAACAACTCGAGACAATTGTTGACTGTAATAGGACCACAGCTCGCGGCATCAGTCTGCTGGGGTGAGCCTACGTTGACAGCGGTGAAAGACGGCCTGGCATTAACTCGAGCAAAGGCCAGACGTACGAATTGACATATTCTGACCTCAAGATAGGGTGCAGGATTCAAGACGGAATTGTACAGTTCGATCTTACCTG